>OX336373.1:9973529-11173529 GCA_946902895.1 Fragum fragum | reverse complement strand
AGCCAGTAGAAACAGCAGGAATGATAATGTTTTGTCTATAAACCTGTGGCGAAAGTGGCGAAATGTGGAAAATAGTATTGGGGAAAAGCAGGAACAAACTTATGTTAAAATAACAATACCGTAAATTCATTCCTGTTTCTTTGAAAGCAGTGTGTAAATCATCTGGAATTTAGAAAATCTCTGTCTTGTAGAGTAGAAAACATCGTGGACTTTGAAGAATTACCTGTTACAAGTAATTTCTTCAATGTCCACAGTGTTTACAAAACATTTTGTTCTTGAGATTTGTAAAAAGCGGAGTTCTCTATAATTCGGTTAACGTTATATCAAAGCAGACTCATTTTGAAAACAATTTGCTCAAGGTAGCTAAACAAGAGGCCCATGAGGGCCTGAGACGCTCTACTGGTTATCAAGTTTTCCGTGAAAGAAATCTGATATTCAAGGAAGTTAATTGCTCAAAGAAGAATGCATAAAGAAAAAAAGGGCTTTATCCCCTTTATCATTTTAAGCAACAATCCTCAAGGCCCCTTTTCCCATGTTTCATGAAAGATCCACTCCATTTCCAAAAGAAAGTTACCTTATGACCCTACAATCCTTCTGTGAATATTTCATCAGAATCTGACGATAATTGTGGACTTTATCACATAAACAGGATTGTTTTGAATGAAAATCAATAAGACCCCTTTCCTGTGTTTTCTGATGGATCAATTTCATTCCAATAGGAACTTTCCTTACAACCCTACAATTGTCCTGTGAAATTTAAAAGACAATTTGATAATGATTGTGATCTTCATCACATACACAAGAATGTTTTGAATGATAATCTGTAAGGCCCCTTTTCCTGTGTTTCGAATGCCACAATTATTCCATGCATCTTTGAAGAGAATCCAATAAAACTGTTGACTTTATTGTGTTAACAAAGATATTAAATTCAAGTTCTCTTAAGGCCCCTTTTCCCGTGATATTTTACTGTTGGTTTTATCATTCTGTGAAAGTTTAAAGTGAATCCGATGAAATATTGGGAATTCATTATGTTTACTAGAATATTTAAAAAATAAAAAATCATATGGCCCCTTTTTACATGATACTTGATGAATTGTACCCAGTTCTGAAAAGAACCATTGAAGTATTTTTGTACAATCATTCTGTGAAATTTTGAAGTGATTCCGGTGAAATCAAGGGACATCATTGTGTTAACCAGAATATTTAAGAGAGTTTTTCATAAGGCCTCTTTTTATGTGACCCTTGCCATAGTCAGATCCACTGTCAAAATCAACAATTGGAATGATGGTACAATCAATCTGTTTAATCTGTGGAATTTATTGTGTTAATGAGTTTAAGGTGAAATCTTCAGAGGGCCCCTTTTTTCATGATACTTTACAGAAAAAAACCAAATTTCAAAAGGAACAATTCTAATGAAGGTACAATCATTCTTTAAAAGTTAAAGAGAATCAATGAAAATAGTGGACTGAATTGTGTCAAGAATCTTTGTAACTAAATTTTCATAAGGCCCCTTTTTCCGTGAAACTTAACAAATCAGACCCAATGTACAAAGGAACAATCCTAATGATAGTTTGAAGAAAATGATAAAGACTGAGGACTTTATTGTAATAATGATGTTTTGTAATAAAACTTTTATAATGTCCCTTTTCTTGTGTCACTTAAGCAATCAGACCTAATTTAGAAAGGAACAAACCAAATGATGGTACAATCATTCTATTAAAGTTTGAAGAGATTCTAATAAAGACTGAGGGCATTGTTGTGTTTATTAGGATTTGGTAATAATTTTTCATACATCCCCTTTTCCTATGATACTAGACGGATCAGGCCCAATTTGAAAATAAACAATCCTTATGATGATACAAACATTCTGCGAAAGTTTGAACAGAATCTGATGAAAACTGCAGACTTTATCTTGGTGTAAAATTTTTAGAATAAAATTTTCATAAGGCTCCTTTTCCTGTGATACTTGAAGGATCGGGTCTCATGTCAGCATCAACAATCGTGATTATTGTACAACGATTCTGTGAAGGTTTGAATAAAATCAAATGAAAGCTCTGGACTTGGTTACAAGGATTATAGATAAAATTCTCAAAAGGCCCCTTTTCCCATGATACTAGACAGATCACGCCTAATTTGAAAAGAAAGAATCCTTATGATGGAATAATCATTCTGTGAAAGTTTTAACAGAATCTGATGAAAACTGTTGACTTTATTGTGGTACAATGATTTTAAAATTAAATTTCATAATGCTCCTTTTCCTGTGAAACTTGACGGGTCAGGTCTAATGCAAACATCAGCAATCATTATTATTGTACAATTATTCTGTGAATGTTTGAAGAAAATCCGATGAAAGCTCTGGACTTGGTAACAAGGATTTATAAATGAAATTTTCATAAGGCACCTTTTCCTGTGTTTCTTGACAGTTCAAACCCTGTTATGAAAAAAATTATAGTTGTGACCTTCCAATCATTCTGTGAAAGTTTCAACAAAATCTGATCAAAGCTGTGGCTTCATTGTGTAAACAGGGTTTTATTAATTGAATTTTCATATAGCCCCTTTTCCCATGTTACTTGATGGATCTGAACCAATTCCAAAGGGAACTCTTCTTACAAAAGTATAATTATTCTGTTTGAGTATAAAGACAACCCCATCTCATCTATGGACTTACAAGCATTAATTAAGATTTATTTAGTTGAAATTTCCTAAGGCCCCTTTTCCTATGTTTCTCAATGGATCAGACCCAATTTGAAAGGAAAAATCCTTATGATGGTACAATCATAATGTGAAAGTTTGAAGTCAATCAGGTGAAATCTAGGGCCATAATGTGTGAACTAAGATTTTTTATTAAATTTTCATAGGGCCCCTTTTTCCATGAAACTTGATGGATCAAACCTACTTCCGAAAGGAACAATCCATTTAATGTAATAATCATTCTTGGAATGTTTGAAGAGAATTTGTTGAAAACTATGGACTCTATTGTGTTTACGAGGACTTTTTCAATCCAGTTTTTATCGGGCCCCTTTTTCCCGTGGTCCTTGACTGATCATACCAAATTTTGAAAGGAACAATTCTTATGATGGTACATTCTGTGATACTTTGAA
The DNA here is from genome assembly GCA_946902895.1 of Fragum fragum. Taxonomy (NCBI): domain Eukaryota; kingdom Metazoa; phylum Mollusca; class Bivalvia; order Cardiida; family Cardiidae; genus Fragum; species Fragum fragum. Next base: position 11,170,428 of record OX336373.1, on the reverse strand, counting down.
GTCAATCAGATCAAAACTGTGGACTCTAGAGTGTTAACAAAGATCTTTGAATTAAATTTCAATAAGGCCCCTTTTCCTATGGTTCTTGAGGAATCAAATCCGATTCCGAAAGGAACAATCCTTATGATGGTACAATCATTCTGTGAAAGTTTGAAGAGAATCCGTTGAAAATTGTTGGCGCTAGATTATTAATGAGAATTTTTTATTAAAATTTTCATAAGGCCGCCTTTTCCTGTGTTTCTTGACGGATCATACCAAATTTCGAATGGAACAATCCTTATGATAGTACAATCATTCTGTGAAAGTTTAAATACAATCTGATGATAACTGTGCACTCTAAAGTGTTAACGAGGATTTTTTAATTAAATTTTCAAAAGGCCCCTTTTCCCGTGTTTCTTGACAGATCATACCCATTTTCGAAAGAAACGATCCTGATGATGGTACAATCATTCTGAGAAAGTTTGAAGAGAATCCGATGAAAACTGTGGACTCTATCGCGTAAACGAGGATTTTTTATGGAATTTTTTATTGAATTTTCATAAGGCCCCTTTTCCCGTGTTTCTTGACGGATCATACCCAATTTCGAAAGGAACGATCCTTATGATGGTACAATCATTCTGTAAAAGTTTGAAGTGAATCCGATGAAAACCGTGGACTCTATCGCGTAAACGAGTATTTTTAATTAAGTTTTAATTAGGCCCCTTTTCCCGTGTTTCTTGACGGATCTGACCCAATTTCGAAAGGAACGATCCTTATGATGGTACAATCATTCTGTAAAAGTTTAAATACAATCTGATGTAAACTCTTGTATCTAGAGTGTTAACGAGGATATTTTAATTAAATATTCATAAGGCCCCTTTTCCCGTGTTTCTTGACGGATCATACCCATTTTCGAAAGGAACGATCCTTATGATGGTGCAATCATTCTGAGAAAGTTTGAAGAGAATCCGATGAAAACTGTTGACTCTATCACTTAAACGAGGATTTCTAATTGAATTTTTGATTGAATTTTCATAAGGCCCCTTTTCCCATGTTTTTGACGGATCATACCCAATTTCGAAAGGAACGATCCTTATGTTGTTACAATCATTCTGTGAAAGTTTAAATACAATCTGATGAAAACTGTGGACTCTAAATGTTAACGGGGATTTTTTAATTAAATTTTCAAAAGGCCCCTTTTCCCGTGTTTCTTGACAGATCAGACCCATTTTCGAAAGAAACGATCCTGATGATGGTACAATCATTCTGAGAAAGTTTGAATACAATCTGATGAAAACTTCGGACTCTACCGCGTAAACGAGGATTTTTTAATTAAATTTTCATAAGGCGCCTTTTCCCGTGTTTCTTGACGGATCATACCCATTTTCGAAAGGAACGATCCTTACGATAGTACAATCATTCTGAGAAAGTTTGAAGAGAATCCGATCAAAACTGTGGACTTTATCGCGTAAACGAAGATTTTTTAATTAAGTTTTAATTAGGCCCCTTTTCCCGTGTTTCTTGACGGATCTGACCCAATTTCGGAAGGAACGATCCTTATGATGGTACAATCATTCTGTGAAAGTTTGAAGAGAATCCAATGAAAACTGTGGACTTTATCGCGTAAACAAGGAAAAGTTTAACGGACGGACGACGGACGGACGGACGGATGGACGCCGGACAGGAAAAAGCCATCGCTATAGCTCTATCGGCCTTCGGCCAGTAGAGCTAAAAAACCTAGGAGTTGGAGTTACAAGAACTATTTCTTATGGCGTGGGCATACAATGGATTTAGTGGTGAAGCCTCGAGTGGCAGTTTGTATTTGTTGAAATTTGTAAATTAACTTAAACCTGTTTGTATATGTATATATATAATTTTAGACTGGTCCTAATAGAAAGAAGTTAAAGACGACAATGCAAATTTGGTGCAATTAGAAATGAAACGATTTGGTAGAATACATATATATTGTGGTAAAATATAAAATTGCTTGATACAAGCAACTTCTTCTTTTTCCACTATAGTTTGTCAAATATAAAATCACAGTTGCGTAAAATCACAGGAAAGAGCTAACTTTCAATGCTGACGCTTTGCTAGATAATAATTTCTAAACTAAACAAACTATTAAATTTACAAAAACGAAACTAAATCTCATGCAAAATATCTTAACTGAGTTTAGAATCTAAAATTTGAATAAAATAATGTAAAGTGGGTAAAGTAAGAACGGATCCACAGAATGAATCAAATTAGAGATGTCAGATTTCCTACGAATACCATGCTGCCCCGATTTTCCCCAAAACCCAGTCTCGTTATAACATCACAAAACAGACAAATCGTTTTATCATTCCTTTTGTCGTTTTTCCTTTAGCGCCGGTAGCATAACTTTCTGATTATTGTAACTGAAGACGGGAATATATGACATTTGATTGATTTGATTCCTGCAAACTGACCTACTTGAAAAGTACACGTATAATTAACCCATTCAAATACAATCCTGCAATTTGACGTTCTGGGAGAATACTGGTGAAAATATTGTGAGAAAAAGTATTTTATCCCTTGCTTTTGAAGTTTTCAACCCTAAAAAGAATTTACTTTTCCATTCATTTGTAATTAAGATTGTCGTCTGAAACTCCGTTGATTTTAAACCAGACTAAAATTTTGTCGTCTTGCAAAGGGTTTTGAACAGAGAGCAAGCTTATCCCTTAACCCATTCCCACATAATCACACGACAATCCTACAATTTGACGTTCTGGGAGAATACTGATGAAAATATTGTGAGAAAAGTATTTTACCCCTTGCTTTTGAAGTTTTCAACCCTAAAAAGAATTTACTTTTCCATTCATTTGTAATTAAGATTGTCGTCTGAAACTCCTTTGATTTTAAACCAGACTAAAATTTTGTCGTCTTGCAAAGGGTTTTGAACAGAGAGCAAGCTTATCCCTTAACCCATTCCCACATAATCACGCTTTTGATACCACTCAAGAAATTTACCTTGATGAAACACTGTGAAAAATGAAGAAATTACTTATGTCAAGCAATTCATTCCTTTTCCACAATTTGATCTACCCACTAAAACAAAGATTTTTAATCTAAATATCTTAAAATTGTCATCTGTAACTTCCAGCCTAAAATTTTGTCGTCTGGTAACGGGTTAACAAACCTTATTTAGCACAAGTTGAAAGCGATAAAGACGACGCTTAAATTAAAATTTCAAAATTAATTGAAGTGAAACTTGGAAAAAATAGAAACGCAGTTACATCTTTTTCGTCAATAATATCGTAAAGAAATTTTCCCTGGGTCAACTCAGTGATAGCAAGGACAATGGATTTAAAAAAAATTGTAATCGTGATTCCAAAACACATTTTCCTTCTATGTATTGTGAAGACAAAGAGACTACTGTGGATTAAAACTACATTGGTAGTTATGAAAATTCATAAGAACACTTTATATTTGTATATTTGTTTTGAATAATTGTACGAATTGCGCATTATTTCCCTATTGAAGTGCTATTTTGGTGAAGTACATTATAAGAGCTATATAACCAGTTTAATTTAAACTTAATACGAAATTGGCCTCGAATTTGATGTTGTATTGATTTCAAATGAAATAACGATAACATAACATATTACATTTTTTTTTTTTCATTTCTATATAACCTAAAAAGTCGACATAATATATCTAGTTGTTTATCTTTAGTCTTGATAATTGACCAAGTAAAGCAATCAATTAAAGAAAGAAAAAGAAACCTATTCGCTGTCGAAAATTCAGTTCAAGACTTAACATGCTCATGGAAATAACAAAATGCGTTGACACCCTATTTCCCCTATTAGAATAAACAAAACTAATCATGTCTTTCTGAATGAAACATCAATGAATCATAGCGCCTACAAAATGCCATAACTGCACTTTTTTCAAGCTGTAGCTAGGACATTTTACACGCCCCAAGAAGGATAAATTCGTTTGATATCGATAAAGCATTTTAGCAAAGTAACCTCAAGAAATTGCAAATGAAAATATATAAACTTTTGAACCCAACGCGAAAAAACATGTTGCAGGAAATGAAGTGATCAGTCATCTTATAAATAGTAGTTGTTCCCATCTTGTTTTATAATATTAGTTCGCAGTATAGGAGGATTTATATCGAATTACAAGATCCAATAATCATAATGTACATTCCGCTGGGAGAAAGAGCTGAACAATTATTCCAAGTTTACCTTTGTTTTTACAAATAACATAGAGTACAAGGTCTTCCAAAGCAACGAAAGAGTCGATGGCAAGTTATCTGAGAATAAGTGGAACAAGTCGAAACAATCGCGAGCAAAAAAACTAAACAGTCGAAGTCTTATTGCCTTTAAAGAGTTGTAGTGGGTTACATAACGATTCTACAAACAAGCCATGATGGTCATCTTCAAATTTCAATTATTATAAATACATCTGTCAAAGTCGACAATTATCTTTACATAGCTAAGTGAAGATCTTTGATTCACAAAGATTATTATAAAAAATCTCATAAAATAAATAAACAGTTAGTCAAACTATGACTGTTTCAGGGGAAGCAATTTTAAGAGAGGTACTTGGCTATAGTTCTAGCCTAGATAGACAGAGTCGGGTAGAGCATCCTTATTTTTTTCTGAATGGATATGCTTTGTCTACGAAATCATCCGCGCATAAACCGTAGTGGTAGCGCGTAGAACTCCTAGTCAAAGGGTCCCGGGTTCGATCCTCAGCCGCGATGATTATCCTTTCCGACAATTTTCTCCAATCATGGGTGGATAATAGTAAACCGTAGTGGGATGAGCAACAGCGGAGCGGAAGGGGTGTAGTGGTAGTACTGGTGTGCGGAATAACAGGAATCAACGGTTATGTGATCCAGCCGCTGCGATATGGCTGACTGTTAAGAGTGGCGTTAGCCCTCATCCGTTCATTTGTCTGCGAAATCTGCACATTACATTTAGCGGAAGCAGTGGGATGATGGCAACTACCCAACCGAGTTATCTAATGCAGTAGGCTAGGACTCGATATGTGTCTTGTAATGTAAGTTGTGCAAATGACTTAACCTTTTCTCGTACAATCCCTTCTTTTTACGTCCCTGTCTTTTTATACTTGAGAAATATTGTGGGAAAAGGAGAAATTGCTTGTTACAAGCAATTTCTTCTTTTTCCACAATATTTTCTTCCCTACCGCGTGGTAATTTTTCACATTAAATCCACCATGAATTTAAGTCTGCAAAAGCTTTGAATTTGGACCAGTCTAAAATGTTGATAAACAGGAAAGGGTTGAACGTGAGATATATGACTAGTTGAAAGAGTAGACCCATTTAGTGTTGGGGATCCTTTTCCCTGCACTTACGAAACGTTACATTTAAAGGGCATTCCGAAATCAAGATCCCTGGCATGTATGTAACAAGTTAATATGTATTTTAGAAAACAAAGTATATATGTACTTTTGTCTATACCTGCATACGAAATTGACCTTTGATCAATTACATCTATACCTTCAACTCCCGTCATAACACCCTTGTTATTTCAAGGGTAAAGGTCTGAATTTACGTTATAAAAAATTATGTTCTAAAAGCAAGATTATTAAGTCGCCTCAAAGTAACATACTATGTGCATAATTAACACACTCAGTACTAATGGAACCAATTCGTTAATTATGTTTAGCTTGTCCTTGTCCTTTTAATGAAATATACTTGTAATTCAATGTTTCGAAGTATAAATAGGGAGTACTATGTTACGATAGTGATACAAGACTTTGTATGCTTCCGCACCAAATAGTTCCATATAAAATAATACCAAAATTTGTTAAGTATTTGTTTTCACGCTCGGTGTCATCAAATTATAAGAAATGAAGAGAATGTAGTTTTTATTTGTTGTTGTTGTTTTGATGGAGTTGTGAAACGAAAAACCTAATAACACTAATGTATGAATCCGCTTATTTATACGGTGTGATTAATTAACCTTTCTTACATCCACGAAAACAAAAGCCATTCTCTTCATCTCTTAAAGCGTTTATTCGCATTATGACGTCATCTACACGACTATCTTTACGGAACCGTATCAGACACTATCAGAGATTGGTTTTTTTCCTGACTTATCCGATTTTGTATGTCTGGAATGTATATATATATTACTAGAAATGTTAATAGGTAAATTCTAAAACAAGATATGTGAATGTTAGAAATAAAAAAATCCCTATGATGGACTGTACAACGAGACAAACGGCCGATAGTACACATACATTTACCGACTGAACATGAAGGTCTTTTTTCAGATTTAATGCTAAGAGTTAAAGAAAGCCAAAATCTTAAAAGTGTTGCCAAATTCCACGGAATAGCCCACGGAATAGCCCATTAGATTTGAGCCAAGCTCAATAATCCCATTCCATACATGCCAAAATATCCACACATTAATACTTGCCAATTATTACATTATCTAAGGTGTTAATAATGGTGCCTAAGTTTACGTTACATATATAAACCTATTCTAGCCATAACTCGACTGTCGTTATTATAAATAAGATTGTATGGGGAATCTGAGCCCATGTTTCCACAACAATTTCGGGGTCGGAAAACGAGAATTCAGTAATAGCGAATAACAAATACATTTTGTAATTCCAAGCCAAAAATATTAGTCAGAAAGTAACAATGTCCTTGAATTGAACGTGGTTTTGTGTAAAACGAGAGTTGGATGAACATTAATGCATCGTTTCATTTTTTCTTTAACATGAAACAGCGAAAAGTAAAGAGCATAAAATGATCAAACTTTGTCGGCGTGTAATATCAAATATCGTTACACACGGTAAGCACGGTGATCATTATAAAAAGTAGTACATTTCGAGTAAAGTTTAAAGATAGCTAGCAAAAAAGGAGAATTTGAAATGGTATATTTCTTTTTTTCCATTTTTTATCAAATTTAACTTAAAAAGTACGTAAATCAAGAATCGATCGGGGTCAGTATCTATCTTTAGAGCGCAAAGTGAAGACTCTGATCAGACTGTGTGGATGCTCACATGTGTATAGTTGGAAATGTAAAGCCTACGCTCAGCCATTATTTCAGAAGACAATCTATAGATGAGCTATAGAGAGTGATCAAAGGTTAATTTCATCTATGCAGGTATAGATGAAATTGACCTTTGACCACTCATCATTACTTGTACATGTATACATGCGTTTTCTTAAGACACAGATCATGCTCTTTTAGGTTCGTGAACCTTACATGCTAATATAGAAATGAATATTTGATGAGTTCTGCAATCAATATACAATTTATCAAATTCATACATGGCAGATACTTGTTAAAGTACGGGAACACTCATTTTTCTCGATCAATGCACTATCATTATGATGGACCATTTCTGTTGATTTTGGCTGATTTCAGATGATCAGTCTCCGCGCAGCGTAGCAAATTCACTAATTATAATAGTATGTAATATGGCTATTTAGGGAAGGCATTTTTTAATCATAAATCCTCACGATAAGTAAATGTAGGCGATCACAGATCGTTTTGGTCTATAGAGATACAAAACAAAAGTTGACATCTGACTACTCACATTTTACGGACAGTTAGCCTTTCTGCATCTTATTACGGACCTCAAACTGAATGAACTTTGATCGACAAGTCTATTCTTCTATTAACGGTGGCGAACCAGCAATTGAGGAATCGCTGGCCATGCCAACCAGGCTCCAACAGGAAGTTCGACTTCGATAGTAAACGATATTTTAAAAACTATGACCAGTACTACCGGAAAAAGTACAATGGCTGTCTGGCTACCTAAATGTCGTAAATATAGCTTGATTCAGCTGTATTTACAACATTTCAGTCGCAAAACCGACATAATGTTTCAAATAAATGTCAGTCAACTGTTGGAGTTCAAAGTTCACTTCCGGTCTCAATGAAAGGTTCGATTTGTCGATTGATACTTCGAATGTCAGTTGCGATGAGTCAATTGGAGGACCATTAGTCGTTTTTATGAAATCATGGTAAAAATGATATCAAACTCCCAAATCATTCGTGCTGCTGAGAAATCACAACCATGTTTATTTTATGTTAAATTAATATTTGCTATCATTTCTTCCGTTTTTGAAAACGTTACATCACATCGGTGTGTGAAGCGGCGGTCTTCGCGAAAATAAATATTCAAGCCGACCATTTTGTGAATTTTCGATCCATGATGAGGATAATTATATACATTTCTAATCACAGCGGTTGCCTGTGATCTTTTCCATGTTTTTGAAGAAATATGTAATGGTCGCCTGCGGCATATGATTAATATAAGCATTCTGGTTGGTCATTAGAACATGCCAATGAGATTCTCCAGAAATGTTAATTGTCACCAAAAAAGGAATGAATTATCTAGATGTACGAAAAATGAAAAGGAAAACTTGTTCAACTCTGAAAAATAACAGCTGTTGATATGGCCTAAGAGCATCATGTTTGTCATTTACATTAAAGGCTCCATGGCCTGTCTCGGAGACAACATTTCTGACAAAAGGGATTCTGAAATCTTCGTTAAGATCATTTAAAGTCAAATCTATCAAAAGCCTGCTATGAAAAGCTATTTAACAAAGGAACGTAGCTTATTGGTTCAGTCGAACTGCCATATTATAGGCCAGTTAACGTGCCAAGCTATATTATCATCATCACAATCCATACAATTCGAAATTAATTTCCTCGAAAAAGGGTAAACCTTGGCACTAATTAGCACATTACATGATATAACTGAGAGGCCTAATTAATCACACGTGTAAAATTTGAAATATTTCCTATAATACCGGAAATATAGAAGTTTTATCGTCGTTTTGGCCTTCCGTTACTTTATACCTCTCCTGTTTTGCAAAATTCTAGACCTGTCCAAATTCAAAGGATTCTTAGGAAAAAATCAATCGGATTTAAATTTGAAGAAAACGTTTAGTTGGCTAGAAAATTATTCCGGAAAAGAAGAATTTGCTTGTCACAAGCACATACATTAGTGTGATTAGTTTTTCGGTTCATACCTTCATGAAAACAAAAAAAGGTATTCTCTTTATTTCTCATGATTTAATTGCATCGAGCGAAAAAAGCAAAAAAATTCAAATTTTGATATTTCTTTGTATGGAACTATTTTGTTCGGAAGCATACAAATGGCTGCGTGCTAAAAAATGGTTCATTAAGGTAAAAAATAATTTTTTCGACCAGTCAGATCGCCCGTTTCTGATAGACGAAACTTTAATTTCGATCATCCCAAAATAAAGTAAATAATGTAGTCCTATATTTGATTTTTCACCAAATTTATTATTTCTATCACTAAGTCGCAGATCGCTGGCCACGTCCTGTAACAATGAAATTCGACTGACATTAGTGGTAAGAAAGCAGTCTGTTGGTTTAATTATTGTCGCCAAACCAACAAAAATATTTGACATTGTTGATGTGTAGATACTATTTGTCAGAGATTCGGGTCATCTCGTGAAGACGACTCCAATAAGTTCGCACAACATACGGATTGAAACACAGATAATTGATTTAGAGCATTGTCCCGTACAGCCGCGGCCATAACGCATTTGGTAGCGCGTCGTCCTCTCAATCATGAGGTCCCGGTTTCGATTCCCCGTCGCGGCAAATATCTTTCCGACGTGTGTCTAGTCCTAAACCTAAGAGGGATTATAACAGCCAGAGGCTCGTATGTAAGGATGTAGTTGTACTGCTTGTGTGAGAAATACCGTTGTCAGGTGTAATATTAATAATTTAACCCCAAAACAAACGAATCCAAAAGGTTAGGGCAACGAACTTAAAATCAGTTGTTGTCTACAATGCGCATAATGAAACCTCGAATGTGCGGATGCATAGGCTGATCTAAGTCTTTACTTGGCGCACTTGTCAAATTGTTTGAAATGGCAGGCATTTGCTCTTATCTGAGCACAATTACAAAGATTTACAAAATAAGAAACGTCTTACATATTCATTTTCATCTCGACGAAAAAGAACGCATCTCAAGTGTACATGTAGATTTCTCTTTTTAGTATATGATGCAGTTCTGCAAGGGAACTATTTCTTAAACGACCTAATACATAAATAGTATGTCGCTCGGGTGAAAGTATTTTTATAAAAATAGATAATGATTTTCGGAAATCGCTCGGATTTACATAAGTACCAAAGGATGCATAATTTATAAAACAGTGTCGAATGATGGAATTGTGTTTAACACCACTTTAACAGTATTTCGGTCATATCTCGGCGGCAGAAACGCCTTACCATGGATTCCTGGTTTCTCTTACATCAGTACTACTACAACATCCTTTCCGAGCCCCCTGATACTCATCTCTCTTAGGTTTACGATTATCCACCCAGTGATGGAAGACAAACGTCGGAAAGGATATTCGCTGCGGATCGAAACCGGGACATCATGAATGGAGTCCTAACCGCTATACCACTGCGCTATGGCAGAGGCCTCAAATAGTATTGAACACTTGTAAATATACCGTTTGGTAGACGACATAAAGAGAGGAATACATGTGAAGTGTGAATTTCGGACACATATTGACCGACATTTCCGTTGATGTCAGAAATTTATTCTAGTAGAAAGTCTTTCATGACTGCCTACTTAAACTATTATCCAAGTGTCTCGGCTACAAGTCGCCTGGTCTGTTATTTGGATAGCGGAAAAAACATTAATAACATTTGTGTTTGCAACAAGGGCAACCTAATTTGGTAAATACTTCTGATTTTGTGGACATTCAATGACTGAGAGGGCGGTACAAACCCTTACTTAAACAAGGCTAACGTAACTAAACGAAACTATCCAAATCTAATTTGAAGTCCTCTTATTTCTCTAATTTTCAAAATAAATAAACAAGCAAATATATATCGGGAATGTTATCTTATGAGAGCTTTGCTTTGAGCTGAGAGGGGAAATTTTGATAGGTCGAGTGGAAAATCAGATCTTCCTCCGCGGCGAGAAGCAAATACAAGATGTTGTATCGCTATCGAAATGTAATATTCCTTTAATTATATACCGACATTTTTTTTCCAAATAAAATTGATGGTATGATAAACAATGTGTACAAATCTTTGAATGAATTTCCATTCCCCTTTACCATTCTGATAACGTTCATTCGCATTATGGCGTCATATACAGAATACTAGATGGTTGTCCCAGGACAACTGCTGTCGAGCCCGAAAACTATTGTAGGTATCATGCTCCAGATAAGCAAAATTTTAGTGTTTGACCTTGAGATTTGACCTTGAACTTGAAGCTATCCAAAAAATTCTTTCAATTGGCAAATGTACTCATGATGGAGAACAATTGTGCCAATTAATTTGAAAATCAATCCATAATTAAGGGGAAATGCTCCAGATAAGCACAATTTTAGTGTTTGACCTTGAGCTGTGAGTTTGAACTTGAAGCTATCCAAAAATTTCCTTCAAATGGCACATCAACTCATGATGGAGAACAATTGTGCCAATTTATTTTGAAAGATTACATCCATAATTGTAGGAGAAATGCTACGGACAAGCACAATTTTAGTGTTTGACCTTGAGCTGTGACCTTAAACTTGAAACTATCCAAAACATTCTTTCAAATGGCACATCTACTCATGATGGAGAACAATTGTGCCAATTTATTTTGAAATCAATCTATAATTAAAGAGAAATGCTCCAGATAAGCACAATTTTAGTATTTGACCTTGAGCTGTGACCTTGAACTTAAAGCTATCCAATAAATTCTTTCAAATGGCACATCTACTCATGATGGAGAATAATTGTGCCAAGTTATTTTGCCAAGTTATAAATGTAGGAGTAATTGTCCGGACAAATTCGGACGGACGGACGGACTAACGGACTAACAGACTGACGCACTAACGCACATACACCGACTTGTCATAGTAACAACTATGTCTCGCACATCGCAAGCGGGCTCGACAAAAATGACGTCATCTTTGACTACCTTATATGGAACCATATTTGACACTGTCCGATTCTAACATGTCCGATTTTGTCTATGTGTATATTTTACTATAGAAATAATAGAAAACGCGTATTTATAATAAATATATAGTTTATATAATCATTTAGAAGTACACGCTTTATAACTGGAATAAAATTGCATTATCTACTGAAGTACGCAGATATATACCTGCACTGACATGCATGTATATGTGTTTTTGCTGATGTAAATTGGTTTCTTATCAATGTATATGTAGGTATTCGTATGTTTGTTCGTATATAAATCTCTGTGTATTTTCTAATATTTTAATATGGCAACAATTTCGGGAAAATATTACTGGTGGAATTGTCGTTTCTAACAGGGAGGAACTTCTGGCCATACCCTTTTGCCAATATTGTCCCATATTTGTATAAATAATGGCAATAAAATATATTTAAACATAACTAAACAGAAATAGTTAAAGACATCTATCGCAATATCTTGTATCGCCGATAGAACTACCTTACAGTGACAACTTCCACTGCACTGTAACCCCTTACGACTCCTTATTTGACCCATTACAAAACGACGGAAATTTATTCGGGTCAAAATTAAAAGAAGTTACAAACGATATTTCACAGTGTGCTAAATTTGTAAACTAAATCCAAATAAGGTAGAAGCATAATGAGAAAATGAGAAATTGCTTATTGCAAACAAGCCCCTCCCCCCCCCCAAAAAAAAGGTTTTCTATAACCGTACTTTTTCAGGGCGTTAAAAGGCAGGATTGTACGTTATTTCGTATGTGATATACGACAGTTTTTTTAATTATGCAAGTGATCAAAATTGTTTCGTAATTACGAAAAAAGACAAGGATTGTACATTCACGGTTTTAAAAAGATCATTTAGTATTGATATTAAAATTGAAACATATGAAAATTCATCTGTTTGAAACTGAGACTTGTCACAGGAGGTGATTTAATACCCTCGTCGAGAGCCTTACTGATGAAAAATTGTCTAAGTTCAAGGGGGATCATTCTTCTGCTAGGGAGAGGCGAGACTTTAAAAAAAGGTTATTGCAAAACTTCAACATGTGATAAATGTATGTATAAATGTTTGATTTCTTTGAAAAAAATCAGGATGATTTCGCGACACAAAATTACTTGTCTAGAGCCTTGCTTATAAATAAGTGTCTACGATCAAGAGAGATAATTCTTCTGTCAGGGGAAATAAGACTTGAAGAAAGCGAGTTGCAAAACTTCTACATGTGATCATTGTATGTATAAAGTTTTATTACTCTTAACCTATAATCAGACGGCAAAATCTTAGACTAGTCCAAATTGAAAGGAGTAGCAGACAACAATCTAAAGTTAATGTATTTTTTTCAACTTTCTGGGTAAACAAATGGACAAATAGACTTTCTGGGTCGAAAAATGAAGAAATTGCTTATTTCTTCGTCATTGTGTGAGAAATGGGTTAAACCAAAATTGTAGGTAAAGTTCGTTACTAAAAAAACTTGGTTTCTGTTACACGAACGGATTGATAGACACGCAGGTGGATTCCAGAATACCTCCGAGAAAATTCGCTTTGTACAACTAGTACAGTTAGTCCACAAGGCATCTGGAATTTCTTTTCCAAAAAATGGCCGAAATAAACCAAAAAACGAAAATACGTCTAAATCATTCATGATGATACATTGGAACACGGTGACACGTTGACATTAAACTAACATAAAAAGACAGTTTTTAAGATCACCAGTCGCAAATCCCTAGACAATCGGCCAATAACTCTCTTAAATCACTAGTAAATCTTTTGGGTGTAGCGCCGATATTCAGGTTCGGTCATTGACTTCTGACGAAAGATCCCTTCTAAATGACACAACATTTTGAAAATATCAGTCTATGTGCGCTGTCAGTTTTCGTTTTTACTGGATTTGAAATAATATATAGTAGAGTTAAAGGTTGATTGGTATTTTATCTTAACCGATTCCCACATATTGACGCTTTTGAACGCCCATCAAGGAAAACTTTTCGGATTATAAGGTGTAATATGAAGAAATTGCTTGTTACAAGCATTTTCTTCATTTTACACAATATCTTCTACCCAGAGAATTGAAAAATCTGAAATTTTATAAACTTTAAATTATCGTCTGAAACTCATTTCAGTCTGGACCAGTTTAGAATTTTGCCGTTCAAGATGGGGGTCCCACGTGGCTCGGTGGTTTTGGCGATAGACTCGTATTCTGAGAGAATTAAGGGCCTCTGCTTCAAATCCGCTGGTAACGTTGGAATGATCATGGAAAAGATATTTCAGAGCCAAAGCTAACCAGGAATCACATCAGTGATATAACTGACGGATTGTTAAAATCGGCGTTAAACCCCAAGCACAATGAAACCGTTCTTAATTAGATAAGTGCGAAATTTTAGTTATTAAAACACGATGACTAAGACTTTTCCTTATATCGTTTTATAATTCTTATACAACTAGAGGCGCCTGAGCGCCTGTATTGCTCTACAGACCTGAATTTACTGATATAGGGAATAAAGGAAATAATCTGAATCATCTTTGCCATATCCGACCAATAAATCTAGTCACTGAAAACTTTGAAAAAGTTCCAGAGAAGAATTTCAAACGTTTCATTATTTTACAAAAAGCAAATAAAGTCAGATAAAATTTAATATAAAGTCAGATAAAAAAAGTGTATAAACAGATAAATCAGCTCCACAGAGGTTGTATATCTAGGTGCATGCTTTAAATATGAAATAGAAAATAATGAAGGTAGGTAATGTTGACAGTATTTCTAAGTTTGGCAATCCAGCAAGAATCTTTCACTACAGAAAAAAGCCCCATCCATAAAAAAAAAATGTTTTTCATTCGATCGCAAAAGGATCATTTCTGTAAAATTTGATAAAACGCCATACAACGATTTCTGAGATAAGGTTATCAAAGTTTGCACTGTTTACCATATCTGGAAATTAGACTCTTATATACAAGCTAAGTTTTTCATCCTATCCCAACTTTTCAAAGTTCTAACAAAGGGTCACCCAAGGATCATTTCAGTTTAATATGGTTATAACCAAGCAAGTGGTTTCTGGGGAGAAGATTTCAAAATTTTCGGTATACAACGCATGCAAAAACTAGTTCCGCTCAGAAGCTATGTTTTTCATCCGATCCGGCAGATATTCTTGCCGACATTTGTCTCTCACCAATAGGTGGATAATCGTAAACCAAAGTGAGATAGCAGCTGGAGGCTAGGAAAGGATGTAGTAGTAGTACTGGTGTGAGAAATACCAGGAATCAATTGTTAGGTGCTCCAGCCACGTGATATGACTGAAATACTGTTAAACCTGGCGCTAAACCCCATTCACTCGATCAATCAGTCATTCAGAAAACCTTCTTACATAGAAAAGGTTCGACCCTGTAATCAGTGCAGTCTGAACAGAGTCTATATTTAGCTTACTTCCAAGTAACTCCATTTCCAAGTATAGATGCTGGGCTTCATGACATAATATCTATAGCTTTTTAGCTCACCCGAGGACAACGTGCTCTAGGTAAACGTTTGTGATCTTTGAATGTATAACGTTCGTCGTGTGGCCGCGGTCAACTATTTAAGTCTGTACATTCTAGAGGCTACGGTTTTTGGCTCTAACTGCATGAAACTTGATCAGAATAAAATGTTAAGTCATAAGGTTAAACACTATTGATTATGGGTGGGAAGGTTCCGTTGGAAAACACGGCTTAAATGACATATTCTTCTTTAACACTCAGGAGGCCACTATTTTGGCTCTACCATCATGATACTTGGTCAGACTTTTAAATCCTTTGGCTGAACCCAATTGAAAATAGGAAGATTCTATGCAAAATACGGGAAAGGGGGCCTCTGACATTTTTGTTTTAATTCTAGGAGCCAAAGCTTTGGCTCAGTCTTCAATAAATATTGTCAGAACAATTGGTAGGTAATAAAAATGAAGCCTTTTCAAAAACAGAAGGTTCTTCTGGAAAACACAGAAAAGGGGGGGGGGCATAGTGAACATTTCTTTGTTTTCATTCTAGAGGTTATAACTTTGGGCTAATCTTCACGAAACTTAGTCAGAATATTTGTGTCATAAGGATGAACCATATTGATTATGAAAAGGTTTTATTGGAAACAAAGTGGAAAGGGAACTTAATGAAAATTTCTTTGTTTAAACTCTGACTAAATCTTTTGAATATTGGCCAGAATAATTGTTATACCATAAGGATGACCCCCATTGATAATGGACTGTAGTGATATTTTTTTGTTTATTCTCTAGAGGCCACAGTTTTGGCTCAATCTTCATGAAACTTGTTATATTGTTTTGGCTCTAGTTGCAGTTTTTAACAAAAAAGTACTTCAATAAACAAATATTTCAGATAGGCGATTTAGGAATATTAGTATCCCATAGTTTTAAAGAGCTGTGGTTACAATATTTTGCCACGGATGAAAAATGGTAAACGACATCTTGAGCATACTTTGAAAGAGACATTACGATGTTTGGTTTGCCAGCGACATATTTCTGTCTTCAAAGCGGTTAAGGGGGATAGGAATTCAAATGCGAATCAATGTCCAGGGAGTTTCCATTTATTTCTTCATAGTTTCCAAAAGTATTGCTTGGTAATTGAATAACACATGCAATGGGGAAAGGAGTGGGGCTTGAGCTTCTGCATAAAATGAATTAAAACATCAGACGATACGATAATGTTTTTGAAATTAAGAGAAATGATCGTGTCCATCCCTTTTTGCATCATTATTTGTCTTTTGTTTCTGTTTGTTTTTTATGTGGTTATTTACCTTATCAGATTTTTTCTTTTAACTTGGGGGTGGGCAGAGGAATATATATTTCTTTTTAAATCACTCCTTACATAATAACCTTATAGGCTTTTTCATATTTAAAAGGAAATTGCTAGAATGCCTTCGTCGATCACCAAAATCCATTTATCGATCAAATCATTCAATTAAAGCCTAAGTAAAATGTTTACCTCTGACAAGTAATTAATTTTATCCCTCGAGGGATGCTTTTTTGTAATTAAATCTTATTCAAACTAACTTTAACCGATTTAAAAGAAGCTACAGACGACAATAAAAAGTGATGACTTTTGCAAAGTATCTTACCTACAGATTAAAAACTATCGTGGCAAAAGAAGAGGTCGTTTGTTAAAAGATTTTTTTTCTTTTCCCACAAGATTTTCTCAAGTATAAAATTATTGGGACGTAGAATTCGGGGATGGCGCATGAATGTGACAAGCCCTTTCATGTTGGAGGTCGGTAGCGTTGGCTAGCGATCCACTTCTTTCTTTTTTTATGTAGTAGAATCAAACATGTAAATCTGCTTCAACATGTAAATACATTGTATCGGATGTATGAAAATGCCAAATTATAATCAATTAAAAAGTCTCGCAATATCAATTAAAAAATATGCGACCCGTAAGGCCCCAAAAGGACTTCCCGAATGCTCTGTCAAACAAATACTTGAGAAAGAGATTTGATGCAGCAGAGGTCAAACTGATTGCGTATTCAAAACAAATGCCGGGTACAATAGTAGATAATACAATAACAGACAGTATAGATTTCGGTACAATAGTAGATAATACAATAACAGACAGTGTAGATTTCGTTACCAGACGAAACGATTTTAAACTGTTCCATCTGCAGGCGCCAATTTTCAGTTGTTGGAATTTCAATAATCTTCGTCTTTTTGGGTATAAAACATTGTGGACGATGAAGTTAGCACTTTCTGCATTTTCAAAAATGATTTCCAAAGTTTTTTTTCCTTGGGGAGGTCATATAGCGCAGTTGGTAGCGCGTCGGACTATCAATTTAGAGGTCCCGGGTTCGACCCCCGACGGCGGCACTCATCCTTTCCGCCTATTTGTCTCTCACCAATGGGTCGATAATCGTAGACCTATGTGGGATAGCAGCTGGAGGCTAGGAAAGGATGTAATGGTAGTACTGGTGTGAGAAATACCAGGATTCCATTGTTAGGTGCTCCAGCCGCAGCGATATAACTGAATGATTGTTGAAAGCGGCGTAAAACCCCATTCAAACAACCAATACTGACTCTATTGGTGGGTGTTTTCTGTACAATTGGTATCTAACTCTTAATTTCCGCATTTTCTCAACACTCATTTGTTACAGTCTGTCCCTATTTATGCACTTGATTTATTATGTTTGTATTTTGACGATGAACCGCACCAAGAACGGTACCAAGATGTACTGTAAAAGCTCGAATTAGTCGATATGATGACACGGCCAATATAACAACCACCGGTATTAAACAGGGCACTAATCAATTACAAGGATTTCCAATATATGTCTGACGAAATTGCTTGATCATGAATTTCGATGGAATAGAAAACCAGCGGTCCTTCATTCCCTTTCCCCACAAAGGCTCTTAGAAAATAATCGGTTAATTAAATGAGTTAAACGCCACTTTTAACAGTATTTCAGGCATATACATCGGCTTGAATCCATAATCATGGATTCCTGGTATTTCCCACACCAATATTACGACTCCTTTCCGAGCCTCCAGCTGCTCTTCCAATTTACTATTATCCAACCACTGGTGGGAGACAAATGTCCGCACGTATTTACACCGCGGTCAGGAATCGAGCCCCGTACCCCATGGTTAAGAGTACTACGCATTACTAACTGCTCAATCCAATCATTTATTTTTGACCGAGAGTGAATGCTTACCTCCAACATTTATGGCGAAACATTCTTATTGGTTTTGCGACTTAAATACCGTAACTTATTCAAGCTGTAGTAACGATGTTTACGAGGTCAACGGCCTGCATTTAGTTGAATGTTCCTGTCCATGAATTATGCAAACTTATGCCGACTGATTGCGTGGCCAGTATTCCGTCAATTGTTTTAAGTATATATCTGTCCGGAAAGCGAAATTGATTTAAGAAGAATAAACTACCACCCTCCTCTCTTACCAATACCTCATGTAAGCTTGTTGAATCCATTTACAATTTACATGCTACAGACTATTTTCATATACTTCGTTTAACCCATTTAAAGACTGCAAAATTTAAGACAGGTCCAAATTGAAAGGAGTTGCAGATGACAATTTATAGTTTATAAAATTTTAATATTGTTTAACTATCTGGGTAGATACATTGTGCAAAATGAAGAAATTCTTTGTTTCAAGCAATTTCTTCATGTTAACAAAAATTTTCTTGGGGGACGTCCAAAAGCGTCACTGTGTGGGAATGGGTTAAGTTATTCAAGAAATGAAAATGTCTTTTGTTTTCATTAAAGAATGACACGGAAAAACTTATCAGTCTGTATGAAGCGGAAAAGCGGTACAGATAGAAATATGATAAGGTTTTAATTTCAAACATCAATGAATAACTTAAAATATTCTCTTCGTTCGTAATGAATACCAAAAAGACATGTCGAATAAACCAAGATGTTTTCAAGACTTTTCCAGACAATTGTTTTATATATCTACTTAGTGCAAACACACACACACACACACTAGTTTTCTTGGTTGTGTGAAACAAAATTTTCAACCACTCAGAATGCAGGGGTTTTGAAAGTCGAAACTAGAATTAATCTAGAAAAATATGTAAATATGCCAATTTTAAAAGAAAGACCTTCAGAAATATTTCAAATTCTTTCATGGGAATAATATCAAAACAATAGGACAAAATTGACCGTAATTCTCCAATCGCGGCTGTCAATCAAATAATCAGTCGACCAATGAAATCATTCAATTAGACTGGAGGTTAACTGGAACTCAAACATTGCCCGCCATTGATGTGAAGCTCTGCGTTTGTTTGCCGTTTAAATGATTTAACTACAGCTTATTCAAGCTGTAGGTACGACGTTTAGGTCGCCAACCAATCATTCTACTTTTTTGTTACATGCTACTGTCCGTAAATTTTGCAGTTTAAAAACGAAGTGAAACTTCCTATCGGAGAAACTGGGCGGGACAAAACCAGTAAATGGACGGGACTAGCAATTGGTCAAATACTTAGTACTCGCTTTCCTTACAATAGTTCCCTCGGGTGAATCGATCTTGCGTGACGTAAGGTTTCTAACAAATCCTGCATCTAATTCCTCATCCCTCTACCACATCTGAATCTCAATATTGCAGATAAATTGCACATAGACAATGAACCGACATGATTATACGCCCTGGCAGTTGTCTAGTTGACGCGTTATTATTTAATCAATCACAGTCTCTGTAGACTGGTTCTCATTCAAAGAAGTCGCAGACGACATTTTTCAGTTATTTAAATTAAACAAAAAGTATTTTTGGGAAGAAAGCAATGTGGATAATAAAGAAATTGTTCATAACAAGCAATTTCTTCGATTTCCCAACGTTTTCTAAACCATTTTCTGGAGTGCTGTAAGACGGAATTGTATGGGAATGGGTTTAATAAAACAGAATTTGACATAAATATTTCTCGAGAAGTGAGACAGTATTCGTGCATCTAGTAGCTTTTATTATGGTAGAACATATTCGCAGAAAAGCGTTCTGTATTTTCTTCTCAGTAGTGATGATAACCAAATATTCGGAAGAAAATCATAAACTTTAGATGGTATTTCTCAAGAAATATGTTATACAATCTGAAAAAAATGTTATGATAAAGGAAAACTAATACAAAATATGTTAGGACCGATTCTTGCGAAACTAGCAATATTTATCAGCAACAACACAATGTAAATTATAAAGTACATTATACTGCGGTACACTTTATCATTGCCTGTTACAATACATTTTAAATCACAACCTATCTGTCGACTTTAGATCACTATCTGTCGACTTTAGAAGACTGCCTATCTGTCGACTTTAGATCACTGCCTATCAGCCGGATTTAGATCACTTTTTATCTGTCGACTTAGAACATTGCCTATCTGTCGACTTTAGATCAATACCTATTTGTCGACTTAAGATCACTGTCTATCTTAAGACATAAGATCACTGCCTATCTTGAGACTCTAGATTACTGCCTATCTATCGACTCCAGATCACTGCCTATCTTAAAACTTTAGATCACTGCCTATCTTTAGACTTTAGATCACTGCCCATCTGTCCATTTTAGATTACTGCCTATCTTACAACTTTAGATCACTACCTATCTTTAGACTTAAGATCACTGCCTATCTGTCGTCTTTAGTTCATTGTATATCTATTTAGACTTAAGATCACTGCCTATCTGTCGTCTTTAGTTCATTGTATATCTATCGACTTTAGATCAATGCCTATCCGTCGATTGAAGATCACTGTCTATTTGAAAGCTTAAGATCACAGCCTCTCTGTCAATTTTGGAACACTTACTACATTTAGAAATAGATCACTGCCTATCTGTCGATTTTGGATCACTGCTTATCTTTAGACTCTAGATTACTGCCTATCTGTCGATTTTGGATCACTGCCTATCTTTAGACTTTAGATCACAACATATTTGTCGATTTTGGATCACTGGTGATTTTTGGACTCCAGATTACTACCTATCTGTCGATTTTGGATCACTACTTTCTTTAGACTTTGGATCACTAGCTGTATTTAGACTTTAGATCAATGCATATCTTTAGACATTTGATCACTTCCTTCTTTTTGACCTTAGATCAGTGTGAAGATCACTGCCTAAATGTAGACTTTTGATCATTGCCTATCTGCCGACTTGAGATCATTGTCTATCTGTCGACCTGTGATCAATGGTCATTTTTAGACTTTAGATCACTGCCTGTCTGTAGACTTTAAGATCAGAGCTTTATAATATAAAATCACTACTATGGTAGAGATATCAAAATCACAGCTACCACTTGAATAACATCTTTTTCTCCAAGATTTAATTCAGCCATAACGGCATAAACCTTTCTTAGCCAGGAAAATACATATGTCGATTTTATTACCTTTCAAACTATTTGCTGTAATTACAAAAGAATATTATGACCGAAGGGAACGTATCCTGTAATGAACCAATCAATAAAAAACATGTCTATAAAACATTTACAGCAACATGAAAACCTATTTTATGTCAATGCGTCTTATATAATCAAACTTTTCTCATATTCTACCGTTTTCTCTTCTAAAAAAAGATGGTACCAATTTCAAAAGGTTTGAATTTTCACAGGTAGTGAATCAGATTTGACCCTATATAACTAAACAAATGTTTTTCAATTTACTTTAGCGAAAAAAATCTATTAATACAAATATTTTGTTTCCTCTGACTAATTTACAATATCATATTGACAATACTTGATCTATACCAGTAGCCCTTCGGCTAGACCACAACGTAATGTTAAGCAATTGTTAAATTTTTTTTCAATATTAATCCTTATCTATTAACGGCTCAGCGCAGTGGATAAAAAGGGCTTACCAATCAAATTACTCATTTCGACTGTAAGTAAAATATAAACCTCCCTGATAAATATATTTTGTTAGTGAGCGAAATTTTCAAGCTGTAGTTACGGTGTTTAGGTTACCAACAGACAATTTGATTTATTCGATCATATAATTTAAAAACTAATGTTTTAAATATAAGACAAACAAACTTGTTGGAGGTCAGCGGCCGGGCTCTTCCTCGATTTAGAATGAGAGAGAGAGAGAGAGAGAGAGAGAGAGAGAGAGAGAAAGTGAGAAAGTGAGAGAGAAAAAGTGTTGGCGGGTTCTTTGATTTGTTGTTTATTTGTTGGTTAGAAGGCCATGTTGAAAATATTTTTCGTGTGTGTCTTAACATGTTACCTTCTCTAAATAAATATAATATTATATTGAATATTATTATCATTAACCTTCAGTTGTAGGAGCCTCTTAGGTTTCGGTAATGATAAATTTATGTAATGGGTTTTGAAATCAGAACCAACCCTCTTGAGATAAAGTGATGTTTCAAGAAAATCGAATGTTTATATATAACAATACATGTTAAGTTTTCAAATGCCAGTCTTTTTTAGTCCGGACATGCAGAATACTGTTTTAGATTACAGGGAACTAGTCCGTTTCCATGGGCGACCATTATAAGAAAATAGCACATTGCTCATCCCCAGATATTGCAAGGGAGTAAAACCATACATCAATTTCAAGACAAATAATTCATCAGTATAGCTGAGTCAATATAGCTATATAGTCAATATAGCTGAATTCTGATATGGCATGATCCCTTTTATAAATGACTTATGACGTCATTTTTTAGATAACCCTCTTCGCGCAGCTAGTTTTACCTCATTTTCCGAAAACCACCCTAGGGTATAGAAACCTCCCCTCAAAGGCCGAAATGAATGAAAATGATATCCTTTTTGTGCCTAAGTTATTGAAAGAGTATCAATTTATCGGATCAAATCCTTAGATTTCGTCTGGATATAATATTGACCAATCAGAGGTCACTTTGATCTTTATGTGCCCGGACTTTCCCTAGACAAAATGTAACAGATGGCGGGAAACCGTATTAGTTTCCGGTAACCTAAAACAATGTAATTATGTGTGCATTTATGGGACATTACATGTGTTTTCGTGGATTATTATATCTATCTACTAGTAACTGGTCATTTCACCCATTACCAGACGAAAATTTTTACAAGCCGAATAATATATAGACTGGTCCAAGTTGAAAGCAAATGCATACGACCATTTAAAGCTTGTGAAATTTTACCTTCTGGGTAGAAAGCACAGTGGATAATGAAGAATTTTTTTGTAACAAGCAATTTCTTCAATTTCACAATGTTTTCCGAGTTTTTTAGGTGGCTTCAAAAAGCGTCACTGAGTGAGAATGGGTTAGAATGATGATGACTACAAGCCCTTTACGGTATTTCATCACTTTTAGAATGTCGACTTGGACCAAGTTAAATAGAATAGTTGTTGTGCCCGACAAAAGTTCACCCAGTACTATACTGTTGAGCTATGGACGTTATTCTGTGACTTTGACCATTGATCTCCCTAATTCGTTGTTGAAAATATGACATCCATGTAAGATTGAGAATAATCCTGCCAAATTATAGTGTAATCTGAATATAGGAGTTATTTTTCGGAGAAAGCTATGACATTTACCTTGGATCTACATGACCAATTATTTCAAATTACAGATATTCTCATGGCGGAAAACTTAATATGCAAGTTGTGAAATCAATCTATAAGTGTGAAATATGCTCCAGACTAGTTTGTTTTAACGTTTGACCTTGAGCAGTGACCTTAGCGCTATTCAACTTTTTTTTCAAATGAGTAATCGACCCATAACATAAAGTGAAATAATGAAATAATTAAATAAAGAAATAGAGGTGCTAGTACAGAAAAATATATTATTTTCGTCTGTTTTACCTCGAAATCTCGAAGACTAATGACCACAAAATCATTTTACAAATGAGAAAATACATTTGTAACAGAGCATGCGTCGGAGCCTTTCAGACTGCTTTCTAATTAATCAAGACAATGAGTGACATCCAATATGGCTTCCGCATTTTATTTAAAATTGAATTTCACGCAGTAGGTAAAAATGGTAATCCAAAAAAAAAAAAACATATATTTTTTTCTGTTAAAAGAATATAAGTCATTTTAATACCAACGTACACAAGAAATTAATCAACGCCAGTTTGCCTTGCAAGACCAGTATTCCAGTTGTTTCCATAATGCGACAAGAAAATTGCTACTCATCTGACAAGCAGGAGACAGATTCTGGAAATATTCGACTTTTTATACCACAGTACATGGTAACACAAAAAGGACGAAATACATTCTTAGATAAGCCACAATAAAATGTTTCGAACTGAGGAAAGGTGACTGAAAAAAACCAACCCTAACATAACATCGCACTGATGTCTAATTTTACATAAAGACTTTTATTCTCTCTTCTCTTACTCTTATTGCCTTCGTTTATTAATATGATGTTACAGATAACAATTATAGGATTTATCATATAAAGCTATTACTTTTTTTACCTTTTTCTATTTCGCAATTTTTTAGACCTGTCCAAATTCAAAAGTTTTGCAGGCAAAAATTCAGTATGGATTTAGTTTAAAAAACATTCAGCAGGGTAGAAAATATTCTGGAAAAAGAAGAATTGCACGCTACGTGTAATTTCTTATTTTTCTACAATGTTTTCTAAATTATAAACTCACGGGGACGTAAAAGAAGCGCTTGAACAAGAAAGGGTTAATCTTAAAAAGTTTTTATTTGTATGCGGGTGTGTTTTGTTTCGTGTTTATTTACTCATTCACTAAAACCATCTATAAGAGTTTTGAAATATTAAGATGAAATGGAACTCATTTTCTTTCCCTTATTACCATGTTTAAAAAGATACACATTTATGTGCACATACATACTACTCAAATATATACATATGGACATGAATATTAAGTTAAATATATCTTAGAATCAGTCACTAAATTAGTATTTCTTTTTGATAATTTGTAATATCCCTACAGGACGGAGTTAACATCAGTGAAACACAATACTCTGTTAAATGGAGGGTAGTTAGGTAAATTTGATATACAAATTGTGAAACAGTTTTTGGATATGAATTAACCTTTAGCGTCTGATTCTTCTGGGTATATAAATGTTTTGTTATTTGCTAGTTAGGGTGATAATAGATATGACAAATGTTCATTTAATTATAGATATTAAACATACAAAATAACAAATGTTGAATTTCACAAAAGCAATGATCTTTTATGTAAGATTAAATAACAGGTTTTTGCTGTAATTCTGATCAAGTTTTGGTTGGAAAACAGGACTTTTAACTTATCAACATCAGTAATATTCAAGAAATTCGGATATTCTTTAATACCTTTTAAAAAAAGGTTTAGTGTCAAAATTCTTCGTATATGTTGCAGTGGAATAATGCGTGACATTCGTCTTCTACTACGTCACAAAAGGAGTATTTTCTATGAACTAAGTCAAGATTTTCATATCTTCCGGCTTCTATCCTCAGTGGTGCACCACCACAACGAAACCTATTAAATGCTGAACGTTGTTGTAAAGGTAAAATCATCATGCAATAATCGTCTGTAGCAAAATTGAATTTAAAGAGTGAATAGTTTCCTAGCTTATTTTGGCCAATATTATTCCTACCGGTTTGTCTGGAGAGAGATTTATTCCATTCTTGTAAAAGTTCATGAATTAACCCATAATTTACTTTACCAAACAATTTCGATTTATCATTGGTAAAATTCATTGAATGAAATTCTGAGCATTCTAATTTTAAAACTTTCTCTATGACTATATAAAAACCAATTTTTACATTTTTGACCGGACTTATGAACCTAAAAATTTAATCACACTAATGTATGAATACGCGAAGCTTATGAAAAGGAAAACATTTGCTTCATTTCTTAGAATTTGATACAAACGAGCAGAACAAAGCAAATAGTTTGCAATTTCTATACTAAACAATGCTCAAAATTTTGTTTCTTCATAATACGAAAAGAAAAAATCAGCCCAACAAAACGCCTGACTCTTGATAGGCAAAACTAAAACGGAAACATTAGTCTTATACATGGATGTTAGAATCACTTCTTAAATGCAGTCATTATGACGCCAAGAAAGCGCACGATATAGCGGCATATACCAGTCCTGAGATTCCAAGAATATGGTTAAATCAGGAGGAAAAATACCACGTTACTCGATTTTCTTTGAGACACCGTGATCTTAACTTCGTCTAAAATACAAAAGTAATTTAGCTAACCATCACCTTGGCGAGTTTTATAACTCTTTTCTTTATAGACCAGGTAAAGAACACTCTGTCTCATCCTAATTAAAATCTTATTTAAACTTATTAAATGAAAACATTTTTTGAAGCATTGTTTTGAAACAAATCATATTAGATCACCCAGTCTTATGAGTTAATTCTCCTGGGCGTCTTCTGGCGCCACCAATTTTCAGATATATAACAATTGGAAGAAACGTCGGTCATTATTTTTGTCGCTGACATCCAGTTAACAAGAGGCCAAGGAGGGTCTGTGTCGCTCCATTGACTGAAATATGTCCATCCGAACGATGTAATCGCTATCTGTAACATATTTTAATTCAATATTCTAATTATGAAATTGTTATCTATTGCTGGGTTAAATAAGCTGTCATCTATGTCACAAATTTTCTTTAATTGTTTGTAATCAACCATCTTTGCATGTAATATGAACAACGCGTCTTATATCAAACTTACATCTAATTAGAATTAATATACTTGTACGACAATTTTACCAAATATAAAGTTTGCTCTCTTACACCATAAATCAAACGTAATCAAGCCAAAACATTTATTTGCTATTTATTGAAAATATGTCTCACCAATAATGGCCTTGACTTGTATTCGTCATTTTCTTATTTTTTTCTTCCAAACATTTAAAGTTTCATAAAAGATAATTTACTTAATTTGCTATTTCACAAAGTATGTGTTGTCTCCCTTCGAATATTAATTTATTTATATAGTGTAACAATTACATTTTAAGGCCAATCCAAATTGTTTGATGAAATATGGTAGACCTTGATACAATTAACATTTCCTTTAAAGAACGACGAAATCAGATTGATAGAAATTTCTTTAATAAAAAGTTTACTCATTTACGGACAGACGAACTGACACAAAGACGCACGGACGGACACAATGCCATGATAAAAGCTCGCTAGCCTTTGGCTAGTGGAGCTGAAATTGATGACTTTTTCTCCAGTTGTTCCATTAAAAACTTTCATTTAAGAAGTAGTTTTATTAATACTTCTGCTGATTTCAGACTGCCAAATTATTGCTTGCAGGATAGACAAAAATTACCCAGCACAATTGTGCAGTCTAATCTTAGCTTATCCTAGCTGCTCTTTACTTTATTCAGAATGTTCGATGAACAATGGTGATTACTGTCATGTGTTGATAACAAATTAAGAAGAAGTCTTTAAAACACACACATACACAAACAACATGGACAACAAAAAGAAAAGCAAAAAGGCAAAATTAAATGTTTATCTTATTGTCTTACAGTAAAAATGGTAATAACTATAACGGTAAGATGTTTCTCTTTTCAGGAAAGGAGATAAACTGTTTTGTGACAGATAATGCTACAGTGATAACCGGAAATATTCGATTACTTGCCGAAACCAGCCGAATTATTTATGGATACATCTTGCCAGTGGTATGCATCTTCGGAATATTCGGGAACTGTATGAACTTGGCAATTCTAACGAGACGAAAATTACAGAAATCATTCAAATCTTTGGAACAAGCGGCAAACATGTGTCTTATAGCTTTAGCGTTGTCAGATTTCTGTTTTTGTCTACTGGCTTTTCCATCTTCATTTCTTCCTAGTGACGATATGTTCACATACAAGGGATTTCTGCTGTATTACAGAATCTACTGTCCAGGGATTATAAACATTTTCATTCTAACAAGTACATGGCTCACGGTGACAATGTCCGTGGAACGGTACCTTGCCATTTGCCACCCATTTAAGAATACATTCTTTCTCACAATCAAGAAGACCAAAGTTATAATTGTTATCGTCTATATACTGTCAGTTTTATTCAACATTCCTGTATTCTGGAGGTATAATCTAAAAGAGATATCCTGTAACAATAGCTCTGTATCCAGATATCAACCCGTTAGAGTTAATCTCGGAAATAGTGAAATGTTTGAAAATATATACAGAGTACTATGGGCAATTATTGGAAACTTCGCGCCTCTAGTGCTTCTTATAGGCTTTAATATCTGTTTGTGTAAAAAGATCCACAAATCATATAAATTCCAAAGGAAATTCAGAAACGAGAACCAGAACAGACAGAGTGATGCTGGTCAGACCTTGACTATTACACTAGTGGTAATAGTTGTCATGTTTTTAATATTGGTGGCGCCATCCGAGGTGGTCATGCACGCTAGCCAAATAGCTCATAAAGCAAACAACGCGACTTTCAAAACAATGGAAGTCATTCTAAACTTCATGCAATCCATCAATTTCTCTGTGAACTTCGTGTTATATTGTATTATCAGTCCCTATTATAGACGGACATTGAAATATATTCTGTGCTGTCGCTGGTACTTTGGACGGAAAAACAAGTATTACCTTGAGGTGTCAATGAAAAAAGTGACATTTTCACACTATTCTCACCGATCGACGTTATGAAGTCTAAATATTGATCAGATGCCGTCCAGTGGTTAAAGAAAACTCTCAAGACTTCAATTTGCACACACATTATTTAAGTCGGGAACTTAACGGGACACCAGTACATGAACAAAAACATTAACATGTTATTACGAATCCATGTCTCCTCTAATTGAAAGTATGACTAAGCTACAAAAACAACGCTATATTGCAAATTTTATGGCCAATAACATGTAACAGAAATTAAACAGATGGTTGGCGATCTAAACGTCGTAACTCCAGCTTAAAATAAGCTGTTATTACCACGTTTATGCCGCCAAACCAACGAAAATGATAAGCATAAATGGTTGGAATTCATGTCCGGTCTAAATAAATGATTGGATTGGTCAGCCGTCTGTTTGATTGTCATTGACGATCCATAAATCGCGATGTCGTAGTGTCTATACATTATATAGACACTTGTCATTGTATCGTAAATACAAAATGTAACCCTTGAAATGTTCCAACAATAAAAGGCGCCATAGGAGTAAACCAAAACCTTTTGTACACTTTGAAGCTATATAAATAATCAAATTCGAGTTCTGATAGACACAGAGAATAAATTGCAAGAAAAAGAAAACAGTATTTACACCGTCCTGAATTGTAAGACGCTTACAGACCATTAAATTTTCTTTCGATAAAAAAAGAATAGCTTAAATACATTAGAAGATACTAGTATATAGAAAGGTTACGGGCAATGACTATTATTCTTTAAGAATTTTTCAACACTTTACCCTTTTCCAGCATCAAAAGTCAGATGATTGTTGCTATCATTATGCCCAACGTTTCAGCAAAGGGTGTATGGTCGGCGAACGAACTGTCGTAGAACTTGAATAAAGCTGTATTTGCGACATTTTGCTTGCCAACCGACGATATTACGTGAATTTGCAAGAAAAGAAAAAAACGTCTTTGAAATCCAAATCGTTTATCACTTCTAAAATGATGTTTTCATTCGATTACTGAGAAACAAGTGTGAATCAATAATTGTGTATATCTAAACAAGCGATATGCCAACAAAGTTTTAAATACCTCTGGGTACGTGTCCTGTATTTGCCTTAATAAACAAACAGTATATATTTTGGCAACCTGGACATACCAAACAAAAATAAATACAGGTAAAATGTGGTCGTTTATAAGAATGGTCGTTTAATGTACATTTTTGTGACATATATAAGGGCAAGATTGACTGTATATATGACGTAAGTGTGAGTATGTATACAGGAGTCCATTCCGTCGGTCCTATATGTACTTGCTGTTCTTAGTAAGAGGGCAATGATTATTCCAAATCGCTTACCTGAGCAAAAATCTCTAAAGCTGACAAAGTGACTGAAATAATAATAGCTATGCCTCGGTATAACCCTATTGAACATCGGGTACGATATTTAAACAATTTTTGCAGATAGTAATACATGGCTAACAAATAATTTTAAGCCTAAAGATTTTTTTAAAGATTTGCCATCTTATTTATTTGTAAAATTTGGTGTGCCTGGGTGGATCCCATCAGGTGATACTGTAGACAAAATATCTCTTTGCCAAATCATCTGACAGTAGAATCTGTTAGTATATCGAGGTTTGCTAAAGAGAAACTTATTTTTGAAGAGAAAAAAGAAGCTATTTTAGTCAGTAGGTAATTCGACACAAACAAGATTCGCTCATTTGCCTGCTTATTAATAACAATTACGTTAAAACCATTAACATTGAATTTTGATTGACAGCTAATGGCGTCATATTCCAAATGGAAGAATGAGCTTTTCTGCAAATTCAAAACGTACAGAATGATATATCATTGGTATATGAGAAAGTAATGGTGATTAGCGGAGATGAAGCTGGGCCGGGTAATGGTATGTCACTCGAAATGCTAATTAAATTGTCTTCTGCCGGTTACGTAAAAGGTCTTAACATAAGCCTATCCTGAAATTATATTACTTATCTGTCTGTTAGCCCACATCGTCTTGGGAGTTCTGTATTCGTACCATTCTTCATCTTACAATCAAAGCTGAATTTGGTTTGTATCAGAGCTCTAGATATACTCGTATAAATCTTGATCCTCTTCCATACCGGTGAGAGACATTTTTTTCGAGAAATCTAATCGACTACCTCTCTATCAAAAGCTAAATTTCTCTTCATTTATAGACGGTGTATTACATACAAATAAATCGTTCTAAATACATTATTTATTTAGTGAATTAAAAAAATTAAATTCGAGTAGATGTTGTTTAGTTAAGCACAATCGGTTGAAGATTTTCCCCTTCAATTTTTGCAAAGTAATAAATTTTGTCCATCTATAAATTTGTTTGTAATAATTGATTGATTAATTAATTTATTGATTGAATGATGTTTAACGCCACTTCTAACAGTATTTCAGTCATATCGCGGCGGATGGAGCACCTAACCATGGATACCTATTATTTTCTCACACCTGTACTACTACTACACCCTTCCCGAGACTCCAGCTGCTTATCCCACTTAGAATTACGATTATCCACTCATTGCTCTGAGTTATGTTTAGTAATGACGTTTCCGACATTTTAAGAGATATTTCAACATGTAAAACGAAGTGGCTTAAATATCACAATGCATTTGCTTCATTGCAAACTTATCAAGAAGTGCATGATCTTCTTTGGTGAATTTAAAAAAAATGAATAACGAACATGACATGTGTATTTTATGTAAGAATTCGATTTTAATTCACTTGAATTTTACAATCAAGTACATGTATTTGAAAAATGAAAGATATTCCTTAAAACTTCGGAATAAAAAAAGGATTGTTACTATGTCATTTATTCTAGTAACGTGATTAGATGTATACAAATATCTGATATTTCAATAGTTCCATTCTCCTTATCCACCTGATCGACAAAATTTTAGACTAGGTCAAATTAAAGGGAGATGACAATTTATAGTTTATGAATCTTTTGACTTTTTTCAACTCTCTTGGTAAAAACATTGTGAAAAATGAAGAAATTACTTGTTACAAGGAATTTCTTCATATTGCACAATGTTTTACTAATTGTTTTTCTTGAGAGGCATAAAAAAGCGTCAATGTGTAGGAATGGGTCAAAAGTATCATTTAACCATTTATACCGCGGAGAATGTTTCCCTGCAAGGCAATACAAAACGTCAAATGCCATGTCTGGAAAAATAATTTCAGAAAGCTTATCCTGCCCTATTGTATTCTCTACATTATATTTTGGTTTCATCAACGGTTTAGGTGACGGATCAAATATGGCGACCATCTTTAATCAACGCCTCACAATGTTTGACGGTCCGTAATCGAAAGTTATTATCTATTTTATGCAAGAACGTATAGAATCTGACAGGAAAAGACTGCTAGATACCAACCTAAATATATAACCTTTCATTGAAGATAGCAGACAATTTTCCTCCCCTTTTTTTCAATGAAAATAAATTTCATGTGTTTAAAGCAGATAAAATATATAACAATAGAACAAACAGCAGACACGACAGGTTAGTTTCTAAATATTCATTTCAGCTGTTGCCATGATGAATTAAACTAGAAACATGAAATGAAGGTGATCATCTCAATAGGCATTGCTTTTTGACACAAGCAATATTACTCAATTTGTACCATGGATATTTTTTTCCTTTCAGATGTGGAGCTTCTTTGTGAGATTTCAATGCGATATGATTGCTATTCTTTAATTGAACAGTGTAGGAAAAGACCAATGTGTGGTTTTTGGCTGTCTACTTCTACATTTAGTCAGACTGATGGTTTATTTATTTAGAAGAAATGCTTGAAGTTTTGTGTAAACGTACCAAGAATGACCATTATTTCAAATGGAATGTTCTAACTTAAATGGAGTTCAGTATGTGGTCTGACTAAGTTTTATCAATGTTGGGCCCAAAGCGCTAAATCAATTTGTTTTTGTGTTTTCAAAGTCGGTGTTTTAAACTTTAATTTTGAATCTTTGGGTGGAATCGGTTACCATTTCTGGTGGTCCATACTATCCCGTTAAGCTAGCGCATCAGGCGCACGGATCAAACGGTGTCACGTTCATCAACGGTGTCACGTTCAGCGGTTGTAGAAGAATTAAAACACTAAGGCGTAATTTCATACTAGTATATAAGTATATAAATAAAATATAAAACAGCAAAATCGATTAAGGCTCTTTTCCTTTCAACAGTCTTATTCGTATGTTAAGCTTTTGATTATGATTTATGATAGAAGTAGGCCTGACCATACTTTAGACATATATAGGCTCTGTACCTGGGGATCCTAAAGTCTTATAGACAAAATTCACGGCTTTACGACTTGTATGAAATATTGAGAAAACCTTTATCCCCCCTTCTTGTTCCATAGGTAATAATTTTAGAAATAAGTCAATGGAATGGCGCTTCGGGCTAAATATCAAGGCTGAAGACCATCTCGGTCAAAAGGAGAAGGTTTTTAAACATTAAACGTTCGTTACTAGGACTAACACCAGGGTTCTTCTATCGCACTTGTATAATCTAAGCCATTGTGAAAGACGACAAACCAAGGAACATTTCCGTCAAATTTGGTTCATTTGGGCCAAATGGTTTAGGAGGAGAAATTTTTTGATAATCATTCTTTATTTCTATATAATTCCTCCCGGGGCCCCACCGCTGGGGAACCGAGGTTCGTTATTTTATCAATTTTGAAAGAGGTCAATATACTGATATTTCATGCAAAATATCAAGGCTCAATGCCATCTAGGTCAGGAGAAGAAGGTTTTAAAAATTCATTTGAAAATGTTCAACCTGTATTTACAACGTTTAGATCACCAACCCCCGATTTTACTTTTTTGTTTCATGTTACTGCATGGCCATAACTGTTTAAAAAATAATGCCGTTTTATATCAGAAGTACAACTTCCCGTCAGAGTCAGAGAGCGGGTCTAGCGAAATGTCCATTTAATCCTTTATTTTATGATAAGAAAAGCAGCAAGCGATGTGGGTTTGTCCATGACGGCAAATATTCAGTTCCGTCCGATTTAAAAACGTTGCAGATCATAACTAATATTGTTTCAAAAATCGAAAGAAAATATGTGCCAAATAGGGTTAACTCGTTCACGAACGATAAAATCTAAAATCTTCTCAAAATTTGAAAGAAGGTGCAGATTACTCTTTTAAGTTTAAGAAATTTCGAAAATCTTTGTCTTTGTGGGGTACAAAAAAAACACGAAGAAATTACAAGTTAAAGACAATTTCTTAATTTGTCACATATTCTGCACGTTTTCCAAAGCTACCTTCTTCTGGGCATAGAAAAGAGGATGTCATTTGAGAATGGATATAAATCAAACATTGTTGGAAGAGGAGAATTTTTTGTCATGGATTTTTTTTCTCAACTGTTCCCAACTACTGATTTCTACAGCGATAAAAAAGGGACGTGCGTTGTATTAGCAAGATATCTCACATCCTTTAAAAAGGAATTGACAGACCTTAAGAACGAATTAATGAACCGTCCGACAACTCAGAAATCATGATTGATGTACGTCATAAAAGAACTGTCTCAAGAAATATATCTACGATAGGATAAAAATACATCGTGTACATCAGCTGAATTTGGTAAATAACTTGCAACATGCTTGCAATGTATGGCAGTTATTCATAATCCAAATGGACAACTTGGGATGAAATGTTTTACGTCATAACGGGATATTCTTGTCTGTAATATTTGCCCGTTGTTTTATGTCTTTCAGCAATAAAAATGTTCTCTGTTGTATAAAGCTGTCATTATTTCTTCAAATCCGATTATTTATTGGGAATTCGTCTCGAAATATAAACGGATTTTCGAGACAAAGGCCATAAGCAAAGAACAACAAATTTTCTTCAAATGTACTCAGTAATACATGGCTAAACTACCGGCATGACCGCAACATACACATTCTAATAGGTTCAATTAAAATGGCCCTTTTTTCAAATCACCATACCCTTTTTGTGCATGAGCGCGTGCGCAAGTCACATTTCCAAACATTACACATGTGCGCCAAGTAAAGACTCAGATCAGCCTGTGCATCCGCATATTCTGATCAGAGTCTTCACTCTGCGCTCTGTAGATAGATAACGTCCCAAAGCTTCTTTAAACAATCTGCGAATGTTCTAATTGTTCCGAATGGCTGTTCAGTGTGCTCAATGTGTGCGAGTCACTCCAGTATTCACGCCAAACTTTGTTTGGCAACTTAACGGTCGTAACTATAGCCTTTTTAATTTGTTTTATGGTTCTGATCATGAATTTTACAAGCTTAGGTTCAAACTCTCGATCAGAAGAATGAGACAATCTTTTAGCCGAAGATCAACTGAAGGCATTTGAGAATCTGCATCGTCCCTTAATCCAGAAATCCTACTTAATATAGACAAGGGACAATTGTAAGGGCTCGCCAACATGTCAGACAGGCAAAATAAACGTGCCCAATAAATTCCAATATGTCAAGCCCGCTCTATATTTCAGCTGTGTCCTTGACCTTGGAGCTATCTCAGTCATCTGCTTCAAATAGCTCATCTAATCACGACGGAGAACAATTAACAATTGTACCAAATTGTACCAAACAACAGGAAGAAATATCGGATATCGTGGTAGACGATTATCTTCTTATTGAGGCTTACTCCCGTATATACAATGTTTAGGGAAACATTATTGAATTCTCTTCTGTCCAATACATGATTAATAAGAAATAAAAAAGTAAGGAATAATGTCTTACAAAGTCTTGAAGTTCGCAATATTTACTGTTCATTAGATTTTAAAACACTATCACTTTTCACAACAAAATATAAAATAAAAAACTAAAAGCTGATTCTCCATCTAAATTTCACTAGTATAAAAGGTAAATTGTAGCTATTTCATAATATTGACCATGATCACCAATAGACCCCTTAGTGAGATTTAGAATATCAGCAGGCATTGTTCCTTAAACTAGGCCTTTAACACTTCCTTATTCCCTTACTTTATCCAAGGAGTACATAAATATTCAAAATGGTTTTGCGTAAATTTGGTATTACAAAGAAAAAATAAATAAGTACATGTGCTTTACTTGAGCACAAGCAAAATAAAACGGTTAGTTTGGCGACGTAAACGGTGTGACTACAGCTTATTCATTCTGTTTTTCCGACGTTCAGTCGAAACATCTAGTCGGAGGTCAGTGGGCGAGGTCAGCGACCCATTCCCACATAACAAAATTTTAGACTGATCTAAATTGAAAGAAGTTGCAGACGACAATTTCAAGTTTATAGAACTTAAGATATTTTCAGCTTTCCGGGTAGAAAATCTTGTGGAAATTAAGAAATTGCTTGCAACAAGCAATTTCTTTATTTTTCACAATGTTTTCCTGATTGTTTATCATGAAGGGCGTCAATAAGCGTCACGGTGTGGGATAGGGTTAAAAGAACGTAATGTACTACTTGATATTTTTAAGAGACGAAAACCCTCTAGAATGACTCAACGATTTACAAATATACCAATAATATTTCGAGCTAGAATTCTTTTCCACAAAGTTTTCCAAAGCTATTTTCTTGGTGAACGTAAAAGCGTTATTGTGTGGGAATGGGTTTAAATACATGGGAATCGTCACGCATTAACCTTTACTGTTCAACCTCTGTGTTTTACGTCGTCCCTGCCATTTTGTTATTGAGAAATAATGCAGAGAAAGAAGAAATTGCTTACAACTACCAGGAAAGGTTCAAAATAAAATCATAGAAGGACATTGAACTGTACAGAAAGCCGAGTGCTCTGTACATATCCGGGACACGCATTCGTTAACCATAAAGGGCAGCTCTAATAGAAGTTCGGTCAAGTGGTGCTTTTTCTTGTTAACATCTTGGAAATGTCCTAATTATACGTATTACGTTGATACAAGTCTGAGAACAGTAGTGTTTTGACCCAGCTATATGATTAACAAGACAGAAGATATTCGAAGGAGAAAAAGATATAAATAATTCATTTTCAATCTTAACTTAATTTATGTATTTGCAAACACGACAAGCTCGTTATTCTTGCCTGGTCTGCGATTTAAAAGTCGAATTTCACGGAAGTACGTTTTTATTCACTTTTCTCCGTTGCATCGTTAGTATGTGTAAATTATCGACGTAAGTGACTGAGAGAACGATACTTTTTAAATATTTACTTCCGAATGGCATATTCTCAGATGATTTCTTTCTTTTATTGCTTCATAGACTACTATCATATATGAATAGGTTCTTAATTAACGAAGAACTGATAAAAGAAACAAATAATATACCTGTGATTAGGTTTAAGTACTTCAGGGCTGTTAAGGCGATAACACTGGTAAGCAGTGTTTTATATAATTTATTCATTTCCCAGTTGCTTGCTAATTAACAAAGGGCAATCAAGAGGGCGATTTATCGCAGTTATACAGAATTTATTACATTTTTTCCAAATGAATATGTTACGTGCTCCTATTATATTCACAGGAGTGTACTCGGTTGAACAACCTGTAAACAATTCATCATATTTCCTCGATATCCTGTCTCGCTGACATAGTTCGGACGAGTTCAAACGAGCTTCTTTAATCCATTCCCACACAATGACGCTTTCACGACGTTCTCTACCCAGAAAGTTAAAAAAATCTCAAATTTAACAAACTTTAAATTGTCGTCTGCAAATCCTTTGAATTTGGACCAGTCTAAAATTTGTTGTCTTGTAATGGGTTAATATTTCACAGAGTAGCGAATCAATCGAAAGTATCATATGTACTTCGAAACTGCTACTGACACATCAGAAAGCCGACTACAAAGGTTCCATTTAAATATCCCATTACCGCAGGATGCAGACTGGGAAAACATGGTAATTTTATATCATTATTTGTCTTACATCTATAATTCTATCTTCTAGAACTACAATTTCACCTTCGTGATCTTGCTGCCAGTATAATTGACATCGAGAAACGTCATCCTAAATACACATCGCTTTCACAATCGCAAAAAAAGACAACACATTGCCAACCGTACAACTCAGTATGGTTACATTATTGATAACAAAACGCACGTATGCATTTTCTTTAACTCCTTTTTATATGATTGTTTCGGATATGAAAAGTCGCAAAGTACTATTTTTCGAACCGTTTCGCCACCCGAGTTTGTTAGTTAGCTATCATTTCATCGATTGCAATAACTACTCATGTAGATAATATTGGTAAACAAAGCTGCTGACAAAAACTAACATTCAAAAACAAATAAAAACTTTAAATTTTACTTATTATTTAAAAGCTACGTATTTTATAACAAACGCGCTAAAGCATTTTCTTTAAATTATTATCTGATATAGTTGTTAGAGAGATGAAAACTCGCAAAGTCCTACTTTTCGAACCGTTTCGTTATCCGTTTTTAATCTATCCTCAATCGATTGCAATACAAGGTCTTGTAGACCATATTGGTAGCAATAACAGCTAACAGTAACTTAAAATTGACAAATCGCTGGCACAGCCTACTTACTCCGTTGCCCCATCCACTGTCACCAACAGGAAGTTCCACTTCGACTTTATAAGGCATCATTTTGCAAACTGTATGGCACGTAGCATGAAAGAAAAGGGATTGGTTGGTTGGCGACCTAAACGTCGCAAGTAACTAAGCTGTAGTTACACCGTTTAAGTCGCCGTACTAACAAAAATGCTTCACATAAGAGTCAGTCGACGTAGGAGTTCAAACTTTCCTTTGTCTTTTAATGTGTCTGTCTTTTCTTTGATTGACAGCCCTGATTGGTCAATTACAGGTTGAAATAAATCAATTTCTTTAAAATTTTGCTTATAACTTTGAATCTATGTATTTTCGTTAAAGATATGCAAATGTAAAAATCTAGAAACGGTATTCGGCAATCTATAACAGGAGTTTGATTGCACGAGATATTTGTATTGGTCAAATTGAAATTATCGTTATGACACAAAAGAAAAAAAAAAAACGTTGATTGATACCGGTTGTGGAATGCGACCTTCATTGTAGAGTATAGATGTGGAAGTTATGGCGAGTGATCAAATGTCAATTTTATCTATACCTATGTAGACAAAATTGACCCATTATCACTTACTATATCTGGTTCATCTATAGATTTGTTTAATTTAGCAGGACAAAGGATATTTAGACATAGAGTGATATGTCAACACATATTTTGCATGTGTGCACCATAATCCTGATTATGCGCTCGAAGAAGTAATGGAAAGTGTAAAAAGATATTCTCAAGATAAAGACAACATATTATGTAAATATGGCATGCAGCGTCTAAACGCACATTCATAAAACCATCCTAAAATGCTAAAACAAATCCATTTTACGGAAACAATCACAGTCGTTAAAATAATTCTATTTTAAACAAATCACTTCCAACTCAGCTAACAAATCTAGCTTTTCTTGTACTTTCAGGATGGCAATGCCACATAATCCCACTTTTTAATGAGTCCATGAAATAAAGATATGGAAAATATTGAGAGAAAACATTACTTGTAATAAGCACTTTCTTCCTTTTCACACTTTTTCTACCTCCTTTGGTCCTTAATTTTCAATTCAAACCAACTTTGTTTTGTCGTCTGCAACTTCTTTAAATTTGGACAAGTCTAAGATTTTGTCATTCTATGTGTATATATTAGAGAACGCAATCAAGCCTCGTTGTCCCGGAATAACAGGATACCTCTAAATATCTCGAAATTTCCAATCTGCGACTTGAGCTGCTTATTTGTACTATAATTGATTGGTTAAATCCAGTTGCGAGTGGGTACCTTGAAAACATAATAGGCAAAGCGAAGACAGATTTCATTTAGAAAGTTTTTCCCATTATATTTTCAGTTAGGCCATTTTATTCGTACCACTCCGTTACCTTGTTTAAAATTCCGTCTTTGAAACGAAATCCCAATTTCACTTCGACATCAGCAGATTTACGAGATGGGCGAGGTCAAAATTTGTATAAAGGTGATTCATCGAGCAAAAATGTAGCTCCAAGGAATTCTGCAGAACAAATATTTGGAAAAGAGATCATGTCAAACCTGAGGCCAATCAGACATAATTTGTCAAAAATAAGCATATAGTAGGGTTGAGTGACCATTATAACGTAATGCATACATAAATGTTTGGTCTGCACCTGCAATACCCGACCATCTTTGTTAACCAACCTAGGTTTTTTTTCCCCAAACATATCTTTTGCAAAATACTTGTGTTGTTTGTTGCATAATTTCAAATTTTTCAGATGATGGCAATATCCTTAAGGAATATATTAGGAAGTTATTTATATTCATAACCACTCGCTTTCGTCATGAAAGCTTTTGCTTGCTTGTACAGACCTTTTGTATTCAGAACCTATTTCCTAAAGCTCTAAGCACTTGTGATAAAGTGGTTTGGTTTGTAACAGTGGCTATGTATTTTTTTGGTTTGCCGGAATACTTACAGTCGGACCATTTGGGTGACTTGCTTACCTGAAAAATAGAAAGAAAAAAAATGACTAACACATGGGGTCTCTTATGAGATTACCTTTGAGAAAATGTATTATTGTTGTTCTAACTTTATTACTAGAAATGTATCATATGCTCCCAAATATTCTATAACATGACTTTCTGTGATGACGTTAAACTTTGCAATATCCAAAACAACCTTTAGCATAGCACTACTACTCTTCAATAGGAACTACAATATTCTGAAACACATCCAGTAGCGCGGAGGATATTTTTCCATAAAGCAATTGTGCACCCAACCTAACAGCACACACACGCACAACCGAGCTCAAAGGGACATTAAAAACTCTATATGACCGCCGCCATTTTATTGGAGGAAACAAGTTCTTTACACATGTTTACCTGATTAATGTCATTTAACTTATAACCAAATATGAATGTCTCTCATTTCATATTCAGAAGGGGACTTTTGAAGTTGCTCTAATTGTGCGTTTACCCAAATTTTGGATCTCTGGGGCATGGTCGTGTTTAATCCCAGGGCTCTGAATTTGGCAAACATTGTAGAGAACCATCTGGTTATGCTATATACCAAACATGAATGCCTTAGACATTGTAAATTGTGAGGAGAAGACTGTTGAACATGGTCTAATTGAGAGTTTTACAAACTTTCGACACCTGGGGAAGAGGCTTCTTTTACCATACAGGCATAATTTAATCAAAATTGGTCGAGAACAGCCAGACTAAGCTACATTCCATATATATGACCTCGGCCTTAAAGTGGAGATTTTTTTTTACTCATTTTTTCCCTGTTTTGGTAATCTATTGCAGGTCCGTTTTTGACCCTGGGAGCAAAACTTTAAGTGATATAGTACAAAACCTTATAGTAATGCTACATACCAAATATGAATGTCCTTGGTCTTATAATTTACGAGGAGAAGTCTAAATTTCTCTAATTAAGCATTTTTTCAAACTTCGGACGTCAGGGGCGGGGCCATTCTTTACCCAAGGGATTACATCTTCAAAAACTGACAGAAAACCATGTGATTAAGCTATATACGAAGTATAAATGCCTTTGACCGAATAGTTTCTCGGAAAAAACAAAAAAAAAAAAAAATACTAAAATTTCCCATTTTCAAATGCCGCGGCAACTAGCGCTTTTCATATTAATTCTTTAAACAACTTTTGTAGTTAACAACTTTTGTAAAGCTTCATCTAAGGAACATATTTTCAAAGTTTCAGCTTGATTGGCAGGAGAATATTTTAAAGATTTACTAAAATTTCCCACTTCCAAATGCCGTCACGGTGGTAAACACATTTTTCACCGAATGCATTTCTTTTAACAACTTTTGTAGAGTAGGGTCATCTATGCAAGTTTCAGTTTGATTGGCCTACTAGTATTAGAGGAGAAGATTTTTAAAGAAATGGTGGACGGACGGATATACGGGAGGACAGACAGATGGACGGAAGATGGAAAATGACCTATCACAATAGCTCATCTCGCACGTTTTGCTCAAAACCGTTTCTGCAGGCTTTACCTGATTTGCATTTATACATGTATTAAACAAGGGTTATAATGTTGACAAAAATATCAAATGAGTTTATTTTACTCCCATACAGTGGGTCATTATAATTACTTTCCCCATACTTCAAATTTTGTCAAGCTAATATTGCACGGGGGAAATTGGTTTTCAATCAGAATTCACGACTGTCTTCTGACATTTTATCCTTTACCAGCAAAAACAACTTACAAGAGGGTCAAATTGTTCTAAATCGTTCGTCAGAACTTATAGACCAAAGGAATTTAATGAATCCCTAAATTAAGTGAAAAAGGTTCGCATGCCACACTTATATAAGGTACGACCAATCAAAATTTTAACAATGATTTTCCTAGAAAGATCATGCAAGGAACATTCTAGAAAATGTAAGTAAAAAGTACCCAGTAGACAGGGAGATATTATTAAACAAACTCACAAGCACGCAAACACACATACAAACAGTTCTGTCCTACTACACTCGAATTGACCAATAGCTGGCCCCTCCCACGGACTCCTAAGGTCCGCCCATTAACTCCGCTTCGATTTTTAAGTAAGTTATTTTTCAAAGTTTATGGCCAGTAGCATGTGATCTAAAGTACGTAACTTCAGCTTGAATAAGCTAGAAATACGACCTTTACGTCGCCAAACAAACAAAAAAGAGGTTAATAAAAATGGCGGCCAATGTCGGAGTTGAAAGCTAAGGTCCAGGTTTAATAAATGTTTTGATTGGTCGATCGATTCCTTGACTGATAGCCGCGATTGGTCAAATCTTGGGCAAAT
The DNA here is from genome assembly GCA_946902895.1 of Fragum fragum. NCBI lineage: Eukaryota > Metazoa > Mollusca > Bivalvia > Cardiida > Cardiidae > Fragum > Fragum fragum. The sequence continues at coordinate 11,127,791 of OX336373.1, read as the reverse complement.
AAAATTTTCACGAGCAATTGTTGTGGTTAATTACAATTATAGTAACATACCTGGAAAATTTACTCTTAATTAGCCCAATGGCCCAGGCGATAATCAAAATAATTCCAAGAAAAACAATTCTTGCATGTGACTCGATATTTAACTTGTCAACTTTTAAAAATCTCACTTGAACATGTTGTGCTTATGTGAGCTAAACCTAGTTCGTTCTTACTGTAATCCTTTTCTTTTACCGAATCGGGCATTTTCAAAACATCGGCTACAAAATATTTTATCATGTTTTTCGATAAAATTCTATAACCTTCACCGCCTCTATTTCACCAACATAAAAAACGTGTTTGCAAAGCTTTTGTGTCTAGACTAAATTGGCAATCTATTGAGTAAGAAGAGGAAAATAGCTTAAAAATCCCCCCGAAATCCATTTAAAGAGTCTAATAAGTCAAATATATATTCGTTCCCATATCACAGCACTGGCGCCAAGGGCGTTCTTACGTAATGAAAACTATTGAGGAAATCTACGGTATATCCGACTTGTTAAATTGCAAGTCCAAATGCACATTTCATCTCACAAATCAAACAAAATGCAACTAACTCTGATAAACAGCTGATTATACAGATTGTAAACTAATTTTGAGAAACACGTTTATGTCATGATTAGGCGAAGCAGCTATCAAAACAACAAATCATTACAAGAGGACAATGATAGTCATATATGGCTCATCTGAGTACGATAGGTCTAGGTTTGACAGACGTTAAGAATGCTATCAAAGATTTATATCTCTATCCCTTTCGATTTTACACAAAATTACCACAATATGACGTTTACTGCAAGCAAAACAATCTTGTCTGCAGAGTGCATAGTTAATACATACTCGGATCATGATAAAGCACATATGCGCAGCCTGATCGGAATCTTTACTTGCCAATCAATTGTGGAAATACCAAATAGATACTAATGTGCTTTATCAGGATTAATGACGTTCATTAACCTTTTACCATACAATCCTCCTTTTTAACGCCAATCAAGACAAAGATATATGAAAACGATGTGGAAAATGAGAAATTGCTTTTTAAGCAATTTCTGCGTTTTCCACATCGTTTTCCACTCGGACAAACAGACAATGTATTCTTTGACTTTTGACCAGTGTAATATTTTATTGCCTTAACCCATTCCCAGACAAGCACTCCTTTCTACGCTCATCAAGAAAACATGCTTTAGAAAGCACATTGGAAAATGAAGTAATTGCTTGTATCGACAATTCTTTTGTGTCGAAATGGGTGAAATCGAAAAACGGACAAAGCTGTTTTTATTCGTACGAACCTTTAAAGTTCACGTGCACATAAAGATAACATTTATTGAATGAATAAGATCTTAAAGCCTTTTTGTAATCTATTGATGATTTACTCAAACTTAAAATATGATCGATGTTTTATTTCAACTTTTACACTACAATAAATATGTAAAGTTTTATTTCAACTTTTACACTACAATAAATATGTTAAACGACAATTTACCTGTATGATTTCGATATTTAAAATTCATCTGTATTATAATCTCTTATTCTAATATTTTGCAAATACACTTACTCCTTAAAATTGTCATTTATACAAAGAATATCGACAATTAGAAATATACAGAATATACATACATGTAATTGTATTAAGAATAGTAATAATTATTATTATAATGATTAATAAGAATAGTAGCAAGTTCGAATTGAGGGAGAGATAAAGAAGGTAATTTTGGAAGAAAAATGAAAAGTTGAATGATGTAATAAAAAGGAAGAAAAACCAGTTGGTTGTCCCAGGACCCCCCTGTTTTGTAGATATCATGCTCCAGATAAGCACAATTTTAGTGTTTGACCTTGAGCTTTGACCTTGAACTTGAAGCTATCCAAAAAAATTCTTACAAATTGCACATCTACTCATGATGGAGAACAATTGTGCCAATTTATTTTGAAATCCATCCACAATTGTAGGAGAAATGCTCCTGTCAAGCACAATTTTAGTGCTTGACCTTGAGCTGTGACCTTGAACTTAAAGCTATCGAAAAAAATTCTTTCAAATGTCACATCTACTCATGATGGAGAATAATTGTGCCATTTTAAAGTTATTTGAAATCCACCCATAAATTTAGGAGTAATTGTCCGGACAAATTCGGACGGACGGACTAACTAACGTACTAACGCACATACACCGACTTGTCATAGTTACAACTATGTCTCGCTCTCCGCAATCAATCGAATTCGAAGAAGTGGGGGAGCATCCTTCCTAAATATAGAAGAATATTCTAGAACTGGTCACATGTAAGACAAATAAATTTGGTCTAGTGCTGCCCGTGTGAGGGTAAATTGTTGTCTTCGTATTATTAGCAAAACTTTAGTTGCAGATTCTAAAATGCTATCTATGTGATTTACCCATTGTTCATTACTACTTAGAGTTACACCTAAATGTTTATGATGATCAACGATATTTATTTGAGTATTGTCGAAGAGTAGAGTTAGTTATACGTAATCTTCTTATAAGTAAAAATTATTGGCTCAGTCTTATTTGGACTGAAGTCAACTAGCCACTGTGCTGACCGCATGAAAATATTGTAAGATCTTGATTAATAATACCCTCTATATCGTAAAAAGAAGGCAAAGAAATTATTCATACATGGTATAAGATACGAGTAACATAAAGTTATCCTGCCAACAACCTCGCTAATGTCGACCCAAACAGGGTGATAAAAATACGATTTTGTTTCTAAACAGTCAAGCGCAAATACTGCTCTAGAACGCGAATATGTAAGTGGGGCGATAAGATATAGGGTTTAAATGATATAAGGAGAGCGATGATTGATTAATCCTCATAATGTCAAATATCTCCCACAATACTTAATTGACTGGATGGTTCAAGAAATATCTGTCTGTGAATCTTCGTTTTACCCATTACTATCTTAGTCTGGGCTAAATTGAAAGAAGACCACAATTTTATATTGATAAATTTATAACAGGCTTTGTCCAGAAACTTTTATACATTTTATGGCACTATTTTGTGCGCAAGTATATACAAGAGGCCAAGTGGGCCTTAACGTAAAAGAGCATCAAGACAAGTGATTTAGGGTTTATTAGAAAAAGATTTTTAAGAAGTACAAAAAATTACCCCTTTCTGCCCCCGACTGGGGCCCCTTTTACCCCAAGCCCCCAGAACCCCTATTTTCACAAACTGGAATTGGCATCCCCCAATGATGCTTCCGACCAAGTTTTGTTGAAATCCCCTCAGTAGTTCTTAAGAAGAAGATGAACATGTTTAAAAGCTACCAAAAATGACCCCCCTTTGGTCCCCATTTTAGCCCCCCCCCCCTGACCTCAAGCCTTTTAATTTTCACAAATCTGTATAATCAGTACCCAATGATGCTTTTCACCAAGTTAGTTTGAAATTGGCTTAGTACTTCATCAGAAGAAGATGAAAATGTGAATTTTTTAACATGATGAACTTTGACCTCTGGGTGTGGCCCCATACATGACCCAAGGGACATGAATTTCACAATTTATAATATACCTGTCCTAGTTGTCATGCACACAGAATATTTAAACTCTGGCAATAACGGTTTATTAGAAGAAGATTTTTAAAGGAGTACCAAAAATTACCCCTTTTTGCCTACTTGGGCCCCTTTGACCCCCAGAACCCCTATTTTCACAAACTTGAATTGGCATCCCCCAATGATGCTTTCTACCAAGTTTGGTTGAAATCCAATCAGTAGTTCTTGAGAAGAAGATGAAATATTTAAAAGTTACCAAAAATTAACCCCTTTTGGTCCCCATTTTAGGGCCCCCTGACCCCCCAGCCTTTTAATTTTCACAAATCCGAATAACCATTACCAAATGATGCTTTTCACCAAGTTTGTTTGAAATTGGCTTTGTACTTCATCAGAAGAAGATGAAAATGTGAATTTTTTAACATGATGAACTTTGACCTCTGGGTGTGGCCCCATACATGACCCAAGGGACACGAATTTCACAATTTATAATATACCTGTCCTAGTTGTCATGCACATAAAATATTTAAGCTCTGGCATTAATGGTTTATTAGAAGAAGATTTTTAAAGAAGTACCAAAAATTACCCCTTTTTGCCCCTGATTGGGGCCCCTATGACCCCCAGAACCCCTATTTTCACAAACTTGAATTGGCATCCCCCAATGATGTTTTCTACCAAGTTTGGTTGAAATCCGCCCGGTAGTTCTTGAGAAGAAGATGAAAATGTTTAAAAGTTAACGGACGACGAACGACGGACGACGCACGACGACGGACAAACGATGATTGCAATAGGTCACCATGACCATTTGGTCAGGTGACCTAAAAATAACTGTGTGCTCAAAATTTTGTTCATGGAACTATGTTTTTTCAGGCCAATCAGCACGCTCGTTTCAAAGTTACCTTAGCAGTATTGCATTAACCATTATATCATCAAAGCAGGCCAACACTTGCATTACTTTATCATAATTTACGGAAACTCTGACACTTCTTTAAGTAAAAAAAATACGACTGGTCGGAGAAAACTATTCCCCTGTTGCCATACGTGTAGACACTAAATCATCAAAATGTCGTCGCGTCAATACACACAGCCAACGTATTGACGACATGCAAGTGGACCAGCTTCGTGAAGACAAATGTGTTCACTATGGAGAGGTATTGTTGTGTGTTCAGGGCGTGCTACTTGCAGTAGTGACAGGGATTTCTGAATACGATTGTGTAGGTGTTTTTTATATAAAAAAAGACACAACTTGAACCAAATAAATAAAACAAGTATAAGATTTTTTGTCATAGTACAACACTTTCAAGTCATGCTATGCAATGAGTATTCAAATATCAATCAAACTTGAATTACCGTCTGAGACTTCTTTCAATGTGGACCAGGGTTGAGAGGAGAAGACGTTGGAATTGCTCTAATTGAGCATTTAACCGAATTTAGGGCCTCTGAGGCGGGGCCATTTTGACCCAATGGAAATTATTTTAGCAACCTTGGTAATGAACAATCTGGATGTACTATAAACCAAATGTGAATGCATTACAACTTATACATTGGGAGAGGAAGATACTTGAACATGCTATTATTGAGTGTTTTTCATAACTTTGCATGCGTTTGGAATGGCCTTTTGTCCAAAGGGTGATATATTCAACAAACATGGTAGATCGAAATTATTTTATGCTATATTTTTAATACAAATACTCAAGGCACTGAATTAAAAAAGAAGATTTTTTCGAATTGGGCAATTTGCAGAATTGTTGATCCCTGGAAAAGAGATGTTTTTTATCCTACGGGAATAATTTCCTGTAACATAGTAAAAAAAAATTTGGTAACGCTACAAACCAAATATGAATGTCCTTCACTTTACATTTCAGAAGGTAGACTTTTTAACTTGCTCTAATTCGGCGTTTTTCCAAATTTTGGACCTCTGAGGTGGGGCCATGTTTTATCCAAGGGCTATGAATTAGACAAACATGGTGGAGAACTATCTGGTTATGCTATATAGAAATCATGAATGCATTAGACTTTATATATTTGGGGGAGAAAACTGTTGAACCTAGTCTAATTGAGCATTTTCACAAGCTTTGGACACCTAAGGAGGGGCATTTCATACCCTACAGGCATAACTTCATAAACATTGGTTTATAACAGCCAGACAATGATAAATGCCCTCGGCCTTATAAAGTAAAGATTTTTTTAACTTACTCAGAATTTGCGCTTTTCCCTATTTGGTCACCTATTGTACGGCCGTTTTTGACCTTAGGAGCACAATTTTAAGAGAAAAGGTAACAAAAAGGCTATCTAGTACTGCGACATACCAAAATGAATGTCCTTGGCCTTATAAGTCTTTTGAACTTGCTCTCAGTAAGAATTTTCCAAACTTCGGGTCTCAGGGGCAGGGCAATCTTTTACCCAAGGGGTAAAATTTTAGCAAATTTGATAAAGAACTTTGTGAACCTTAGCAGTATATGAAATATGAATTCCCTTGACCGACCACATTAGCCCACCCCCCACTTTATGCTCTCTTTAGAATATATTTTAATTGCCACACAATCCTTGATAACATGCTATACATTTTGAATGCTTATTTATTAAAATTTAAAGAAAATTAAATTTCTTTATACATTGAAAAGAATTTATATTTAAAAGCAAAGTGTATTTTGCTTTTTGGTTCAACAGATTTAACTAGTGTACACAGTGGCATCTTCCTTTCTTTTTACTTGCGAGGGTATGGCAAGTTAACAAAGTAAATTCAGTCAATATTATTCAAATTTTACTGCTGGAATTTATTACTCTTTGTCAATGGCTTCTCTCAAAAATTCAGGTCGATGCATCTAACATAATCCCGTTTTACGAATTTTGAATGTCGCTCCTTCCGTCTAACTGCAATAAAACTAATCCCCTGTGAAATAAACTTGTCTAATTAGTAGCCCGAAGCCACACGTTAATTCAAAACCTGCATTTATATATGTTTTCTATGAAAATGAACAGTGCAATACAAAAGGTAATATCTTTGATATATATGCAATCACCAAATAGGAAAACGTTAAACATCCTGCATTATTATGCCTGTCGCTTATTTTAATTGTTGTCCCGAAATAATTGTTTGGGGAATAGCAAAATATTGAAAATATCCTTAGTTGTTTGATAAAAAAAACGTTTAACAAATTTCTTTTTATCTCTTCATTTAGAATATATCGAATCTCTTGAATAATAGACAAATTAAATGAATAGCTTCAATTAATAACATCTTGGTTTTAGGGAAGAGGTTCTGTGTTTGTTTGTTGTTGCTGTTGGGGGTGTAATGTTTTTATGTTTTATGGTGTACAGTTTTTATGTTTTTCTATTATACTTGTGGACAGCTCGTATGTTTAAAATTGTTCACTGCTGAAATAAACAGCCCTTAAATGGTTACCTTGAAGACAATGATGAACCTTCTTACTAAAGAAATGCTATATTCTCAAAGTGCTTTACTCAAAAGGATTTATCAAAAGCATATTCTATGATAGATAAAAAAAAAGATCCGCTAACGAATCGTGTTTCCTCTTGAATTATTATTGGAGTTCATTGAGAGTTCACAGACAAAAGACATATTGAGGAAAAATTAATAAAGGCTTCAAGATCTATCCTCCATAAAAAACAAGTCAATACTATTTGACTGTGAAATAATGGGACCAAAATTACGGCTATCACAGCGTTATAACCAATATATTTACTCCACCTTTTTTGTTTTTACTAGAAATGAAACACAGTCACAGATGCCTCCGCTTGTAGGGTTGTTACATAACCTTTAGTTGTTACCTTGAACTTGAGGGTATCCTACAGAATTTACGCATAACACTGGTACTCATTAAGGGAAACATCTGTGTCAAGTTATTTTGAAAACCATCAACTAATGCGGATGATAAGCTCCGGACAAGAAATGGATACTCCCCACACGCTCGCACACATGTACAGTCAGGGATAACTCTATACGCCAGTCGCAATTACATGGCGGGGTCAAAAAAAACTTTATTTCGAACAAATGACATACGATAGTGAAGCTGCAAATCATAGAAGACAGTTTTTGAGATTAAAGAGACTCTACTTATTCTTTTAGAACATTTATCGTGGACCTCCTTTGACAAATACTCCAGTCTCCTTTTAAAAACTTTACATCAGTCGCTAAGAACTTTGCAATATAAGAACAGCCATGTGAATAAACACAATAGCTGACACAGAAAGACGGCTCTCGTGTACCTAATGGATCATTCGATTCAATAGCATTTCTAAGATCTTGAAATCTATCAATTCATCCTTTTATGCAATTAGAAGATCACGCATGCTAACAACGAATATATCATTCATAGTTCCGAGATCAAAGAATTGTTCTGCCATTTTGTATCCGTCCTCAATATAAAGCGCTGATAAAATAATAACAGTCTTCAATATCGAAAAGACAGAAACAAGAAGGCCATTAACAAAATGTGACCTAAAGGGCAACACATGGATAAACTTGAGATATTCCACTTAGAAATCCGACATACGTTTTCTGGTTTCAGAAAATATGTTTAAAGGTCTCGTCATTCTTCTGTGTAAACTGGGTACCCGGGTTAGGCCCGAAATATGATAAAAAACGACATTACACGAACAATTTTGAAACCCTATGTCCTATGTTTTCATGTTTTCTAGTTTGCAAGAAGATTTTCTAATAGTTTCCATCTTATTTCAATGTAAAACTGGAAGCGATTGAGTGCCTGTATCGCTCCATAGGCCTGAATATACTGATAAACCAATTCATAATAAATCAAGTTTTTTCATGATCCCCATGAAAAAAAAACTTAAAAAATCACTATGGAAAATGGGAAAATGAAAAATAGCTAAAATCAAGGAAATTGTTCATTGTATACAATGTATCCTATCCTTCAGACGGTAGACGCACGCCACAGCACCATGACAAAAGACTGCTGGCCTTCGGTCAGTGGAAATAAAGTAACCAAAGTATGAACAACGGGGCATCATAATTATTATAAGCAACATATACCAAATGTAAAAGCTCTCGGTCTTCTGGTGTTAGAGAGATGATGATTTTAGAGAATCAGTTTCTTTTTTCAAATGGAATAAAGTTTGAAAAAAGTTGGCTACGGGCACCGCATTAAATATGTCCCGAAGTTCATCACATGAACAAACTTCGTAGAGGTCTTCTAGGAGGTGCTACATAACAATTATATAAAATTTCTCGACATTCTGGTTTTAGGACAAAATTTTACATACTTCGTTATTTTCGCCCTTTTTCTTGCGATCACATATACACATTGGTTTCAATTAGTTAAACAATTTATGAAGATTTTCACCCATGGAACATCCCTGCTAAGTTTTCATCATGATCTGTTTTGTTTAAGAGAGAAGTCCTTAAGATATAGTTGACTTACGCAGGACGCCAGACATCGACAGATCACAGTATCTCACGTCAAGCACTTTGAGCTTATATGAGCAGAGAATAAATTAACAAATATGAATCGTTCGACTATCCTTACATGCACCAGTATTAATTGGATAAACACGTATTGGAGATATTTCGACTACCCGTCTGTCGATATTCTGCTCTGGGATATATATGCATATATAAACTGTAATATTCAATTGAAGGCTGGTTCGATTAACAATCACTGGTCAACCTTGTTATCTGGATATAGGTAGGAAACGATGACGAAATGAAATAGGTTTGAGTTTAAAGGTCTATGACAGAGACCACTTTTCTACCCTAGGCGACTGATTAACCCATTACAACACAACAATTTTAGACTGGTCCAAATTAAAAAAAATACAGTCTACAATTTTAAGTTGAAGAAAGTTTGGAAACACTTGTTTTTCGGGGTAGAAAACAACGATAAAAATAAAAGAAATGTTTTCTACCAAGCATTTTCTTCAATTTCAATATGTTTTCAAAAGCTATTTCTTGGATGTGTGTAAAAAGCGAGATTGTGAGGGAATGGATAAATTCAATATCAGCTTTGCATATCATTAATCTCTTACCACACGACTATATGAATGATCCATATCGAAGGCGTGGTTCGGTGGGAAAAACTTTAAAATAAAATAAAATTTAAACTCTTCCTATCCTGTATATCTTGTTCCTCTGTGCGGCGTTACTGAGACATTAATGCTTTTATCCCTTTTATCCTTTTACTTTCAAGTCAATTAACTGGGTACTAATATATGTGTTTCTTTTCCACACAATTAAGAAAAACGCCCAAAACGATATTCAGTAATAATACCTACCCAAGCTGTGGTGACACCAAAACTATATTGCGATTTGATTTTTTTTTTTTCGAGAAAACTGACAGATTGATCAAAGATATACGATGAAATTGGAAAATATAGAAATATTTTTATTGTAAAAGTCAGGTGGCAATAGTCCTTTTGGCCATAAACCGGTAGAACGTAAATAAGGTAAGTGATATTTTTGGCATTTTATTAGGAAACTATCCATTTACTTGCACACAGACTTTCATCATCGTTATAATAGAATGAGCTTAATTATTAGTCTAACAATTGAATATCTTTTTTATTCTCCATATTGTAAAGGTAGGTATGGATATTTTTTACATGTCACATATTCTAAATATTCTTGTTTCCTCACATAAACTTTTTGATGCAATATTCTGAAAAGTGGTTTAGAGAAAAATCTTAGGTCATTTATCAAAATAAACCAGGGTATTTCCCTAATAGCCTAAGTAGCCTATTAATCTATATTACAAGATTACGGAGAGGTAGTTACATTGAATATTTGGTCATTCACCTCATGCCTATAACCGTTGGAATCCATTCAGTTTGAATTCGCTCAAACCAACGTCACCATAACGTCATCAGGAGTTATGCTCGCTAGCTTTAATTCTACAAGGATAAGTCCAAAACTGCTGTAAGAGTTAAAGATGAATACACATGCTTAATGTAGTATTCACGAACAAATTGATTTGACACAATAGGGCACTTAGGTTGTTTCCCTTGTCTCTTCGTTATCTTCTGTTTGACTTTACGTCATAATGCGAATGAGGGCATGCGATGTCGACTACCGAAATTCGTGATACCTACGGATAACTTTATATAACCTAAAAAAAGCCGATTTCAGCCTATCAGATTACCTTCAAGACATTATCTAGCTCATATTTAAGTATTAGATGTTCGTTTAAGCGTATTTTTAGCTATTGGCAATTTTTTCGTAACTAGGTTTCAGAAACATCGAAACCTCCGTTTAACAACGCTTTGACAAGTGCATGGGGACAAAAGACTACCAGAATATCAATTCTCTTGACAATTTGGTAGTAATGCGCTTAGATGATCTAAAATCAAATTGGATAGTAAGTTAGAGCAGGCAAAGCATTGTCTATGACACTTTTAGACACAGCAAATTCCTTTACTCGTATTTATTGAAGGTGTCGAAAAATATTTGATCGGAACTTTGTCTTATACTTTAACACATCCATACATGCAAATGTCATGGACATTTATCTTCTATAAATAGAATGTGAAATTATATGCTTATGGCTTTTCTGTCCATTGTAGCCACTGTTTGACATTATTCACATGCTCTAATGTAATTCCCATGCAAATAAATCTATTTGCATTTACAATAAAGCAGATAAATTACTCAAGAGACCATTACATCTTTTCTGAACAAGTAACCTAAATTTTAGTTCTCAGACCACTATAGGCAACAAAAATTATATAGCAATTTGAAAATATTGCTTGATTACAATTCAATTATTTTACCAGGAAAAAAATATTGCTTTCCTTCATACTATAGTTTATATCTCTTTGTTAAACAATCATCCTTTACGTCACACAAAAACAAGGAAAAATTATCCTGAAATTGGCAGTAAATAATAATCGATTTTGTTGGTAATACTACATTTTACAGACACGTACATGACCTCTATTACGATCAGTAAAGCTTGGTAACAATCTCGCATTAATTGTGAACTTGTATGCACGAGCTACAACTTATTCTGTTCTATAGAGTATGTTTTATCACTTCTTTTTACAATATTGAAAGTGTGAGTATTTTTGTGCATGTCCTAGGAAGAATAACCGTTTTAAACAAGAGGACCGTTGGCCCTGGGGCGCTCACCTGAGATAAAGGCTCTTTTTCTTTCAACAGTCTAATTTCATGTTAAGGTTAGGATTATGAAACAAGTGGGCCACAATTACATGTAAGACTATGAACCTGGGGATCCAAAAGTCTAAATTACAAATTCCAAGGCTTTAGTGCTGATTTGAAAGAAGGAAAGAAAAATCCTCCCTCTGGATCCATGGGTTATAATTTCAGAAATAAGAAAAAGTCTGTGAACTGTTGCTTCATGCCTATACCCACCCCCCTGGCTCCGCCCCTGGAGACCCGAGGATCATGATTTTAGCTATTTTGAAAGAGGTCAATATACTGATGCTTCATGAAAATATAAAGGCTCTACACCTTCTGGGTCAGGAGGACAAGATTTTTAAAGATTATTCTGAAATTTCACTTTTTTTGCCATGGCAACCAGAGTTTTGAACGGATTTCATTCTTTTACCTATTTTCGAAGGGGACCAACTAAGCAAAATTTCTGCCAAATTTGGCTCAAATCAGCCCAGTGGTTTCGGAGGAGATGTCATTTAAAAATCGTAATTTATTTCTATATAAACCCCATCCTCCTGGGGCTCAGCCCCTTGGGACCCGAGGATCATGATTTTAGCTATTTTGAAAGAGGTCAATATACTGATGCTTCATGCAAAATATCACGGCTCTACGCCTTCTTGGTCAGGAGGACAAGATTTTTAAAGATTATTCTGAAATTTCACTTTTTTTGCCATGGCAACCAGAGATTTAAATGGATTTCAATTATTTTAGCTATTTTCGAAGGGGACCACCTTAGCAACATTTCTGCTAAATTTGATTCAAATCACCCTAGTGGTTTGGGAGGAGATGTCATTTAAAAAAAGCGTTCTTCATTTCTATATAACCCCCCCCCCTCCCCTGGGGCTCCGCCCCTTGGGACCCGAGGATCATGATTTTAGCTATTTTGAAAGAGGTCAATATACTGATGCTTCATGCAAAATATCAAGGCTCTACGCCTTCTTGGTCCGGAGGAGAATTTTTTTAAAGATTATTTTGATATTTCACTTTTGTTGCCATGGCAACCAGAGTTTTGAACGGATTTCAATTCTTTAACTGTTTTTAAAGGGGACCACCTAAGCAACATTTCTGCCAAATTTGGTTCAAATCATTTAAAAATCGTTCTTCATTTCTATATAAACCCCATCCCCCTGGGGCTCCGACCCTTAGGACCCGAGGATCATGATTTTAGCTTTCTCGAAAGAGGTCATTATACTGATGCTTCATGCAAAATATCAAGGCTCTACACCTTCTGGGTCAGTAGGAGAAGATTTTTAGAGGTTATTTTAAAATTTCACTTTTGTTGCCATGGCAACCATAGTTTTGAACGGATTTCATTCTTTTAGCTATTTTTGAAAGGGACCACCTAAGCAACATTTCTGCCAAATCTGGTTAAAATCGGCCAAGTGGTTTGGGAGAAGATGTCATTTAAAAATCGTAATTTATTTCTATATAAACCCCATCCCCATGGGGCTCCGCCCCTGGGGACCCGAGGATCATGATTAAGCTATTTTGAAAGAGGTCAATATACTGATGCTTCATGCAAAATATCAAGGCTCTACGCCTTCTGGGTCAGGAGGAGAAGATTTTTAAAGATTATTTTAAAATTTCACTTTTGTTGCCATGGCAACCATAGTTTTTAATGGATTTCAATTATTTTAGCTATTTTTGAAGGGGACCACCTAAAGAACATTTCTGTCAAATTTGGTTCAAATTGGCCCAGTGGTTTTGGAGTAGATGTCGTTTAAAGAAATTGTTGACGGACGACGCACGACGGACGACGGACGGACGCCGGACAAAAGGTGATCACAATAGCTCACTTAAGCACTGCGTGCTCAGGTGAGCTAAAAAAAGTAATGAATTACAAGAGGTGATACTTAACAAGTGTGTAGAATTTCATCAAAAGAGTTCCAAGCATTACTGTATATTTATTCGGACAAAAAATGTCCATTTACGGGGTAAGATTGTGGCCATTTTGGAAGAGGGGGCTATTTTCAAATTAGAAAAGTCTCAAGCATTTTGAAAAAAAAGTGTCGTGCAGTACTAGAGGTGAAACTGCACAAGTTTTTAAAGTTTCGTGAAAATCGGTACTACGTTTACGAAGCAATCGCCCGGACAAGAAAATGTTGATTTAAGACGTAAAATCGAGGCAAGTTTGAATACGGCACCCTTTGAAAAAAGGTTTTGAAGAAAGGTGCCATTTACAACTACGTGTGATACTTAACAAGTGTGTGAAGTTAAATAAAACTCGGTCCAACTCGGTTAACAATGGACGGACAGAAATACAGAGGGACAGACAGACGGTGTAGGCAAAAACAATGTCCCCCACAGAGTTGGGGAACATAAATACTTACGTTTAAGTTTTCATCTTCTCAATTTGAATCGGCAATACTTTCGTCGGAAATGCATTGCCCACTCGCGTGACTGACAAACTAATAGATGAAATTGAAGGTCTACCATTAATTTAAGAAAATATCAAGAGGGAAATTAACGAGAAAGTACTCCATGGAATTAGAATAGGGGTACTCACAGACAAGCATTTAAAGGCCACCTCTTGTAATATTTATTCTTGAGAGCATTCTACTTACATTAACTGGACAACAAGAGATAGAGTCTCTTACCTGGAAAGAGAGATAAATAGACACGTAATTATTTTTCATCTAGCCAATTATGATTCGACAAAAATTTAGACTGGTCCAAATTCAAAGGGTGGGGTCCTATTAGGTTCAGTGGCTTGCGCGGTGGATTCTGAGAGATTTTTAAACACCTTATTTCTTGAAAGACGTATAAACGGGATTTTGTGGGTATGGATTCGACAGGTTACATTAATTCTAGCATAAAGCAAAGGACACCTAGTGGCTCCTCTGGCTTTTGATCAATACATTAGCTACGTCATCGTGGATAGACGGCCTAAGCCTCGATACTTTTGTCTAATCGAACTTTAGTAAGAAGATTTCGGTCTTTTAAAATGGCAATATCTTTTCGGCAAACAACAATAGAACCAAATGTTAATGATAGCAATCAGCTGTTCGAGTGTTTTCATAAGAAAAAAGGGCATAATTACTTAACAATTACATTAAGAGTTACCCTTCTTGTTTGTATAGACTGCCCCTTTGACACCGAACATATACTTTTAAATTCAAATGAATGTGTTCCGTAATATCAGAGGTATAACAAAATGCCAAAGTCTTCGGACGATGACGACGCTACTGCAGATTCAGAACAAAGACGCCGACCTGGCTTTAGCAATACATTGAGTTTTCGCCGACAACAGTCGAGATAATTTTTTGTAAAAAATGACATTGAATGGTTTGTTTCAGGAGATGCTGAATATAATTTGATTTTTAGCTCACCTGAGCACAGCATGCTCAAGGTAATTTTCCGGCGACCGTCTGTCCGTCCGTAAACAATTATTGAAAAAAAAATTCTCCTCCTAAACCATAAGGCCTTGACCTTTGATATTTGGTACATATCATCACCTATTGACCGTCTACCATTACACTTCAACGAATTACTGTACTCTTAAAATTAACAATTTTCTTTGCGATTCCTGATTTTACAAAGGAAAACTTTGAAAATCTTCTCCACCTAAACCATAAGGCCTAGAGTTGTGATATTTGGTATCTCTACCAAAATACTTCAAAGAATAACCGTACTCTGAAAATTAGCCCTTGTCTGTTCGATCCCTGATTTTAGGAAGGAATAAAGGAGGCAATCTTTTAAAATCTTCTTTTCTAAAGCCATAAGGTTATGACTTTGATATTAGGTACTTATCATCATCTTTTGACCCTCTACCAAAAAAACTCTAAAAAATTACCGTATTCTGAAAATTAGCCCTTTTCTGTGCGATCCCTTATTTTACAAAAGGAATAAAGAAGGAAATCTTTGAAAATCTTCTTATGGTATGTATCATCAGCTATTAACCCTTTACCAAAATACTTCAAAGAATAACCGTACTCTGAAAATTAGCCCTTTTCAATGCGATCCCTGATTTTACGAAGGAATATAGGAGGAAATCTTTTAAAGTCATTTTCTTCTAAACAAATAGGCCTAAAGCTTTGACATATGGTTTGTATCATCAGCTATTGACCCTCTACCAAAATACTAAAAGAATTGCCGTATTCTGAAAATTAGCCCTTTTCAGTGCGATCCCTGATTTTTCAAAGGAATAATGAAGGAAATCTTTGAAAATCTTCTTCTCCCAAACCATAAGGCCTAGAGCTTTGATATTTGGTACATTTCATCAGCTATTGACCCTTTACCAAAATACTACAAAGAACTACAGTATTCTGAAAATTAGCCATTTTCTGTTGGATCACTAATTTTAGATAGGAATATTGAAGGAAATCTTTGAAAATCTTCTTCTCCCAAACCATTAGGCCTAGAGTTCTGATATTCGGTATGTATCATCAGCTATTGACCCTCTGACAAAATACTTCAAAGAATTACCGTATTCAGGAAATTAGCGCTATATGGTGGGATCTTCAATAAACCTAGCATTAAAAGAGAAATCCTTAAACATCATCTCAAAAATAATTAGACAGAGGATTTGCTTATTTGTATATATCATAAAGCCATAAACCATCATACTCAGGGGAGCAATTTAGGACCCTCATGGTCCTCTTGTTAGTTTTGTCTTTCAAAAACATGCGCTCTGATCGGTCAGAGAAATTATTTATACCTCCATGAACAAATTTTTGAGCACGCAGCTATTATGTATGCTTCCGCACAATATAGTCCCATCAAAACGTTTCAAAACTTGTAAAGTTTTGACTTTTTCGCTCGATGCTATTAATTTATAAGAAATGAATAGAATAGTTTTTGTTTTCATTTGGATGTGATTAGTCTTTCGGTTCATACCTCCGTGAAAACAAAACATATTCTCTTCATCTCTTAAGTAAATTTTGAAAGCCTTAGCGTATCATGAGTAAAAGATACTAAGACATACCCCTCTTCATCCTCATGTAAAATCTGAGTTTAAAATATAACGTGTATGGTTTATATTATCCCTTGGGTAATCATTTAAAGTAAAATAAGGCAATGATTCATGATTGATTTAGAAATATCTATGTATTGTGGTTTTGACGATTCTTAAGATTTTCTCAATGCAACTAGTTTTTTCGTGGAATCAAATTCTTTAAATGAATTTTCTGATTGGGAATGGCCTAATGACAAATAGATTATTTTGAAATTTTCTATGAAGCTCAAGAGTTACTCATGGACAGTTGAACGGGCCAGACATTCGGCAGGCAATTGGCGATACCTATAGCTCATCCCCGAGCTCTTCATATTTTAGTGCCAAAAATGTAGGGCACTTGTATATTGGATTTTCATCCTTGTTGAAAATGGATAAGTTCAAATAATGGAGGACAATTATTATCGAACTTAATTCTTTATTGATTGCAAGTCATATTTTTAATCTGATAATTATATTTGTCAGTTCTACAACAATCGTTTTATGATGACTTTGATTATCCCACTTGACATTTCAGATGATATGAAGACCATGCCACAATTTAAAGCCACACACACACAGGAGCAGGGAATTGACTAAACGGTTATTACGCTCACTTAACCCCAACAGAAAGTTCTACTCAGTTTATTAAACGGCGTTATTTTGCAATATGTATGGTCATAAACACATAACAAATATGTCTAATTATCAAATACCAACCTTAACGTCGTAACTACAGCCTTTATAAGCAGTGGTTACGACATTTCATTTACCAAACAAATATGCTTAACATAAGTGTAGTTCAAGGTCAGAGTTCAAGGTTCATTTTCGGTATAAATGTATGCTTTGATTGGTCATTCGAATTGTTATAGAGACACACGATTCATCAATTGAACTAGGGATAATGAAAATGGTGTGTAGCTTGTAATCACTAAACGTACCCTCATCTCCACCCCTTACTTATTGTACTGATCGTATTCAATTTTCAAGAACTCGTTTTCTTTAGGTTCTATCCCATTTCCACGATAGTAAAGCAATGTAATCGATTATTAAACGGAACAGTAAGTAACTGACAGATCATGGAAACTGGTACACCATTGACTTACAAAACTTAACACTATGGTAATGACAGCATAATGTGTGTGAGCTGTTAATCTCACGTGTGCCACTGAACAAAACTGCAGTGTACTCCAGCTGCACTCTACTCCAGGTTTTGATTTCTTCATAACAACCCCTGTACTCTTTCAATTATTTTGTCATTTAACCCATTCCAACTCAATCCCTCCTTTTTACGCCCCTCATGAAAAAAGCTTTGGAAAACATTGTGGATAATGAAGAAATTGCTTGTATCAAGCAATTTCTTCATTATTCACAATGTTTTCTATCCAAAAGGATGAAAAAATTCAATATTCCATCGACTTGAAATTGTAGTCTGCAGCTTCTTTCAATTTGGACCAGTCTAAAATTTTGCTGTGTTGGAATGGGTTAAACTCGGTCTAGCCATGTTCAACAATTGATTCAAAGTGTACCAACGTTTATATTGCACCCGCAATTTTCCTAGTCTTACATATGAGCATACTTTGAATTCAAAAAAGTTATGAAAGTACAAAAGCAAATTCCTAAACTTCTTGTTATCAGTATATCTCTCAGAGTTTCCAGTATCTGAATTCTTGAGATGTGCATTCCAAGTGGATTAATGTACACAAGGAGATATGTGTTTAATCCATAATCGATAGATTAATTCTGTGAATGCCTGCCAAATCAATAATAATTGAAAATATAATGCTTTGAGGCATGTAATTTTATATTCAAGATGCGCCTTAACCCCTTGAAAAGTTATGGAGATAAAAACTGTATATTTTCAGCTTGGCTGTTTTAAAAACCTCGAGGTACCATAGCTTTTTCACCGTCTGTGTCGTTGTCGTCCATGAAAACAAAAAATATTTTCTTTATCCCTTAAATAGAGATCATCCTCATGGAAACATACAAAACAAGAGCGCCATCGTCACAATATACGCCGCCACTTTGCTGCTGTTTCAAGAAAAAATAATTGTAGACACTACTTATTTTGACAGAACCAAATTCAAAACATTTGCTGACTACCTTTTTAAATTGTCAAGTTCAAACTGTTTGTTACGTTTGATTGATTGGAAGAGTCCAGGGGTATAACTCTTGCAAAAATTAATAAACCATAAAATCCTTGATCCATGTACACCTACAAATTATGGTGATGACATTGACTAAGTTTCATTTAATCAAGACAAAAAGTTAGGAGGACTTGCTTTCACAAGGCTGCAATTTCAATAAACCCCAGATAGTAAGTTTTAAGGGGGCATAACTGAGGCAAAAATCAATGGACCATAAATCCTTACTTCATGCACATCTACAAATTAAGGTGATAACATCCACCAAGTTTCATTTAGATCCAGCTAAAAACTTAGGAGGAGTTGCCTTTACAAGGCTGCAATTTCAATAAGCCCCAGATACTTAGTTTCAAGGGGGCATAACTGAGGCAAAATCAATGAACCATAAAATTCTTACTTCATGCACATCAACCAATAAAGATGATAACATCCACCAAGTTTCATTTAGATCCAGCCAGCATTGTAGGAGGAGTTGAGTTGACGAGGCTGCATTTTCAATAAGCCTGAGAGACTAAGTTTTAAGGGGGCATAACTGAGGCAAAATCAATGAACCATAAAATCCTTACTATATGCAGATCTACCAATTAAGGTGATTACATCCACCAGGTATCATTTAGATCCAGCCAGAATTGTAGGATGAATTGCATTCACAAGGCTGCAATTTCAATAAGCCCCAGAGACTAAGTTTTAAGGGGGCATAACTGAGGCAAAAATCAATGAACCATAAAATCCTTATTACATGCAGATCTACCAATTAAGGTGATAACATCCACCAGGTATCATTTAGATCCAGCCAGAATAGTAGGATGAATTGCATTCACAAGGCTGCAATCTTAATAAGCCCCAGAGACTAAATTTTAAGGGGGCATAACTGAGGCAAAAATCAATGAACCAAAAACCTTCCTTCATGCAAATCAATCATTTAAGGTGATATCATCCTACAGGTATCTTTTAGATCCAGCCAGAATTGTAGGAGGAATTGCATTCACAAGGTTGCAATTTCAATAAGCCCCAGAGACTAAGTTTTAAGGGGGCATAATTGAGGCAAAAATCTATGAACCATAAAATACTTCCTTCATGCAAATCAATCAAATAAGGTGATAACATCCACCATGTTTCATTTAGATCAAGCCAGAAACTTAGGAGAAGTTTTGTTCACAAGGCTGCAATTTCAATAAGCCCCAGAGACTTAGTTTAAAGGGGGCATAACTCAGGCAAAAATCAATGAACCATAAAATCCTTACTTCATGCCCATCTTCCTATTAAGGTGATAACATTGACCAAGTTTCTAAAAGATCCATCTAGAAAAATGGGAGGAGTTGCGCTCATGAGAAAAGTGGACGTTCCCAGGTACGTACCGACGGACAGACGGAGGAGACGATGCCAATATACGACCGTCTCTGGTGGAGTATTCTAAGAATTCAACGAAAAAGTTGAAATTACTACCCCTCCTACACACACAAAAAATGACAAAAAATTCCGCTTACCCATTACCAGATGGCAAAATTCACAAATTAAAAGTAGTTGCAGGTGACAGTTTGAAAGTTTATATGTGTATTCTGTGTTATTTTTTTTTTTACTTTTGCGGTAGAAAACATTGTATAAAATGTGCTCGTAGCAAGCAATTCCTTCATTTCACATAATATTTTCCCTATGATTTTCTTGAGGGGTGTCGAATGGTATTGGGTTAGGTTTATTGAATGAATTGGATTTAATACCACTTTTAACAGTATTTCAGTAATATCTCGGCAGCTAGAGCACCTAACCATGGATCCATGGTATTTCTCACACCAGTACTACCACTAAACCCTTTCTGAGCCTCCAGCTGCTCACCTCACATAGGTTTATGATTAGCCACCCATAGGTTGGAGACAAATGTCGGAAAGGATATTTGCAGATATTTGGGATCGAACCCGGGACCAAGGAAATGGGTTATGGCAATTATCATTATGTATAACAGCAGCTTTATCAAAATCAAAAGGTTTCATCTATCTTGCCATTAAGGTTGAGATATGAATAAAAATGGAAAGTTTAGAACAACAACAAGAAATGAATTATGAATAGTTTCCACTTGGTTATATAATATGCTATTATCTTCCATGTGCAAGGGAAGTAACCAACCAGAAAAACTAGAGGTGCTTGAGCACCTGTATCTCTCCACAGGCCTGAATATACTAATTAAGCAAATGGTGTTTTAAACATTCAATATAAACTGAGTCAACTTATAGCCATCTATCACAAATAAATCTAGTCACTGAGATCTTTGAAATAGTTCTAGTGAAGCATTTCAAATTTTTCACTGTTTTACCATGTCAAGTTGGTTATATAGTAAGTAAGATGAAAAGGCATTTACAAAATTTTCACTGTATACCATGAAAAGGCATTTACAAAATTTATACTGTATTTCATATATGGACATTAGTCCCCCCCATAAAAGCCATGTTTTTCAACCAATCAATTTTATGTGAAAAAATCTGGAACGAGACCCTGAGGATTATTCCTTTGAAATTGGGTTGAAATACACCGATAGGATGCTGAGAAGATTTTCAAGGTTCTCTGAATATATTCCATATATGGATATTAGTACCCCTACCAAAATGCAATGCTTTTTTTTCCCAAATCAAATTAACTGAATACATGTAATAAATTGGTCTAAAAATGGATATTTCCTTTGACATTTGGTTAAAATCGATCTATTGGTTTCTGAAAAAAAAGATTTTTAACGTTTCTACCATATACCATATATGGAAATAAGCCCAGCCTATTATGCAATGTTTTTCAACAAAATTCTTTGAAGAAATTTGATAAAGGGCCCCCCCCCCGGGACCAATCCTGTACAATTTGGTTGAAATCTACCCACTAGTTTCTGAGATTTTGGAAGCTTTCACCATATAAGGCAATAGCCCCCCGCCCCCGAACAAAGCCATATTTTTTATTGGACAAAAATTCTTTGAAGAAATCTGATAAAGGTTCACCCATGGATTATTTCTGTGAAATTGGTTCAAATCCATCCTCTGCTTTTTGAAGAGAAGATTTTTAAAGCTTTCACCATAATATTATATGGAAATAGCCCCACCAATTTAAGCCATGTTTTTATCGGATAAATATTTTCTGAAGAAATCTGACAAAGGGTCTGAGGAGAAGATTTTTAGAGAAAAAAATTTCAGACAGACAGACAGATGGATGGATGGACAGACACTCAACATACACCACCCAATGACAATGGTACCTTGGCTTTCAGCCAGTGGAGCTAAAAGGAAAATGTTTGTTACAAGCAATTTCTCCTTTTAATGCAAAGTTTTCCATACACATATTTCCAAGAGTGTGAGAAAAGCAGCATTGTGTGGTGTGGTTATGGGTTATAATTGCTTTTTCTTTCGATTAAATTCAATCTTGAATTTTGTCATCTGGTTAAGGGCTAAAGGATAATGATAATTCTTTCTCTCAAACAATTAATAAAGAAAACTCATTATGAAAAATGATATGCATTACAGTTGACTAAATCAGCTTAATTTATTACCACCCTTTAAGAAACCTTACAAAATTCGGCCTATAACATTAAAAATTTTCAACTGATCAAAATCTCTTTTGAGAAGTCTTATTACACGCCCGGTAATCTCGGGCTCCATCTCTTTTTGGAGAACAGTGCAAAATGGAGACAATGATACTTCCGATATGGAGCCAAGGACCGGAACTGAACAGAAAAGGTAAATAAAACAGTGCACCTCGCGTACAATTTGATCTCCTATTAACCTATTATACATTTTCCCAAAACGTCCAGAGTTTCATACCACATAGAAATGATTATATTATCCGTTGGCAATGATAGATTACAAAAATAATTCCGTTTGTGAATAGAAACTTGAATCAAAGTTTGGACATCAGACCCGATCAAACACGAAAATGCGTGTTGAAATCGTTCAAATCCATGTAATCAACAGTTCTGAAAGATTTAAACGGCAATGTCTGTGAAATGAATGATAACCAGTTGATATACAATAATGTTACCACAAAGAACTGCGTTTTTCCTACCTATTTTGCGGATTTTCTTAGATGAGAAGGAGACCAGGATGCGGTGCGGGAGACAAGATTCAGAGGGAGAGGCGATGCATATAAAAGAATACAGTGAATGATTTTCTAGGATTGTAACTTTATGCATATTACAGGACACTTTTTCTTTCCCTTTTACACAGTAAATGTGTCTCTCAGCCATATTTATATCTGGTCTATATTTTTCTCCTTTCTCCAAACTGACTTACCGGGCCACAATGGTGAATATAGAGTGAGCGCGTAATAATTTTTGTAAATCTATTCTAACGAAACATTATCAAAGAAAAACAAATAGCTAATTTGAGAATTCAGGTCATCACAAAATTTGAAAAATACGCTAGGTTCTTAGAAATATGTATAGCGGAAGGAGTTCAGATCTGCAATAAACGGACGTTCTGTGCCTTATACGTTGTAAAAGCTCTATAACAACACCGGTGATTTATTAGAATTTTCACACTTCTTTAAAAAGGGGTGGGTGTTAATTACAGGCTACAGATGCTAAGACGGAAAAAAAGGGGGGCGAAGATTTACTTCGACTGCAAAGAGCAGGTGGTTCATGTACAGTATACATAGTATACAGTTAGTAACATCGTGAAATTGACATTTCATCGATCAAAACCATTCAAAATCACTCACACAGCGCTCCAATCTTTCATTCCAAACACTCACTCAAACCATTAAAAAACGCTCAAAATAGTTCAGAAACATTTAACAACCGTCCAAAATGCGCAGCATTTAACAATTTTCCACAATTTTTACTGGCAGCTGTGGGTTTTAAAGCGTCTGGGGTAAAAATAAAATAAAATTGGACGAAATTAGCGATCTTGGATTACATACTTTTAATTTGATTCAAAACTCGCTCCTCCCACTCATTCAATTTCATTCCGAAATCATTCCCAAATCCAAAAATTGTCAATTTCACGGTGTTTTTACTTAAGCAGTGAAGTTTTTTTTTTTTTACCTTTTGACATAATCTAGGATACAGCGCCTTCTAAATATAAAGAAAAAAATCTTTAACCCATTCCAACACAAGAAAATTTAAGACTGGTCCAAATTGAAAGAGGCTGCAGACGACAATTTCAAGTTGATGGAATTTTATTTATTTTTTTTTTTTCGTCTTTTGGGATAGAAAACATTGTGGATAATGAAGAAATTGCTTGTTACAAGCAATTTCTTCATTATCCACAATGTTTTCCAAAGCTTTTTTTTGTAGGGCGTAAAAAGGAGGGCTTGAGTTGGAATGGGTTAAGCAAACCAATTATCTATGCATGAACAATCACAAAAGGGGACATTTGGTTTAGAACAGTTACATTCGCCCTCTATTGAATTCATTGTGCCAGTGATTTGTTTGGGATTGGGGTTTATTGCAGGTTATAAGTTTTCCGAAAATCATACAAAAAGGGTCGGCTTTCACGTCCGATGAGGGGCTGGGGTTACATAAGAGTATGGAATTCTATTTGAAGTTTTACAGTACATTTATATATGCATTGCCTCTCCCTCTGAATCTTGTCTCCCGCACCGCATCCTGGTCTCCTTCTCATCTAGGAAAATCCGCAAAAAGAGTAGAAAAAACGCAGTTCTTTGTGGTAACATTATTTTATATCAACACGTTATCATTCATTTCACAGTCATTGCCATTTAAATCTTTCAGAACTGTTGCTTACATGGATTTAAACGATTTCAACACGCATTTTCGTGTTTGATCGGGTCCGATGTCCAAACTTTGATTCAAGTTTCTATTCACAAACGGAATTATTTTTTAAATCTATCACCGCCAACGGATAATATAATCATTTCTATGTGGTATGAAACTCTGGACGTTTTGGGAAAATGTAAAATAGGTTAATAGGACATCAAATTGTACGCGAGGTGCACTGTTTTATTTACCTTTTCTGTTCAGTTCCAGTCATTGGCTCCATATCGGAAGTATCATTGTCTCCATTTTGCACTGTTCTCCAAAAAGAGATGGAGCCCGAGATTACCGGGCGTGTATCAATGGTAATCCAAAAGAGATCCATGAACATCCATTTGATACTGTCTAAGGAGACTACCTTGAGTTAATTCACTGTTTTTCATATACCGTAAAAACCTCCCTAAGAGCTAGGTTTTTCAGCTGATCAAAATTCTTTGAAGGAATCTGAGCAAGGATCATATCTGTGAAATTTGGTTGAATTCCAACCAGTAGTTTCTTAGAAGACTTTTTAAAAAAAGTTTACGTAAGGATGGACAGACGACTGTCGGACACACACATCACGGGCACCATGCCATGTTGATGAAATTCCAAAATTCTTTGACTTTTAGGAAGAAAATATTGTGGAAATAAAACAAGCAATTTCTTCATTGTCCACAATGTTTTCCAAAGCTTTTTTCTTCAGGGGCATAAAAAGGAGGGATTGTGTGGGAATGGGTTAACAGGAACAGTATACTATAGCTTTAAACTGAAGACATAGATTGCTAAAACTGGAGGAGATGACCCTTGGGAAATAAGAAAGATATTGTAACAGTCTGTGGTCATGCCTGATCACTTAATCATTCTTCTGGGTCAGTTAGCTTCACTCTGAATAAAGATATTCAAGAATATGCAATACACCATTTCTGCATTAACACATTACCAAACGTCAATATTTTAGACTGGTCCAAATTGAAAGGAGTTGCAGACGACAATTTAAAGTTTACAATATTTTAGATTTTTTCAACTTTTAGGATAGAAAAAATTACTTGTTACAGGCAATTTCTTCATCTTACACAATGTTTTCCAAATTGTTTTTCTTGAGGGGCGTCCAAAAGCGTCACAGTGTTCAAGTGGGACAGAAACAATTATAAAGCAGATATGACTGACTTATTGACATGAAGTATTCAATAACAATCTTAGAAGCACTGACATTCAATGTTTTATCATTTAGTTCTTTGTTATATTAATTCAGGATGATAGAAAACAACTAGAATTATTCTGAAATGCTAATTTTCTACATGTAAGACTGCTATTTACATGTATATAAAGGTTGATTTGCAATAAATGATAGCTGATACAAGAGGGCATTTATGCTCCTTTCCTGTGCTTTCCAGCAGGAAGTTTCCATTTTCAATAAGTTTAATCCTTAAGACCTAAAAACATTCAAAGTAAGTTTCATGAACACCGAGATCAATCTGTTGCCCTTACAGTGTATACAGATAAATGATTATCAAGGCCCTTTTCCTGTCTTTTCAAATGGAACATTATGATTTCTAATAGGTTTCAATGCCTTGTGATCCGAAAAACATTCTGACCAAGTTTCAAAGACTTAACCCATTCCTACACAACAAAATTTTAGACTGATCCAAATTAATAGATTGAATTTTTTTTTTTTGTCTTTTTTGGATAGAAAACATTGTGAATAATGAAAAATGCTTGATAAAATCAATTTCTTCATATTCCACAATGTTTTCGAAAGCTTTTTCTTGAGGGGCGTTATTAGGGGGATCATGTAGGAATGGTTTAAATTGTTGTCGCTGCACACCAGAAATTCAAAGATCTCAAAAGCTCTTTATTGGGATGTTTTGCTCAGTTTAGCTAATAAAAAAACTGCAAATTAATCAATTCAAAGGTCAAATAAACTATGTAATTCAGGGAAATTTAGATGTAATAAGGATTATTTCTTTATAGTCTCTTTATTACAAATGAGCAATAATACTCTACTAATTATGAAAGAGAATAAATTGCATTTGATGTAAATCTGCAGCACCAAGATATTAAGATTTATCAACCGCCCTGGAGTGTGTGTATGATTAATAACAAAACAGTGTACAAGTGATTGCTGAATTGCTGCAGTTTCTCTATATTTTTTCCCAAAATACTATAATAGTTTATTAAATTTAATAATGCAGGATTTAACACTCAAAATATTGAATCCTGTGGATATTTTAATATTTTTTTAAATAAGAACTTCATTTTGATGTTTCATCTTAATAAGAAGTGCCCATCTCATGCAATTTCAAAGAATAACATTTAGTTTTACTTTCAACCCATTATGTTATTACCCTTGTCATGCTGAACCCAGGATATTCTGATTTTGGCAGGAAATGTAGACCAAGATCAGCCTGCAAATAAGTGCAGTCTGATCTTGGTCTAAACCTCCTGCTTATAATTTTCCTGTTGTTTATGAAATTGATTTCTAAAAGAAATATTGAATTTTGAACTACAAGTTCTATGAGTGTTTTCAGCCCTTTGATTCAACAGCAATATAGTAAGGTAATTTATACAGCATGACAAGGGTAAAGTTTTAGACTTGTCCAAATTAAAGATGGTTGCAGGCAATAATTGAAAGTGGCTGCATTTTGAAAAATAGCCATCATAGAAGATAGAAAACATAGTTGGGAAAGAGGGAATTACTTGTTGCAAGCATTTTTTTTCTTTTTGATCCAACAATGTTTTCTAAATCAAAGAACTGAAAAGTACTGTAAGGTAGCAAAGCGCTGTTTTGTTCAGTAATCTTCTTTGTCAAATGTTGTCATGATAATGAAACGAGGTTAAAGTAACCAAGGAGTTAACATGTTCCCACACAATATCTCCCAATAACGCCTCTCAAGAAAATAGTTGTGGAAAACAATGTGGAAAATGAAGAAACTGCTTGCTACAAGCAATTTCTTAATTTTCCACATTGTTTTCTACCTAAAGAGATAAAAAAATTGGGATTTTCAAGAATTTGAAATTGTTGGCAGTAACTTCTATGAAGACTCTAATCAGAGTCATTTTATACACAATGTGCTCAATTGAGCTAAAAATACCTAGGAGATGGAACTTTTAGGCAGGGTTTGCAATATTCATGAAATATATAAGAACTACTTTTTATGGTGTAACTATTTGACGGATTTATTGGTTAAGCCTCCAGTGGCAGTTTTCACTGGTTGAACTTTGAAATGACCTCAAAATTTTGTCTGTTAACTAGCTAGCTCAAAATTCGTCTCACTGAAATTGCCATCAAATTTTGTTAAATGATAAACTTTGTCTTTTAGACCTGCGAATTGATTGACTGATCTAAGGGTTGTAAAAAAGCAGGACAATGTGGGAGTCCGTTAAAAAAGGAGCAAGTTAAATTAAAGTTGTGAAATATCAAACCAATAACCTAATAAATTGTACACAGAATTCAAGGACACTTTAATGTATGTGCAAATTTACCAATCAATTGTTGTGAGCTTAATCACAGACTTTCAAAATACATCTACCATGTGTAACAGTTTGAATTATTTGCAAGAAGATTATTCCTTTAGCTCTTGAAAAATGTACGAAAAGATGTTAATCCAGTATTTAAGAGCCAAAACTCTACTAAATGAGTTGGCTGGAATGTGAAGTTTTCCCATTACATTTTTAGGTCTAGTTAGTTATTTATGAAGTTCATGTGTTACGCAATAAGAAAGGCCCCATGATGATTTATCACATGATCACTTTCCAACTTATTCTCATATATTATCTGTAGATAATCACATGTCTTATAGTGAATTGGATTCTAAGGCAACCAACATTAGGATGATATTCAAGTCTATGGGTTAAGGGTCTGCTTTTCAGTAGCACTTTTTTGTCTTAACACATTCCCACACAATCCCTCCTTTTTATGCCCCTCAAGAAAAAAACTTCTGAAAATATTTTTCAAAATGAAGAAATTGCTTGTATCAAGCATAATTATGTCATTTGAAAATTACCATCATTCAGGATAAAAAACTATGTCAAAAACAAGAAATTTCTTTATTTCCTGTTATGTTTTCTTCCCAGAAAGAAAACAAGAGCACTGTCTACTGATGGCTAAAAAAGATAAAGCAATCTAAGTTAAGAAAGGCGCCTAATACTTACAAAATTGCATTTAACCCTTTCCCACACAATGACGTTTATAAACACCCCTCGATATAAAAGCTTTGGAAAACATTGTGGAAAAGGAAAAAATAGCTTGTTAAATCAACTTGAAATTGTCATCTGCAATGTCTGTGAATTTGGACTGGGCTAAAGTTTTGTCATATGGTAAAGGGTTAAAGCTACCTTTCTTGATAGTACGGGTATCAAATGAATGCTTTCAATAAAACAAGAGATAATACAGAATGTCACAGTTATTTTTCACAATGACAAATAACATGGCATCGACAAGGCTATGGCGAAACACTTCATATTTTCTCAAAAAACAGCAGAGCTAACAGTCGAGCACCACAAGCTAATGCCAACATTTAGCCATTCAAGTGTTTGATAGGGGGTAAAAAGATGAAAAAGCGGGATGATTTATTCAAATATGAATTAAGAGTTATCCTCCTTGCTTGTATAGACTGCTCCTTTGATGGTGATATTTATTCCAAGTTTCAAGTGAAGGTGTTCTGTAATACCAGAGATATTTGAAAGTTTTTGGATGAGATATCTTAAAACATAAAAATTTTAGCATATGGACGACGACAATATAGACACCAACGCATATGTAGACACAGATGTTGACTTGGCCACAGCAGCACCTCTGGGTTTCTCCAAAAACAGCCTAGCCAAAAATGATATTTTGACTAGTCTAAAGATTTTGTTGTCTAATAATGGGTTAACCCTTTCCTGTACAAACACGGGATTTTACGTTGCTGTTATTGTATACTTGAGAAAATATTGTGGTAAAAGAAGAAATTGCTTGTAACACAATTTTTTCTACCCTATTGAATGGTTATTATTCAAATTTAATCAACTTTAAAATATTGTCTGCACAACCTTTGAATTTGGACAGGTCTAAAATTTCCAAAACAGGAAAGGGTTAACAGATTCCGTCTTATAGCTCAAAAACTCATGAAAGTGCTAACTTGATGGTTTATGATATCATTATTTGGACGCAAATTAATATGATAATTAACCCTATCCTGTACTAATCCCAGATTTTATCAGTGTTTCAATACTTGAGAAAACAAGAGTGCCAGTGGCCCTGGCACTCACCTTCGATATGGCCATTACTAACTGGGTCAAGAGAAGACCTCCTTTAAAATTTAACTAAAATCAACTCATGTTGCCATGCCAACCTCTGCTATCAACAGATTTCAAATCTTTTAGTATTTATTAAAACATGGGCAATCTAAGGTAAATTCCTACCAACTTTGGTTAAAATTAGCTTAATAGATTTGAATGAGTTGCCCTCTTTGTTTCTATTTAAGCCCAATCACCAAGTGGCTCTGAAATTTTAGCAATTTTGAAAGAGGTCAAGCACTGATGCTTCAAGCAAAATTAAAGATTCTTCAACTTCTGGGTCAGGAGGAGATGTTCTATTATTTACCTAATTTTACTCTTTTTGTCATAGCAACCAAAGTTGTTGTCTGATTTAAATTCTTTGATTGAAATTGGCCCAGTGGTTTGGGAGGAGATGTTGTTTCAAAAATCCTTATTTATTTCTATATAAGCCTGACCCCCTTGGGCTCTGCGCCTGGAGACATGAGGGAGATGATTTTAGCAATTCTGAATGAGGTCAAAGTCTTGGTGCTTCATACAAAATATGTCTGGAGGAGATAATTCTTAAAGATTTTTTCTAAATTTCAATTTTGTTATCATGGCAACCAGATTTTTCAGCGGGTTTATAAGGAACATTTCAGCCACTTTTGTTGAAATCGGCCCAGTGGTTAAGGAGGATATGTCGTTGTAAAAATCCTTCTTTATTTCTAAATAAGCGCCACCCACCCCTGGGGCTCTGCCCCTTGGGACCCAAAGGTGATGATTTCAGCAATTTTGAAAGACGTCAATGTACTGATACTTAATGCAAAATGTCAAGAATCACGCCTTCTTGGTCAGGAGAAGATAATTTTTTAAGATTTTATTTAAATTTCAGTTTAGTTACCATGGCAGAAATATTGTGTATAATTACGAATTAAATTTCTTTATTTTCCACAATAATTCCCAAAGCCTTTTTCTTGAGGGGCATAAAGGGAGGGATTGTGTGGGAATGGGTTAAACCAGATCTTTGGTAAATGAAAAAGTAACTAGTCTATCAATGAATGTTGATGAAGATATGGTACTGTCCAGGGCTTGACCACATAGAATATCAGGGTTATTTCTCAAATAAAGCCAATGGTTGTTTGCAATACACTTCACCCACGAAAATGTAGATTATCATAACAATAGAACCCCAGTGACTTGAGGTATCACTGACAGACAGATTGGGAATCCTATGGGATACAATTATCCTAATTGCAGTATTTATCTCCCTTATTTCATTGAATCTGTCTGTACTCTGCTACACTCATGTGTGATGCATCCAGCACTTAAAGTAATTGAGATATTATACACAAAATGGACAATATAATATGACTGCTCTAATGTCTAAAAGCTTTTCACTGTCCAACTATGTCAATTTTTAATACTTTATTCTTTAAACCCATTACCAGACCAAACAATTTTAGACAAGTTCAAATTCAAAAAAGTTGCAAATGAAATTTAAAGTTTATGAAATTTGAGATTTTTTTCATCTTTCTGTTTAGAAAAAATTGTGGATAATGAAGAAATTGCTTGTATCAAGCAATTTCTTCATTTTCCACAATGCTTTCTCAAGCTTTTGTATCGAGCGCCATTATGTTGGAATGGGTTAAATAATGTTGGCATATCTTAAAAGAGGAATTATTAAAGATTAAAAGAAAATGCTTCAGTATCATATTTTTTGTCAAGTTCTGATGAATAATTTGACCATAAAGTTAGTATTAAAAATAACTTAAATGTCCTCATCTCAAAACTTCTTGGAATCAAATTTAAATAATTTGATTTTTAATTTTGTCTATCTAAAATGGGTATTCTGATTGGTTGAAATAAATTATATAAATTAACTCCATGAATAAAGTTTTGAGCAGGCAGAGATTTTGTATGCTTCCCCATAAAATAGTCCTACACAAAAAGTTATCAGAATTTGTAAAATATTTGATTATTTTGCTCGATGCTATTAAATTGTATGAAATGAATAGACTATTTTTTTATTTCATGGAGGTATGAACTGAAAAACCTAATTACACTTATGTACGAATCCGCTTCACGTATTCATACAGTGTGATTCGTACTTTCGGTTCATACCTCCATGAAAAAAAAAACATTCTCTTTATCTCTTAATAACACAGTGGAATCCTGTTTATAGCAACACTTTTGTTGCAAATTACCAGAAATTACTATTTAACCTGTTACCACTCAATAACGCTATCTTCACAAAATGATCTTTATCAATTGTCTCGAAATCAAACAACAAATCGGATTTATATCAGGAATCAACATTCTCGTTTAGTATCAAGGCAGGATATTAACAATGCGCATTTGTCATACACCAAAACAGTGTTGATAATAACCTGCATTCAGTGGGCTATATGGGGCTGTTAAGTCTGACCCCCTAGATTTGAAATCACAAATAACTCCACAAAGTCAATATTTAATACATTGATGTTAGTACAAATGACAGATTATAGCGTTTTATACTCAAAAATACCATATAAGTGAATATCTTCTCCTACGGACCCATTTAATATGTAGGGCGCCGTTGCAGAATATAGCTCCTACAGTGTGTTTCAAGTATCATATACATGTATCAATAATGAATTTCACCGTTTATAATTTGTTTCATCAAAGATAACTGACATGAGATTTATATTTAATTTGAAGATTGATTTCTAAGAAATACAACATGATGGGATTCACACTGTCCTTTCAAATTTATGGTCTTTTAATCAGACCTGACAACCTAATTGTTTGTATGTATCGTGTTTATGCCTAGAATGTAGTTCGCTTGTAAAATCAAAAGCTTGGAAGAATTTACAATAATTCTGTATTGAACCATTCCAAAATGAAGCCACCTTTTAAAAGTGTCCAAAAGGGTAAAACTTGGCCTGATAACACAGAATGAGCCTATTTAAGAAACAGGACGGTCAGTGTGGTTATTTGTCCCGTGACATTGGAGGAATACATGAGATAGTAAAACCGTGTGACAACAACGAGTAGCTTCACACCTTCGGTCTGCCACAACTCAAAAACTATTAAAAGCATTGAAACATAGAGAATACATGATTTGGGTTGCTTGAAAGGCTGATTGGTATAGATGCTATTAAAGTGATCTCCAGGTTACCAGGTTAAGTTCACACATTCAAAACACTTGGTAACAAAGCATTGGGTTTAACCCATTAGCAGATGACAGAGTTTTAAACCAGCAAAAGTTGAAAGAGTTTTAAAGTTCATTAAATTTTAAAAAAAAAATGTCTTTCAGGGATGAAAAATCATGAGAAATTTTCCACAATATTCTTCAAAGCTTTTCTTTGGGGGTCGTTAAAAGCTAGATTGTGTAGCAATGGCTTAAGTCACTCCCTCTCCCTCAGGGCCATGATAATATCTTGATTGAGTGTTCTGGAGTAAATCTTTCAGCTTAAAGCTTTTGTCACAATTAAACTAAACTAAATTTGTATACCCTTAAAGGAGAAATTGCTTGTCAAATGAAATATTTTCCTTTCTCTATCTATTATTGCACTTTTTTCAGCACACTGAATAATTGTCTGCATCCTTTTTAAGTTGGAATGCAGAGCAATTCCAACTTAGATTTAACAAAACCGCAAAATGAACACAAGACAATTTCATTTCGGGTTTCTTGATAACACATATCACTTGATCTCTTAGATATGAATACACATCGGGTCACTTCTCATCTCAACTTGCCACGGATAATCAGTTAGTTGTAGCCGAAGACAATAATATAGCACATGGAAAGGGTGATATCAATATCGTTTAGAGACTTCTAAACATGCTTTAGGTTGCTTTAAATTATTGAAAAATAGGATAATAACCAGCGCAGTAATTTGTTTTTGTGATTCGCTGTCCCGTGTTTGATAATCGTGATCAAAGGGGATCAAACCCGGGACCTCTAGATTGACAGTCTGACGCCCTACCAACTGCGCTACGGACATTAGCCCCAACTATAAAAGACATATTTTTCAACCAATCAAAATTATGTGAAGAAATCTGATGTAGAGTCTCCTTAGGATCAGTCCTTTGAAATTAGGTTGAAAACGATCAATAGGATTCTGAGATGATTTTCAAAGTATTCAGAATATATTCCATATATGGAAATTAGCACCCCCACCAAAATGCTTAACTGTGATATTATAGTTTATTAAATTTTTGTAGAATGCCATTAGCCAATGCTTTAATGCTTAAATATTTATAGCCCTGAGCCCTATACTTGGCTAGGAAGAGTTACAAGATTTTAAAGATTTCCTTTTTTATCTCTGCATTAAATACAGGTTACCACAATAAAGGGCTTATATTGATCCAAGAGTAGTAATTCAAATTATTTTGGTATTGTACCATAAGGATATAATGCAGGCTTAATTTGAAAAGTCTATATAGGTCAAGTGGTTTTGAAAGAGAAGATTTTTAAAAATTTCATTCATCTCTGTAAAATCAAGCCACCCACAACATCTCCTTATATACATGTCAGAGTTATATAATTCTAGGATTGAATTAGAGTATCATCCTGTTGTCTTGCATGCAAAATTTGAAGCACTACTTCTATAGGTTTCAGAAAACTTTTTTTACCATATCCTTCATTATCTATTATGTAAAATCCAGGTTATCAGGTTTATATATATTTCCTTCTTTATTTCTAATTCAAATCCAGGAACAACATAGGGCTTTGGATAATCTCATAGTTCTAATCTTAACCACTTTTATAGAGTGCCATAAGGTAATTCTGATTCCATATTTTGAAAGCTCTATAAGCCATAATGCTTTGGATAGAGAGGCTATATAAAGATCTCCTTTATATCTATGTAAAATCCTGAAATCCATAACATAGGCCTTATGTTAGTCCTAGAGTTTACTTTTAATTGCATTAGTAGAGAAACACTTGGTGAGTTCACATGCAAAATTTGAAAGCTCTATAGGCTTTTGGGATGAGCAGAAGATTTTCAAAACAAGATGTGTTTGTGAAACACCATGCCCCCTAAACAGGGTGATTTTTATTGGTTTTTATTTCTTTGTTTAAGTGAAAAGGGTTAAAATTTTGACCTTGACCTTGATGAAATGACCTTCCCCAGTTGCACCTTGTTGAGACCTAACTACATACCAAATATTAGCATTGTTACTTAATTAGGGATGAAGTTATAGGACAAGAGGGCTGTTGGCCCTGGGGCGCTCACCTGAGATAAAGGCTCTTTTTCTTTCAACAGTCTAATTTCATATTAAGGTTAGGATTATGAAACAAGTGGGCCACAATTACATATAAAGACTATGAACCTAGGGATCCAAAATGATTTTAGCAATTTTGAAAGATGTCAATATATTGATGCTTCATGCAAAATATCAAGGCTCTACGCCTTCTGGGTCAGGAGGAGAAGATTTTTAAAGATTATTTTAAAATTTCACTTTTGTTGCCATGACAACCAGAGTTTTTAATGGATTTCAATTCTTTTAGCTATTTTAGTCTGTGAACTGATGCTTCATGCCTATACCCCCCCCCCCCCTGGGTCGGCCCCTGGAGACCCAAGGATCATGATTTTAGCTATTTTGTAAGAGATAATTATACTGATGCTTCATGCAAAATATCAAGGCTCTACACCTTCTGGGTCAGGAGAAGATTTTTATAGATTATTTTAAAATTTTAATTTTGTTGCCATGGCAACCAGAGTTTTTAATGGATTTCAATTCTTTTAGCTATTTTTGAAGAGGACCACCTCAGCAACATTTCTGCCAAATTTGGCTAAAATTGGCCCAGTGGTTTGGGAGAAGATGTCATTTAAAAATTTTTCTTTACATCTATATAAACCCCACCCCTCTGGGGCTCCGCCCCTGGGGACCCGAGGATCATGATTTTAGCTAATTTGAAAGAGGTCAATATACTGATGCTTCATGCAAAATATCAAGGCTCTACGTCTTCTGGGTCAGGAGGAGAAGATTTTTAAAGATTATTTTAAATTTTACTTTTGCTGCCATGGCAACCAGAGTTTTAAATGGATTTCAATTCTTTTAGCTATTTTTGAAGGGGACCACCTCAGGAACATTTCTGCCAAATTTGGTTCAAATTGGCCCAGTGGTTTGAGAGGAGATGTCGTTTAAAAAAATTGTTCTTTATTTCTTTCTAACACCCCCCCCCTGGGGCTCTGCCCCTTGGGACCCGAGGATCATGATTTTTGCTATTTTGTAAGAGGTCAATATACTGATGCTTCATGCAAAATATCAAGGCTCTATGCCTTCTGGGTCAGGAGGAGAAGATTTTTAAAGATTATTTTAAAATTTCACTTTTGTTGCCATGGCAACCAGAGTTTTTAAAGGATTTCAATTCTTTTAGCTATTTTTGAAGGGGACCACCTCTGGAGCATTTCTGCCAAATTTTGTTCAAATTGGCCCAGTGGTTTAGGAGGAGATGTCGTTTAAAGAAATTGTTGACGGACTACGCACGACACACGACGAATGACGGACGGACGCTGGACAAAAGGGGATCACAATCCAATCCAACTTAAAAACATTACTAAAATGTGTTTATGTTGTCTATAGTTCAAAGTTCATTTCTGATTTAAATGAATGATTTGATTGGTCCATCAGTTTTCAGATTGGCAGTCAGGCCTAAAAAAAAATAGTCCTGGTTTCGATTTCATCCTCATTTCTCTATAGGGTCAGAAGTAGGCTTTTTTTTTTCTGTAACTTTTTTTTTCAAATGAAATATAGGGACGGTAAATTTATTTTGTTGGTGTTTTTTTCTCAATTTTTAAGACAAATGATTCTTAGCTATATTTAAATTATTGTTTCATGTAATATGTAGAAGAAAGAGAAATTGGAGAAAGAAAGCAATCTATGAAAAGACACTGTCAAGAACTCGCACTTGAGCATAACAATCAAATCGGTCTAACCGGTAACATGCAGTGAATTCTTACCACACATTTGATGCTAAATTTGAAGCCTTTGGTAGTTGGATGGCCATCTTCAAATATTGATGCTAATGGGCAATTGTGTCTGATGGATTTGATCTCGTTTTTTGCCTCCATGTGGCCGCATTTTTCGAAGAAAAGGGCGAACAATGAACTCAGCCTGCCGAACAAATCCAGCGTAGCCATGATGAATAAGGTATCTGAAAAGCTACTGGTAAGTTCGCTAAAGTCACTATAGTATCAATTTTGGATAACATTGTCATAGCGAAAACAGTTTACAGTCACTCTAGAGTAAATCTCGAGTTTCATGAACA
Organism: Fragum fragum; assembly: GCA_946902895.1. Lineage (NCBI taxonomy): Eukaryota > Metazoa > Mollusca > Bivalvia > Cardiida > Cardiidae > Fragum > Fragum fragum. Next base: position 11,090,833 of record OX336373.1, on the reverse strand, counting down.
CAACCGACGATACTTCCATCAAATTGACGGGTCATTCAACTTTTTTTTTTTAAATGAGGCATAAAAAATTTCAGTCGGGGTATTTTGATGGGTAGGTCAGGAAATCAGAAACAAAACGTTTTTTTAGGCCTTAACCCATTCACATTTGACACATTTTGTCACCTCTGAAGTAAAAAGGCCAATGAAAATATTTTCTACCAATAGAGACAAATATTTCTTAAATTCCATCAACTAAAAATTGTCGTCTGCACCTTCTTTCAATTTCATTCAGTCTTAGATTTTGTCATCTTGTAATGGGTTAAACAATTCCCACAAGGTGATGCTTTTGGACGCCCCTCAAGAACAAGAGTGCCATCGTCACAATATACCCGCCACTTTCCTGCTGTTTCAAGAAAAAATAATTGTAGACACTACTTATTTTGACAGAACCAAATTCAAAACATTTGCAGACTACCTTTTTAAATTGCCAGGTTCAAACTGTTTGTTATGTTTGATTGATTGAAAGGGCCCAGGGGCACAACTCTTGCAAAAATCAATGAACCATAAATTCCTTGATCCATGTACACCTACCAATTATGGTGATGGTATTGACTAAGTTTCATTTAAATCAAGACAAAAAGTAATGAGGAGTTGCGTTCACAAGGCAAAAATCAATGAAACCATAAAATCCTACCTTCATGTACATCTACCAATTAAGGTGATAACATCCACTAAGTTTCATTTAGAACCAGTCAAAACTGTAGGAGGAGTTGCGTTCAAAAGGCTGCAATTTCAATAAGCCCCAGAGGCTAAGTTTTAAGGGGGGCATTACTGAGGCAAAAATCATAAACCATAAAATCCTTTCTTCATGCACATCTACCAATTAAGGTGATAACATTCACAAAGTTTCATTTAAATCTAGCCAGAAACTTAGGAGGAGTTGCATTCAAAAGGCTACAATTTCAATAAGCCCTAGGGACTAAGTTTTAAGGGGGAATAACTGAGGCGGAAATCAATGAACCAAAAAAATCCTTACTTCATGCACATCTACCAATTAAGATGATAACATCCACCAAATTTCATTTAGATACAGCCAGATTTGTAGGAGGAGTTGCGTTCACAAGGCTGCAATTTCAATAAGCCCCAGAGACTAAGTTTTAAGGGGGCATAACTGAGGCAAAAATCAATGAACCATAAAATCCTTTCTTCATGCACATCTACCAATTAAGGTGATAACATCCACCAGGTTTCATTTAGATCCAGCTAGAATGATAGGATGAGTTGCGTTCACAAGGCTGCAATTTCAATAAGCCCCAGAGACTAAGTTTAAAGGGGGCATAACTCTGGCAAAAATCAATGAACCATAAAATCCTTACTTCATGCACATCTACCAATTAAGGTGATAACATCGACCAAGTTTCAAAAGATCCATCCAGAAACTTAGGAGGAGTTGCCCTCACGAGAAAAGTGGATGTACGTACGTCTGTAGGGAAGGACGGATGGACGGACAGACGGAGAAGATGACGCCAATATACAACAGACTACGGTGGTGTATAAAAACAATTGGGAAAAACTAGCTTAAAGTCAGGAAATTTTTCAATTTTATACATAGTTTTTTATCCAGAAAGCTGAAAAAACTGAAATTTCATAAACTCTCAATGTTATCAGCAGCTTCTTGCAACTTGGACCAGTCTAAAATTCTGTTGTGTGGGAATAAGTTAATTACCTAATATGCCTGGTACACTTGTCTGCACCTGACTATAAATATAAAGGGTTTATATCCAATTACAGCATTGATCTGTCTTGTAAATCATTCTTAATTGGCATGTCTTGTAGGACATTGTCATATATAATTGTAAATCAGGTTTGCATGTGGTCTCCGATTATTTATCCAATCAAGATCTGCATGAAGTAGAGAACTCCGATTCTCTTGAATCAATTGAGGCATTCTACTGAATAAAATCCCTTGCAATAGTGTCTTGGTAATTCTCTAAATTGACAGATAGGCAATTGCAGCTGTCAATCAAAAATTGATCAACCAATCAAATCATTTATTTATTCCAGAAGTGAATGATGAACTCTTTCAATAATGCTATTTCTAAAACGCTGATTTTTCAAGTATTAGTGACAGCGTAAAAGCTGCCAATCAATGATTTACTTTTATATTATGTCACTTGCCATATACATGTATTTTGTAAACAAATGTCATTTCAATTTAACTGAATGTTCCAAAAAGATTTATGTTATAAGTTTTATCAAGATTAGTGCAAATCATTGCCGCAGGGGAAAAACAAGGAACTCTGTCCCTGTGTGCCATAAAGGAAGGGTCTGGTTTTCAAGAGGATTAAGTCATATGACCTTGCAAACATTTCAACCAAGTTTAACTAGAGTTGTCGCAAAGTGGACTAATACCCCCAGCCAGTGCTTTGTCACTTAGGAAGCAGTTGACCTGTGTGACCTCCTTGGGTCATTGGGTCATGCACAACATGGGTATAAAGTTGCAATGTCCTAGATCAAATGGCATTTGAGTTAAAGTATGGAAAAAATTTTCAATAAATGTTTGATTGTGACCTATACACAACAGCAAGAGAATAATCTACTGGCCTTCAGCAACTGGAGCAAAAACAAATGACCATATGTATGCTAAATAAAGGCAGGGGACAAAATGCCGAGGGGGAGCTCTTATTTGTACCTAAATTCTGCCAGTCTATTACACTACCAATATCTTCTAGTATATCTACAAACCATACTAATGGTTACAGGGAGCTATTCCGTTTTCCATAGGCAACCATTATAAGAAAATTGCACATAGCTCATCCCCAAAAATTGCAAGGGAGTCAAACCATATATCAAATTCAAGAACAATCACTCATCCATCAAAATAACTGAATTGTGATATGGCATGATCCCTTTTATCAATGACTTATGACGTCATTTTTAAGATAATCCTCTTCGCGCAGCTAGTTTTACTTCATTCTACGAAAAATACCCCAGGGTAAATAAACCGCCCCTCAAGAGGCGAAATACATTAAAATGTTATCCTTTTCGTTCCTAAGTTATTAACAGAGTATCAATTTATCGGGTCAAATCGTTAGATTTCGTCTTGATATTATATGGACCAATCAGAGGTCACTTTGATATTTGTTTACATCACCGTAGTATCCCTAGACAAAATGTGACAGATAACCTAAAATTCGATTCTGTTAAAATTCCCTTGTTCCAAGTGATGCAAGCAAATTGTACTCTCCTTTTTGTTTTCATTCAAATCATTGCATACATTCCCCTTCATTATCTCCTATGGCCATGGGAAAACATTTAAATGGTTTTAATAAAAGGCAGATTTCTGAAGGTGAATCCAGTTCCATGTCTGTTGAAGACCTGTCGTCAGCCTGTACTGATCCTTATAATGACAACATTATATTCACTTAGATTGATAATCAGTTTTGGAAATTTATAAAATCATTTAACACTTTTCATGCTAAATAAAGCTGGAAAGCATTAGTTGCTGGTCATTATTTCTTTTAAAAATCATCTTAATAAATATTACTGACTTGAATGATAAAAACAGCTGGTGTAGACAAAGATCAGACTGCACTTATGTGCAGGCTGCTCTGTGTCTATACCTCCTGCAAAAACAGGAATATTTCGGGTTCAGCATGACAAGGGTTAATGCAGTTTGGTGAAGTTGGGTCTTTTTCAGGTGTGGATAGGGTAAGGTTTCTGGGGCTCTGAATTTGGAAAATTTAGTTTGGAAGCGTTTTTTCATAAGGAGATATTGCTTTGGAATTGAAAACTTAGGCACAGATCGGGTAGAAAACTTGAAACAAGCAACTTCTCCTTTCCACAAAATGTTTTCTTAAAATGCAATTCTTCAGGGGGGTAAAAAAGCGTGATTGTGTGGGAATGGGTAAAGCTTCTACAGGATCATGGAAGGTTTAAAAGATATTCATGTAGATGCACCAAATCATGGCTCCCTGTCATTTTTCAAACCAGTAACAAGTACAACTGCAACAATACATTTGGGCCATTACATGTGTAGCTGTTTAGCCACCTTAAGCCTTTCTGACATAGTGACGCTTTTGGACGCCCCTCAAGAAAAACAATCGGGAAAACATTGTGTAAAATGAAGAAATTGTTTGTGACAAGCAATTTCTTCATTTTACACGATGTTTTCTACCCAAAAAGTTGAGAAATATATAATTTCATCAACTATGAATTATGGTCTGTAATTCCTTTCAATTTGGACCAGTCCAAAATTTCATTGTGTCGGAATGGGTTAATAGGTAAATTATATATCATATATTTCCATCGGGGAAAGACAAATTGATGTGAGTAACAATTGCATTCTTTTTACGAACTTGTGATCATACTTAGGACTCTAGAACAGAAACATCCTGTATTACATGTACCTACAAACCGGGATAGGCAAGAGGTTATGCTCCAAAAAGATCATGAAAATTGCCATTTTGTACGCCAAAACCAGCATTATCACTTTACTATGCCAGCACAGACATCCATTATCAGTATTTTCATTGCTTTGATTAGTAATGTAACCATAGTTGCAATTAAGAACCTCCAATAAAAGACATTTTTGTCTAATCAAATTTGTCTAAGGAATCTGATAAAGCGTCGACCGATGGTCATTCCTGTAAAAGTTGGTTGAAATCCATGAAGGACCTTTTAAGGAAAATTTTTAAAGTAAAAGTTTACAGACAGTCGGATGCATTAACAAACCCATTACTATCAAATGACACTTTTGGATGACCCGAAGAAATATGATTTTGGAAAAATTTATAGAAAAAAAAAGAAATTGCTTGTGACAAGCAATTCTTCTTTTCTCACAATGTTTTCTACCTTGATTGGAGTCATTTCCCAATTTTAGCACAAGTCATTTACAATTTCTTTCAGTTTGGACCAGTCTCAATTATTGTTGTCTGGTTATGTGTTATGCTAATCTCCTTGATCATTTCTTAGGATGGGAGCCCCCAGCCTCGGGTTTTTTGTATCGTCTACGCAGGAATGAAGGTTCTGGCCAATAAAAAGTTTGGGATGTTTGTTTTATTATTCAATTCTTCTTCCCAGTATTAACTGTATGAAAATCTGAAATTGGTAGAACACCTCTATTAATGCTTTAAATATAATAGAGGCTCATAGGAACAGGTGGACTTAATAGCCCAACAAATAATGCTATCAAGAAAGAATTTTTGTACTGATACTATCTTTAAACATTTAAAGTTGGCCACCCAAAATCATGAAATGCTTCTGACAGCCCTATAATATCAACTATTTCAGTCAAGTAGGGATTTTCATGCTTTTGTACTGCAGTGGTCAACTACGTAAACTCACACATAAGTGCAGTCTGATCTTAGTCTACACCACCTGATTGTCCTTTTTAACTACATTTGTTTATAAAATGGATTCTTTAAAAGAAATATTGACCTTAAATAAGGACTTTCAGTGCTTTCATTTCTCTGATTTTAATGCACTTTGATTCTAAGAGAGTACTTATACAGCATGACAAGGGTTAAGAATTGAATGAAATATACAAACTAATAAAAAAACAATTGTCCAATATGCGAGAAGATTATTAATTGTCATATATGAAGGTGAAACAGTGTGACTGATACTTATTGCTCAGCTTTAAAGGAAATAACCCATGTATGCAATAGAAAATTATTTCAACAGAGTTTATCATCTTTGTATGTGAGTTAACCAATTACCACATGACAAAACTTTACCCTTGTGCTAATTGAAACATGTCCCAGACAACATTTCAAAGTGTGTGAAAGTTTGGATTTTTTAGCTTTCTTTGTAGAAAACATTGTTTTAAATGAAGAAATTGCTTGTTGCAAGCAATTTTCTTTGTTTTACAAAATGTTTTCTGAATTGTCCTGCCATCAATCAAAAAAGTGATTGACCAATCAAATCATTCTGTCAGGATGGAAAACCATGTTAACCCTTTACTAGATGACAAATTTTAGACTGGTCCAAATTGAAAGAAGTTGCAGACTGCAATGTAAAGTAGATGAAATTATAAATTCTTTGTCTTTCCAGGTAGAAAACATTGTGGGAATTGAAGAGATTCCTTGTTACAAGCAATTTCTTCACTGTCCATAATGTTTTCAAAAGCTTTATTTGCTTTGGGGCATCTAATAAACCAAGACATTGTGTGGGAATGTGTTAACCTTAAAAATTCATGTCAAGCAGAACCCTGTTACTCAAGATTTGGTTACTATGGTTTTTAAGTCACAAACCAACAATTCGCTTAAGTGGTCTTGGATAGATGTGCTTGGATCATAAATTATGCAAACTAGCATCAATTGATATCTAAATTGACGAGCCATGTCTAAGGTTAGGGGGTGTGGCCAGGGTTATGTCAATTACACATCAAAGATAAAATGTTGGTCCTTGACAAAAAAAATCTGCAGACAACAATTTTACTTTCCCGTTTTTAAAAAATTTAAACCAGTCCAAATTGAAAGGTTTTGCAGACAAATATATCTAAAGTGGATTTAAAAATTAACCATTCAGAAGGGTAGAAAATATTGTTGAAAAAGAAGAAATTGTTTGTAACAAGCATTTTTTCTTTTTCTACAATATTTTTTCTAAAGAATCACAGGGACGAAAAGACCAGGGATTGAACAGGAAAGGGTTCAACCCAACTACCAAATAAAGTCTAAAACTCTATATACTTTGATCTAATCTAACAGAATGATTTCTTTGATTATTCCTATGATTGTCTGGTAAATGATTTGTTTGATTTTTCAATAACTGTTATGAAATAGCAAAGTAAAATATACCATTCATTAATTCATGTTCCTAATAATTGCTAATTTTTATCAAAAAGGTCAGAAAATAGAAAACTTATTTATTGTATACCAGCTGAATGTGTCTTGTAACAAGCAATGTTTCCGTTTTTCACAATGTTTTCAAAAGCTTTATTCTTTTGGGTGTCTAAAAGCGTCACTGAGTGGGAATGGGTTAAGAGACATGTAGGAAAATAAGCTTAAGCCAACCCAAAGCTTACAAAGGGATGAAGGGCAGTAATAATCATTGATTCCACTTTAAATCTCCATCAGGACTTGTTTCCCTTACCATATGTTTTTCAGCTTAATGGAACTGGTTACTAAGCATTCTTCAACATTATGTCCTTTGTGTAAACATAACCTCAAATATTAAAGCTGTAGTTACAAAGTTTTAGTTGTTTTGTCTTGGTTACAGATACTATGCCTGAAGGCTGAAAGGTGATCCCCTGTGAATTGTCTTTAAAATTTTGAAGTGGTCTAAATTGAAAAAAATGCATATTGCCATTCAAATTGTATTGAAAAGTCAAATAGTGTAAAAAAAATAGTGAGAAACAGAGAAATTGCATTTCAAAATTTCTTCTTTTCCCACAATATTTACCAAAACCTGCTTTTCTATAGTGAATCACAATTAATGGAGGTTTGTACAAAGTAATTACTTAAAGACGGGACAGAACATCCGAGACATTATAGCCCTAAATTTAAATGGAAAATGAATTTGGAAATCACTGCAGCACTGGTGTCACCAGTCAAATCCAGTGATTGAAAATTAGATAACATCATAATTAATAACTTTTTTCTTAATTAAAAAAATACTGCACAGTGACACTCTGAAGAAAATGTGATTATGTAAATCTTTGTTCGAAAAGGAGAAATTGCTTGTAGAAATTCCATTGCAAGAAAGCAGTATATTGCTTTGGATTCTTAGGATTGCTATAAAATGGAGATCAATGTACTCTGATCTTTTTGTTAGACACACAAAGCTTTATATATACTGTTTACCTAAATGTTGAATTAATATAAGACAAATAATTCTTACAGAAGGTTACAAATCTAAAAGCAGAAAGTCTTTTGAGAATCCAATGATCTATGATGACTATTTTAGACTTGATTTACGTCTTATCAATGTTTCAACTTATAGATGCTTGTAGCATTATTTCCCAAAGGGACAAGTTTATTCCCTGATAACCAAATTATGGTGCAATCAAGCAATTTAGAAATGTGTCATTCAAAGCCTAATTTCATTAAGATCTATAGATCCACAAGAGAAATAATACATAGTTATGTGCATCACATTTCAACTTTTTTCATGAGTATGCCAAATACAAAGATCATCCTGTGTATCAGTCTATCTATTGTCTCTGAGTAGGATAGCCATTGATCCATTTTTTTCAAAACCCATCCCCACACAATGACACCTTTGGACACCCCTTAAGAAAAACATTTGCAAAAAAAAATTGTGTAAAATGAAGAAATTGCTTGCAACAAGCAATTTCTTATTTCTACACAATGTTTTCTACCCATAAAGATGAAAAAAGCTAAAATTTCATTTACTTTGAAATTTTGTCAGCAAATACTTTCAATTTGAAACAGTCTAAAATTTTCAGTCTCATAATTGGTTTGCCTTTTCCTGTTTAATTTCTGTTTTATACGTCCCTGGATTTTACACTTGAGAAAATATTGTGGAAAAAGAAGAAATTGCTTGTAACAAGCAATTTCTTCTTTTTCCACTATATTTTCCATCTTATTGAATAATTATATTTCAAATAAATTTGGTTTTTAATTGTCATCTGCAAAACCTCTGAATTTTGACTAGTCTAAAATTTTGCAAAACAGGAAAGGGTTAAGACGATTCCCAAAATTCTACATAAACAAAACTGAATATAAACCATGACCAGACTGCTCTATGTTTGCACTTCAGGCATCTGAGAATATCATGGATATTTCATACACAGACTATAGTCTTTAAGCAAGAGATTAAACCATTCCTATGCACTCATTCTTTTGTACACACCAAAAAGGAATAGCACCGACATACATTTTGAGAAAAGAAGAATTTGCTTAAACAAAAATCCTTTACTCATAGAGTAGTGGTTACATGTAGGACTCAAGTCAAGGGGTTCCGGGTCTGATCCCTGGCATCAGTGAAAATCCTTTCCAACATGTGTCTCTTGATCACTATGGTTGGGTAATAGTAACCTAAGTGTGATGAGCTGGCTTGGAAAGGATGTAGTCATAATAAAGATGTGAGAAATACGAGGGATCAATGGTTAAGTGGCCAGCTGCTGTACTATGAGTGAAATACTGTTAAAAGTGGCATTAATACTGTTAAAAGTGGTGTTTAACCCCATTCAATCAATCTAGTCTCATATTGCTTTCTAGTCTATTGGGTACTTATTTTTTAGTTTCAACACTCTTTGAAGTACTAAACAAGATGTGTTTCTGAAATACCATGCCCCTCTAACAGCCTTTTTTCAAAATGTGACCTTGATAAGTAGCTTTGACACTGGCAGAGAGATGGATAGGCAGACATCTTATCTATGCTAGAACATAATAAAATCCTTTTTCAAAATTGCATTAATATCAAAGAGTTGAGCACATTGAAAGCACTTATGACTTGCAAAGTATTCATTTCATTAATCTTACTAAGAACATCAATTAACTAAGGCTGATTCTGTTCTAGTCTGTGAAATTATATTACCTGTGATCTTGACCTAAACAGAGTAAAAAATAACTATGTTTCTTAACAAGGAAGCACATGATTTTTTTTCATCTTTGGCCAATAAGTTCTAAGTGATTTTGCAGGGAAATGTAAAATAAGACAGACAGATTCCGCCTGCAAAAACAATGTCTCCAATAGGTTATTTAGACATGGTAAAACTAGTGATCTTAAGCACTTAAGTGTGTGATATTTAACCCATTCCCACACAATGACGCCTTTTGACACCCCTCAGGGAAAGCAATATATTTCTTTCCAAGAATCTCTTATTCACTTAAAAAATGATACTTTTCTGAACTAAAATAGGAATCATAATGAAATATGTGAGTTTTATTATGAAAGCTCTAAGAATAATCTGTATTTTTCAACAATTTATGAGGACTATGATTAAAAAAAAATACTTAACACACCCATAAATAAACAGCAATAAATATGACAGAATTTAAGACAAAAACAGACTTAATATACTTTAGTTCATCATTTCATACAAATCCATTATTTAAACAGAAGTGTCAATTTTATGTCTCTTGAAACAAATACAGTTAATACCATAGGTAGGCCCATTAAACATTTTATCTGCTAGATTAAATTCTTTGAGCCAAACTATCAGTCTTAAACCTAGAACTTCAGTTCCAAATTATTAACAAGTGTTAAATGGCAATTCAAGAACTCAATGTTTTAGGACTGGTTCAAATTTAACTAGGTCTTGAATGTTCAAGAACTGGTTAAATAACCACTTCTAGAACATTCTATAACTAGTTCAAAAAATAGTTCAAGAACTCTAGAACTTCAGACTTCTAATAGCACCATTTAATGTGTTTGAATGTTCTAGAACTAGTTCTTGAACCAATTCTATAACTAAGATTTTTTACCTTACATTAGCAAGTAGTTGTCATGCTAGCTTTTAGAACTGATGGATGTCCATCGACGTCTTTCAGTCATCCGTCAACTTTTGCTTCAAACAACTTCTCCTCCTTAATAGCTGGTTTACTTTTGAAACAATTTCATGTAAATATTCCTTGGGTGGCCCTTTACCAAAATTGCTCATATTGTTCTAGTCAAACACACCTTTTGGCTTTGAGGCCCCAAAAGTTATTCAAAATTTGCATATTTCAAAAATCTTCTTGTCTGAAACTACAGGGCCAAGAGCTGTTAAATTTGATCTGTAGCATCATCTAGAGGACCTCTACCAAATCATGATTCTCTTAGTCAAATTAACCCCGCCTAAGGGATCACTTGATTTTACAAGAACCACAAACCTACAGCTTTAGACAGTCTGCATGTAACAGTGCCTACAGTAGACTTCTAAAAAGATTGCTGAAATCTTCATACTCACACACACACACTCACACACACTGGGGCATCATGGTTCCTGCCAAGGGGCACTAGTTCTTACTAATTTCCTTTTACTTCCAACTAAAAAGAGTTATAAAGTATTTCTTGTTTCATTATCAACCATGGACATCTTTATAAACTTTCTTGGCAAACAATAACTTCCTTTGCAGCCAGTGACTTCCTTAGCAACCAGTACTTCTATATTAACCCATTCCCACACTATGGCACTTTTTGACACCCCTAAAGAAAAAGTCTTTGAAAAACATTGTGGAAAATTAAGAAATTGTTTGTTACAAGTAATTTCTTTATTATCCAGTCTTTGAATTTGGACTGGTCTAAAATTTTATCTTGTAGGAATGGGTTAACTAGAGACTTTTCACCACTGGGCGTTAAAATCCCGTTCTGGGGAAATTGATTCTTTCATCATCTACTAAAGTTCTATTTTATTGTTTAGTTAACATTATTTTTGTCTCTTCACTTAACATTAAAATCATCAAAAATGTTACACATTACTAGTGAACACTGCCTTCTGGAATGACTCGACTTACAGATATATTGTAAAAATTCAGCTTCAAGAAATTTGCAGGTGAACATGAATGAAAAATGAAATTTAAGATAAATATAAACCTTACCATGTCTACAGAAAACTTCTACTTAAAATGAGCACTACCTTACTCGGAAGGGAGTTAAAAGTAGTACTGTTATGAGAAATACCAGGAATCCATTGTTAGGTGCTGAAAACTGCTACATACAACATGACTGAAATACTAATAAAAGTGGCCTTAAACCCCATTCAACAGACAAACTCCCTACTTACAATGTTGAAGAAAGTGAGAACAATTATATGTTGTATAGTGTGGGTGGGTTAGATGAATGAAATTCTACCTACTAGTATTTCCTAGTCCTGTCTTCAATAAACATTTATAATTGGAAACTGGAATCAATTGAATGATGTTGTATATAATTTGATACTCTTTTGTCTTTAACAAGAGTTGTCTTTGGACAACATAGCTGGCCTGTCTGGATGCTCTTTAAAACCTGACAGCAAAAAATATCATTTTCATTCCTGGAGGCTCCACCAATTGTGAAAATATAGCTTTTATTGTTACCTCTATTCATTCATTCATTTATTTTAATTCCCCCGACTATGCGGAGATTAACAAACGAACAAGCATATTCAAACAAGTACAGACATAGGCATACATATAGACAAACAAAAAAACAAAAATAAGCAAACAATTAGGCTGTGTGTATGATTTTATCCAAAGTCCATATTAATGTGCGGATGATGCGTAAACCACCGCTCTAACCAAGCTGCACTTACGACATTTGTTCGCCCATTGACGACATCCATTGTAATTTACAATTATTTTATTATTTTCAACCAATCACATCGCTGGTATATTTTATAAATTTGTATTGTATAATCTTTCGATTATGTATTTCACTATGCGTATAACTTTTCGTCGCTATATTTCCAAAACCTTACAACCACAGCTTTAGTCAAGCAGTAGCGCGTCGGACTGTCAATCTAGAGGTCCCGGGTTCGATCCCCGACGGCGGCACTCATCCTTTCCGACTATTTGTCTCTCACCAATGGGTCGATAATCGTAGACCTATGTGAGATAGCAGCTGGAGGCTAGGAAGGGATGTATTGGTAGTACTGGTGTGAGAAATACCAGGATTCCATTGTTAGGTGCTCCAGCCGCCGCGATATAACTGAAAGATTGTTGAAAGCGGCGTAAAAGCCCAAACAAACAAACAAACATTAGTCAAGCAGTAGTTACTAGGTTCTATAATCACACTAGGGTTTTACTATTCAGTGATCACTATTGTATTGTTATCTTATCACATATAATTTCTACATATTGTGGCAATATTAGTATGACATAATTGGTAGATTGTTTTTGGTGAGGATAACCACGAATTTAGAGGTCTTGCGAGGAGTTTCTGATATACAATTTCACTGTCCTGTTCGTGCACTAGTTCATTATATAATGACCACATTGTATCTTAATGGTTCGGAGAAAGCTATTTCGTAAGGGATATGTGGCAAAGCAGGAGGTTAGCCAGTGGATCAAGGGTTCCTTGCTGATACTACCGTCACATAACGTACATATATTGTCACTGTTGTAAATAGGTGGTTTTACCCATAACTTTGAAACTATATACGCATTGTTTAGTTCGTACATAGTGTTGGCGACTTTCCAGACTATGGCATTCTTTCTACATGCTTGGAGGGTACGGTATCTCGAAAAGTCGGTGTCGTTTTTGAATATTTGTTGCATTGTATTATTTTCACACGCAAAAACTGCATTCCGAACAATTTTTTTCCATTGCATTTTGCTATGAAACGTTTGGTTTGTTAAATACGATTGTATTTCGTGTTGTAAACCGTATTTGAGAAGGCATTTATAGATATCCAGGGCAAAACCACGGCACAAATGTGGCCTTTCACTATAAAGATAAAGCGTTTTCAAAAATATTTGTTTGACGGCAGAGGTCAGCGGTAGGGATATAAGTTTCTGTAAAATGCATTCAGGATCTCTTTGCAATAAAGATATAGAAAGATTGTTTATTTTCATGATTGATCGACATAGCTTTCATTTTGTGAACAGCAAAAAATATCATTTTAATTCCTGGAGGCTCCACCAATTTTGAAAATATAGCTTTTATTGTTACCTCTAAGAAAGATAAATTGATATTACACTGAAACTAAATACAATCCATAGACAATTCAACTATTGTTTTAGAATGGAAGACAAATTCTGTACTGTACATAATGATATTCTTACAGGGTTCTAACAGGGAAACTAACCTCATGAAATGGTATAACTTCTAGGTCGAGCATATAGTCGCAGAGAAATAAATCAAAGTACTGAAAGTACTGTAAGCTAGCAAAGCATGGTTTTTGATAAGTAATCTTCTTTGTTGTCTTTGTCTTTTGTATGGTAGAAAACATTGAGGACACTGAAGAAACTGCTTGTTACAAGCAATTTCTTCTTTGTCCACAATGTTTTCCAAAGCAGTTTCTTGAGAATCATAAAAAGTTAGATTGAGTGGGTTCAATGAGTTGTATAGCATGCTTTTGAAGGAATTCTCTATAATTTGAATAAATTGTATTATGTGGCCAGTCATTTTGAACATGATGTGCTCAAGTGACCTAAATTACCTAGGATATAAACTTGCAGGCAGAGTTTGCAGTATTCCTGAAATACACAAAAACTACTTTTTCTGGTGTAGACATCCAATGGATTTAGTGGTAGCAGTTTGCACTCATTGATTTCATTGAGGAAGGACCTCAAAATTACTTTTTCTGGCGTAGACATCTAGATAGATTTAGTGGTTAAGCTTCCAGTGGCAGTTTGCACTCTTGAACTCTGAGAAAGGACCTCAAAATTTGTCTGTTAACTTAAGCTATCAAAGCTGATTCAGCTTTGCTAGCTAAAACCCCTCTAAAACATGTTTTTTACTCCTACATACATGCAATGTCTCTCACATTTCTCAGACTTTAAAAAAATGGTTCTCCTAAAAAAACTATTATTGGAAACAAATTTCAAAAATCTTTATTGTCTTTATTTTGAAAAGCATTTTAAAAAGGAAAGTTTAATCCCTTACTAGATATTTTCCGAATTTCTATAGGTCATTCATTTTATATGAATATCTAATTTGGGTAGATAAATTGTGTAAAATGAAGAAATTGCATGTTGCAATTAGTTTCTTCATCTTCCATAATGTTTTCCCAATTGATTTTCTGGAGGAGGAAGCCTTATTGTGTGAATGGGTTAAACAGTAAAAAGTATGGTCAGCCTGCTGCACTCTGGGGATCCATGTCAAACAGGTCAGACACCTGTTTGATTGATTGAATTGGGTTCAACGCCACTTTTAACAGTATTTCCGTCACACCGCGGAAGTCCTCAACAATACTCAGTGACCACTACATATTTGTCACACATATTAACCCATTACCACACAATTAATGACACCTTTTGACACTCTAAAGAAAATTTATCATGGTAGACTTAGTTGGAAAAGGAGAAATCACTCATAACAAGCAATTTCTCCTTTTTTCACAATGTTTCCTACTTCATTTAGGTACTTAGTTTATAATTTTAGAGAATTTTAAAATATTGTCTTCAACTTCTTTCAAATTCATTCAGTTTAAATTACATCGTCTGGTAATGGGTTAACCCAATACCAGATGGCAAAAATTTTAGACTGATCCAAATTGAAAAGAGTTGCAGACGACAATTTAAAGTTGATGAAAGTTTAGATTTTTTCAAAGTTCTGGGTGGAAAACATTGTGGAAAATAAAGAATTTGTCATTATGGCCCCTTTACCTGTGTTATCCTATAGAACCTTTCCATAATCTATAAGGTTCATCTTTATGACCTTAAAAGTATCCTGACCGAGTAACATGACAATTGAGCCAAAATGATGACCTCTAGAGCATTAACAAAGAAATTGTCATTAAAGCCCCTTTTCCTGTGTTTTCCAAAAGTACCTTCCTATAATCAATAGGGTTCATCCATGTGACTAAACAATTATTCTGGCCAATTCTCATGAAAATTTAGCCAAAATTGTGGTCTCTAGAGTGAAAACGAAGAAATTGTCATAAAGGCCCCTTTTCCTGTGTTTTCCAAAAGAACCTTCCAATAATCAATAGGGTTCATCCTCATGCCCTTATAATTATTCTGGCCTAGTTTCATGAATATTGAACCTAAATTGTGGCCTCTAGACTTTAAACAAAGAAATTGTCATTAAGGCCCCTTTTCCTGTGTTTTCCAATAGAACCTTTCCATAATCAATAGGATTAATCCTATGACCTAACAGTTATTCTGACCAAATTTCATGAAGATTGAGCCATAATTGTGGTCTCTAGAGTGTAAATAAAGAAATTATAATTAAGCCCCCTTTTCCTGTGTTTTCTAATTGAAATCTCCAATAATCAAAAGGGTTCATCCTCATGATCAAATAATTATTCCGACCAAGCTTCATGAAGATTGGGCCAAAATTGTGGCCTCTCGAGTGTAAACAAAGAAATTGTCATTAAGGCCCCTTTTCCTGTGTTTTTGGAAAGATCCCTCTAATAATCAATAGGGTTCATCTCTATGACCTAATAATTATTCTGGCAAAGTTTCATGAAGATAGAGCCATATTTGTGGCCTCCCAAGTGTAATAAAAGAAATTGTCATTAAGGCCCCTTTTCCTGTGTTTTCAAATAGAACCCTCCCATAATCAATAGGGTTCATCCTCATGACCTAACATTTATTCTGACCAAGTTTTATGAAGATTGGGTCAAAACTGTGGCCTCTTGAGTGTAATCACTTCAATTTATTTACGTCGCACGCCGCACGACGGACAACAGACGACAGACATTCAACGATCACAAAAGCTCACCGTGCATGTTCTGCTCAGGTGAGCTAATTAGACCAATCCATAAAATCCATTTTATTCATTCAATTGTAATTTCTCTAATTCATCTGAAAATTTCTAAGAAACATTTGGTTGAAATCCACCTATTTATTTCAGAGAAAAATAATCTCAAAGTTTTCACCATATATGAAATTACAGCCCTACCCACATTTAAAGAACCTGATAAAGGGCCAACCAAAGATCACTCATGCAGAATTTGGTTGAAATCTGTGCTAAACATCCAGAGGAGATAATTCATTAAGTAAAAATTAACAGGCAGACATCTGTGCAAGGGCACAAAACCATCACAAATGCCTGCAGGCTGTTAGTGAATGGAGGTAAAAATTGATCATAAGTTTTGGAAAATTTTCAAAAAATTGTAAAAATCTATGCACAATGACAAAAACATAGGCTATATACCAACTTTACTTTGATTTTCTAAAGAAAAAGCTACGCTTCAAATTGTGTATACTGTCTCAGAAACATCAATTCTTATATTACAACTTACACCTTGGTAAAACCGCTGTCGGTAGCGCACCAGACTCCCTATCTTCAATAAGGGATGTCATTGGATCGATCCCCAGCCATGGCACATATCTCTTCCACCTTTTGACTCTCACAATGGGTGGATAATCGTAAACATAGTGGGATAGCAGCTGGAGGCTAGGAAAGGATGA
The DNA here is from genome assembly GCA_946902895.1 of Fragum fragum. Classification (NCBI taxonomy): domain Eukaryota; kingdom Metazoa; phylum Mollusca; class Bivalvia; order Cardiida; family Cardiidae; genus Fragum; species Fragum fragum. The sequence goes on along the minus strand of OX336373.1, from coordinate 11,073,905 downwards.
AGTGGTAATACTTGTGTGAGAAATACCAAGAATCCATTGTTAGGCACTCCAGCCACAGTGATATGACCAAAATTACTTTTAAAAGTGTCATTAAACCCTATTCAATCAATACACCTTGGTAAGTGACCTTTTCCTTGTCAGTTGACCTTCACCTGAACTGATGTATATTGATGAGAGGATACCTAAAATCATACAAATATACTAAGCATAATTATCTGAAAGGAGTTTTTCTCTACTGTGGACCATTACCACACAATCAAACATATCTTGGCTCACTTTTAACCCATATCCATTTTTGAAATTGTAGACTGGTCCAAATTGAAAGAGATTTCAGATGACAATCAAAATTGGATGCAATTTGAAATGAAACCATCATATGTCTGAGAAAATATTGTGTAAAAGGAAAAATTACATGTTTCAAGTAATTTGTCCTTTTACCACAATGTTTTTCCGGGTATAAAATCACAGTAACATAATTCCTGGATTTGTACAGGAAAGGGTTAAGCTTTCAAACAAAACATAAATAACTGCACTCCATCTCCATTGAGTCTCTTCCATTTTGGACCAGTCTAAAATGAAGCTGTCTCCAGTAATGGATTAATTAGTTGTTTAATTCATTTAATTTCCTTGTAACCAGACAAAACGTGTTGTATGCTCTATTAAAAACCAGAAATATTGAAACATAAAACCAAAGTCTGTCACCATTATTTTGGTAACATAATGAATGATCAGCATTAAAGTCTAATTAAAATCTTCTGAATTTGAGAGACGAGTCTCTTAGTTCAAGGTTAACGCTTGATCTACCACATGTGAAAAATGTTGAAATTTGCAAGTTCTAGATTATTTCCAGAAAACAAAATGCTATGAGGTGGGGATATATTGTCTTTATTTTTCAAATTTGCCTATTAGCTATAAATTGTTGGTGACATATATATCCTTTTGAATTTGATCTCTTTAGCCATTTAAAAGTCAACAAAAATTTTAGACTGTTCCAAATTCAAAGACAAGATAGCCCAAGAGAGCTCACTTAAGTTCTATATTTATCCTAAATTATCAAGAAACTGAAACTTTAAATTAGATTAACCCTTGTCATGCTGAACCTTGAATATTCCTGTTTTGGTAGGAGGTATAATTGCAAAAATCTGACTGCAAATATGCGCAGTCTAATCTTTGAATACAGCACAAGTGTTTGCCCTTTAAGCAGTGGTAGTGCATATGACTCCTAGTCAAGAGGTCCTGTAAGTTTGACCCCAGGACACGGCAAATATCTTTTCAGACATTTGTCTCACAGCAATGGGTGGATAATCATATTTAGGAAGAGCAGCTGGAGGCTTGGAAAGGATGTAGTGGTAGTACTGGTGTGAAAATTACCAGAAATCCACGGTTAGGTGCTCTAGCCACAACAACATGATTGCAATACTGTTAAAAGTGGCATTAAATCCTATCAATCAATCAAATTAAGATAGAACAAGAGCCATGTCGTACATGGCCATCCTCGCCGTAAAAGCTTGATAGTAAACTGAAGCCAGTTAGATTTAGGCTTCTTGTGCACTGCATTTATTCTCGATGAAGTTGATAATAGCTATTATACTTTCAGAGCTATGCTCAGGACAAAATCTAAGTCTTTAAAACAACAAAGGGCAATAACTCCAAAACTATGCAAGCAAGAGTTGTGGTTCTTGTGCACTGCACTTCTCCTCAACAAGATCTATCCACCTATGAAGTTTCAAGTTAATTGCTATTATACTTTCAGAGATATGCCCCAGACAAAATCTTAGTCTTTAAAACAACAAAGGGCAATAACTCCAAAATTATGCAAGCAAGAGTTGTGGTTCTTGTGCATTGCATTTCTCCTCAATGAGATCTATTGACCTATGAAGTTTCATGTTGATAGCAATTATACTTTTACCCATTCCCACTCAATCCCTCCTTTTTACACCCCTCAACAAAAAAAGTTTTGAAAACATTGTGGAAAATGAAGAAATTGCTTGGATCAAGCAATTTCTTCATTATCCTCAATGTTTTCTATTCAAAAAGAGGAAAAAATATAAAATTCCATCACATTGAAATTGTCGTCTGTAGCTCCTTTCAAATTTCAAAATTCCACTGTGTTGGAATGAGTTAAGAGATATGCTCCAAACAAGTTTAGTGACAGAAGGACGGAAGGACGAACGGAGACCATTACTATATCCCCTTCGTTGAAATGGCGGGGGATAATTAGGTTAGGTAGGACCATGCAACAATCTCAATGCATGAGTTAGTAGGCCAGTTGTTAAACTACTTTAACCCATTCCCAAATAATAACATATTAGACCAGTCCAAATTCAAAGAAGTTGCAGATGGAAATTTAAAGTTAATGAAATCTGTCAAATTGTTGTCTATTGTGGTAGAAAACATTGTGGATAATGAAGAAATTGCTTGTAACAAGTTTTTGAAATGGGTCACCCAAGGAACATTCTTGCAAAATTTTGGCCCAAATTGGCCCTTTTGTTTAGGAGAAGATTTTAAGGAATTATTTCATAATTTCTCAAAGTCTTATAAGCCTGACCCAACCACGCCCCTGTTTTTCAAAAATCAAAATTTTAAGAACTAGTTTTGAAAAGGGTCACCTAAGTAACATTCTTGCCATTTTGGACAAAAACAGCCAATTGGTTGAGGAGGAGAACATTTTCAAAGAATCATACCATGATTTCTCTTAGCCTGATAAGCCTGAATTTCCCAAACAAGTTTTGAAAAGGGTCCTCAAAGGAGCATTCCTGTCAATTTGATCCATATGGACCAAATGATTTAGGAGATTTTTAAAGAATTATTTCCATGTATTCTTGAAGTCTGAAAAACCAAGCCCTGCCACACCCTCATTTTTTCATGATGCAAAATTCAATAAACAAGTTGTGAACCAAAGGAACATTCCTGCTAAGTTTGGTCGAAATTGGCTCTGTGGTTTACAAGAAGAAGATGTTTAAAGAACATGTTGACGATGGATGACAACCGGAGGACGATATCTATGGCTGACAGAAAACAAACTGAGTGATCTTAAAAGCTCCCTTCGAGCATATTGTGTGCAGGTGAGCTAAAAAGTAGAAACTGATTGTTACATGGCATAAAAAAAGTGGGATTGTTTTGCAATGAAATAAGCAAACAAGAGCATGACATTGTGGGACATATACGCCCAAAGAGGTTTGTCACTGGAATATAATATTTTACCATGATAAAACTGACTTTGAAAACTGACCTTTACAGAAAAGATTAATCTTGATATCACCAAAATGGCAGTACCCAAAATAATACAATTGTGACCAGTCTTACAAGAAGTATATTTGATCACATCATGAAGGGATTTATGCACTATTTCAAGACTAAGATCTGTCACTGTGAAACTCTAGCTGTTTGTATGAACCCATGCCATGCTGATCCTGGAATATTCCTACTTTGGCAATGGCTTTAGCAAGTGTATTGACTAAGATCAGCCTGCACATATGTTAAAACTTCTTTTGATTGAAACTGTAGGAGGAGTTGTGCTCACAAGAAATATGGTGATTTTTTATCAATTAAAGGGCAGACAATTCAATACAAACTTTCAAAGGTCTTATGCACAACTAGAAATCATAGAGATACATTGTAGCAAGTTTCAGTTTGTTCCCATTGATACTGTAGGAGGAGTTGCACACACATGAAATATAGTGATTTTTTCTATTCAAAGGCAGATAATTTCAGAACAGCTAGAGTAATTTGAATTTCACAGGTCTTATGCATAGCTAGACATCAAAGAGATACACTGTAGCAAGTTTCAGTTTATTTCCATTGATACTATAAGAGGAGTTGTCCACACATGAAATATAGTGATTTTCTTTTTAAATTCAAGAGCAGATAATTCTAAAACAAGAAGACTATGATGGTCCTAGATTGCTCACCTGAATTGTCTGCTGTTAAAAATGCAACTAGAGAGGAATAACTATAAACAGTTTCATGAAGATTGAGCCAAAACTGTGAGTTCTACATGTATATTGTAAACAAAGAAATTGTCATTAAGGCCCCTTTTCCTGTGTATCCCCACAGAACCATCCCATAATCATTAAGGTTCATCAATTATCGTGAGCAAGTTTCATGATGAATTGAGCCAAAATTATTGCCCCTAGAGTGTTAACAAAGAAATTGTCATTAAGGCCCTTTTTCCTGTGTTTTCCCAAATAACCTTCCTATAATCAATAGGGTTCATCCTTGTGATGTAACAATTATTCTGGGGAATTCTCATGAAGATTTATCTGTGGTCCATAGAAAGTAAACGAAGAGATTGTCATTAAGGCCCCTTTTCCTGTGTTTTTCATAATCAAAAGAGTTCATCCTTATGCCCTAATAATTATTCTGGCCTAATTTCATGAAGATTGAGCCAAATTTGTGGCCTCTACAGTGTAAACAAAGAAACTTTCATTAAGGCCCCTTTTTCTGTGTTTTCCAAAAGAACCTTCCCATAATCAATAGGGTTCATCCTCTTGTCCTAACAATAATTCTGGCAAAGTTTCATGAAGATAGAGCCAAAATTATGGCCTCTAGAGTGTAAACAAAGAAATTATCATTAAGGCCCTTTTTCCCAGGTTTTCCTATAGAATCCTCCAATAATCGATATGGTTCATCCTCATGACCAAACAATTATTCTGACCAAGTTTCATGAAGATTAAGCCAAAACTGTGGTATCTAGAGTATAAACAAAGAAATTGTCATTAAGGCTCCTTTTCCTGTGTTTTCAGAAAGATCCTTCATATAATCAATAGGGTTCATCCTTATGACCTAACAATTATTCTGACCAAGTTTCATGAAGATTGGATCAAAACTGTGGCCTCTAGAGTGTAAACACTTCAATTGTTGCCACACGCTGCACGACGGATGACAGACAACAGACAACAGACATTCGACGTACAAAAAAGCTCACCATGAGCACTTTGTGCTCAGGTGTGCTAATGACTAGAGCGATTTGAATTTCAAAGGCCTTATGCACAACAAGACATTATTGAGATATATTGTAGCAAGTTTCAGTTCATTACTATTGATACAGTAGGAGGAGTTGTGAATACAAAAATTGCAAAGGGACAGATGACTGGGACCATTACATAATACAGCCCTTTGAAGTTTAAAAGTGGGAAAATCACATGGTCTTCATTCAAGGTTGGATTAAAGGTGGATGCAATTTGCTTCAAGAGCATTAAAGATAAATTATTTTTGTTTGTGTGCAAAATACATTAACGCTCCATCTTCAGAGAATTTCAAGGAAATGATGGTTATTTTCACTTCTGTTATTTTGAAATCAACAAAAAAATATAACAAATTCAAAGTTTTTGTCGATATTCCATAGAAAGACTAATTAGATTTGGAATAATACAAGGAAGTTAATGACATTAACCTATTCTCAAACAACCCCACTTTTTTACTCTCCTAAAGAAAAAAATCTTAGAAAAGTATTGAGGATGTTTGTTTCTGGTAACAAGCAATGTGTTCTTCCCAGTAAGATTTCTACTTTGTAATAAACTTAAGAGGGTGGTATGTAACTGCTAAACTAATTTCTAGATATGAGTTTTATCATGTCCATATCTAACACTCTTTGGAGTTTTATTCTTTAAAGACTGATTTTAACTTCTATAATAGAATATTAACCCTTGCCATGCTGTATAAATTACCTTACTGAATTGCTGTCAAATCAAAGGGCTGAAAGCACTGATAGAACTTGTTGTTCAAAAATAATTATTTCTTTTACAAATCAACTTCATAAACGACTCTGGCAGGAAAAGTACAAACAGGAGGTATAGACTAAGATCAGCCTGCACATAAGTGCAGTCTGATCTTAGTCTACACCTCCTGCCCTAACCGGAATATTCCGGGTTCAGCATGACAAGGGTTAACCTATGTCATGCAAAATAAAATACAAAATTGAATTTAAAACTTAAAGATGAGTCACAAAGACAGATGCCCCACTTAAGTACTTGTCACATGACCTCCAGCAGTGACCTTGAACTTGGAAGTATCAAACAGAACTTTACATATGACAGAGTTCTCATACAGGGGAACAGCTGTCCCAAGTTATTTTGAAATCCTTCAATTAATGTAGAAGACAGCTCTGGAAAAGAAATGGACACACATACTTACCAGCCTATCCACTCACATACTCACAAAGACAGAGGTAAGTAACTCTATGGGGCCATAGCCTTTACATGGCAGGGCATGGCTTTGTTTATACTCTAGATACCACCGTCAGCCATTTCAAATGCCTGTGAGTTTGAAATCCATCGATTGGTTTCTGAGAAGAAGACTTTCAAAGTTTTCACCATATATGGAAATAACCAACCGGGTATTAAAGCTATGTTTTGCATCCATTCTTAATTCTTTGAAGGAATCTGATAAAGGGTCACCCATTGAACATTCCTGTGCACTTTGGTTGTAATCCATTTATTGCTTTCTTAGAAGATTTTTAAAAATTTCACCATATATGGAAATTAGCCTTGCCGATTTATGCCATGTTTTTCACCGGATGAAAATCCTTTGAAAGAATCTGATAAAGGGTCACCCAATGATCATTCCTGTAAAATTTGGTTGAAATCCATCTATTGGTTTCTGAGAAGATTTTTAAATGTTTCACCATATATGGAAATTGGCCCCACCCATTTAAGCCATGTTTTTCATCTGATCATAATTCTTTGAAGGAATCTGATAAAGGGTCACTCACTGATCATTTCTGTGAAATTTGGATGAATTCTGTTCAGTACTTTCTGAGGAGAAATTTTTAAAGTTGAATTTTATAGGCGGATGCATGCACACATGAAAGACACAACGCCATGACAATAGCTTGCTGGTTCAGCCAGTGGAGCTAAAAAGAAAAGTGTCATGCACAAATAGAGGTGATTCTGAACAAATGTGTAGAGTTTCATCAAAATGGGTCAAATGGTTCCTGAACATTGTATGGAAAAAAAAATGCTGATATTCAGTTAAGAGATGAAGAGAATACTTTTTGTTTTCCCTGAGGTATGAACCGAAAAAAGTTATCACACTGTAGGATTACGCCAAGCCGATTCACACATTAGTGTAATTAGGTTTTTTGGTTCATACTTCAAGGAAAATAAAAAAATATTCTCTTCATTTCTTATGATTTAATAGCATCAAGCTAAAACAAGAGGCGCTAAATGAGCGCCTGAATCACTCCATTGGAATGAATTTACTTATAATTCCTGAGAAATTTGGTTGAAATCTATCCTATAGATTACAAGAATAAGATTTTCAAAATTTCACTATATACCATATATGGAGACAAGCCCCCCACCCCCAAAGCCATAATTTTCACCTGAGTCATATTTTATGAAGGAATCTGACAGATTCACCAAAGGATCATTTTATGAAATTTTATTGAAAACTTTGTTTGTAATCTGAGAAGATTGTAGGTTTCACTGTTTACCTTTATATGGAAATAATCCGAATCCGTTAAAGCAACATTTACAGCCAATCAATTCTTTAGCTATCTAATAAGGGGGACACTAGTGAAATTTTGTTGAAATTCACCCAATTATTTCTGAGAAGAAGATTTTCTAAGCCTTCACAATATATGGAAATTGGCTCCACCCATTAAAGCCATGTCTTCTGTCCTATCAAAATTCTTTAAAGGAATTGGATAGAGGGTCACCCTATGATCAATCTAGCGAAATTTGATTGAAATCAATCCATTGATTTCTGAGGAGAAGATTTTCAAAGTTTTCAAAATATATGGAAATTAGCCCCGCCAATTAAAGCCATATTTTTCATCTGATCTTAATTCTTTGAAGGAATCTGAGAAAGGGTCACCTAATGAGCATTCCTGTAAAATTTAAATATATCAATTGGTTTCATAGGAGAAGATTTTTAAAGATTTCACCATAAATGGAAATTAACCCCACCAATATAAGCCATGTTATTCATTTGATCTTAATTCTTTGAAGGTATCTGATTAAGGGTCACCAAAGGATCGTTTCTGTAAAATTTGGTTGAATTCTGTTCTGTACTTTTTTAGGAGAAGGTTTTTTGTGTAAAAGTTTACAGATGGATGGATGCACATTATGCACTGATGGACACACAATAGACACAATACCATGACAATGGTTTGCTTGCTTTCAGCCAGTGGTGCTAAAAAGCAAAAACACTTTATAAATTTTTATACTTTTTTGTATGGGACTTTTCTGTATACAAAATAGCTGCATGCTCAAAATTTTGTTCATGGAGGTATGCATAATACTTTTACCAAACAGAATGTCCATTTTTGATGACAAAACTAAAAATTAACAAGATGTGTTTGTGAAACACTATGCACCCGAAACAGGAATTCTTCAGAAATGGGTGATTTTTATGGGTTTTTTTCTTTGTTTTAAGGAAAGGGGTTAAAATTTTGACCTTGACCTTGATGAAATGACCTTCCCCAGTTGCGCCTTGTTGAGACCTATCTACATACCAAATATTAGCATTGTAACTTAATCAGGGTTGAAGTTATAGGAAAATGTTTAGTTGGCAGGTTAAGTTTTGCAGACAGAAGGACAGACAGACAGACAGAGGGACACTGGTAAAACAATATGCCCCTATCTTATTGATGCGGAGACATAAAAATAGTAAAATGGCAGCCATTGAGATAAAGGCCACTTTTTGAAAAAGAAATATCTTATGCATAACTTGAACTTTATTCTTTTGCAACAAGCATTGAATTCTGCAACACTAATTTCTCAATTATCATGCAACTTGAAATGTTGTCTGTAACTGCTTTGAATTTGGACCAGACTCAAATTTTGTTGTCTGGTAAGTTTGGAGTTACAGAAAAAGATGAAAATCCTAGAAATAATTATTCAAGATCCAAATGCACCAGACTCTCTGTCTGGCTACCAGCTAATTTACTGACAGCTTTAGCGGGGCTTCTAAACATGGTGGTCTCCTGCTTAATTCTTGTACTAGACAAAATATAATTATAGACTGGTCCAAATTCTAACAATTGGTACTGATGAAAAATTTAATTGATGTCATTCGAGAGAAAGTATTGGTAACAATTGTGAAGTGTTGCAGATAACTTCTTATTTTCCCAAATGCTTTTGTAAATACATGTATTACATTTTAAAAACAGGAAATTTTTCCTATGTAAAAATTTAACTATCTAATTAAGCTTAACCAAGGTTGTTAAACTCTTATCTTTTAGGATATTGAATACCACACAAACTATATCTCAAGATCTCCATAGCCAATTCAACCCTCATTACTCTTAATAAAATCCTTCATGTACTACTTTAAAATCAAAGGACTGAGAGCACCAAACTTTTGTCCATGCTTCCTGCCAAAACAAGAATATTCTAAGTCAAGCATGACAACATTTAAGATTTATGCAATGTCTTAGAAAACAAATTTGCTTGTAAAAAGGCTATGAGCTCATCGCTAAAACTTGTATCAGACAATGTTGTGGACAGCTCATTAATTTCTTTGAGAGAATGTGACAGATTTTTCATGTTACAAAGCTAATAAGACCCTAGTCCAGGAGACACTGTCTGTTTCACATCCCCGATATACATTACAACATAATCCTAATAACCTGAGTCCCATGACAACAAAATTTTAGACCTGTCAAAGTTCAGAGTAGTTGCAGATAATAATTTCAAATTGATGAATTTTCAATTATCTTTGTCTTTCAAGGTAAACAAGAGCCATGTCGGACATGGCCATCCCCTGCCATAAAAGCTTGATAGTAAACTGAAGCCAGTTACATTTTATCAATGAGTTTGATAATAGCTATTATACTTTCAGAAATATGCTCTGGACAAATTCTAAGACTTACAAACAACAAAGGACAATAACTCCAAAATTGTGCAAGCAAGAGTTGTGGGTCTTGTGCACTGCATTTCTCAACAACGAGATCAATCCACCTATGAAGTGTCAAGTTAATAGCTATTATACTTTCAGAGATATGCTCCAGACAAAATCTTAGTCTTAAAATTACAAAGGGCAATTACTCCAAAATTATGCAAGCAAGAGTTGTGGGTCTTGTGCACTTCACTTTTCCTCAATGAGATCAGTCCACCTATGAAGTTTCAAGTTGATAGCATTTTCACTTTAGGAGATATGCTGTAGACAAGCTTGGTGACGGAATGACTGAATGACAGAATGAAGGACGGAGATCATTACTATATCCCCTTTGCCGAAACAGTGGGGGATGAAAATGTGGACACTTAAAAAGAAATTGCATATCGACTATCTTCTTCTTTAAAGCTTTTCCTCTAGGTAGAAACATAATCCTTATATTTGATATTTCCATAGGTAATAGGGTATTGTGTAAAACAACCTATGTCAGTCACTAAAGCTTCTTAATATCATATTCAAAAGAAGGGTAAGAGTCAAGTTATGTGAAAAGAGTATTTTATATTATTTGTCTATATTTTGAGATGAGTCAAATGCATCTAATTCTTCACTGGAAATGTTCGCTAATCTTCAGCATTGACTTTCATAATGTACAGTTGCTGATGTGACTGAGCTAGTTGTTTGAATATTTTACTACCAAAGGTTAAAACCTCATCACTGACGTCATATCTTTAATATGTAAGCAAACCTTAAATCCTGGTGGATCCCAATTTAAAATATAAAAACTTCTTTCATAAATTGTAGGCTTACCACATAGAACTATTGTGATCATAATATTTCAAATGTCATATTTATTTATGCATTTGTGCTTGAGTATGGTTTTCTTATTAATCTTGTTATGTTTTGGGGGAAGTTTAAATTGGCTCAAAGTCCTAAAAATCAATTTCTGAAAAAGTAACCTATTTCCGCACAACAGTATATTAGACTCAGGTCCAAATTCTAAGAAGTTGCAGTCGATAATTTTTTGTTGTTGAAATTAAAAAAAAGTCTTTTTCTTTTTGGTTAGAAAACATTGTAGATTATGAAGAAATATCTTGTAACAAGCAATTTCTTCATTTTCCACAATGTTAACCAAAGCTTTATTTGAGGGGTGTCAAAGAGGGGGGTTAAGGGGGTGCATGTATTACGCATCCTGCTAATTAATCAGAGGTAACTTAGATATAAAGCATTATGCAACTCTTGTTTATTATGTATTCAATTACATTAAATGTCCTCTTAAGAATAGACAAGGCCGAGTAATTCAGAGTAGAGTGAAGAAGGAAGAGTGATTCAGGGTATTGTGAAGTTAAATGTGTATTGCAAGATCATAAGAAATATACTGGGTGGGAAAAAATGCTTCAATGTCCACAATATTTTCGAAACTTTTTCTTGAAGGGGCAGTTCAATTAGGTTTAAACTTGGGTTTATGATTATCAAACAATTGATGGGAGACAAATGTCAGAAAAAATATTTTCAAAGGCTGGGAGTCCAACCTTGGACGCCATGATTAGGAGTCCAACTCGCTACTAACTGATCTGAGGGGCAGTAAAAAAGAGGGATTGGGTAGGAATGGATTTAATTAGAAACATATTCTACAATTTTATCTGGTAATAGGTTAAAGAATGGCTGACCTATATGAACTATGTTTCATTCATAAGATTGCTGGCAATGTCCTTTCTAGATTTATCCATTTTATTGTCTGAATGAATCCAATATATGGCCATAAGCCGGTAGAAATTCATCCTAGTGTGATGGCCAGCACTAATGACCAATGGTTTATTACCAAAATATAAATAAAGAAGCTGCCCATTAAACCGTTTAATGAAGATTAGGACCATTCACACCTAGAGTGTGAAAGGCTGTTGACACCAACCAGTCTTCAGTGACGCAAATACCAAATCTGTATTTAACCTATTAATACAAGTATGATGACAAAATTTAACACGTCCTCATGTTACATGTGGCTTACTTAACCCTTCTCATGCTGAACCGGAATATTCCGGTTTTGGCAGGAGTTGTAGAACCAGATCAGCCTGCACAAAGTGCAGTCTGATCTTGGTCTACACCTCCTGCTTGTACTTTTCCTGCCAGAGTTGTTTAAGAAATTGATTTCTAAAAGAACTATTGATTTTTGAACAACAAGTTCTATCAGTGCTTTCAGCCCTTTGATCTTACACCAATTCAGTAAGGTAATTTATACAGCATGACAAGGGTTAACTTTGTGAGAAAACATATGTATAGACACTAAGAATGGTATTGCAATTAACCAGCAATTTAGACTTTTTAGATTATCAGATCCTTTCGCAAATTCTAGCAATTCAACAACATACTCAATAGATCTACATTTCCCTATGCCTGATTTCTGATCATAAGATCTGAGAGAGCACAATCAAAAAGACCATCTTCATTTTTAACACATTCCAATACAGCATAACTTGAGACTGGTCCAATTTCACAGAAGTTTCATACGACAATTTCTCGTTACTGAATTTTTGAAAATCTTTGTCATTTTAGGTAGAAAACATAATGGATAATGAAACTATATGGTTGTCCCAGGACAACTGCTGTTGAGCTCGTAAAGTTTTGTAGGCATCATAGTCCGGACAAGCACAATTTTAGAGTTTGACTTTGAGCTTTGACCTTAGACCTGAAGCTATCCAAAAAATTCTTTCAAATGGAACATCTACTCATAATGGAGAATAATTATGCCAATTCATTTTTACATTCATCTAAAATTGTAGGAGTAATTGTCCGGACAACTTTGGAAGGACAGACTAACACGCTAACAGACTAACGCACATTCATTGACTTGTCATAGTGACAACTTTGTCTCACTCACCACAAGCAGGCTCAACAAAAATCTCCTTTTCTGAAAGGTTTTCTGAGGCCTTTGCCTTGATAGGAAGCAGAATTAAAGCAGGATTATGTTGGATAGTGTTTATGCATTACCCCACAATATCTTAGACAGGTACAAAATGACATAAGTCTCAGACAACAATTTTGACTACAACAATTGAATTTAGAAAATCTGTGCCTTTTAGGATAGAACTGTAGACATTGAGGAAAATGGCTTGTTACAAGTTACTTCTTCATTTTCCACAATGTTTTCAAAACATGAAGATTCCTGCTGATCAAAACTGTCATAGATTTGTAATTTTAAATTACAATTACGATATCTGCATTTTTTTACACTCCTGAATAATCAAACTCAGGAAATAAGGGAAACTAAAGGTGCTTGAGCCACATGTATTGTTGTATCCACAGGCCTGAATTCACTTATTGACAGACAATTCCAAGCGTATGCACATATCCTTTCCAACTTTTTCCAACTTTGTCTCTTACCAATGGGTGGATAATCGTAAACCTAAGTGGGATAGCAACTGGAGGCTAAGAAAGGATGTAGTGGTTACGTACTGGTGTGAGAAATGCCAGGAATCCGTTGTTATGTGCTCCAGCCACCACGATATGACTGAAATACTGTTAAAACTGTTAATAGTACTTGCCATTAATAAGTCTAACAATGTAAGTCTAACAATATAAGGCTCATATTAACCCTTTCCTGTTCAATCCCTGGTTTTTAAAATCCCTGTCTATCTATGATTGAGAAAACATTGAAGAGAGATTGCTTGTAACAAGTACTTTCTTCTTTTTCCACATTTTTTTCTTCTCTACTGAATGGTTATTTTTCAAATTGAATCCTCTTAAATTTTCATCTGTAAAACCTTTGAATTTGGACAGGTATAAAATGTTGCAAAATGGGAAAGGGTTAAGTTCATAATTTTCTACTGATCTAAATCTTTTCAAAAAATCTAAGTCATCCAAAAACATCCATGATTATCCAATGATTCCATACGACACTTTCTCAGAAGCAAGCCTTTGGAGAGGTCTCCATATATAATGTCCTGTTCCTTCTAAAAGCCATGTTTGTCCTCCATTCTTTTCTTTCTTTAAAGATTCTAATAAAAGGTCACTCAAAAACCATTTCTGTGTAATTTGAGAGTAAATTCCAGTCAGTAGAAATTGAATTACTTTCAGAATTTCAGCATATATTTTGCTAAACCCTTTCCTGGTCAATCCCTGGTTCTTATATCCCTGTAAATTTCAAATTGAGAAAATATTGCAGAAAAAAAATTGCTTGTAACAAGCAATTTCTTCTTTTTCCTCAATATTCTCTACCCTACTAAATTGTTATTTTTCAGACTCAGTCTGCAAAACCTTTGAATTTAGACAGGTCTAAAACTTTGCAAAACAAAACAGGGTTAAGTTTCAGAATTTACTAAGATTTTAAACCAAGATCTAGAGCTTTGTTGTAGATTTTAGCACCATACTATGATGTTCTAGAACTCAAGTTCTGTAACTAAAGTTATGTAGTTCTAGAACTTGCTCAGTTCGTGAATCATTAGTTCTAGAGCTTTTTAGGTTCTTGATCCAAAGTTCAAGAACTTCAAAGTGCTAGAACTTAAGTTCTTGAACCTTGGACAAGTTATAGGATTGACATTCTAGATGTGCAACAAGTTCTATAACCTCAAAATTAGTTCTAGAAGTTCTAGAAAAGTTCTAAAACCAGAAATTAGTTTTTGAGCTTTTTTGCAAGTGCTAGTTCTTAATAACTTTTGTGCTAAAAATCTAAAAAGTTCAAGAACTTGGTTTAAATTACTTAGCTAGTTCTAGAACTAATGTCAAAAACAATGAATGTTCTAGAACTTCAGGTTGATTGCAAGAACCTTCTTGTTCTTGTACTTCTGGCTTTTATTTCCCAATCTAGTTTTACATACCTAATTATTTGCTCTTGATATTGAATTATGAATTAAAAGATAATCATAGAATGTACATTATTTGATTAAGATTTATGCAGCTCCCGTTGTTTTTTAAATGCTGTATTGATAACGCTTAATAACATCACAAACATTAAAATGTGATAAGAAACATATTTGAAGCATTCAAATGTCTTTGAAATTTTAAATCTCAATACTAATTTTATTCATTTTTTTGTTTCAAAAACAAGTCTAGTCATCCACTAGGTCTCACAATCTTGTTATAATAATATTCTCGATCCATCCCGATTTTTCTGACCATGAGAAATCTGGGTGAATCATAGAAAAAATCATGAATGTGTAAATGGGCCTTTTTAACTTACAACTATTCTCACATTTTTCAAGAATGTATTAAGGGAGTATCCAAAGTTAAAATGTTCTCTACATATATCAAAGTTTATATAAACCTTGAATTCTACTCATCATTTTCACCAGCAAATATCTAGAAGCTTTCATATATCATTAAAGCTTTCACATTTAAAAAAAATCTTTATGTAACTGCTTCCAGAAATGGTTGAAAATTAGTTCTATATGGTTCAAGAACTGGTTCTAGTACTGGTTGAAGAACATTGAATGGCAGTTTAAGAACCAGTTCTAGAACTAGCTCTGGAACGCCAAAGTTCCTGAACTGCCATTTAACATTCTTGAACATTCTAGAACTTAAGTTTTAAAACATTTAAGAACTAGAACTTATATTTTTTGCAAGGGCAAGCAATCATGTATAAACAAGAGGCCCAGTGGGCCTTAACGGTCACCTGAGTAAAAGAGCACCAAGACAAGTGATTTTGTTTGAAAGAATTAGAAAAAGGTTTGGTTGAAATCCCCTCAGTAGTTCTTGAGAAGAAGATGAAAATGTTTAAAAGTTACCAAAAATTTTTAATTTTCACAAATCTGTATAATCAGTACCCAATGATGCTTTTCACCAAGTTAGTTTGAAATTGGCTCAGTACTTCATCAAAAGAAGGTGAAAATGTGAATTTTTTAACATGATGAACTTTGACCTCTGGGTGTGGCCCCATACATGACCCCAGGGACATGAATTTCACAATTTATAATATACCTGTCCTAGTTGTCATGCACACAGAATATTTAAGCTCTGGCATTAACGGTTTATTAGAAGAAGATTTTTAAAGAAGTACCAAAAATTACCCCTTTTTGCCCCCTATTTGGGCCCCTTGACCCCCAGAACCCCTATTTTCACAAACTTGAATTGGCATCCCCCAATGATGCTTTCTACCAAGTTTGGTTGAAATCCGCCCAGTAGTTCTTAAGAAGAAGATGAAATATTTAAAAGTTATCAAAAATTACCCCCTTTTGGTCCCCATTTTTGGGCCCCCTGACCCCCCAGCCTTTTTATTTTCACAAATCCGAATAACCATTACCAAATGATGCTTTTCATCAAGTTTGTTTGAAATTGGCTTTGACGACGCACGACGGACGACGCACGACGACGGACAAACAATGATTGCAATAGGTCACCATGACCATTCGGTCAGGTGACCTAAAAAGGGCCTAATTTTTAGCAGATATAAAATGATGGCCTGCATACAAGACATGAAATCTACCATGAATTGTTTTCGAAGTTCTGAAGCTGAATTTCTGCATGACAAAAGACTATTCAGAAAGTCGGCAGTTTCCCAATCAATTACTGGAACTAACAAGGTAATGGGAAGAGAACTGCAGGAATTAGCAGTAATTAAATCAACTGTTGTTATACCAGAGGGAATTTTCCAATTACTCAAAACTAATATTGTCTCTAACAAGTTGGGAGGCTCCAATACTAACTGAAATACTGTACAAATTTCTTATTTACCACCTTTCTTTTCTCTCTACATGAATCTTTAAAACGGAAAAAGCCTCGTTTTTATCAAAATTGAATCAAAATATATATAACAACTTTTAAAGAGTTTTTGTCAGACAGCAGATACCTCAAGACTTAACCTAATCCGAGACAACAAGAAAAGTTTAGACTGGTGCAAATTGAAAGAAGCAGACAACAATTTCAAGTTGATGAAATTATAAAACCTTTGTCATTGTGGGAAATGAAGAAATTACTTATAAATCACAAGTAATTTCTTAGTTTTTCACAATGTTTTTTCTAGCTGTTATCTTGAATGGTGTAACAAAAACAGGATTTTCTGGAAATGGGTTACAGCTAGGTGCTGATAAGTATCTTTTTATTTGCATTCAATATAAACACTATCATTATCAAAAAAAAAAACATATTCCATCTCTCTATACAGTATGAACGCAAAATTACAGGGATTTATGCGGTTATCCATTTGCTAGAATGACAGTTAAATGCATTGGAGCTTTCATAATTTCTAGGAAATGCAACATCCTTACCAAGCCTACAAGACAACAGTCTGATAAAGCTATGCAATGCATTAATGTGTCCATGACATTGAAACTGTCTGTCTGTTTGTTTGTTTTAATTCTTGTCATGCTGATCCCAAAATATTCCTGTTTAATCAGGAGGCATAGAAAAAGATCAGACTACACATATGTGCAATCTGATCCTAGTCTACACCACCTATGTGTTGTCTTTAAGCCAGAAATGCCCATAAGATCAATTTCTAAACTAAACAATGATCATGAAAACCAGACCTACAGTGACATCTACTGCATTTGTGAACAAGGCTTTATTTAGCATGACGAGGGTTAAGATAGAATACCCATAATTATTTTGAAAATGGAACAATGTCCTAATTGACCAATCACTGGCCCTGCCAACTTTCTACTTTGGCCACGCCCACATTTCGATTTTAAACAGCGGTATTTTGAAAAAAATAAGGCCAGCACCATGAAACTGAAAGAACAGTATAGTTGGTTGGTGGCCTCAATGTTATAACAACAGCTTATTTGGCACAACCAACAAAAAAGGTTAACAAAAATGGCGGCCATTGTCTAGTTTATGAATAATCTGATTGGTTGATATATTCCTTGAGTCACAGCTGTGATTGGTCAATTCCTCGGCTGATGTCACAACATTTCAGTTTCCTTTTACTATCATGACATATTTACTACCTCTTCTGCTAGCAAATCAAAAGGTACTAATTCACATAAAGATTTCTAATTTTCAAAAATGGTGCAAATTACGGGTATTCTACCTTAATGTACAGTGCAACTCTCTTTCATCACTTATTTATCACATTAACACACAACCCTCCATTTTTACACACTGAACAAATGATGTTGTAAACATTGTTAGAAAAGGAGTCTGTGGAAAAAAATGGACCCTGAAACATGACAGCTAACTCTAGTTCACAGAAAACCATGGTATACATTGACTGAACCTTTTGGTTATCTATGAGTATTTTTCTAAGAAAAGCAACAACATCAAAATTAAGGAAGAGCCTGATCAATGGTCAACAGTCTTATCTGGCCAATGACCGCCACCTGGAGTGACCAATAAGCCAGATCAATAAACAGGCTTGTTTTTTCTTATTTTCTTGTTTATTTTCTTGTAGGCGCAGGTGGTATGTCAGTTTTATAGCATGCAATTTCTGATGAGCTCTGGCTCTACAAACCTGTTACAAAGAGGGGACTAGTGAAAAAAAAAACTTTGAGTTTGATTTGTATTAATGTTTTATTGAGAAACATTTTATCCTAACTTGAACAAGAGGCATTTGAGTGAATTTAAGAAAACTCGGAGAAAGGCTACAGAAGATGGAAGAAATAGTTCATTGCTTACAATGTTTCCACCCTTATCACAACAAAAGCGGTAACATCAATCACACTGCTTATTGTCAGCTGAAAAGCGGTGGCTATACTCCAGACAAAATTTCAATCTGAAAAAAACAATCTGCAATAACTCAAAAAGTATTTTTGGTTAAAAGCATTATGGTTCTCTTTCACAGTACTTTCCCTTGATTAGATTTATCCACCCACGCGGTTTCAAAATCATAGTTAATTAATATACTTTCAGAGGTATACACCAGACAAAATTTAAGTCTGAAAGACAACTCTAAAAGTATGCAAAGTAGAATAATGGTTCTTGTACACTATGCTTCTCTTGAGAGCACCTATCAACCCATGAAATTTCTCTGATGGAAATATTGACCTACAACAAGTGCTTCCCCTGATCTCAAATCTTTGATATAATGCAATTCTGAAAGGATTATATTCAGAATGCTGAAAAAATTAAATATATAGAATGTTGGTAACAATAAAAGTTATCCCTGCAGTTTTACAAGTTAAACTACTGACATGCAAAATAGTTACTCAATACTGCAGCATCAGTGACCTTCCATTCATAAGTTGTAGGTCTGTTGGTTCTTTAGTTAGAGTACTGAATCTGTTTTCAATCAAATTTTAATAGTGACCTTTACCTTTGACCTCAAATACGCAAAAACAATAGGGCACTTCCTTGGGTCATTAGATACAATTGTATAGAGTCGCAAAGGTGTAGGTCTCTTGTTTCTTGAGTTAGAGCACAAAATCAAATCAAAGGCCTAAAATGCAGTCAGGACTGTATATCAACAATTTGTATGATAGTTGAAGTCATTCTCTGATTTGTCTGTTAAGTTTTCCTTATCATGAAATCTCATTTTAAGACTTCTATCTTCCCCCAAACCCAACCCCGACAGAATCCCAACCATGTTTTCTCGCCCATAACTGACTTGATCAACAGCGTAATTGTCGAATTCTGACAAAATATACGAAGGATAGTTTAAGGAGCATCATCCTCAGATATTTCGAAAGATAACAACTGTAGTTACGAGATTTTAGCAGAAACCAACGAAACTCAACGTGCTGAGAACTATTAAATTCTACCCTCATCTTCCGGGTCTATCAGAGTTGCATAATCCTTAAATTTCTACAGGTCTACAAATTGTGGTTCTCTTTCGGTCTGCCCAAATATTCTAAAGCTAGAATTTCCATCCGAGATATGTTTTATTGATAGTTTTCGGAATTAATCTAATTCAATACTAATTGAATTTAGCTTTACAGCGACGTAAACATTTCCATCCTTAGACAAAAAGGATAAAATCTAAGTATCCCGCATAGCGACGTCTCCTTGGAGACGGACGAGTTGTTGAACACCTGGGGTAACTGACACGTTGAGAAAATGTCTTGTTGATCGACCTTAAAACCTCTTTCGCGGTAATGGACTTGGTCTAATTTCTTTACCATTGTTAAAAATACGGTAACAATAAATAAAAAAAGAACTCTATTTTACTAATCGGGAATTTACACCGAATAGATGCACATGTACAAACCTGGATTAAACTTTGTAGCTGATAACTTTTAAATCGTAAGAATGAAGGTTATAATAATTGAAAAAATCTGAGACAGCGGAAAGTCTAGTTTCACTTTTGCTATGTCTTAGATCGACGAATCGTTGAAGATGGATGTCTACAATACCCATTTTTAGTTAAATGTAATGATGGTAAGTTTAGGCATTCGGTTAAATGATGTCAGAGATATAAATATATATCATTCTATGCCTCTGAGGATGTTAACTTTTGACATAATGACAAACCCAGAGGATTCCCTCTATCGAGTGGCCTGGATGCAACACTGTTTAAGATGGTATAAAAAGAAGTACCTGTAGAGGTCTTGACCTTAATCACTACACATTCAGTGATAAGGTTTTTGGTGGTCATTCTTACATTTTCAGATAGTATACTACAAGAAATTATGAATCAATTCACGAGCAAGGAAAAAATTTTCAGGTCGTTGTCAGGTTCCTAGAAGCAAAGAGCGAATTCGGGCGATTCCTAGATTACTGACTGCAATAAAAATCTATGGACCGCTGGACAGACAGACAGACAGACAGACAGATATAAATGGTGAAACATATATACCCTCCTCTACTTCATAGGTGGGGGTTTAAATTTATAACTAACCAATCTAACTAGTGCTTACAGTCCAATCATTTAAATGCAGTTTTGTAAGAGATTATCATTCAATATAAACAAGAGCCATTTGAGACGGATTATGCTCCCTGAATAAGGCTTTGTAACAAAACTGTATGCTATTATTGGACAAAAAACTTCTTACTGAATGCAACTATAAGTTGAGAGTTCAGTTCACAAGAAAAAAGGAAGTTTGACTAACATTGAAGGAATCTGTTTGGCTTCACAGCCCTGATTCTAGTAAAATTCAATATCATATCATGGTAAAGGGTTAAGTATTTTACCTTGAACATCAAAGTTATCAATGAAAAATGTCTACATATGAAAATTGAAGACTCTAACTTGAGTAGTCTTACAGAAAGAATAGACTGATTTTTTAAGAGTAGCAAATATACAAGATGTAAAGCTACATGGCATTCACAGCCCCCTTTTAGCATGGTAAGGTTCATTGAGTCCAAAATTGAAATAAACTTTACCTAGGGCACTTAACAAACAATATTTATGTAAAGTAGAAAAAAAATTGGCAATTGGTAAAGGAGGTATACTTGGAAATTAATGACCTTGACAATTTGACCTTGACCAATGGCCTTGATTTTGGTATCTGCTGAATATTCTTGTCACAAGTAATTAACATATGAAGGCTGTATCACTTACTATTTTAAAATCATGGACAATGTTCAAGTTGATTTTTTTTCAATTTTGACCTTGAGAAATGGCCTTTACCCTAGCCAATAACATTGAACTTGGTACCAACAGAAAGGTTCTGACATAAGCAATGTACATATGTAATATGAAGGCTATATCACTTACCATTGTAAACTTATGGACAATGTTAAATTTAATATTTTCGAAATTTGACCTTGAGAAATAACCTTGACCTAGACAGATAACATTGAACCTAATACCAACAGAAAGGTCATGTCATAAGCAATGCACATGTGAAATAAGAAGGCTATATCACTTGCCATGTTAAACTTATGGACAATGTTACTGTTAAGATTTTTGAAATTTTGACCTTTAGAAATGACCTTGACTTGACAGATGACATTGAACTTAGTACCAATAGAAAGGTCATATCAAAAGCAATGCACATGTGAAATATGAAGGCTATATCACTTACCATGTCAAACTTAATATTTGTGAAATTTTGACAAAATTCCGACCATAAGACTAGGAGAAATTCGGAAAAAACTATATTTTACTCTAAATCCCCTTTTTCTGTGACAAGGTCTAAAATCCAAAATCAAGGAAAAACAAATCGGCATTATTCACATTGTAAGTTTCATTTAATTTGGCCCAAGGGTTATGAAGAAATCGCTCCGGACTGGTGGACGGACAGAATGACGAATGGACAGACAATTTAGTGGCAGCTATATGCTCTCCCTTCAGGGAGCATAAAAAGTTAAATGAAAATTCAGTCATGCTAGCTTCTCAAATTTTCATGTGAGCTTATTGTACTCAAAATTAATCTCATGACAATTTAGTGGTTTAGAACATATTGGTATTTGACTCATCAAAATCTCTACAGAAAGTTTTACTTATCTCTTTTAGGTAAGCATGCATCAAGGAAAGTTTGGTCTTTGCATCTCAATGGACTATCACATGTATTTGTGAGTCCTGAGAAACTGTTATCCTCTGTCATTCTCAGTACAAAATGGATCTTTGATCACTTACTTATACTTGTTCACCTATAAATATGCTATTTTTATTGTGTTGTATATACAATATTTTGAAGTTACATGAATTTTTCTTCATTATCCACAATGTTTTAAAGAAACACTATGCTCCCGAAACGGGAATTCTTTAGAAACGGGTAAAGGGTTAAAATTTTGACCTTGACCTTGATGAAATGACCTTCCCCAGTTGCGCCTTGTTGAGACCTATCTACATACCAAATATTAGCATTGTAACTTAATCAGGGTTGAAGATATAGGAAAATGTTTAGTTGGCAGGTTAAGTTTTGCAGACAGACAGACGGACAGACAGACAGACGGACACCGGTAAAACAATATGCCCCCGATCTTATCGATGCGGGGGCATAAAAATTCTGAAGGGGCGTATAAAGATGAATTATGTGAGAATGAGTCAAAACATAGAGAAATGGAAGACCCATGGTTAATACTACCATAGTTTTAGAAAGGATATGTTGTTCTTTGTTGTATGGATTATGTACTTTTTTATAGCCCCGCTGCCTTTTCAAAAAGCTATTAAAGCATTCTTATAACAATTAAATGGCAATTAATATATAATAATAGCCCTATAAATATCAAGAAAATAATTTTCTTGAGTTGGAAGATGAGATTTTGAAGCAGAAAAGGGATTTTCTTTTATACCTGTTGTTAAAATTTAGTCTTGCAGGCCAGTTTCACTTCAACCTGAGCTAGAGCCTATTTGAGAAATTATACTTAAATTTCAAACCAAGACTAAACTTGCTTTTCTGCTAAATACTATAGTCAGTGTAAGGTAACAAAAGACCATTATAGTAAAACTGTTTTATAAGAGATTAATACGGTATCTCTCAATTAAAGTAGTGATTTGGTTGGTATTCTGAAATTTTGATTTCCTTTTTTAACAGCTATGTCAGTTGAACACTGCAAACACGGTCACAATTCATTCCACTGACGTCTTAATTTTCTCAGCTACAAAATGATAAAAATCAAAGTACTGAAAATACTGTAAGCTAGCAAAGCATGGTTTTGTTAAGTAATCTTCTTTGTATTCTTTGTCTTTTGTAGGGAAGAAAACATTGTGGATACTAAAGAAATTGCTACAAATTGTTACAAGCAATTTCTTCATTATCCACAATGCTTTCCAAAGCCTTTTCTTGAGATTCTTAAAAAGGGGGATTGAATGGGAATGGGTTGTATAGCTTGCTTTGAAAGGAGTTCTCTACAATTTGAATGAAGTTAATTTTTGTGACCAGTCATTTTGAACACATTATGCTCAAGCGAGCTAAAATTATCTAGGAGATGAACTTGCAATATCACTGAAATACACAAGAATTACTTTTTTGGCATAGATATTTGATGGATTTAGTGGTTAAGCCTCCATAGGCAGTTTGCACTCGTTGAACTTGGGGACCTTAAACTTCTGTCTGTTAACTTAAGCTATCAAAGCTGACGCTTTGCTAGCTAAAAAGGGCCTTTAGTGCATTATATCCTGGTTTACATATTCATACATTTACAGTAAGTCTAGATCTCCGGTCAACAAATACAAAGGATTATTGCTAACATTAGAACTTAATTTAACATGAAACAAACCTAGTGACACAGCCTAGAATAGTAAAAACCTCGTAATATGGATAAGGCCAGGATAACGTCTGTAGGAACATTCAAATTTGTCCATAATTTGAGGAAATGTAGTGTACAAACCGGCAGAGTTATAAGTTCACCTTTGACCTATGATGACATGTAAAAAGAGGTTGAATTGAGCAAAGGTCAATGAGAGCTTGTGTTCAGAAAATGACAATATATATGGTAAAATGGTCATTCTAGATTAAAACTGGAATTCTCGCAAAGCTACTACACCTGCCAGTACTTTGTCACTCAAGTAGAATAGTAACGGACTTTTGACCTTCATTAACCCAAAATGGAAATGGTTTTCAAAGTTCAATTTGGCCTTGACATTTGATCTACATGACTCAAAAACATAGGGAACCTCCTTGGGTCATGGACAACATGTGTATATAGTTTCATGGTCCTAGGTCCTAGGTGAAATGGCTTATGACTAAGCAACAATTGTATGAAGTAGTCTATTGGTTTTTGAGTTAGAGCACTTCAGTCTATTAAAGGAAAGACAGACAATTGAAACCAATGAAGGGTCAGTGGTAAATAAATAGTTTAGGAAAGGGGGGCGAAGTCGCATCTTTACATGTGCTTGTGTCCTCTCTTGTACAGGGAAGTGGTAATGAATTTTTATTATACAACAGTTTCAGATTAACCCTTGTCATACTTAACCTAGATTTTTTCTGCAGGAGGAATAAACAAAGATTAACCTACACATAAATGCAGTCTCATCTCAGCCCACATCATCTGTTTGTCCTCGACCGAAACGTAACAAGACAAGAGCTCTATAATGAATAATGTTGAGATTGTACATCATATCATATTGACATCCCAAGCAAACTCTAGCTGCATGAAACAGTCTGTCTACTTGATGTTAGAATGATGCAGTGAAAGATTTAGCATCAGGTTTGGCTTAATTTACCTCTTACAATGGCACTGAGCAAGCATGGTATCAGTCAGAAAGTCAGATGTCAATTTCATTACGAGCCTGTGATTTTTGAAAACCATACCATGTTGTATGCTCTATCAGCTCAAATTACAGTGTTGGATCTCTTTTTAAAAAAAATAATGATGGACTCCTTAACAAGAATGTTTTCTCAACTTTATCTATTGTTTGAAAAATACGAACAAGGTGAACTAGTAAATTAATCACAGTACAGAACATTGTTAATTTGACAATCAGACTGGAAAGCTGAATGCTACACAATCCTGATAAAATGCTTGTGATTTAACACTGATTGCTTTTTCACTATGAGTGGATTGAAGGCTTTTATTGTTTAGATGTGATCATTCAGGATTGAACGCTGATTGAACATTATTGAATGTGAATGCCAGGAATGTGATTGAAATGATTGCCAAATTAATGATGTTGCATATTACCACAAATTTCACTTTAGCTAGAATGAAGATTCACAAGACATACAAAATAATGTAAATCATACAAAATAATGTTAATCCATTCCGACATGACTGGATTAGACTGATCCAAATTCAAAGAAGTACATGCAGACAATAATTTCAAGTTATGTGACATTTCAATATTTTTTGTCTTTAATAGTAGAAAACATGAACAATGAAGAAATATTGTTTACAACTTTTTGCTTGAGCCGCATAAAAAGTGGGATTGTGTGGGAATTGGTTTAATACCTAGAGTATGATATGGCTTGTTGAAGTGCAAAATAAACTGAGAAAACCAAAATAGTAAAAGCATAAGGCCAAAATTTTACTAGTTACTAGTTTACTGTCTGATTAGTGCCAGTTTTGCAAATTGTGTGGACATTGCTTAAACAAGCTGTTTTTTTCATTTTCCACAACTATGCATTTCTCAAATCTCTATTCTTAAGGAGCGTAAAGACAAACCTTAATAAAAGAGGTCAAAATTTGCAATCAACTAAATTTTTCACATGTTTTGACCTGTGAAAACACGGTTAAGATTGATTGATTGATTGAATGGGGTTTAACGCCGCTTTTAACAGTATTTCAGTCATATCGCGGCGGCTGGAGCACCTAACAATGGATTCCTGGTATTTCTCACACCAGTACTACCACTACATCCTTTCCTAGCCTCCAGCTGCTATCTCACTTAGGTTTACGATTATCCACCCATTGGTGAGAGACAATTGTCGGAAAGAATATTTGCCGCCGCCGGGGATCGAACCCATGACACCCATGATTGAAGATTAGGAGTCTGGCGCGCTACCGACTGCGCTATGGCGACGGCCACGGTTAAGAGATAAGTGCCATACAATATTGGATATTGATTGCAAACTTGATTTTGTTTGATTGTTTGTCTGCGATCTGATAATCTGAAAGATTTAGTGAAGTATAATGATAAAAAAAGCATCTAACGCCTATACCATGAAGGACTTGGTTGGTGCTGGACCTAGTCCTGGTCTACTCAGGGAATGGCCAGCAACTTTGAACAATGTGATGGGCCAAAGGAAGGACCTGGTAACCAATCTGGGCGTTATTTCTACAGCAAAAAGAAAATTGTCAAACTATGCAAAAGGCATGAATAGTAAGCAATAATAGAAGAAGACACAAACAAACAAGATGACTATGATGGTCCTAAATCGCTCACCTGAGGCATCTGCAATTTACAGTACTCTTTTGTATAAAAAAGACCCAACTTGAGCAAAATAGATAAAACAAACATAAGATTTTGGGCTTAGTACAAAACAATCCAGTAATGCTTTAAAATAATAATGAATGTCTTTGGCTTCATAGTTTAATCGATTACCAAACTATCCCAGAATTTGTCGCCTTCAGGAAAAATAGGTTTAAAAAAGCATTGTGAGAAAGGGAGTGACAATTTCTCCATTTCCATTTAAGAAGAAGAATTCTTTCAATGTGATTTACACAATTTTCGACCCCAAGAGCAGAGACGTTTTTTTATCCTTAGAGCATATTTTCCTGTAACATAGTACAAAATTATTTAGTCATGCTACATACCAAATATGAATGCCCTTCACCTTATATTTCAGAAGAAGAAGACTTTTGAAGTTGCTCTAATTGGGTGTTTTCCAAAATTTTGGACCTCTGGGGCATTGCCATGTTTTATCCCAGGGCTAAGATTTTAGCTAACATGGTAGAGAACCATCTGGTTATGCTTTATACCAAATATGAATGCCTTAGACTTTGTAGATTGGGAGGAGAAGACTGTTGATTTGTTTGTTTGAATGTGGTTTTACACCGCTTTCAACAATCTTTCAGTTATATCGCGGCGACTGGAGCACCTAACATTGGAATCCTGGTATTTCTCACACCAGTACTACCATTACATCCCTTCCTAGCCTCCAGCTGCTATCCCACATAGGTCTACCATTATCGAACCATTGGTGAGAGACAAATAGTCGGAAAGGATGAGTGCCGCCGTCGGGGATCGAACCCGAGACCTCTAGATTGACAGTCCGACGCTCTACCAACTGCGCTTTGACGGTAGCGAGAAGACTGATGAACTTGGTTTAATTGAGCATTATTACAAACTTTAGACACCCAGGGAAGGGGTGTTTTTTAACCTACAGGCATAATTTTGTCAAAATTGATAGATAACAGCCAGGATATGCTACACTCAAAATATAAATGCCCTCCCCCTTAAAATGAAGAATTTTTTTTTAACATACTCAAATTTTGTGTTTTTCACAATTTTGGACCTCTAGTGCAGGACCGTTTTTGACCCTAGGAGGACAACTTTTAGTGATATAGTACAAAACCATCTAGTTATGCAGCATACCAAATATGAATATCCTAGACCTTATAGTTTAAGAGGAGAAGTTTTTTGAAATTGCTCTGATTAGGCATTTTTCCAAACTTCAGACCTCAGGGAAGGGGCCATTTTTGACCCCAGAGATTAATTATTTAAAAATTGGTAGAGAACCATATGATTAAGCTTTATACGAAATATAAAGGCCTTTGGCCTTATGCCTATGACAAGAGGACCATGATGAACCTAAATCGCTCCCCTGAGTATGATGGTTCATGGCTTTATGATATAAACAAAATAGCAAAGCCCTCTGTCTAATTATTTTGGAGAAGTGTTTAAGGATTTCTCTTTAAATCCTAGGTATATTGATGATCCCACCATTTAGCACTAATTTCCTGAATATGGTAATGCTTTGAAGTAAAGACATCAATACATACCAAGTATAAAAGCTCTAGGCCTAATGGTTTAGGAGAAGAAGGTTTTCAAAGATAGCATTATTTATTCCTAACTATATTAGGGATTGCACAGAAAAGGGCTATTTTTTTACGTTATTTGGTAGAGGATCAATGGCTGATGATATGTACCAAGTATCAAAGCTCTAGGCTTAATGGTTCAGGAGAAGAAGATTTTCAAAGATATCCTTCTTTATACCTTTGTAAAATCAGGGATCACACAGAAAAGGGCTAACTTTCAGAGTATGATAATTCATTGAAGTATTTTGGTAGAGGGTCAATATATAATGATATGTACCAAATATCAAAGCTCTAGGCCTTATGGCTTGGGAGAGGAAGATTTTTAAAGATTTCCTTCTTTTATTCTATGTAAAATCAGGGGTCACAAAGAAAAGGGCTTATTTTTAGAATACAGTAATTCTTTGAAGTATTTTGGTAGAGGATCAATGGCTGATGATATGTACCAAGTATCAAAGCTCTAGCCTTAATGGTTTGGGAAAAGATGATTTTCAAAGATATCCTTCTTTATCCTTTGTAAAATCAGGGATCACACAGATGGTAATTGGTAATTCTTTGAAGTATTTTGGTAGAGGGTCAATAGATGATGATTTGTACTAAATATCAAAGCTCTATCCTTATGGTTTGGGAGAAGAAGATTTTTAAAGATTTCCTTCTATATTTCTATGTAAAATCAGGGATTGCCCATAATAGGGCTAATTTTCAGGATACCTTAATTCTTTGAAGTATTTTGGTAGAGGGTCAATAGATGATAATTTGTACCAATTTTCTAAGCTCTAGGCCTTACCCCTTGGGAGGAGAAGATTTTTTAAGTTGTTTTACTCCGTTGCTATGGCAACCAGAGTTCTATATGGATTTCAATTCTTTGAAGTAATTTGAAAGAGCATGACCTAAGGATCATTTCTGTAAAGTTTTGTTGAAATACCATGGTTAGTTTAGGAGGAGAAGATTTTTTTGTTATTGTGAACGGACGGACAATGACCGATCACAATAGCTCCCCCAGAGCACTTTGTGCTCAGGTGCGCTAAAAAAACCAACAACAAAGATTTAGTTAAATTTCCAATTTTCATATGCCGCGGTTACAAATGTTTTTCACGGAATGCATGTTTTTTAATAAGTATTGAAGAGCTTCACCCAAGGAACATCCTGGCAAAGTTTCAGCTTGATTGGCCTATTGGTCTAGGAGGAGAAGATTTTTAAAGATATTTAACAAATTAATAAAGATTCCCATTTTCAAGTGCCGCGGCAACCAGAGTTTTTGATGGAATCAAATTCTTTTAACAACTTTTGTAGAACTTCACACAATGAACATCCATGCAAAGTTTCAGCTTGGTTGGCCTACTTGTTTAGGAGGAGAAGATTTTTAAAGAAATTGTGGACGGACAGACAGACGGACGATGAACAACAACCGATCACAATAGCTCACCTCGCACTTTGTGCAGCGGTGAGCTATTAAAAGCAACAAAGTCTAATCAAAGATCTAGCTATGAGTGATAATAATAATAAAGTTGATTGATTGATTGATTGTTTGATTGATTGGGGTTTTAATAAACTTTTAACATTATTTCAGTCATATCGCGGCGTCTGGAGCACCTAACAATGAATTCCTAGTATTTCTCACACCAGTACTACCACATCCCTTCCTAGCCTCCAGCTGCTATACCACATATGCTTATGAATATATTCACCCATTGGTGAGAGACAAATGTCGGAAAGGATAATGTGCCGCCACCAGGGATCTAACACATGACATCCCATGATTGAAGAAATAGGAGTCTGAAGCACTGCAGACTGTGCTGTGATGGCGACTGATAATGATAAGACAAGAGGACCATGATGGTCCTAAATCGCTCACCTGAGGCATCCGCAAATTACAGTCCTTTTTTGTATAATAATTGAGCAAAATAAATAAAACACATATAAGATTTTGGGCTTTGTACAAAACAATCCAGTAATGCTTTCCAAAAAAATCAATGCCTTTTGCTTTATTGTTTAATCCATTACCAAACTATCCCACAATTTGTCACCCTCAGGAAAAAAGGTTTAAAAAAGCATTGTGAGAAAGGGAGTGACAAGCTATTTCTCCATTTCTATTTAAGAAGTCATTCAATGCGATTTACGCAATTTTTGACCTGAGGAGCAGAGACGTTTTTTTATCTTAAGAGCATTTTTTCGTATAACATAGTACAAAATTATTTAGTCATGCTACATACCAAATATGAATGCCCTTCACCATATATTTCAGAAGAAGAAGTCTTTCAAAGTTGCTCTAATTGGATGTTTTCCAAACTTTTGGACCTATAGGGCAGTGCCATGTTTTATCCCAGGGCTAAGATTTTAGCTAACATGGTAAAGAACCATCTGTACATGCTATATACCAAATATGAATGCCTAAGACTTTGTAGATTGGGAGGAGAAGACTGTTGAACATGGTCTAATTGAGCATTTTTACAAACTTTGGACACCCAGTGCAAGGGTAACCTACAGGCATAATTTTAATCAAAATTGATGGATAAGAGCCAGGCTATGCTACACTCAAAATATAAATGCCCTCAGCCTTAAAATGAAGATTTTTTTTAATATACTCAAATTTTACTTTTTCCCAATTTTTGGACCTCTAGTGCAGGGCCGTTTTTGACCCTGGGAGGACAACTTTAAGTGATATAGTACAAAACTATCTAGTTATGCTACATACCAATATGAATATCCTAGACTTTATAGTTTAAGAGGAGAAGTCTTTCGAAATTGCTCTAATTAAGCATTTTTCCAAACTTCTGACTTCAGGAGGGGGCAATTTTGACCCAAGAGATTAAATATTTAAAACTTGGTAGAGAACCATATGATTAAGCTCTATACAAAATATAGAGGTCTTTGGCCTTGAAATCTATGAAAAAAACAACAACAAAGATTTACTTAAATTTCCCATTTTCATATGCCGCGGTTACAACATTTTTTCACTGAATGAAATTCTTTTAACAACTTTTGAAGACCTTCATCCAAGGAACATCCCTGCAAAGTTTCAGCTTGATTGGCCTACTGGTTTAGGAGAAGAAGATTTTTAAAGACATTTAAAGAATTACAAAAGATTCCCGTTTTCATATGCCGCGGTTACAACAGTTTTTCACAGAATGAAATTCTTTTAACAACTTTTGAAAGGCTTCACCCAAGAAACATCCCTGCAAAGTTTCAGCTTAATTGGCCCACTGGTTTAGGTAGAGAAGATTTTTTAAGATATTTAAAGAATTACTAAAGATTCTCATTTTCAAATGCCGCGGTAACAACATTTTTTCACGGAATGAAATTCTTTTAACAACTTTTGATGAGCTTCATCCAAGGAACATCCCTGTAATGTTTCAGCTTGATTGGCCTACTGGTTTAGGAGGAGAAGATTTTTAAAGATATTTAAAGAATTACTAAAGATTCTCATTTTCAAATGCCGCGGTAACAACATTTTTTCACGGAATGAAATTCTTTTAACAACTTTTGATGAGCTTCATCCAAGGAACATCCCTGCAATGTTTCAGCTTGATTGGCCTACTGGTTTAGGAGGAGAAGATTTTTAAAGATATTTAAAGAATTACTAAAGATTCCCATTTTCAAAAGCCGCGGCAACCAGAGTTTTTGATGGAATTAAATTCTTTTAACAACTTTTGAAGAGCTTCACCCAAGGAACATCCCTGCAAAGTTTCAGCTTGATTGGCCCACTGGTTTAGGAGGAGAAGATTTTTAATGATATTTAAAGAATTACTAAAGATTCCCCTTTTCAAATGCCGCGGATACAACAGTTTTTCACAGAATGAAATTCTTTTAACAACTTTTGAAGAGCTTTACCCAAGGAACATCCCTGCAAAGTTTCAGCTTGATTTGCCCACTGGTTTAGGTGGAGAAGATTTTAAAGATATTTAAAGAATTACTAAAGATTCCCATTTTCAAATGCTGCGTCAACCAGAGTTTTTGACGGAATTAAATTCTTTTAACAACTTTTGAAGAGCTTCACCCAAGGAACATCCCTGCAAAGTTTCAGCTTGATTGGCCCACTGGTTTAGGAGGAGATGATTTTTAAAGAAATTGTGGACGGACGGACAGACGGACAGACAGACAGAAGGACGGACGACGGACAACAACCGATCACAATAGCTCACCTCGCACTTTGTGCTCAGGTGAGCTAAAAATTTATAAAAGAAATTACGATTAATACATGGTCATTATATCTTTGGTTCTATTAGACAGGCATATTTTTGAACAGGAAACTTCTTAGGTGCAGTCAGGGTTGATTGATCTTTAATAACACCATCGAAAGTGGTGAAATATTGTTTCACTTGAACTTCACAATTTTTTCTTCTTATTTGAATTGTTCGGGTATTTTTCACCTAAAACTTGAAACTAAAAGTGAATGGTTAATTGTCATGAATATAAATACAGATCTGCCTCGAGCTTCCATGCTAGCCTTTAACTCTTTTCACCCAACTTAATAAAGTACCCCCATTACACTCTACTGCAATCTACGAATTGCCTTGGGCTGAATTCTATCTTTAACCCATTTCAATACAAAGATACTTTTTGACGCCCCTCAATTAAGCAAAGTTTGTTACACTCATTAAGTTGCTACCATTATGGTCTCAGTTATCATAACTAGATAAACTGTATGTAGTTGGATTGTTGTTGCTCATAAAGTTGCAAATATGGAGGAGATTTGAAGCAATCTTTGGTGATCTGTTATCAGGATTGCAATTCACCCATTCCCACTCAGTGACGCTTTTGGACGCCTCTCAAAGAAAACAATTGGGAAAACATTGTGTAAAATGAAAAAATTGCTTGTAACAAGCAATTTCTTCATTTTACACACTGTTTTCTATGCAGAAAGTTGAAAAAGAATAGAATCTCAAAAACTTGAAATAGCGGTATGCAATTCCTTTCAATTTGGACCAGTCTAATATTTTGATGTGTGGGAATGGTTTAACCCTTTCCTGGTTTTAGAAATTTCAGACTGGTCCACATTGGAAGAGGATGCAGACGACAATGAAAATTGGATGCAATTCCAAATAAATCAACCTATGTGGTAGAAAACATTGTGGGAAAAGGAGAAATTGCTTACTATAAGCAATTTCTCCTTTTTCCACAATGTTTTCTCAAGTATAAAATGACAGTGACGTAAATTCCCGGGTTTATCCAGGAAAGGGTTTAGAGGATTCCACTCTACCATTATTTCTTTTATTATAAGATTTAATTAAAGAATTTTCTGCAACAAATGGTAACCTTACCTCCCTTATTTTAACAATGTTTCAAACCAATTATTGGTATCTAAAACTGTTTGTAAAGGATCATATAAATTAGAAGTTTAAAGAGGGCAGCAAGAAATAATGTTCCATAGGTGTGAAAAGTACTAAAAGACCCATGGTCTGTTTCCTTTCATTGGCTTTGCACTGCCTGCATCTTACAGATCAAAGGTCTTACAAATCTTAAGAATGAATTAGGGCCAAATAACATGAAAATCCATTTCACACTTTTATTCCATTAGAAATAAAACCTCATAGAGACCTTAAACGGAAGAACTGATTTGTTCTTCCGCAAGCCTAGTAGGCATAATTTTATTTGATTTGTTAAAAGAGATAGTGAATTGAATATGTCTAGATTGTCTTAGATTATAGACAATTTTTATTAATCTTTTTTAACACTTTGTTCTAATCTAGCACTGACTAGCACTCAATCTCTAACAGAATTAACCCATCCCCACAAAATCCTGCTTTTCACCCTATTCAAGAAAAAGGTATTTCTCCATAGTCTACAACTCTTTTGTCCAGGAAAGTAAAATAAGTCTAAAATTTGGTTAACTTTTAATTGTAGTCCGTCACTCCTAAAAATTCAATTTGGACCTAAAACTTTGCCATATTGTTATGAGTTAAAAGCTAATACTCAAACAATCAATCCATAAAATAGCATAAAAATCTTAGGTCTACAAGTGTAACCCCTGTCTTAATGAATCCATAATATTAACCCTTGTCATGCTGGATAAAATCCTTTTCTGAATATGCATTTTAATCAAAGGCCTGAAAGTATTGGAAGCACTAGTTAAGGGTCAATAATTTTTTGAAAATTAATTCTATAAACAACTCTTGGTTGAAGGAGACAAACAGGAGGTGTAGACTGAGATTAAACTGCACTTATGTGCAGGCTGATCTCTGTCAGCATGACAAGGGTTAATGCTTGTGCAGGAGGTAATATTAGACAAAGATCGGCCTGCAAATACTTGCCATCTCAACTTAGTCTACACCACCTGTTGGACATTTAAGCTAAGGGTGTCTATGAACTTATTTAACAAAAGAAATATTGACCCAAAATCTGGCAAATAATTTAGTGATTTCATCACTTTAATTCTTAATAAAATCCTCTACAAAATTATGTGAAAATCAAAGGACTGAAAAAAAACAGAAAGCACTTATATGGGGTTGGTAATTATGTAGAAAATTGATGGAATTGATAATGCTGGCTAAAATGGAACATGCAGGATGTCTAGACAAAGATCAGACTGGGTGTTTCTGCATGCAGATCTTTGTCAAGGCCTCCTGCCAAAACAGGAATATTCAGGGTTCAGCATGACAAGGGTTAATTTTCATGGAATTCTAAAAAGGATTTTATTCAGCATGATAAGAGTAAATCCTTGATGAATATCATTTCTATTAGTAATTAGAAGGAAATATCAATGACAGCCAGTGACCAAATGTTGTAGGTAAAGCTGTTGCTTCAACATTTTGATTGGATTATATTTGCATTCAGCCAGACTATATTTAATGTTGTGGCATTACCAAATGGATAGACTGGATTTAAAACAATTTGATTTATTTATATTTCCAGTTATTCAATTGAAGATAAAAGCAAACAATTTTGTCTCTTGTTTAAACTAGATGGCTGTCCCAGGACAACTGCTGTCAAGCCCACAAATTTTTGTAGGTATCATGCTCCAGATAAGCACAATTTTAGTGTTTAGCCTTGAGCTTTGACCTTGAACTTGAAGCTATCCAAAAAATTCTTTCAAATGGCACATCTACTCATGATGGAGAATAATTGTACCATGTTATTTTGAAATCCATCCATAATTATAGGGGTAATTGTCTGGACAAATTTGGACAGACGGACTAAAAGACTAACTAACGCACATACACCGACTTGTCATAGTAACAACTATGTCTCGCTCATCGCAAGTGGCCTCGACAAAAATCAGGTAATATCAAGTTTCCAAGACTTATATATCATTTTGGGCAGGTCAAATAAAAAGTATCAAACCAGATTGTTAAACCCTTAACTGCATGCAAATTAAATTCACAACCCTTTCAACCCATTCCCACATGACAAAATTTTAGACCAGTCCAAATATCACCTATTCCCACACTACAACACTTTTTGAGTGGCAATTTTGGTATAGATAATATCTTTTAACTATTTCCTGTACAAATCCAGGATTTTATGTCATTGTCATTCTATACTTAAGAAAACATTGTGTAACGAGCAATTTCTCCTTTTCCAACAATGTTTTTCCCAACATAGGAAAGTTTTATTTCAAATTGCATCTGATTTTAATTGTCGTCTGTCGTCTTTCAGTTTGGATCAGTCGAGCATTTCAAAAGTGAGAAAGGCTTAAGCATAGCCTGGTTTGTTTAATAGGTACAAGTTGGCTCAGCAACTACATATGTTATGGCCCAAAATTATTGTTGCAGTTATACACTGGACTGATGTAAAAATGATAGGAAGCCATGGTTTGGTGCACCTACCTACTTCAGTTTTACTGAAATACTACTGAAAGTCACTTTAAAACAAATTCACTTGATCGCACTCAACTAGCTTTCAAGATCAATACTTTTTTTTACTTTTCCAAGATTATCCTTTTCCAAAGACATTCTACAAATAATCAAGAAATCATTTAATAGATTTGGACAATATCAGATTAGCTATATTCATTGAAATTCATCACCTGTAAGAAACAAATAAGAGGTTTCGTACATCTTTTAAACCTTCCTTGATCCAGTAGAAGCTTAACCAATTCGCACACAAACACAATCTTTTACGCCCCTGAAGATTTGCATTAAAGAAAACATTGTGAGAAAAGGAGAAACTTCTTGTTTCACAGTGTTTTCTACCCTATCTGGGCCTTAGTTTTCAATCTCAAAGCGATTTCAATTGTTGTCTCTAATTAGTCCAAAATTTTGTCATTTGGTAAAGAAGCTCGAGTTTAATAACCTAACTTCTTATCTATTAATTTTCATGCATTAATTTTTAATACAAATTTAAGAAAGTTGATTGCTACTGAAATATAAAAGGAAGATTGACAGATGAATTGACTAAATTTCTGAAGATCAGCAAGGAAAGAATAAATTAGGTGTGGAAGTAAGGATTCTTAGACTTTAAGCTACTATATTTTCTTTCCAGTCCTATGACTCCTCTGCAATTTTTTAATACCTCCATCACGCAGAGACCATACTGCATTCCTAAAACTTGACAAAAGCAGATAGAACTGGATGAAATGCAGCAAAAAACACACTTTTCAAGTTTTTTACATCTTTTCTACGCCCCTGCCAGGATGTCACTGCGTCTAACTTGTCCCACCTAAGTTTTGTCGCACCCTTCAAAAAGTACGCACCACGTCCTTTGCGCTTTTATTACATTCTTTCTAATAACTTTCAGATGGCACAACACCATTACTGCCCATTTACTACATTCATTTGGCCCTTCGTGATCTTATTATGAATTCAAGTCCACGCACTTGACATGATATGAAGGCAGTATGAACGCAGTGCAATCTACCCCTTCCATCCAAGGTTGTATATCGTCAATAAAGACCATATTAGGTTCATGCCCCATTAGGACTACATC
Organism: Fragum fragum; assembly: GCA_946902895.1. Classification (NCBI taxonomy): domain Eukaryota; kingdom Metazoa; phylum Mollusca; class Bivalvia; order Cardiida; family Cardiidae; genus Fragum; species Fragum fragum. Next base: position 11,037,032 of record OX336373.1, on the reverse strand, counting down.
AATGACATTTTTCCCACGTCCCTATTGAGTCCATTACTGCGTCCTGATTCGTCAGGTCCTCGCTACTTTTTTTTAACATGATCAAAATTCAACCATGTCAGCCAAGACCATAAAGATCAAAGCGATCCTTATTGGTTTCTACTGTGTTCCTTCTACGCCATACAAGTATGTACTGCATCCGACGGGTTTTAAATTAATGTAGTGGGAACTTGGTCTAGTGTGACTGGGGTTTCAAGAATGGTGTAGAGCTCCATCATCATCCAGGCTGTCTCTTTTGTAGCCATATACATGCATATAATCCCTAATTGATTTTTTAGCGTTTTTTTAGGAAAAAAAACAGTATTTCAAATCGATCAACCGGAAACAAGTTTTCATGCAATTCCGCTCATTTCCACGCATGCTCATAAACTTGAGTGAAAATCTATGTGATCGCCTCCATCTTGTTTCATCGCTGATGAAGAAAATAACTTACTTGCTGAATGCCAACAACCTCCTTTTAGTCATGAATAACCAGGAAAATGGCTTAAAACTTTGACTTAATATATCCATGGTAAATTGTCTAATGAACTGTCAAAATGAGAGAAATAATTTCCTCGCCTTTCAAGATAGAATCTATGTCAGTGAGTAGTGGAGTTTGAATACATGTAAACTGTCTGTTAGTGCTTTACACCCCTCATACACACAATATGTTACAATCCTGTTATAGTCGCGATTCAAGCGCCTACTAGTATTTAACCACATTGAATAAAACACCTTTCTTAAATTCGACTAAATCTTTGAAACAGACATGCAGTACTTCAATTATGATAATAATTTGCTGAACGTAAAAAGAATTGAATGTTAGCTTTGATTTCTTACCCTTTATCATTTAACCTTTTACCATACAACCACAAATATTCACTCACCTAAGACGAACACGTTTTGATTAAATCAAACTAGCGATTTCGGTAACAGTAAGGGGTCATAATTGATTGAAAAGGGTTCAACGCAACTTTAAATAGTATTTCAGCTATATCGGGATGGCTGGGGATCCCAACCATGGATTCCTGGTAGTTCACACACCAGTACTACCACTTTAACCTTATCGAGCCTCCAGCTGCTCTCCCTACTTAGGTGTACGATTTACTTACTCATATTGATGCTGGCATTTTTGAGCGCGGTTACGGATAAACCAGCAAAACCGCTCTCAGGACTTTCAGTCCTTTGATTGTTTATAGGTGTGGGTATGTGCAAATTGTCATCCACAACTTATTGGAAAGTACTCCCTCTATAGCCTATCAAGCAATGTGAATGTATAAGCCACACTTTACACTTCTGGTCATAATTAGTTGAATTTACGTGTCCGTAATCAAGTCCCACTTGAGCTTTCAATCAAACTAAGGCGACATTTAAAGGGTAGGCGATGATTTAAGAATATCAGTAGAATTAAGAGACTATGGTTTGGACAGGGTATTGGAAATAAGACAGGGCTTCGTACTAAAAGTGCAGGGTGCCCTTCTGAAAGGGCCTATAGCTGGAACACTGTAGGAGGCAAATTACTCACACCCAGACCACAACCATGAAGCAGTGTTAAGAGGAGAAGGCTGAAACTGCTCTAATTGAGTATTTTAACAAACTTGGGGCTTCTAGGGTTGGGCCATTTGACCCAATGGGTATTATTTTTGAAACCTTGGTAGAGAACAATGTGGAAGTGCTATAAACCAATAAATTATGAATCAATTACAAACTAGAGCTGTCGCCCTCAAGGGCTGACGAGAATACCCCCCACACCGCTAAAAAGGCTTTTCTATGAAGGAGTGGAATTTGAAGGGGCATTTTATGACCCCTTTTTAAGTAGGAGTGGAAAAGTAGCAATTGTGTATGTAATTATGTTTTCAGCTTCTCCCCCCCCCCTCCATTCCCACCCACCCCCCAGATCGCGTCTTTCTTTTGCAAGTCTCACTCTCTAACACTTCTGACCCTTGAAAGCTATGTACCAAGTATTAGAGAGGACGGAATTGTTCAGTTAATTGTTAATTGTAAATGACTTACAGCGTTTTGATGTCCAACATGTATATATATACAAGATGATGTTACTTACCAAATTTGGTAACTCCCCTTATGGTTACTGAGTTTTGCAATTTTAAATTTTGCTATTCCCCCCCCCATTAAAAAGTTCAAAATGGCATAACTCTGAAACTAAAGACTGGATCAAGATGAAAATTGCAGGTGCACAACTTCATATGATAGGAAACAACCTGATAAAATTTCAGCAAAATTGGTCAAAAAATGTGGGAGGAGAAGAGGACACAAAATTATGTCCACGGACGGACGGACGGACAGATGGACGGACAGACAACCTGATTCCAGTATACCCCCCTATATAACTTCGTTGTGGGGGGTATAATTATACATTATGAAAGGAAGATATTTGAACCTGCTCTTGTTTCCAAACTTTTGATGCCCTATGAAGGGCCATTTTTGTCCAAAGGGGTATAACTTCAAGAAACTTGGTAGATAACAATAATTTTAAGCTATGCTTTTAATATAAATGCTCTAGTCCATATATTAGGAAGAACAAACTTTCCAAATTGAGCAATTTACACAATTTTCGATGTTTTTGATCCTAGTTACATTGTACAAAATTATTTAGTAAAGCTACATACCAAATATGAATGTCCTTCACTGTATGCTTCAGAAGGAGAAGACTTTTGAATTCGCTCTAAATTGGATGTTTTCCCAAATTTTGGACATTGGGGCAGGGCCATGTTCTATCCCAGGGCTATAATTTTAGCAAACATGATAGAAAACCATCTGGTTATGCTTTATACCAAACATGAATGCTTTAGACTTTGTAGATTGGGAGGAGAAGACTGTTGAACAAGGTCCAATTGAGCATTTTTACAAACTTTGGACACTCAGGGAGGGGGCACTTTTTACCCCACAGGCATAATTTAATCAAAATTGATAGATAACAGTCAGACTATACTACATTCCAAATATAAATGCCCTCAGCCTTAAAGTTAAGAATTTTTCTTTTTAAACTTACTCAAATTTTCACTCTGCCCTATTTTGGTCACCTATTGCTTAGTCATTTTTTAACCTAGGAGCACAATTTTAAGTGAAATAGTACAAAGCCATCTATTTATGCTACAGACCAAATATGAATGTCCTAGGCATTATAATTTACAAGAAGTCTTTTGAACTTGCTCTAATTAAGCATTTTTCCAAACTTTGGTCATCAAGGTTAGGGCCATTTTTGACCCCAGGGATTAAATTTTTAAAAACTTGGCAGAGAACCATGTGTTTAAGCTACATATAAAATATACATGCCTTTGGCCTTGTAGTTTCTGAAAAAAAAAAATCAAAGATTTACTAAAATTTCCCATTTTCAAATACATCGGAAACCAGAGTTTTTCATGTAAAAAAATTCTTTAAACGACTTTTGTAGAGCTTCACCCAAGAAACATCCATTTAAGGTTTCAGCTTGCTTGGCCTACTGGTATTAGAGAAGATTTTTAAAGAAATTGTGGACAGACGGACAGACAACAACAACCGATCACAATAGCTCACCTTGCCTTTTGTGCTCAGGTGAGTTAATAATAAATCAAACCTAACAAGGCACTTCTTCTCTTCTCTATATTATCTGGAGCCCTTTCCAATGAGGTTACTGTCTGCAAAGTTTGGTTGAAATATGTCCAAAGATTCTTAAGAAGAAGTCGAAAATGTAAAAAGGTAAGACATGACCGCGGACAGAACACACTCGCAATAGGTCACCAGGACATAAAAGATCTGGAACTTCATAAACTTTAAATTGTCGTCTGCAACCCCCTTTAATTGGGACGAGCTGAAAATTTTTTTTCTGTTAATGGGTCAAAAGACAATAGACACTACCAAAGCTATGAGAATTAGGAATGAAATCAGAAAATTGAATACTGAAATTTTAACATTGGTAATCGATTAAACAATTTTCCTAAAATCATTGCAAATATTTGAATTCCTGACAAAACCCATAAATGAATATTTGTTTAAAAGGAAAATTTTTCTCTGCATGGATAAGGAAAGAATTACAAGACATGTTGATTTGCACTTTGTCTCTTAGAAACAAGCCATAAATCTGGATGTAATTCAAGGATTCACTGTTTTTGCCAACTGATGTTCACATTACATTAAAGCCCTTGGCAGAATTGATGATTCACTCTTTTCCCCAAATGATATTACATTCACACTAATAACAGTTGCTCCAAAATTATTGTGATGTAAACCCATTCGTACATAATGTCACTTTTTGACGCCTGTTTAGGAAAAACATTAGGCAATTTCCTCCTTTTCCATGATATTTCCTACCCAGACAGATGACCTAGAGGCGCTAGAGTGCCTGTATCACTCCACAGGCCAGAATGTACTGATTTAGCAAAGGGTGTTTTCAGAATAAACTGAATCATTTTTGCCATCTCTGGCAAATAAATAAAGTACATGTATCTGAAATATTTGAAATAGCTCTTGAGAAGCATTTCCAACTTTTTATCGTTTTACAAAAGTCAAGTCTCATAGAAGGCATGTCGAGTTATGTAAAATTCATTTACCCAAGTCAGAGAGAAAGGTATTATCAAAATGTTCACTGTACATGTATACCATATATGAACATAAGTCAAAACAAACAAGATGTGTTTGTGAAACACTGTAAATGCTCCTGTAAAAGGACTAAATGTTTGACCTTGGAATGTGACTTGACTTTATCACATGACCTTGACCTTGACATGAGGAGATACGTATTATAGAGATGCATCATCATGCCAAATATGAATATTGTATCTTAAATAGGCTGGTAGTAATTGACAACGTTAATTTTTTTGGTTAAGTTTTGCAGACAGACAGACCGACAGATGGAGAAAACGGACAGACAGACAGACAGACAGACAACGGTAAAACAATATGCCCCCAATCTTTCGATGAGGCAGCATAAAAATCATGTTTTTCAACCTATCAAAATTATATAAGGCAATCTGACAAAGAGTCACCTGAGAATCAATCCTTCAAAATTTGGTTGCAATCCATCTACAGGAAGATTTTCAAAGTGTTCAGAGTATATTCCATACATGAAAATTAGAGCCCCATCCAGCAAATTCATTGAAGACATCTGATAAAAGGCCTCCTCCAAAAGGATAAAAAGATATTTCATATGAAATTTGGTTGAATTCAATCTACTGGTTACTAAGAAAACTTTTTTCAAAGTTTTCACGATATACCATTCATGAAAATAAGCCTATTTTAGACATGTTTGTAATCATGTCTAAATTCTTTTAAATGATCTGACAAAAAGTCACAAAAGGATCATTCCTGTAGAATTTATTTGAAGTAGATCAACTAGTTTTTGAGGAAAAGATTTTGGAAGCTTTTATCATATATGGAAATTAGCCTAGGCCATTAAAGCTATGTTTTTCATCCTATCAATTTTTTTTAAAGAATCTGATAAAGGGTTCCCAAAGGATCATTCCTGTGAAATCTGCTTGAAATCCATCCACTGGTTTCTGAGAAGAAGAATTTCAAAGCTTTTACCATATATGGAAATTAGCCCCGCCCATTAAAGCCATGTTTTTCATCCGATAAAAATTCATTGAAAGAATCTCATAAAAGGGTAGCCCAAGGATCATTTCTTTGAAATTTGGTTGAAATCCATCGACCCCTTTTGGGGAGAAGAACATTTTAAAAGCTTTCACCATATGTGGAATTGGTCCAACCCATTAAAGTCATGGTTTTCAACCGTTCATAATACACATGCATCATTTCTGTAAAATTTGGTTGAAATCCATCTGCCCATTTAAGCCATGTTTTTTGATCATCCAATAAAGCAATTCCCGGAAATTGGGCTAGCATTTCCTGCATTTACAGAATATTTCTGGGACACCCCCCACCCCACCTCCCCAAGTACTCCTACCAAAATGACAACACCCCGCTCAAAAAGAAAATCCGATTAAATGTGCACACATATACATGCACAATCACACACAAACAAGATTTTTCATATCAGCATCAATAGAAAAACAAGAGGACCACGATAATCCTAGATTGCTCACCTGAACTGTCTGCTGTTAAAAAAAAAATGCAACTAGAGACAAATAACTATAATCAGTTTCATGAAGATTGAGGCAAAACTTTGACTTCTATATTGCAAACGAAGAAATTGTCAATATGGCCTATAGAACCTTCCCAGAATCTATGAGGTTCATCTTTATGACCTAACAAGTATCCTGACCAAGTTACATGATGATTGAACCAAAATGATGACCTCTAGAGCATTAACAAAGAAATTGTCATTAAGGCCCCTTTTCCTGTGTTTCCTTTCCAAAAGTTTCTTTCTATACTCAATAGGGTTCATCCTTGAGAAAATAGAGCCAAAATTGTGGTCTCTAGAGTGTAAATGAAGAAACTGTCATTAAGGCCCCTTTTCCTGTGTTTTCCAAAAGTACCTTCCCATAATCAATAGGGTTCATCCCTATGACCTAATAATTATACTGGCCTAGTTTCATGAAGATCGAGCCAAAATTGTGGCCTCTAGAGTGTAAACAAGGAAATTGTCATTAAGGCCACTTTCCGACTATTTGTCTCTCACCAATGGGTCGATAATCGTAGACCTATGTGAGATAGCAGCTGGAGGCTAGGAAGGGATGTAATGGTAGTACTGGTGTGAGAAATACCAGGATTCCATTGTTAGGTGCTCCAGCCGCCGCGATATGACTGAAATACTGTTAAAAGCGGCGTTAAACCCCATTCAATCAATCAAAACATTTCCTGTGTTGTCCAATAGAATCCTCAAATAATCAATAGGCTGCATCCCCATGCCCTAATAATTATTCTGGCTTAGTTTCATCAAGATTGAGCCAAATTGTGGCCTCTAGAGTGTAAACAAAGAAATTGCCATTAAGGCCCCTTTTCCTGTGCCTTCTGATAGAACCTTTCAATAATCAAAAGGGTTCATCCTTATGACCTAACAATCATTCTGACCGAGTTTCATGAAGATTGAGCCAAAATTGTGGCCTCTAGAGTGTAAACATAGAAATTGTCATTAAGGCCCCTTTTCTTGTGTTTTCCAATAGAATCCTCCAATAATCAATAGACTTCATCCTCATGACCTAATAGGCCTAGTTTCATGAAGATTGAGCCTAAATTTTGGCCTCTAGAGTGTAAACAAAATAATTGTCATTAAGGCCCCTTTTTCTGTGTTTTCCAAATAGAACCCTCCCCATAAGATTGAGCCAAAATTGTGGCCTCTAGAGTGTAAACATAGAAATTGTCATTAAGGCCCCTTTTCTTGTGTTTTCCAATAGAATCCTCCAATAATCAATAGACTTCATCCTCATGACCTAATAATCATTCTGGCCTAGTTTCATGAAGATTGAGCCTAAATTTTGGCCTCTAGAGTGTAAACAAAATAATTGTCATTAAGGCCCCTTTTTCTGTGTTTTCCAAATAGAACCCTCCCCATAATCAACAGGAATCATTCTCATGACCTTACAAGTCTCTTACCAAGTTTCATGAAGATTGGGTCAAAACTGTGGCATCTAGAGTGTAAACACTTCACTTGTTTACGCCACACGACGCACAATGCATGACAGACTATGGACATTCAACGCTCACAAAAGCTCACTATGAGCACTTTGTGCTCAGGTGAGCTAACTAGATGGTTGTCCTAGGACAACTGCTGTCAAGCCCGCAAAGTTTTGTAGGCATCATACTCCGGACAAGCACAATTTTAGTGTTTGACCTTGAGCTATGACCTTGACACTAGAACTATCTGAAAAATTCTTTCAAAGGGCACATCTACTCCTGCTGGAGAATAATTGTGCCAAATTATTTTGAAATACATCCATAAATGTAGGAGTAGTTGTCCGGACATTTTCAGTCACACCGACAGACTAGCGGAATTTCGATGTTTGACCTTGAGCTGTGACCTTGACATTAGAACTATCAAAAAAAATCTTTCAAATGGCAGATCTACTCATGATGAAGAATTTTGCCAAGTTATTTTGAAATCCATCCATAAATGTAGGAGTAATTGTTCGGACAAACGCGGACGGATGACAGACTAACTTACTACCAACTTGTCATAGTGACAACTATGTCTTGCTCACCGTAAGCTGGCTCGCCAAAAATGTTGAATTTAATTATAGTTGTAATTTGATTTTCATAAACTTCTTATCCAAAGTTCTTTTCTTATAAGATCAGTTCTTTTAACTCTAACAAAGTTTCACAGTCATAGGGGTTTTCTTTCAACACGAGCGTCTGTTGATGGAAAAATACAGCTGATGTCACAAAAATGTTGGGTCCGTTCATTTAACCTACAGGAGTGCAGTGTGGTAACTTACATCAAAGAGACGTAGGAGATGTCATTCAGGGTTGCCCATGCATTGCACTATTTTTGCGGAGAAGACTTTGTGCACAAAATTAATGTCAGTTACTTATGTTAATTCTAGACAAGTTGTAATTTATTTTTCTGAACTCCAACCTGGATTAATTTTCAACCAATGAAGTAAGATATTCTGATTTGCTGTTTCTTTGTAGAATCTAATTGAATTAAGCTTTCTTTAGATCAAATTATCTTTATTGTGCAGATTTCCACTGATTATCCTATGATAAATTTTATATTTAGAATGATTATCCTACCTTACAATATCACAATTTTTGTAAGGCCAGTTGTGGTTGACTTACGCACTATTTCAACACTAAAATTTTACACAAAAAACACTATAATATTAAGCAATTCCCTAAACAAAGGGGAGACATTTCATTAATCACTGGAAAAACAAAATGTTAAAGATCTAAAGCACAAGTACACATTATGGAGAGTCATTGTAGTAAATTTCAACCTTTCCAATCAACACTAGGCACAATATAAACCATTTCAAAACTTGCTTATACTAGAAATTAGGCAATTTTTCAATTAAAGTGCAGATGATTGATAAAGTTATCTTAATTTTAAAGGTTTAATGCACCACTAGAGACTATGCAAAGTTACAACTTCTTTTGATTGAAACTGCAGGAGAAGTTGGGCACACCAGAAGTATGGTGATTTATTTCAATTCAAGGGCAGACAATTCAAGACAGACAAAAGTTATTCAAATTTCAGAGGTCTTATGCACATCTAGACATCACAGAGATACATTGTAGCAGTTTCAGTTATTCCCATTGCTACTGTAAGAGGAGTTGGGCACAAATGAAATATAGTTATTATTTTTTTCATTTCAAGGGCAGATATTCCAAGAGTGACTTGATATCCAAAAACTAGACATCATAGGGAATCATTGTAGTAAGTTTCAGTTAGTTCCCATTGATACTGTAGGAGGAGTTGCGCACACATGAAATACAGTGTGTTTTTTTTTGTTTTCTTTCAAGTTAACTTTTGGGTATTCAAGAATGACTATAGTGATTTGAATTATAGAGAATCATTGTGGCAAGTTTCAGTTCATTCCTATTGAGTGTTGGAGGAGTTGCACATACAGAACTTGCTAATGGACAGACAGACGGACAGACAGACAGATGGACAACTGGGGCCATAAAAGATACAGCCCTTTGGAAGTGTTCAAAGGAGAAATTGCTTGTAAAAGCAATATCTCCTTTTCCCACAAAGTTTTCTATGATCATAACTGATTTCATGTCTAAATCTGCATTGTGTGACAATATTAATGGATTTTATATTGTTCATAGCACTACATATTGATCAAACTCTCCAGAATTATATGATATAAATCAATTCCAACAAACTGACCATTTTTGACACACCTCAAGAATAACAATTCGGATAACAATGTGAGCAATGAAGAAATTGCTTGCAACAATGTTGAACAAGTTGAAAATGTTTAAAATTCCTTTAAGTTTAATTTGTCATCTGCAACTTCTTCAGCTTGGACCAGTCTAAATTTTTTCCTGTGGTAATGAGTTAACCTGTTCCCATTCCATGATAACATTTTAGACCAATCCGAATTCAAAGAAGTTGCAGACCACAATTTAAGTTGATGAAATCTTTTGGGGTTGAAACATTGTGGACAATGAAGAAATTGCTTATAAAAGCAATTTCTTCATTTTTCACAATGATTTCCAAAGCTTTTATATTGAGGGGTGTTTAAAAATTTCATTGTCAAGGAATGGGTTAAGGGATCTGACAATTGATGGATCATGGCTTTGTTTTCCAAAGCTTTTATATTGAGGGGTGTTTAAAAATGTCATTGTCAGGGAATAAGTTAAGGACAATTCATGGATCATGGCTTTTTTCCAAAGCTTTTAAATTGAGGGGTGTTTAAAAATGTCATTGTCAGGGAATGGGTAAAGGGATCTGACAATGATAGATCATGGTTGCCAATCAAATATATTTTTTTCTGGAAAATTCTTTTTACATTAAGACAAGGAAGTTTGAGACTGTCCTTGAACGGAATCATGACACAGTCTCTTTCTGGTAGGAAACTTGGTCACGATTTTTATATCCCTTTTTAACATTTTCCTCCTAAACATTGGACCAAATAATGTGTATGCAATTAACCCATTACCTCATGCATAATCCAGCTTTTATATGCCCCGTCAGAATAAAGTTCAGAAGCACTAAGTAGAAATCGAAGAAATTGTTATAACAAGCAATTTCTTTTTGTATTTAAAACATTGTTTCTACCCTGAAAGATGGATCAATTTGAAATTCTAAATTGTTATCTGCAATTGGAACGTTCTAAAACTTTTGTCTGGTAATGGGTTAAAATGATTTCAAGTATCCATATTCTTCTTCTGTAAGATGAAAATAAACTAAAGCTAACCCATTGGTCCCGTTTTTCACCCTAATTTATTAATAAACTAAAGCTGACACATTGGGTCCTGTTTTTCATCCCAATTTATTTCTGTAGTATGTAAATAAACTTAGGCTGACAAATTGGACCTTTTCATCCCATCTTACTTCTGTAGTATGAAAACTAGAAATTGTCACAAACGGACTAATACCCCTAAACAGTGCTTGTCCATATATAAGTGCTATCCTAAAATGGGCCATAAGAAAAAATGGACTTTTTAATTAAAGGGCCATAAATCAGTCAAAAGTTAATGGAACATAACCAAAATAGGATATACACAATGTCTAACTTACATCAGGTCTTTCTGTGAAATTTGAATCAAATCTGTCCAATGGTCTTTCTGTGAAATTTGAATCAAATCCGTCCAATGGTTGCTGAGAAATTGAGCGGACACGATTTTTCACCAAAAGGGTCATAACTCCGTCAAAAATCAATGGACCATAACCAAAATATAGTATGCAAATCTCTGCTTGATCCTGATTTTATCAGTGAAGTTTTAATGAAATCTGTCCAATAAGTGCCGAGAAATTGAGCGGACACGAAAAAGCTACAGAAATGTAACAAAATATTGACTTTTAAATTAAAGGGCCATAAATCAGTCAAAAATAAATGGACCACAACTAAAAAAGAATATGTCTGACTTATACCAAGTCTTTCTGTGAAATTTGAATCAAATCTGTCCAATGGTTGCTGAGAAATTGAGCAGACAGGATTTTTCACCAAAGGGCCATAACTCCATCAAAAATCAATGGACCATAACCAAAGTAAAATATGCACATCTCTGCTTCATCCTGATAATATCGGCGAAATTTGATTGAAATCTGTTCACTATTTGCTGAGAAATTGAGGGGATACAAAAAGCTACCTACCGACAAGCTGACTCCTATATACCCCCCCCCCAAACTTTTGGCAGGTATAGTAAGCTAAAGCTGACAAAATCGGTCCCATTTTTCATCCCATCTTACTTTTTGTAGTATGAAAATAAGCTAATGCTGACAAATCAGGTCCCATTTTTCATCCCATTTTACTTTGGCATGACCAACTAATTTTAGAATCAGAGTCAATCACACTGTCAAATTGTATTTTGAAATACTATGTATGATCTTTTTATTGATATTTTTGATTACATTAGATCTACTATATACAGACATTATTTTATACCCATTTCCAGACAGCAGTATTTCAGACTGGTCTAAATTGAAAGAAAAAGCAGACAATTTAAGGTATGAGATTTTAGATTTTTCATCTATCTGGGTGGAAAACATTATGGAAAATGAAGAAATTGCTTGTTGCAAGCGATTTCTTCATTTGCTAAATGTTTTCTCAGTTAATTTTCTCGAGGGGCATTAAAAAGCGTAATTATGTGGGAATAGGTTAAATTTTGTTTTCTGGGTACAATTATATAGCATTGTCCCATTCATTATTGGAAGAAACCTCACCTCAATGGTTGACCAGAAAACAGTTATATGACAACAATATTTTAGACTGTTTTAAATTGAATAAGTTGCAGATGTTATTCAATTATCTTTGTTAGTGTTGTTGTCTTTTATTGCACTCATTTTCCAATTTTAGGGCACTTTGAAACATCACTTGCAACTTCTTTTGAATTGGACCAGTCTAAATAGTTGATATCTGGTAATGGGTTATTATGGTTAAAGTTAAGAAAACTTACAGTTGCTGCACAAATACTAAAACACACCATACCTGAAAGAGACATAAATTTAGGATTGATAATGTCTTTATTTAATGGGGCTTCTCATTTGGTCACCCAAACTCCAATGTACAACACACATAGTGCAAAGAAAATAAAGTTGATCATACATTATCTGCTGTAAATACAAGAGACAATTTTCTTAAGTTTGATACAAAACATTTACACCAATAGAAGCCGTGTTTTTTATCCCATCAAATCTTGGGAGGAACCTGATAAAGGGTCACCCAAAGATCATTCCTGTAAAATTATATTGAATTCTGTTAAGTATTTTATGAGGAGACACAATGGACACTCTGTCATGACAATCTCTCTCTGCTATTGTAGCCAAAAAATAGAGACACATTATAGAAGACATAATGACCAATTCCATGCTTAAGTTGAAACATTCCTGTTTTGGCAGCAGGTTATACTTAGATCAGATTTCACATATTTAAAGTAGAATTTTACTCAGCAAGCAAAAAATTAAGTTTCTTTTTAAAACATATACATATTGTCTCAGGAGAAAGCAAATGCCTATAAAGTGCTTGCCTGAGACAAGGATAATAATTTTTCATCAACAAAATATTGCTTACAATCCAGCATTCATATGTCTAGGGCTGAAAATTTAAGACTGGCAACATGGTGAGAGCATGACTGTCTTAATTTCCTAGCTGATTAGGAAAGTTAATGTATGAATATTGAGGTGCAACTTTGCAACCGAAATGTTTTCCCTGACAGCCTGAGTAAAGATGTTATGTTTTGGACAGAGCAAATGTAAAATAATGTTGTTCAGATGTCTTGTTAGTTCTACACTTACAACTTGACTTCATGTCTGTTCAATGGTTATGATTATGTAGAGACAGAAGGTGCTTGTAATACATGTGGGGAGGCTCAATATACAAGAAATCTAAACAATTATGAAATATACAAGAAATCTAAGCATGTGAATGAAAGTACTTCAATACTAACATTAAACCTGTCATGCTGTATAAAATCCCTTAAGAAATCACATTAAAATCAAAGGGCTGAAAGCACTGATGGTACTTGTTGTTCAATAATCAATTTTTCTTTTGAAAATCAATTTCATAAACAACTCTGGTAGGAGAGGTTAAACCAAGATCAGACTGCACTTATGTGCAGGCTGATCTTTGTCTATACCTTCTGCCAAAACTGGAATATTCTGGGTTCAGCATGATAAGGATTAAAATTTAACTAAAATTGCCTCAAAACAGACTTTCACACCCCACCAGCATTCTGTCACTCAAGTTGATCTTGATATACATAGTGAAACAATTGATTGATTGATTGGGATTTAACGCCACTTTTAACACTATTTCAGTCATATCACTGCGGCTGGAGCACCTAACAATAGATTCCTGATATTTCTAACACCAGCACTAGCTACCACTACATTCTTTCCTAGCCTCCAGCTGCTCAAGGAAAGCAGTTAAGTTTTTTTTTATATGGGAATGTAACCTCTGATTGACCTCTCTAGGACCAATCTCTTTTTCAAGTAATTGTTTAACAGAATAATGAGGAGGTTCCTTTTTTCCTGACAGTTTACTTATGGTATTTTATAGGGAGCATTTATAAGTAGAAATACTGTATTTCATAGCCCAAAACTGCTGTGCACCTTTAGTTAGTGTATAATTAAATCTCTTCAGTTAATAGTTTATCTGTTCTCATATGTATTTTATTTTCAAGTGGTACTTAACATATTGATAGTAATTTAGATTTCTCATCATGATCTACCATAGAGATAATAGTCTGACGAAAGATATATACCTTTTCTAGGCCACATGTGCAGCACAGGGACATTTAGTCTGATAAGAATGTTTACAATCATAGTATAACATGTAGAAATGTTGAATGATCCATTTATACAATATCAAATTACAATTCAACCTGTAAGCAAGGGACCTTATTGATGACATTTAACAACCTTTTCATTTCTAAATCGAGGTTTTGTTTTTCTCAGCTTTCAAACGGAGTAATGACCTCCTGGTAACTCAGAGGAGGGGAAGCAAGTCAGGGGTCATCAAGTCTGATACCTTTAAGGAGGTATTTGTTGTGTAAGTGAGACCTGTATGTCATGCAAAAAGGAACCTTCATCATAAGAAGTAATGAATTCTTAAGTCAGCCCTGGTTAAACAGCCAGTAATAGCACTGACTTTTAACAAGCAATTTTGTCTTTTCCACAATATTTTCTACCATACTGAAATGTTATTTTTCAAATTAAATCCAAATTGAAATTTCGTCTGTAAAACCTCTCAATTTGGAAAGGTCTAAAAAGTATGTAAAACAGGAAAGGGTTTAGGCATGTTGAAAAAATTCTTGTCAGCCTTGTATTAAAATTAAAGTGCTGAAAATTATGGGTCAATAATCTTTTATGTATATTTCAAACAACTCTGGCTCAGAACAGACAAACAGGTGGTGTACATTAAGATTAGACTGCACATAATGCAGGCTGTTCAAAACAGGAATATTCAGGGTTCAACGTGATAAGAGTGTATTAACCCATTCCCTCACAATGACGCTTTTAAATGCTCCTAAATATAAAAGCTTTGGAAAATGAAGAAATTACTTGTTACAACCATTTTTTTCAATTTTCACAATATTTTCTTCTCCAAAAGACAAATGTTTTAAAGACTTGATTAACTTAAAATTTTTGTCTGTAACTTCTTTGAATTTGGACTGGTCTAAAATTTTATTGTGTCGGATTAAGGAAGAAATATCAAAGAAGAATATTTACAATGACATGTGTAATCAGAGATATATAGCAGTAACCACATTTTATACTAGAATCATTTCATAAGTATTAATGTGTTAGAATTAACAAGAAAGATGAAAACTGAATCAAATTTATCAGTATTCCAAGTAAAGTATTGCACTAAAATATAATAAATGTATTTCTATTTGATGTTCTGACACAAATTATCATATACAAACTTGATTAGCACAAAAACCACTTTGGATGTGGAGGTTGGCTAATTTCATCAGCAATGCAGTTGTACACAGTAGTGCAAAATGTCAACCAGCTACAATTTCTAAATGACGTATTGGGGATAAGTGGGCTTTATAATTCAATTTCTTCAACCCTTCCATTTTAATCATGATTGGTATATAGAATTGACTGTTAGATTACAAAAATTTGCACAGCAAAGATGATGTTAGCCCATTCAAATTTTGTTCTAACAAGAGCTTTGTCCACGTATGCCCCCATCGGTAGCTTTGATAATAACAAACAGCAATAACTCCAAAATTATGGAAGCAAGAGTTGGGGTTCTTGTGCACTGCACTTCTCCTCAATGAGGTCTATCCATCTACTAAGTTTCAAGTTGAAAACTATTATAATTTCAGAGATATGCTCCGGACAAAATGCAAGTCTTAAAAATAACAAAGGGCAATAACTCCAAAACTATGCAAGCAAGAGTTGGGGTTCTTGAGCACTGCACTTCTCCTCAATGAGGTCTATCCACTAATGAAGTTTCAAGTTGATAGCTAATTTACTTTCAGAGATATGCTCCGGACAAAATGTAAGTCTTTAAAATAACAAAAGGCAATAGCTCCAAAATTATGCAAGCAAGAGTTGTGGTTCTTTTGCACTGCACTTCTCCTCAATGAGGTCTATCTACCTGTGGAAGTTCCAAGTTGATAGCTATTATACTTCCAGAGATATGCCCCGGACAAAATGTAAATCTTTAAAATAACAAAGGGCAATAACTCCAAAATTATGCAAGCAAGAATTTTTTCTTGTGCACTGCACTTCTCCTCAATGAGGTCTATCCACCTGTGAAAATTTCAAGTTGATAGCTATTATACTTTCAGAGATATGCCCCGGACAATTTCGGGACGGAAGGAAGGACGGAAGTGTGGAAGTACGGACGGACGGACAAATGCAAATCGATTTGCTCCCCCCATTAAGTGGTGGGGGCATAACAAGAGGACCATGATGGTCCTAAATCGCTCACCTGAGGCATCTGCAAATTACAGTACTTTTTTGTATAAAAAAGACACAACTTGAGCAAAATAAAGATTTTGGGCTTTGTACAAAACAATCCAGTAATGCTTTAAAATGAAAATGAATGCCTTTGGCTTCATAGTTTAATCGATTACCAACCTATCCCAGAATTTGTCACCCTCAGGGAAAAAGGTTTAAAAAAGCATTGTGAGAAAGCAAGCAATTTCTCCATTTCCATTTAAGAAGAATCCTTTCAATGTGATTTATGCAATTTTCAATCCCAGGAGCAGAGACATTTTTTATCCTAAGAGCATATTTTCCTGTAACATAGTACAAAATTATTCAGTCATGCTACATACCAAATATGAATGCCCTTCATCTTATATTTCAAAAGGAGAAGACTTTTGAAGTTGCTCTAACTGGGTGTTTTCCAAAATTTTGGACCTCTGGGGCAGTGCCATGTTTTATCCAAGGGCTAAGATTTTAGCTAACATAGTAGAGAACCATCTGGTTATGCTATAAATCACATATGAATGCCTTAGACTTTGTAGATTGGGAGGAGAAGACTGTTGAACATGGTCTATTTGAGCATTTTACGAACTTTGGACACCCAGGGAAGGGGTGTTTTTTAACCTACAGGCATAATTTAATCAAAATTGATAGATAACAGCCAGGCTATGCTACACTCAAAATATAAATGCCCTCCGCCTTAAAATGAAGATTTTTTTCCACATACTCAATTTTTGCGTTTTTCCAAATTTTTGGACCCCTAGTCAGGGCCGTTTTTGACTCTTGGATATAAACTTTTTGTGATATAGTACAAAACCATCTAGTTATGCTACATACCAAATATGAATATCCTAGACCTTATAATTTAAGAGGAGAAGCCTTTTGAAATTGCTCTTATAAAGAATTTTTCCAAACTTCGGACCTCAGGGGCGGGGCCATTTTTAACCCCAGAGATTGAATATTTAAAAACTTGGTAGAGAACCATATGATTAAGCTTTTTACAAAATATATAGGCCTTTGGCCTTGTAGTCTATGAAAAAACAACATCAAAGATTTACTTAAATTTCCAATTTTCATATGCCGCGGTTATATGAGTTTCTCACGGAATGTAATTCTTTTAACAACTTTTGAAGAGCTTCATCCATGGAACATCCCTGCAAAGTTTCAGCTTGATTGGCCTTCTGGTTCAGGAGGAGAAGATTTTTAGAGATATTTAAAGAATTACTAAAGATTCCCATTTTCAAATGCCGCGGCAACCTGAGTTTTTGACGGAATTAAATTTTTTTAACAAATTTTAAAGAGCTTCACCCAATGAACATCCTTGCAAAGTTTCAGTTTGATTGGCCTACTGGTTAAGGAGAAGAAGATTTTTAAAGATATTAAAGAATTACTAAAGATTCCCATTTTCAAATGCCGCGGCAACCTGAGTTTTTGACGGAATTGAATTCTTTTAACAACTTTTGAAGAGCTTCACCCAATGAACATCCCTGCAAAGTTTCAGTTTGATTGGCCTACTGGTTTAGGAGAAGAAGATTTTTAAAGATATTTAAAGAATTACTAAAGATTCCAATTTTCATATGCCGCGGTTACAAGAGTTTTTGACGAAATTAAATTCTTTTAACAACTTTTGAAGAGCTTCACCCAATGAACATCCCTGCAAAGTTTCAGCTTGATTGGCCTACTGGTTTAGGAGGAGAAGATTTTTAAAGATATTCAAAGAATTACTAAAGGTTCCCATTTTCAAATGCCGCGGCAACCTGAGTTTTTGACGGAATTGAATTCTTTTAACAACTTTTGAAGAACTTCACCCAAGGAACATCCCTGCAAAGTTTCAGCTTGATTGGCCTACTGGTTTAGGAGGAGAAGATTTTTAAAGAAATTGTGGACGGACAGACAGACGGACAGACGGACAGACGACGGACAACGACCGATCACAATAGCTCACCTTGCACTTTGTGCTCAGGTGAGCTAAAAACTGGTACAGTTCTAGAACAGTATAGACTGATTCTAGAAATGCTCTATATTTGTTCAAGGATGCAGTTCTGGAACTATAGTTCTACATAAGTTTTATTGCCTTTTTGAAATGACACCAAACTGTTCTAATAAATTTCTACAACTTTTCAAAAAATTTTATTGGTAAAATTATTATTAACCCATTCCCACTTAGTGACACTTTTGGACACCTCTCAAGAAAAGCAATTGGGAAACATTGTGTAAAATGAGGAAATTGTTTGTGGCAAATTATTCATTTTATATGATGTTTTCTATTCAGGGGGCTGAAAAATCTAAATTTTCACAAACTTAATATGTTGTATGCAACTCCTTTCAATTTGGACCAGTCTAAAATTTTGCCATCTGGTAATCACTGGGTGGAAACGGGTCCCGGATATTGCTCCTAAAAATGGCCGCAATGTCAAAATATTAAGGAACCTGTGTAAGTATTTGTTTATGTTATGTACTCAGGCTAAGTCTAGCCTTAAAGACAGTATGTGTCTAAAATAAAGTTTACATATTCATTACGTCCTGTACTCGAAGGATTGTCGTCAAAACACCACATGAACCACGTGTTTACCATGAAGAGCCTTACCCCACTGAATCAAGCAAGCGATTTAAATACAATCAACAAAACAATGCTGAAACAAGATGTGAAACACTATGCCTCCAAAACGGGTAAAGGGTTAAAATTTTGACCTTGACCTTGATGAAATGACCTTCCCCAGTTGCGCCTTGTTGAGACCTATCTACATACCAAATATTAGCATTGTAACTTAATCAGGGTTGAAGTTATAGGAAAATGTTAAGTTGGCAGGTTAAGTTTTGCAGACAGACAGACAGACGGACACCGGTAAAACAATATGCCCCCGATCTTATCGATGCAGGGGCATAAAAATAGGCCACTAACATTAAAATTTGACAAAGATATGGCCATTTTTCGGTGGACTGTAGCAATTCCTTTGGGTACTGGGAATTGATATGTTAGCTGTTTGGGAATATTGGAAATTGCTTAAAGGGTACTGAGAATTGCAATGTAAATTTTCCTAGTTTTGGGCAATTTTGTATGTTTAAGACTGAATAATGTTTATTTCCTTTTGTCGGACAGATACATGGAAAAATGCATTATGCAAACTGGAAAAATGATTAGCTTTTGTATGGTTTTAGCTACTCCAAACTAAAATGTAAAATAGGACGTCTGTTCGCAAGGGAGATACAGAGATCATGTAAAAAAAAAACGTCTTTATAGAATTATAACAACATTATAACTCACTAAATTAAAGGGCGATTGGTATCTTTATTTAAATATGTATGCAAAATTTATTTACAAATAGTAAATGATTTTACATTCTATCCAAACCCTTAAGGATAAATCTCGATAATTTTACACCAAGACTATTATATTAAAACGCTTAAACCGATTCTACAAAATGATGTTTCACAGAAAGCTAGATTTCAGAGTGCTTTGTGGATTTTCAAAGAAGCTAGCAAAGCCCACTTGTAATATATTTGACAATTCGTTTCAATCGTGATTCTAAAGTATACTGAGCAAAATTGAAAAATTTACGTTTAATTTCGGGACATAGTGCTTTATGTCAACGTGGCTCTTTGGTGGTATAAGCGCTTTGTAATTTTACCATTTAGATGTTTCTAGATGACTCATACAAACTACATTGTAGCTAAAAATAAGCATATTTACTGTATTTGAAATTGATTCTTCTTGCTTCAAAATGTGAATCATCTCAGTCCAAATTTAACTTATATTCCACGACTAAATGTTGTTAGATGAGACATGAAAGATACCAATAAAAGGAACAGTACCGCTTAATTGAAGTTTGTTAACAATCTTGTTCGTATTTTTTGTTGAGTCATCTGTTCTTTAAAGCTTCAAAACAAGTTCAAAGTTTTGGAATGATTGTCAATTCCCACTATCCAAATATTTTGAAAAATGCAATCCAATGTATACATTTTTCAATTCCCAGTATCCCTTATACTTCAAGTACAAGACCACACGTTTACGACCATATCTCTTTCAATTTTTGAAGATGGGGGCTGAAAATTTCAAGATATGAACTTGAATGATAAAAGTTGAAAATGTTTGCTTCAGATTTTTTTTAAACCATGATTTTATTGCTCATAGATGTAAAATGATAGAGGAATGTATCAACTTTTGTGTGAGCATGCTCTACAAACAGTCGTTTTTTAAAGGGAGCATGGAATTTAAGTCAGTATTACACACATTGAATGTAAAGTATGGATATTGTTTCTCTTGTAATTTGTCCAATTAGCGCTAAAAGATAACAGAATAAAAGAAATTCGGCATTTACTTTTCAGTTTCAATGAGTCTGTAGATAAAAAATGGCGGATTTCGATTAAATTTTTAGCAATATCTGGGACCCGTTTCCACCAAGTGGTAATGGGTTAACTGAACAAGAGGCCCAGTTGGCCTTAACGGTCACCTGAGTAAAAGAGCACCAAGACAAGTGATTTAGGGTTTATTAGAAAAAGATTTTTTAAGAAGTACAAAAATTTACCCCTTTCTGCCCCCGACTGGAGCCCCTTTTACCCCAAGCCCCCCAAACCTCTTTTCACAAACTGGAATTGGCATTCCCCAATGATGCTTCCGACCAAGTTTGGTTGAAATCCCCTCAGTAGTTCTTGAGAAGAAGATGAAAATGTTAAAAAGTTACCAAAAATGACCCCCTTTTGGTCCCCATTTTAGGCTCCCCTGACCTCCAGCCTTTTAATTTTCACAAATCTGTATAATCAGTACCCAATGATGCTTTTCACCAAGTTAGTTTGAAATTGGCTTAGTACTTCATCAGAAGAAGATGAAAATGTGAATTTTTTAACATGATGAACTTTGACCTCTGGGTGTGGCCCCATACATGACCTCAGGGACATGAATTTCACAATTTATAATATACCTGTCCTAGTTGTCATGCACACAGAATATTTAAGCTCTGGCATTAACGGTTTATTAGAAGAAGATTTTTAAAGAAGTACCAAAAATTACCCCTTTTTGCCCCCTAATTGGGCCTCTTTGACCCCCAGAACCCCTATTTTCACAAACTTGAATTGGCCACCCCCAATGATGCTTTCTACCAAGTTTGGTTGAAATCCCCCCAGTAGTTCTTGAGAAGAAGATGAAATATTTAAAAGTTACCAAAAATTACCCCCTTTTGGTCCCAATTTTAGGGCTCCCTGACTTCCCAGCCTTTTAATTTTCACAAATCCCAATAACAATTACCAAATGATGCTTTTCAACAAGTTTGTTTGAAATTGGCTTTGTACTTCATCAGGAGAAAATGAAAATGTGAATTTTTTAACATGATGAACTTTGACCTCTGGGTGTGGCCCCATACATGACCCCAGGGGCATGAATTTCACAATTTATAATATACCTGTCCTAGTTGTCATGCACACAAAATATTTAAGCTCTGGCATTAACGGTTTATTAGAAGAAGATTTTTAAAGAAGAACCAAAAATTACCCCTTTTTGCCCCCAATTGGATCCCCTATGACCCCCCAGAACCCCTATTTTCACAAACTTGAATTGGCATCCCCCAATGATGCTTTCTACCAAGTTTGGTTGAAATCCGCCCAGTAGTTCTTGAGAAGAAGATGAAAATGTTTAAAAGTTAACGGACGACGCACGACGGACGAAGCACGACGACGGACAAACAATGATTGCAATAGGTCACCATGACCATTCGGTCAGGTGACCTAAAAATCCTACAAATGAGGTCAGCATTAAATAAGTATTTTATCAGTTTTTTGTAGTTCAAAAAGAGTCTATAATATTTTTGGCACTGTAAGGGGATTATTTTTAGAATCAAACAAGTTACCTTCACTCCTATGAAATACCAAAACTGTTCTAAAAGAGTTTTGTAGAACAAAATAATAGAGTATTTTGTAGAACCAATAATTTCTGTAAAAAATCTGCAGAGAAATTTATGTATTAAATTACAAGTGCCATCCGCAAAAGGGCCGTAACAAAAATGGACTTTTTCATAAAAGGGCCATAAATCAGTCAAAAATAAATGGACCCTAACCAAAATAAGATATGCACATGTCTGACTTATACAGAGTCTTTCTGTGAAATTTGAATCAAATCCATCCAATGGTTGCTGAGAAATTGGGCAGACACAATTTTTCACCAAAGGGCCATTACTCCATCAAAAATCAATAGACTGTAACCAAAATAAATTATGCACATCTCTGCTTGATACTGATTATATCAGTGAAGTTTGAATAAAATCTGTCCAATTGTTGCCGAGAAATTGAGCGGACACGAAAATGCTACAGACAGGTGGACCGACCAACAGACAAGCTCCTATATACCCCCCCAACATAGCTTAGGGGGTATAAAAAGGTTTTGACAGATGAAAAATTCTCTAGAATCCTGTGACCATATTTCAGGCACAGTATCAATAATTAATCACAAAAAAGGTGGCAAATTGTCACAAGATACACCTGTCACACTGCTTGATGTTGACTATTGATTGATTGATTGGATGGGGTTTCACACACTTTTGGCAGTATTTCAGTTTTAAAGGGGTGGCTGGAGCACCTAGCAATGGATTCCTGGTATTTCTCACCCCATTACTACCAAATCTTATCCGAGCCTCCAGCTGCTCAACCCACTTAGGTTTATGATTATCCACCCATTGGTAGAACACAAACTTCCGAAAGGATATTTGCTGTGACTGGGGATTGATTCCTGGACCTCATGTTTGAGAATCCAATGTGCTACCAACTGATCTATAGCAACTGATATTGATTTAGGGGATTTCAATGAAAGTCTAAAAGCAACAAAGGGCAATAAGTCACGAGGTACAGCCATGCTTCTTTTGCATCTTATTGTGATCATGAAGTTTCATGATCATAGCTTTTATACTTTCAGGATATGTTATGGACAAAATTCAAGTCTAAAAAACAATAAAGGGCAATTCCGAAACGAGAGGACCATGATGGTCCTAAATCGCTCACCGGAGGCATCTGCAAATCACAGTATTTTTTTGTATAAAAAAGACACAACTTGAGCAAAATAAATCAAACAAAGATAAGATTTTGGGCTTTGTACAAAACAATCCAGTTATGCTTTTCATTGCTCTAATTAAGTATTTTTCTAAACTTCAGACTTCAGGGGCGGGGCCATTTTTGAGATTAAATAATTAAAACTTGGTACAGAACCATATGATTAAGCTCTATACAAAATATAGAGGTCTTTGGCCTTGTAGTTTATGAAAAAAACAACAACAAAGATTTACTAAAATTTCCCATTTCAAATGCCGCGGTTACAACAGTTTTTCACGGAATGAAATTTTTTAACAATTTTGAAGGGCTTCACCCAAGGCACATCCCTGTAAAGTTTCAGCTTGATTGGACTACTGGTTCAAGAGGAGAAGATTTTTAAAGATATTCAAATGATTACTAAAGATTCCATTTTTCAAATGCCGGGGCAACCAGAGTTTTTCAGGGAATTAAATTCTTTTAACAACTTTTGTAGAACTTCACCCAAGGAACATCCTTGCAAAGTTTCAGCTTTATTGGCCTACTGGTTTAGGAGGAGAAGATTTTTAAAGATATTTAAAGAAAAACTAAAGATTCCCATTTTCAAATGCCACGGCAACTAGAGTTTTCAACAGAATTAAATTCTTTTCACAACCTTTGAAAAACTTCACCCAAGGAACATCCCTGCAAAGTTTCAGCTTGATTGGCATACTGGTTTAAGAGGAAAAGATTTTTAAAGAAATTGTGGACGGACTGACAGACAGACGACGGACAACGACCCATCACAATAGCTCACCTCGCACTTTGTGCTCAGGTGAGCTAAAAAATAAGTATGGTAGAGATACAGTTCTTGTTCTAATGCACTTCCCCTTATTGAAATTTTTCCACTCAATCAAACCTATTATACTTTCAGAAATTTCGCCTCTGACAAAATTCAAGTCTGAAAAACAACAAAGGAAAATAACTCAAATAATAAGTACGGTAAAGTTATGGTTTTTGTGTAATGCGTTTTCTCTTCGTGAGATCTCTCCACACATTAAGTTTCATTACACTTTCAGAGATGAGCCCCAGACAAAATTCAGGTCTGAAAAACTACAAAGGGCAAAAACTAAAGCTAGATGGTTGTCATAGGACAACTGCTGTCGAGTCCCCAAAGTTTTGACCATCAACTTGACCTTGGCTATCAATCTCTCATAACAGAGAATATAACAGTGTGAAATGTTTTTTTAAATCAATTCTTAACTGTGGACAATATTTTTTGGATAAGTAAAATTTCAACATTTGACCTTGACCTCTGGCATTTGAAGAATCATATTTCCTAACACATCTACCCATTATAGCTTTTATTTCTGCCAATTTATTTTAAAATCCATCCATCTATGTTGTGGCTATGCTCCAGATAAGCTCAATATTTACATTTGACCTTGAACTTGAAGCTATCCAAAAAGTTCTTTCAAATAGCACATTTACTCATGAGGGAGAATAATTGTGCCAATTCATTTTGAAATCCATCCATAATTGTAGGAGAAACTCACTCTTTACAATCACAATTTTAGTGTTTGACCTTGAGCCGTGACCTTGACATTGGAACTATCAAAAAAAATCTTTCAAATGGTACATCTATCCATGATGGAGAATAATGTGCCAAGTTATTTTGAAATCCATTCATAAATGTAGGAACAATTTTCTGGACAAATTCGGATGGACTAATGCACTAACGCACATACTTGTCTTAGTGACTACCATGTCTTGCCGACCTTAAGTCGGCTCGACGAAGATTAACATGGTAGAGTTATGGTTCTTTTGCACTGCACTTCCCTATCATAAGATTTTTCCACACATTAAGTTTCATTAACATACCTATTCTATATTCAGAGATATGCCCTTGAAAAGATTGCATACATACATTATTGAGGGATTCTCACTTAATCCTATTTTGATGGAATTCATTAGGACCGTCTCATTGATCTACATCATCTCATTGATTCACAAGCATAGGATTTCATTTACGATAAATTTTGTGTGAAAAATACTTCTTTTAAACCCTTTCCTTTTTTTCCAAAATTTTAGACCTGTTCAAGTTCAAAGGCTTTGCAGATGACAATTAAAAAGTGATTTTTATTTAAAAAATAATCATTCTGCAACAGAATCATTGTGGAAAAAGGAGAAATTACTTCTTAAAATATGACAATATTTTCTCAAATATGAAGACAGGGATGCTTTTTAATGCCCCTCAAGAAAAGAGCCTTTGAAAACAATGTCTGAAATAAAGAAATTGCTTATAATAAGCAATATATCTTCATTTATTCTCAAAAAGTTTTCTACCCCCCAAAGACAAATGATTTTTAAATTCCATCAACTAACAAGAGGCCCATAGGGTCTTATCGGTCACCTGAGTCCAAAGAGCACAAAAACAAATAAAAGTCCACCAGATTATGCTACAAACAAAATATCGAAGCTCTAAGCCTTTTAATTTGGGAGTAGAAGAGTTTCAAATTTTCATTATATAAGCCATATGTAAAATTTGTGATGTCCGGGGAAGGGCTATTTATGACCCTAGGGCCATAATTCGTACCATATTGATAGGGATTCACCAGATGATGCTACATATCAAAGCTCTAGGCCTATCTGTTTGAGAGAAGAAGATTTTTTAAAGTTTTCACAATATAAGCCTATGTTAAATATGTGAGATTCTGGAATGGGCTAATTTTAATCCTGAGGCAATAACTCGTACAATCTTCATAGAGGTCCACAAGACAATGCTAAATACTAAATATCAAAGTTCTAGCCTCCTGTGTGGGAGACGAAGATTTTTACAAATTTCACTATATAAGCCTATGTTAAATTTGTAACAACCGGGAATGGGCATATTTTAATCCTGAGGCAATGATTTGTACAATTTTGATAGAGGTCCACAAGACAATGCTGTATACCAATTATCAAAGTTCTAGGCACTCCTGTTTTGGAGAAGATTTTTACAAATTTCACTTTATAAGCCCTTTCTGAAACCTGTGACTTCCAGGAATGGGCTAATTCTGTCTCTTGGGCCGTGATTTATACAATCTTGATAGAAATTCACCAAATGATGCTACATACCAAAAATAATAGCTCTAGGGTCTCTAGTTTGGGAGAAGAAGATTATTGAAATTTTCACTACATAAGCCTATGTTAGACTTGTGATGTCCGGGAATGGGCTAATTTTGACCCTGGGGTTATAATTTATACAATATTGATAGAGGTCCATTAGATGATGCCACATATCAAATATCAGAGCTGTAGGTCTTTTGGTTTTGTAGAAAAAGATTTTCAAAGTTGTCACTAGGTAAGCTTATGTACCCGACCCACCTTACACCCCCCCAGCACGGCCATTTCTTGACAGATTTTTTTCTTGTACAAACTTGATAGTCCTTGCCATTTTTAGACTCAGAATACCAAATGTAAATCTAATCTGACAGCCAGTTCATGACAAGAAGATTTTTAAAGATGTACCCTTTTTGGCCCCTTATAGAGTCCCAAAGGGAGATAACTCCATGACATGAACAATTCTGACGCGCCTTCCCATAAGGATGCTTCCTACCAAGTTTGGTTGAAATCCATCCAAAGGTTCTGAAGAAGAAGTGGAAAATGTAAGAAGTTAACGCACGACGCAAAACGACTGACAAAACACGATCACAATAGGTCACCGTGACCTTCAGTCAGGTGACCTATAAAATGTTGTCTGCAACTTCTTGCAATTTGGACTTGTCTAAAATTTTGTCATCTGGTAATGAGTTAATATACCGTGAGTTCTAATAAACTTCAGGAGTAACATCACTTGGAACCAATCACCTTAGTTCCTACAGTTAAATTGATTGATGGAATGGAGTTTTATGCCACTTTTAACAGTATTTCAGTTATATCACTGCGGCTGGAGCACCTAACAATGGATTCTTGGTATTTCTCACACCAGTACTACCACTACATCCCTTCCTAGCATCCAGCTGCTATCCCACTAAGGTTTATGATTATCCACTCATTGTGAGAGTCAAATGTAGGAAAGGATATATGCCACCGACCGGGATTGAATCCTTGACATCCCATGATTGAAGATTCGGAGTCTGAGGATTGTGCTATGATGGTGACTCCTACAGTTCAAGGTAAAAAACATGAAATAAATGATCCAGATTAGCTTTAACCTATATGCCCTTAGCTAGTTATTCAATTTATCTATCCCTAATATAGATAATAATTATGAGAAATAATGCTACTAAACCGAGATTCTTTTGGTTTAACCTTAATTCGATTTTAGCACAAGTAAAAATACTTTTTGTTCATGATTAGTTGTTTGATTTATGAGAATGAAGAAACTGTAGACATAATAATTTGATCAAACTTGGTATGGCTCATGTCAAATTTAAAGAAAATTCAATTAGTCTGACAGTGTCAAAGGCAGGTAATTACGGAATGTACTAATTGCTATAAGATAACAATGGATTTTGTCATCACCGAGAAAACTTGATGACACCCCACTCCACTTTACTTCTAATAACACCATGTTTTGCACTATAAACAAAATATATTTTCATTCTTATTTCAAATGAAAATTCAAGTAAGGGTAAAGAGATTCTCATTTACATAGAACTGTCTTGACCTTAATGTCATGCTTAACCCTTTTCATGCTGAATAAATAGCTTTCTCAGAATTGCTGAAAGCAATGGATAACTTGATTGTGTGTCAATATTTCTTTTGAAAACTAATTTCTATGAATAATTTTTGCTTCATTGGGATAGACAGATGGTGTAGACTAAGATCAGACTGCACATATGTCAAAACAGTTTTATTCCAGGTTCGGCACGACAAAGGTTAAGCTGGAATGTTTGGCAGGAGCTTCAGATGGAGAATTTGTCTGCACAATTTGTTTTTTTTATTATTCATATTTTCTATCCTGACAGACAAAGATTTTTAAACTTCTATCAAATGTAAATTATCATCTTCAACTTCTTTCAATTTGGACCTGTCTGAAAATTTGTTTTAGGTAATGGGTTAACTCATAATGAGGTATAAAATATCACTATAAAACTTTAATACCAAACTATTTTGGTTTTGAATTTGTAAGAGTTCATAATTCAATAATAAACTTAACGATATGGAAAACATATAAATTGCAAAATGCACTAGATAACATTTCAACTGAATTTTACACAAAGACTGAAAAATTGGGTATCATCAAACACTTCTTCTTTTATTACTTGTATAACAAGATTTGTTTAGGAAACACCATGACACAACAAAAGACTTTTTTCGGAAATGTGACCTAAATAAGTGACCGTGACCATGGATTACCTTGACCTTACCATTAAGTGATGCCAATCAATACAAGAAACCTATATCCCAAATATAACATATACATGTATATATATGTAATAGCTTGTTACAGGCAATTTCTACATTTTTATCCTTTTTTTCTTTCTCAAAAGACAAATGTAGTCAAGACTTTCTCATCTCGCAATTGTCGTTTGCAACTTATTTGAATTCAGACTAGTCTAAAATTTTGCTTAGTGGTAAAGAGGTTGTAAATGTTTAGATTGTTGGTTAAGTTTTGCTTGCACAGATCAACAGCAGTAATACAATATGCCCCAAATCTTTTGATGCAGGGGCATTAAAACCACTGTAATTCATGGAATTTTGAGGTGCACGGGGGTGAGGGAAAGCAACATTTTGAATGTTCTATCAGATACATATCAATAACCACTATTATGCAGAACCAGGAATATTTTTTTTATGGCAGGTGGCCTGGACAAAAAACAACCTGCACATTATGTGCCATCTTATCTTTATCTTCACCTCCTGCTTGTCCCTTAAAGCCAACATTATTTATTCCATTAATTTTCTAAATAGTAAACAACCCAAAACAAGTGCTTACAGTTCTTTCAGTTCTTTGAATTTCATACAAATTTGTATTTTATTCAGCATGATAAGGTTTTGAACGAATACAACCAAATCTAGGCCCCTGCAGCCTATTATTAATTCTTCCCAATTTACCTCTGCTTAGCTGGAGGCTCACAAAGGATGTAGTAGTAGTACTGGTGTGAGAAATACCAGGAATCTATTGTAAGGCTCTCCAGCTGTTGTGATTTGACAGAAATACTGTAGACCGTGGGGCTAAACTTCATTCAATCAATCAACCAATTTACCTCTATCCTAATATATGACTCTAAGGCATTATGCTGAAGTTGTTATCGAGTGTTCACATTTTGAAATTCAATCATCCAATGATCTACTTGTTAGATTACAACATGCCCCTGGTATAAGTAACAATATTTGAATAGTAACCAGCAGTTAAGATCCCTTTACACTTTCAGATTTCTCATAGTCAGAAAAATCGGGATCAATGTTGGAAAAAAACGGAACTAAAAATTGTCGCAGAGGGGACTTATACCCCCCCAACAGCGCTTGTCTATAAACAAGTGTTATCTGCCAAAGGGCCGTAACAAAAATGGACTGTTTTAATTAAGGGCGGTAAATCATTCAAAAATCATTGGACCATAACCAAAAAAAGATATGCACATGTCTGACTTATACAGAGTCTTTCTGTGAAATTTGAATCAAATCCGTCCAATGGTTGCTGAGAAATTGAGCAGACACGATTTTTCACCAAAGTGCCATAACTCTGTCAAAAATCAATGGGCCATAACCAAAATGTGGTATGCACATCTCTGCTTGATACTGATTATATCAGTGAAGTTTGAATATAATCTGTCCAATAGTTGCCGAGAAATTGAGGGGACACAAAAAATCTACAGACAGACTGACGGACAGACAGATAGACAAGCTGACTCTTATATACCTCCTATAGTTTTGGGGGGGGATATAGATATTCATTATAAGTATAGCGTCTGTAAGGTATTGTAACAAATCTATGACAGTTCAGGACAGCAACTCTACAGTCAATGAGGATTGACCAAGGTGGCACAACTAATGATCATGGTGTTTGTACAGCTCCATACGGTACTAGAACGATTCACGGCGGTAGCCACATGAGCCAATCATGGAGCTCCGTAGCTAAACCATGGATCATTCATAGGACAAAGGAACACAATTCGTGGTGAATCATGGGAATTTGTGGTGTCAGACATTCCATGACTGGCTACGGTGTCAGTAAACAATAAGCAGGAATCTTCTACGGTTGTGCTACAAATTAGGCCACGCCAAATATACACCACGATTTGTCACAAACAGTTTAAAACTTCTGTATTGCTACCGTGGAGTTTCCCAAATCATCACAATTCATCAAGATTCACCACGGTTCTACTATGAATCACCAGGATACCCAATGATTTTACAAATCATGGAGAATCATAGCAGTTCCAGGACCAAAAATCATGAATGTGTAAACAGGCATTTAAAGATCTACAAAAGGCATGCTTTGCCTTCATTTAGCCAATCAGGATATCAAAATTTGTATCAGGTCTTTGACTGTTGTTGAGATTAGTGATGCATGCTGATTGCAGTCATTCCTTACGGACCAGAGCAGGGGAGGCACAATGAAGGATTCTAGGCTAGGGATATAAATTTTCTTGTCTAACACTTGCCCAAAAAGACAGCAATATCTAAAGTACTATCATGTTAAAATTGCTATCTTCAACTTCTTTAAACTTGGACTAGTTAAAAATTTTATTTTCTAGTAATGGGTTAGAATGAGAAGGAGCTAGTTGTGTCATTGCCAGACTGCTTACATGTCTCTGCAAATATTAATCTGTAAAGCTGTCTCACAATTACAACAGAGACTCCGTCTCTAACCATATGGTGGGTATGCTTTTGATTGACAAGATACCTCAATTTGCACTCTGCCAAGAAACTAGTTAGCAATTAGCATGGAAAAAACAATGAATTAGTCTTTTATTGATACAGGTAGATTCCTGTCTTAACCTATTACCAGACAGCAGAATTCTAGACCGGCCCAAATTCAAAGATGTTGTAGATGACAATTTGAAGTGAATGAAATTTTGGTTTTTTCAACTTTCTGGGTAGAAAACATTGTGGATAATGAAGAAATTGCTTGTAACAAGCAACTTCTTCATTTTCCACAATGTTTTCAAAATCTTGTTATCTTAGGGCGTCTAAAAGCATCACCGAGTGGGAATGGGTTAATACAGACCTGCTCTGATACTAATATACTGTAAAATATATACTTCTTCAGATGAACAGGAAAAAGTTCTTTCTGTGAAACTACATATGTAATATATATATTAACCCTTGTCATGCTGAGCCTAGAATATTCCCATTTTGGCATGTGCAGTCTGATCTGAGTCTACACCACCTTTTTTATGTTAATTTTAAGCCAGAGTTGTATATAAAATTAAAAAAAGATAAAAAAATTGACCAACAGTTAGGGCCTTTCAGTGTTATCAGCCCTTTGATTTTATTGCAATTCTGATGGAGGATTTTATTCAGCATGACAAGTGTTAACCTCATATTTATCTTCACGAATCATTTCTTTGCTTAACCATCCACTAGAGAACAAAATTTGAAATGTAAATGATTCAAAGATATTCCATATGCCAAGTTTTAGTTGATGAAATATTGAAATAATCTAGGTCTGTAACATT
Source organism: Fragum fragum (assembly GCA_946902895.1). Taxonomy (NCBI): domain Eukaryota; kingdom Metazoa; phylum Mollusca; class Bivalvia; order Cardiida; family Cardiidae; genus Fragum; species Fragum fragum. The sequence continues at coordinate 11,004,965 of OX336373.1, read as the reverse complement.
TTCAACAATGTATTTTCTAGAGGGTCGTGAACAAGGGTGAATGAGTGGGAATCGGTTAACTACAGTGTCGGAAAAATCTTTAAATATTGTCTCTCATCAATTTCTTATTACTTCAAAGGTCCTTATAATTGCTGTATTTGTCTAACCTCTAAACAATTCCTCTTGTTTCAGTCATTCATGTATCAAAAACAAGATTGCCATAGTCACAATGTCCAACACATCTTAATAAGCTTTAACGCCACTTTCAACACTATTTCAGTCTTATTACCATAAATGTAAGAGGACTTGCATTTAAGCACTTTTCTTTTTGATCCCTTTTTCTGTGACACAACCTGGTAGTGGTAAAACCTGATAATAATTCAAAAGTTCAGGTGACTGTCAGAAAAAACTGTAAAAATCTAAAACAAATCTGTCCAATGGAAAAAATCTAGGACTGGCCGAAATTTAAAGGAGTTGCAGAAGACAATCTAAAGTTCGCATATCTTAGATTTTTACTATTTTCTGGCTGAAAACATTGTGGCAACAAGCAATTTCTTCGTTTTCCACAATGTTTTCCTATTTGTTTTTGGAGGGGGTATTGGTTAACAAGAATTCAGCATAAAGCCCCACTTTCTGTGACTCAGCCTAAAATACCCTGACAATATCCACAAGGTCAGACATAGGACAAGGAAGATTCTGGGAAAATTTCATCTAAACTTGTCCGTAAATGAAGATTGTATTAACCCTTGTCATGCTGAACCCGGAATATTCCGGTTTTAGCAGGAGGTGTAGACTAAGATCAGACTGCACTTATGTGCAGGCTGATCATAGTCTACACCTCCTGCTTGTACTTTTCCTGTCAGAGTTGTTTATGAAGTTGATTTCTAAAAGAAATGTTGATTTTTGAACAACAAGTTTCTATCAGTGCTTTCAGCCCTTTGATTTGACAGCATTTCAGTTGGGTAATTTATGCAGCGTGACAAGGGTTAAGAAGTTGTCAAGACACAAAGACAGATGTTCAAGATGATATTAATACATAATAATACATCCGTGGCTTTAAAAAAAAATCTATAGCTGTTTAAATGCACCTCTTAACCATTTCCTGCACAACCCCTTGTTTTTATGTCAAACTTGCACAAATATTGTTGGAAAAGAAGGAATTGCTTTTTGCAAATTATTTTCTACTCTATAGATTGGTTACTTTCGAAATTACATTCACTTTTAAATGTTGTCTGCAACTTCTTTCAAATTGGACAATTATAAAATTTTGAAAAACAGGAAATGGTTAAAGTTCAGACAGTTATGAAATATTGCTTTCTCAGCTAACAGGTCAGGGGATTTGGCCACATACCAAATGCCTTTGCTTGTCAAATTGTTTCATGCACAACATGATAGTCTGATATCAGAACATACGCTCTGTCTACCCAATAAGTCTTTCTATGGATTCATATTTGTCATATTAACCCTTTCCTGTTTTATACAATTTTAGACCCGTCCAAATCAAATGTTTTGCAGACGAAATTTTAAATAGTTCTAATTTGAAAAAAATCATTCAGGAGGGTAAAAAATATTGTGGAAACAGAAGAAATTGCTTGGATTTATTCTTTTCCCACAATGTTTTCTCAAGTATAAAATCACAGGGAGTTGAAAACCAGGGATTGTACAGGACAGGGTTAAAATGCAGATAACCCTTGAATATATAATTGTGGAAATAGCACATCTTAACCACACAAGGTACCATAAATACCACACAATGAAGCTTTCTGAGGCCCTAAAGAAAATTAATCATGAAAACCAACCTCTCCTTTTCTCAGAATGATTCCTACCTATTTGGCACTTATTTTCAAAATTTAGCACATTTTAAAATGTTGTCAGCATTTTTTCAATTTGGACCTTTCTGAAATTTTGCTGTCTGGTAATTGGTAAATTAACCTTTGTCATGCTGTATAAAACTCTTTTTAGGATTGCAATAAATTCAAAGGGCCAAAGCAAATGACACACTATATAGTTATTGGTGTTAACTTATTTAAAAATGAATTTTATAATCAATATGTTTTTGAATATGATAAACAGGCAGTGAAGACTAAGATCAGACTACAATATGTGCAGACTGATCTTTGACTATACTGGAATAGGAGTATTCAAGGCACAGAAAGACAAAGGTTAACAAAAAAATGTTTGCTTCAGTTTCTTTGATTTTGGATGTTCTACCTCGACCTGTTCCCACACAATCCCGCATTTTTTCCCTCCAAAGGAAAAAACTTTCAAAAACATTTCAAGCACTTTCATTATCAGCATGTGTTTCTACCCCGACAAGTCAAAGATTTTTGCAATATCACAAAAAAAACCACTTTTCCACCAGCACTTCATTTTTTTCTTAATTAGACAAGTCTAAATTTTGTGGTCTTCTATAACAAGTTAAATTGCCGCCGTCATAGCGCAGTTGGTAGCGTGTCGGACTGTCAATCTAGAGGTCCCGGGTTCGATCCCCGACCGCGGTACTCATCCTTTCTGACTATTTGTCTCTCACCAATGGGTCGATAATCGTAGACCTATGTGGGATAGCAGCTGGAGGCTTGGAAAGGATGTAATGGTAGTACTGGTGTGAGAAATACCAGGAGTCCATTGTTAGGTGCTCCAGCCGCCGCGATATATAACTGAAAGATTGTTGAAAGCGGCGTAAAACCCCATTCAAACAAACAAACAAAACAAGTTAAATTATATTATGATTGTGACAACTTGCTGCCATGATGAATATTAGCCAAGCACTCAGGTAAGAATATAATCATTTATAAAGTCATCTTGATTTCATAGGCTTATTAAAGACATATTTCCTCTTTTTTGCCAAATGAAAACTTGCAGACAAGAATGCAGTGTTTAAAATACAGTGTAACAATAATACAAATTACTTGTTACAAGCAAAATACTTTATTTCTTTTATTTTCACACAATATTTTCAACCCTGTCAACTCAATCTTTTAAATTTTGTTATCAACTTCTTTAAATTTTGACAGAACATTTCACCCTTAGATAATGGGTTAACTAATAGGCTCTGAAGTACATTAGGTAGGTTTATGATGTTAAAGCTATAAAGCATGACTGTTACGAAGGTTGTATATTCAAAGGTGTCCATCGGTCAATCAAACTGGACAGTAAATAATTTTTATGACAGAGGTGATGACAAAAATAGTTTCTGATTGATGTTAGTAGTATTGGAATAAAAAAATTCAAATTTCATTTGTGTGGACACAAGTTCTTATAAGAAATTTTGTTCTTAAACTTTCAGAAGTGATTTTTTTTCAATATTTTTGTTTTTCTTATAAAAACATTTCAACTCTTAAGCATTTAAATATTGCTGCCATAAGTTAGCTGTTTAAAACCATTTTCATGGCAAAATTTTAGACTGGTCCAAATTGAAAGGAGTTGCATACAAGAATTTAAAATTTACAAAATATTATATTTTTTCAACTTTCTTGATAGAAAACACTGTGTAAAATGAAGAAATTGCTTGTTACAAGCAATTTCTTCATTTTACACAATGTTTTCCCAATTGTTTTTCTTGAGGGGCATCCAAAAGCGTCACTGTGTAGGAATGGGATGCCCTGAAATAATACAATAATTGAAAACTGCTCCTTTTCTTACAATAAATTCTACCCTATTTGGAACTTATTTTCCAATTTTCTAGCAATTTGAAATGTTGTCTGCAACCTCTTTCAATTTGTACCAGTAATCTGTCATCTGGTAATGAGTTAAACTAAGTTCCATCAAATATGAAACTTAAAACTGTGAGCTTCATTACAGGGATAATTTACCTGAGAACTCAGTAGAACTGGATGCCACCCACTTACCTTGTTTCAAGTTTTTGGTAGTGCTAAAAGATTAGACACAGGGATCGAGTATAATCATTTCACAAATCAGATACTCTGGGTACAATATTGGATATTACTACTTCTGTTTGGATGTATTCATGTTGGTAAGTAACATTCATATTGTCCTGATATCTCACTGTTTTAATCCATTACCAGACAATAAGGTCCAAATTTAAAGAAGTTACAGACAACAAATTTTAGTTGATGAACTTTTAAAAATCTTTGTGTTTTGTAGAAAGGAATTTCTTCATTCTTCACCATGTTTTTATCTTTCAAGTTCATGAGTGGGTAGGGGTTATTCCGACAGCCCCACCTGCTGCAAGAACTATAGTTAGTTGAAAATCTAAAAGGGGAATAATTCTTTAAAAAAATTCATCAAAAGTCATCTATCTCTCTTGGGGTAGTATGTATTATCTCCATGAAATTGAACAAACATGCAAATTTCAAGTAAATATATATTTATTGATAGTAGAGATATGGCAGACCATGGTTAAACCAAGCAAACAACTCAAAGGTAATGACAATAGCTTGACTTTTCATATATATATTAACTCATTACCAGACAACAAAATGTTAGACTGGTTCAAATACAAAGAAGGTACAGACAGCAATTTTTAAGTGATGAAATTTTAGAGTTTTTTCATATTTTGAGTTGGAAAATATTGTGGATAAGTAATTTCTTCATTGTCCACAATGTTTTGTAAACCATTTTCATTTCCAAAAGCGTCACAGGCTTATTCTAATATAGAAAGACCAGCATCATAGGGTATAAAGAACACTATATAAAGGCTTTCCAAGTTCAAAAGATTAAACACCCAGACAAGACTGAAGACTGTATTCTGTAATCAGCGGTAAATTTGTTACAAACAAAATTGTGGGGCACATGCCCTGAACCATTTGGGAAATCAGATGTGAAATTATTTGGAATTAAAAACAAATTTTTGATGAAGAAAATAACTGAAATCTTGGGTTTTTTTTGCTAATTTGGGAACAGATGAACAAATCACAGTGAAAATACTTCTCATTTATACTATGTAGTCTTCCAGAGGTTTGGGAGGAGATGTCATTTAAAAAATCGTTCTTTATTTCTATATAACCCACACCCCCCCCTGGGGCTCCCCCCCTGGGGACCCGAGGATCATGATTTTAGCTATTTTGAAAGAGGTTAATATACTGATGCTTCATGCAAAATATCAAGGCTCTATGCCTTCTTGGTCAGGAGGAGAAGATTTTTAAAGATTATTTAAAATTTTACTTTTGTTGCCATGGCAACCAGAGTTTTTAACGGATTTCAATTCTTTTAGCTATTTTTGAAGGGGACCACCTAAGGAACATTTCTGCCAAATTTGGTTCAAATCAACCCAGTGGTTTGGGAGGAGATGTCATTTAAAAAATCGTTCTTTATTTCTATATAAACACACACCCCCCCCCCCCCGGGGCTCCATCCCTGGGGACCCGAGGATCATGATTTTAGCTATTTTGAAAGAGGTTAATATACTGATGCTTCATGCAAAATATCAAGGCTCTATGCTTCTTGGTCAGGAGGAGAAGATTTTTAAAGATTATTTAAAATTTTACTTTTGTTGCCATGGCAACCAGAGTTTTTAACGGATTTCAATTCTTTTAGCTATTTTTGAAGGGGACCACCTAAGGAACATTTCTGCCAAATTTGGTTCAAATCAACCCAGTGGTTTGGGAGGAGATGTCATTTAAAAATTGTTCTTTATTTCTATATAAACACACCCCCCCCCCCCCCGGGGCTCCATCCCTGGGGACCCGAGGATCATGATTTTAGCTATTTTGAAAGAGGTTAATATACTGATGCTTCATGCAAAATATCAAGGCTCTATGCTTCTTGGTCAGGAGGAGAAGATTTTTAAAGATTATTTAAAATTTTACTTTTGTTGCCATGGCAACCAGAGTTTTTAACGGATTTCAATTCTTTTAGCTATTTTTGAAGGGGACCACCTAAGGAACATTTCTGCCAAATTTGGTTCAAATCAACCCAGTGGTTTGGGAGGAGATGTCATTTAAAAATTGTTCTTTATTTCTATATAACTCCCCCCCCCCCCCTGGGGCCCCGAGGATCATGATTTTAGCTATTTTGAAAGAGGTTAATATACTGATGCTTCATGCAAAATATCAAGGCTCTACACCTTCTGGGTCAGGAGGAGAAGATTTTTTTTAAATTTCACTTTTGTTGCCATGGCAACCAGAGTTTTTAACGGATTTCAATTCTTTTGGCTATTTTTGATGGGGACCACCTAAGGAACATTTCTGCCAAATTTTTTTCAAATTGGCCCAGTGGTTTGGGAGGAGATGTTGTTTAAAGAAATTGTTGACGGACGACGCATGACGGACAGACGCAGGACAAAAGGGGATCACAATAGCTCACTTGAGCACTACGTGCTCAGGTGAGCTAAAAAGACACAACTTGAGCAAAATAAATAAAACAATTATAAGATTTTGGCTTTGTACAAAACAATCCAGTAATGCTTTACAATAATGAATGCCTTTGGCTTTATAGTTTAATCCGTTACAAAACTATCCCAGAATTTGTCACCCTCAGGGAAAATAGGTTTAAAAAAGCATTGTGAGAAAGGGAGTGACATGCAATTCCTCCATTTCTATTTAAGAAGAATTGTTTCAATGCGATTTATGCAATTCACGACCCCAGGAGCAGAGACGTTTTTTATCCTAAGAGCATATTTTCCTGTAACATAGTACAAAATTATTTAGTCATGCTACATACCAAATATGAAGCCCTTCACCAAATATGAAGCACCTTATATTTCAGAAGGAGCAGACTTTTAAAGTTGCTCTAATTGGGTGTTTTCCAAAATTTTGGACCTCTGGGGCTGTGCCATGTTTTATCCCAGGGCTAAGAATTTAGCTATTATGGTAGAGAACCATCTGGTTATGCTATATACCAAATATGAATGCCTTAGACTTTGTAGATTGGGAGAAGAAGACTGTTGAACATGGTCTAATTGAGCTTTTTTACGAACTTTGGACATCCAGGGAAGGGTTATTTTAACCTACAGGCATAATTTAATCAAAACTGATAGGTAACAGCCAGGCTATGCTACACTCAAAATATGAATGCCTGCTGCCTTAAAATGAAGAAATTCTTTTTAACATCCTCAAATTTTGCGTTTTTCCCAATGTTTGGACCCCTCATGCAGGGCCGTTTTAAACCCTAGGAGGCAACTTTTAGTGATATAGTCTAAAACCAACTAGTTATGCTACATACCAAATAAGAATATCCTAGACCTTATAGATCAAGAGGAGAAGTCTTTTGAAATTGCTCTAATTAAGCATTTTCCCAAACTTCGGACCTCAGGGGCAGGGCCATTTTTGACCCCAGAGATTAAATATTGAAAAACTTGGTAGAAAACCAAATTATTAAGCTCTATACAAAATATAAAGGCCTTAGGCCTTGTAGTCTATGTAAAAAACAACAACGAAGATTTACTAAAATTTCCCATTTTCATATGCCGCTGTTACAAGAGTTTTTCACTGAACGAAATTTCTTTAACATCTTTTGAAGAGCTTCACCCAAGGAACATCCCTGCAAAGTTTCCTACTTATTTATGAGGAGAAGATTTTTAAAGATATTTAAAGAATTACTAAAGATTCCCCTTTTCAAATGCCGCAGCAACCAGAGTTTTAGACGGAATTAAATTCTTTTAACAACTTTTGTAGAATTTCACCCATTGAACATCCCTGCAAAGTTTCAGCTTGATTGGCCTACTGGTTTAGGAGGAGAAGATTTTTAAAGATATTCAAAGAATTACTGAAGATTCCCCTTTTTCAAATGCCGCGGCAACCAGAGTTTTTGACGGAATTAAATTCTTTCAACAATTTTTGTAGAGCTTCACTTTAGGAACATGCCTGCAAAGTTTCAGCTTGATTGGCCTACTGGTTTAGAAGGAGAAGATTTTTAAAGAAATTGTGGATAGACGGACAGACGAACGGACGTACGACAGACAACGACAGATCACCTTGCACTTTGTGCTCAGGTGAGCTAAAAACACCCGAAACTTAGACATAAGAGCGTGTCTAATTTGTGAAGAGATGAGCAGTACACACAACTTTAAAAAAAAATTAATATTGATCAAATTTCCTTTAACCCTTTCCCATTCAAATACGGGTTTTTACGTTAGTGTGATTTTTATACTTGAAAAAACATTGTGGAAAAAGAAGAAATTGCTTGTAACAAGCAATTTCTCCTTATTTCAACTATATTTTCTACCACATATTATGGTTTCATTTCAAATGGCATCAACCTTTTTGACATTGGAACCTTCTAAAACTTTTGTCTGGTAATGGGTTAAAATGATTTCAAGTATCCATATTCTTCTTCTGTAACATGAAAATATACTAAAGCTAACCCATTGGTCCTGTTTTTCACCCTAATTCATTTCCTTAATTAGCTGTGAATCTATATTCCAAAATATCTAACTAGAAACTAGAAATTAAAAGTGATCAAAATCAGGGAACTTGCAGGCATAAAAATAAATTATTCTAGCTTATCCTCTTCAGAAAAGCACACTTCCTCTAGATTTTGAAAATTAGTAAAACCTTTTACTTGAGAACAAAATGTTGGATTCATGTTTTATTCAAAGAAGGTTCCAGGTTCAATCCTCAGCCATAACAATTTTCCTCTGCAACATTTGTCACCCACCAATGGGTAGACAATCGTAAATCCAAGTGGGTTGAGCAGCTGGAGCCTGGGTATATGGATGTTGTGATAGTGCTGGTGCTCCAGCTGCCGAGATATCACTGATATTACCCAGTATGTTGAAAGCTGATGAAACCCTATTCAATCAATAAATCATTATTCAAAGGTAAACATTGATTCATCCGTTTACATAGGTCCAAAGTCAAAGAAGTTGCCAATGACATTGTTTAGTCGATGAAATTTTAAAGATTTGTATTACGAAGTGGGTTTCGTCTGTCAGTAACCCACGGATTTCGGTAGTTGTTGTTGAAATTCATGATGCTGTTTTCTTAGGTAGAAGGCTTAAGTCGGAAGGATGAATGTCAAAGGAAAAGATGTCAATTTATTGATATTTAATTAAACATATGATATAGATTCACACAGAATAACATAAAACGTTCAACAATTCCCAAAGACAGATTTGAATAATTTTAGAAACATAAAGTCCAAATGTTCACCAAGAAGATTCTCATTTCATTTAAAACAGAGTTGTACAGATCTAGATTTAGTTGTTTACGTTATCTAACACAAAGTCATTCTACACAAAGTAATTCTAAGTTTTTTCTCAAGCTCCTGTGCGCCTATTTATATGTTCTTAAAAGGAAATGAGTCCAAATGACTAAGCTTTAATAAAAACATATTATAGGAAATATAGATTATTTGACTACTAAACCATCAGGATTATAACACATGCTAAGTATGTGTGTTACCACAGCTGATTGCTATAACCTGTTGGCCTATCTGTCAAACTCCTTATATGCACAAAACACAAAAGAAGGTTTTAACACTTTTTTTTATACAGATTAATTCTGCTTCTCAAGAAATGAAATACATATTTGGTAATTAATAAAAATTCAACCCTTAACTAGTGGCACAATATTTGTCTTTTGAGTTTGATCCCCAAGGCAGCAGACCATATCCTTTCCGACATTTTTCTCTCACTGATGGGTGGATAATCATATACCTAAGTGGGATAGCAAGGGTTAAATGTTTCAAGAGTCTTATAAGTAACGAGGTCAAAGTTACCAAGGAGATAACCCTTTCCCACACAACCCCCTCTTTTTTACACCCCTAAAGAAAATGAAGAAATAACTTACTACAAGCAATTTCTTCATTTTCACATTGTTTTCTACCTAAAGAAATAAATGTTTTAGAATTTTCAACAATTTGAAATTGTTGTCTGAAACTTCTTTGAAAGATCCGTGTGCTCAAGTGAGCTAAAATACCTAGGAGATGAACTTGCAAGCAGAATTTGCAATATTTCTGAAATACATTAAAACTACTTTTTACGGCGTAGGTATTTAACTGATTTAGTGGTTAAGCCTCCAATGGCAGTTTGCACTCGTTGAACTTTGAAACGACCTCAAAATTTGGTCTGTTAACTCAAGCTTTCAAAGCTGACACTTTGCCTGCTAAAAATCTCAAACTCGCCACAACTGTGTACATAGCATTGTTCCTATAAATAAAAGAAAAGCCATTTTGTAATTTTTGGTTATTATGTATCCAGAGTGACTAAAATGGAGTGACCTGATTTGACCAGATGATTGTGAGGGAGCATTAGGTGGAGTGGTATTGAGCAATATGTTTTAAGAGCCCTTGTACAAAATAGCTATTTGTTGAATAAAAAGCAATGTCTCCATATAGAGATTGTTAATCCTACTTAACCTTGTTTCTTTTTCCATGACAAAAACCATATAGACTGTACTTAATTTTACCTTTTCCCACACAATCCCACTTTTTTACCACCATCAAGAAAAAGGCTTCATAAAACATTATGAACAAATAAGAAATTGGTCATAATAAACAATTTTCTTCACTGTCAAAAATGTTTTCTACTCTACAAGAGTAAAGAACTTAAACTTGGTATCGTGCTCTGGACTCTATTATCAGCTGTATTACATAAACATATTAAACAAGAGCCATGTTGGACATGGCCATCCCCCGCCAAAAAAGCTTGATAGTAAACTGAAGCAAGTTAGATTTAGGCACTGCATTTCTTGTCAATGAGTTCGATAAAAGCTATTATACTTTCAGAGATATGCTCCGGACAAAATCTTAGTCTTTAAAACAACAAAGGGCAATAACTCCAAAATTATGCAAGCAAGAGTTGTGGTTCTTGTGCACTGCACTTCTCCTCATTGAGATCTATTTACCTATGATGTTTCAAGTTGATAGCAATTATACTTTAAGAGATATGCTCCAGATAAGTTTAGTGACGGAGGATGGAATAACAGACGGAGACCATTTATATATCCCCTTCGCAGAAATGGCAGGGGATAACAAACCTGGCTAGGCAATAGGTAAAACTTAACCCATTCCCACACAATAAAATTCTAGACCAGTCCAAATTCAAAGAAGCTGCAGACAACTATTTCAAGTTGATGAAATCTTTAAAATCTTTGTCTTTTGGGTAGAAAACATAGTGGATGATGAAGAAATTGCTTGTAACAAGCAATTTCTTCATTTTCTACATTGTTTCCAAAAGCTTTTTTCCTTTTGGGTGTCTAAAGGCGTCACTGAGTGGGAATGGGTGAAAAAAATTATCTATATGAAAATTTCCATTTTGTACACCAAAATGGGCATATCAATTTACTACGCCAACATGGACATCATTCATCAGTACTTTCAGTGCTTTGATTAATTTTGTTGTCTGGTAATAGAGTAATTCACCCTCCCATTTAAATGCTGTCTACAGTTGTATATGTTTACAAGTGCAATAAGACCAATCTATTTCTTTTCTCTTTTTTTTGTCATTTTAGCAATGTGTTGATATTTGCATCTTAAATGAAAGGACTATTTAAGCTTCCATAGAAATTGCAATTTTTTACAAGTCTTAAAGACAAAAGAAAACAGCTGATGTAAGAATTTCATAAATTTTCACAAATCGATATAGCGAATAAACAGAATCCTCTTAACCCATTCCCACACAGTGATGCTTTCTGAAGCCCCTTAGACCCTTTCCTGTTCAATCCCTGGTTCAATGTCCCTGTGATTTTTCATTTAAGAAATCATTGTACAAAAAGAAGAAATTGTTTGTAACAAACAATTTCTTCTTTTTTCACAATATTTTCTTCCCTACTCTGGGTCCAAAGAATCCACTGGTTTGTTCCTATCTACCAGTAGGAAATCTGGGAGGACGAGTAAAAAATTTGAGGTGGTCGTGACAGCCTGGACAAGTGAAAAATACAAGAGGATTATGATGGTCCTAAATCGCTCCCTGAAATGTTTAAGGATTTTCTCATTTAAACCTAGGTATATTGATGATCCCACCATATAGCCCTAATTTCCTGAATATGGTTATTATTTGAAGTATTTTGTAAGAGAGTCAATAGACATCAACACATACCAAATATCAAAGCTCTACTGGCTTAATGATTTAGGAGGACAATATTTTCAAAGGTACCCTTTCCTGTACAATCACTGGTTTTTACGTCTCTGTGTTTTTAAACTTGGGAAAACATTGTGGAAAAGAAGAAATTGCTTTTAACAAGCAAATTCTTCTTTTTCCACAATATTTTCTACCCTACTGAATGATTATTTATAAAAAAAAATTCAACTTTGAATTGTCATCTGCAAATCCTTTGAATTTGGTCCAGTCTAAAATTTCAAAAAACAGGAAAGGGTTAAATTAGAAATTGCACAGAAAAGGGCTAATTTTCAGAGTATGATATTTCTATGAAGTATTAAAGTAAAGATTCAAAAGATGATGATTTATTCCAAACATCAAAGCTCTAAGGCCATATGGTTTGGGGGGAGAAGATTTTCAAAGATTTCCTTCTATATTCCTTTGTAAAATCAGGGATCACCCAGAAAAGGGATAATTTTCAGAATACAGTAAATCTTTGAAGTAGTTTGGTAGAAGGTCAATAGAGAAGAAGTGACAAACCAAATATGGAAGCTTTACCTTTAATGAGTGGCATTTTTGGAATTCTTTGGACCCTGCTACTGAATAATTATTTTTCAAATAAAATCAACTTCAAATTGTCATCTGCAGAATCTTTGAATTAGGAAAGGCATAAAATCATTTAAAAAAGGAAAGGGTTAAGTAAAAAGGCTTTGAGAAATTTATGGAAAATGAGGAAATTGCTGCTTGTAAAAAGGAATTTCTTCATTTTACACAATGTTTTTTATCTATAAAGTGGAAAAAATCTAAGATTTCATTAACTCTAAATTGTTGTCTGTAATTTCAATCAATAACGACAAGTTTAAAATTTTGTTATCTGGTAATGGGTTACTTACACTCCTCATAGTAATAAATCACTGCTTAATTGCAACAAACATTACATTAGTATTGACACACTAGTGTTGCAATTGGCATGATTCCAGTGAACCATTTTCACTTTTTAATTGGTTGGAAGAACAATAAGGGTAACTAGATTCAGGAGATTTACTTTGTACCAATTTCCCAAAACTGTTTTTAGCCCATCTGGACTAATACAATAAGGAGGAATTTGTAAACAAACTGTTTCAATTATTGCTTCTATCTAAATTTCATTTAAGATTTATTTAGTCAAAGTTTCATCTTCAGTTTGTTTGATAAAGGGTAAACAATCGATGCCATTAGAGTAAACAGCAAAATATCAATGCTTTTTAAATTTAAGAAATATCAAAAGGAAAACAGGATAGTCACATGATTTAAACAGGCCACAAGGAACCAATAAAAACTTTTCCACTTGTGTTGTACATGACGACAAGTCATACTACCAACCCATTGTTATCACCAAATGAATCAGGTGGTGTAAAGAAACAAGTAGTGAATAGATGATACTTCCACATAATTATTTCAATAGGTAAGTTGAAAATACCATCGTTGGGGTAAAAACTTATGAAGAAATATGCCAGCATGTCCTAATCTATGGAGGGGTAGCTTAGTTGAGATAGATCATCATGTCTAGAGTAATGTAAACAAAAGAGTCATGTGACAAAAGAGTTCTCTCAATGCTCTACAAATAAGTCTTATATTTGTCAAATATGTAACAAGAGCAGGCTGTGGTTAGAGCACTCACTTACCATGCCATTACCATGCTGGTTTGAATCTGACTGTAGTTCTTTATATTTCTAATTTTTTTCACACTATCATTCATGTATTTTCGGGGCTACTATTAAAATCCACTGTACTTTTGTACAGCATAATTTGTATGTTATACATTATAATCTTTTAGGGTTTTTTTTACAAAATTTTAAAGTGGAAATGCAACTGTCTGGCATATTTTTCAGTGACAACCAATTACAATGCTTTTAGCACTTTGATTCTTAATCACTTTTCATATTTTCTAGCCTGTAACTGCTTTCACTGGAAGATAACCTGCTTTCAGTGAGAAGTTTTTATCTCCATTTTCCATGTTATCAAAGTAAATGGGCGTTAAACTCCATTAGAATCTCGACATTGAAAGGACCTATCAGTGTTGAGATAGTGTTCTACTACGTACAAAATAGTGTACATTCTTTTAGCTCAATAACCTGTCAATCACCCAGAGATGAAAAACCTGTTAATTAACACTCTCCAAAAACAAGTATAAGTGGCAATAGAAAGTAAGGGAACATTCTTCATTTAATCCTTTCCTGTTTTTTTAAATTTTAGACAGGTCCAAATTCAAACAGCTTGCAGACAACAATGAAGTGGATGCAAAGTGAATTGACACGATCCTTTCTGGTACAAAATATTCTGTGAAAAGGAGAAGCTGCTTGTTAAAAGTATACAAATATAAAAGTCTAAAATCGCAGTGACGTAAAATCTCAGATTTGTACAGAAAAGGATTTAGTTAATTTTGTGTTAATTAAAACAAACTGGTCACTAGCAGACAGACAAACAATAGGCTTTAATTTGCTTAACCCATCCCCACACAATGATTCTTTTTGACACCCCCAAGAAAAAAAGCTTTGGAAAACATTGTGGTAAATGAAGAAATTGCTTGTAACAAGCAATTTCTTCATTATCCACAATGTTTTCTTACTCAGAGGACAGAGGTTTTCAAAATCTTATCAACAAAAAATTGCCGTCTTCAACTCTGTTCCATTTGGATCAGCCTAAAATTTGGTCATCTGGGAATAAGTTAAAGATGTAAGACTAGAGAGTGTATGATTTTTCCCTTAATTGATAGATTACCACTGCCAAACAAAACATTGACTGACAAACCATTCATAGAGCTGGGATGTTTGGCAACTTCAATCTATTAGTACAGTTTACTCAAGCTGAAGTTAAGACATTTAGGTTACAATCCAATATTTGCTATCTCTATTATGGTACAGACCATGTATTTTACAATATTTTGTTGCTTATATACCTATCCATATTTCTAGTAAAATACACTACTCAAAATTTTCTAAGGATCACCTTATAGTTCAATGATTTCTTGCTAAAAATAATCGACTCAAACATGTCTTTTTTACAAAGATAGGTTAATATTCTGGTTAGTTGACCCTTTAGAAAAAATGTTGATACTACTTACAACGATCTCAGGGAAAGGCATAACAACACGTTTTTTTCATTTTGCCCTGTATCTTCACATGAGTGGGTACATTTAGTGAACATTCAACAAAGTTTTCACAAATTTTAGACTGATTTCCATTCCAATATGGCAGATAGATGTTTAGGATGCCATCTTAGTTGAGTAGTTGAGATGAGATGAATAGAGGCATTGAGATACTTCATTCTGGGTTACCCAAAGGTACGTTAGTCATCCAATCAAAATTTTTTGAAAATCTTTGTAAGGATCTTATATGTGAGTTTTGCTTGAAATCAAGTATATCATTCCTTAGAAGGAGAGTTTCTGTTTTTGCTGAATACCACAGGAATCTGGTATAGGGTCATGCAAGGTATTGGTTGAAAATAGATCTCAAGATTTCATTACACACCTGTAAATATGAAAGTTAGCCCTGTCCATAGAAGCTATGTTTGAAGAAATCTGATACACAGTCTACCAAGGATCATTCCTGCTAGAATTGGTAGAAATCCATTCACCATCCACCTATATAAGGCATGCATTTTAACTGATAAAAATTCTTTGAAAGCGCCTGATAATGGGTCACCCAAGGATTTTTCTTGTAAAATCTGTCTGAAATTCATCCAGTAGGTTTTGAGAAGAGTTTTAAACAAAAATTTATGGAAGGACAGACACACAATTTCATGGATGTACACAACATGACAAAGCAGGGTGACAATAATCTAAATGGACTCTGGCCAGTGGAGCTCAAACCTGAAGCAGAAATGATGCTTTAAACTGGGTTTCAATCCTGGTGTTGGTAACTGGAATTTTATGTACTTTTCAAAGGCCATGTAAGAATTAATTAGCACTTAGTGTTCTCTGACAGACCAACAGTGCCGTTTAAAGGATTGTTAGAACATGAACTCCCTTATTCCCTACTAAAAAGGTCAGCTACAAAATAAAGTATTTCTAGTTCATCTTTCTTTTAGCTTAATTTCCTTATCCTATTTTCACGCAAACCCACAAGAAAGAATCTTTGAAACACATTGCTGAAAATGAAGAATTGCTTGTTCATTATAATAACCCTAGTCATACTGAACTGGTAATGATCCTATTTGGCAGAAGATATAGACAAAGATCAGTCTGAACATATGTGCAGTCTGACCTTTGTCTTTACCACCTGTTTGTCTATTTCAGATCAGTATTGAGTACATAATATATTTTCGTAGAAATATTCACCCACAGCTTAGTGCTTCAAGTGCTTTCAGACCTTTGATTAAATGTCAAAGGTCAGACTTTTCTAAAGAGGTACTTCATTCATCTTGAAAAGGGTTAATATTGTTTAGTCAAATATTTGTTAAAATTTCTTCATCTAAAATTTGTCATCTGCAACTTCTTTGACTTTGAACCAGTCTAAAAAATTTTCATGTGTAAATGGGTTAATTTGAAATTCTTGTTTATTTTAGATCTTTCTAGGCCACAAAAAAAAGACTACAAAGTACTAACTGTTTCTGAAGTTTTTTGACATTCCTCTTTCAAGTTTCTCTTTACTAACACATTTGACCAGCATGAAAAGACAATGACTTTAATAGCATCATTCGTATCCCATGATTGCATCTTAGTTTATATCAATTGATTGAATGGGGTTTAAAACACCTCTTTTAACAGTACTCAGTAACCGGAGCGACTAACCATGGATTCATGGTTTTCTCGTAACCATTTCTACCACTACATCCTTTTGGAGCCTCCAGCTGCGCTTCCCCCTTAGGTTTAAGATTATCCACCCACTGGTGATAGATCAATGTCAGAAAGGATATTTGCTGCAGCCAAGGATGGAACCAGGGACCCCATGAATAGGAGTCATACATGCTACCACTGCACTGTGGTTGCAGCCCCTTTGTTTAAAAATCAAATAATTATTTACAGATATTCAGAACAACCCTACAATGAGTTTTCATTTTTTTTTTTAAATACAATTTTCAAAACTTTTTTTTTAATTATTTGCAAAATTGAAGAGCACACGAATCAGCCTCGATTGAGCAGGTACCATAGTACCCCCTGTGAAATTTGGTTCTTTTCATGCCAATAATGAATTATGATGAACAGTGCTCCAAAAGTTCATAATATTTGAGTTCATAAAATACTGGAAATTAGCTATCACTGAAGATGATTAATGAACTTTTCAAGAACTGTTCATGCACACAGGGAGTAATATCAGCTTTTCCAAACAAAATGAAATGCTTTTTTTTTTCTGTTTACTTATCCCTATTGGTCTTGTATGAGCATCTTTAATGAGTATGACATAAGTGTAATATTTTAAATGAAGAAGACAGACAGCAAAATTTTAGACTGGTCCAAATTGAAAGGAGTTGCAGACGACAATTTAAAGATGAGGAAATATTGGATTTTTTTTTTCTTTTGGGGTAGAAAACATTGTGGAAAATGAAGAAACTGCTTGTTTCAAGCAATTTCTTCATTTTCTACAATGTTTTCCAAACCTTTTTTCTTTGGAGCGTCTAAAAGCGTCACTGAGTGGAAATAGGTTAAACAAGAGCTTTCAGAGGACAGCAAGGCTTGACTTATTCTGAGTGCTGGATAGTAACAACAATTCAATGTCGACATTAGGTATAATACCTAAGAAGTAATAGAGATAAAATATCTGTAGATTAACATTTTAAGTCAAATAAGAATTTCTATATCCGAAAGGGTTAAAATTCGATTAAAATGAATATCAGAGTAATTATTCTTTGATCAAGATGATATGCTGGTCTCAAAGAATTTTGCAAAGTTTCAAAGCAATAGCAATAGAAGAAAGAGAGTTTTTAAAGATTTTTATGATAGTTGCACTTAAGGCTTAACCAAGAATTTCAAAGTCCAAAAAGGGTTAAAACTCCAATATGATAAATGTAATTGTAATGAATCTTTGCCTAGATGATGATATGATGGTCACAAAGAATTGTGCAAACTTTCAAAGCAACAGCATTGGTTGAAGGAGAGTTATTTGACTGTTGCACAGAAGGTTTAACCAAGAATTTCTATGTCTGAAAACGGTTAAAATTCAACTGAAATGAATGTCAGAGTATTAAATCTGTGTCTTGATGCTGATATTATTGCCGCAAAAGCATATGTAAAGTTTCAGAGCAATAACATTAGTAGAAACTGTGATATGACACTTGCACTTAAATCTAACCAAATCATTATGCAGAAGCTGATGCCCATGTGACTGGAATAGCCCTCCATTCTTTGAATAGTCAAGCTAATATTCAAGGAGAAAATTTCAATGTGTACCAACAGCATAGGATTTAAGGAAGTATTCTCCATAACATTTAACCCATTCCCACATAATGAAGCTTTCTGACGCCCATCATGAAAATAAAGAAATTGCTTGAAACAAGTAATTTCTTCATTTTCCAAAATTTTTTTACCCAGAAAATTGAAAAAAACTTAATGATAGACTTCAAATTGTCTAAAGTTTCACTGTGTTGGAATGGGCTAATTCTCAAATCCAAGTTAACCCTTTCCTGTTTTTTGATATTTAAGATTGGTCCAAATTGAAAGGGGTTGCAGAGAACAATGAAAATGGGAATCAATCTAAAATGAAACTTTCCTATGTGGTAGAAAATATTTAGGAAAAAGAAGAAATTGCTTGTAACAAGCAATTTCTTCTTTTTCCAAAATATTTTCTCAAGTACAATTTCTTCTTTTTCCAAAATATTTTCTCAAGTACAAAATCACACTGATGTAAAATCCTGGGTTTGTACGGGAAAGGGTTAACCCTGCCCTCCCCCATCCACTGTAAGCTATGACATATGATGGATTTTTGCAGAAAAAGTCTCCCACAAATATTACCAAAGGATCCATATAATGCAATGATTATAACTTTTCAAATCTCTCAAAAGACACCCAGCAAACCAGAGCGTTGCTGACTATAATATATAGACAATATTGTATTAATCTTAAGTCATTTTCTATGGACATCCATTATAAGCTTAACCCATTACCAGATGACAAACTTACATACTGATCAAAATACAGAGGTTGCAGACAACAATTTTCATTTGATAAGAATATTTTAAAAAATCTTTGTCTCTTTTTCCTTAAGAAATAATGAATCTTGCCTCTTTAACCCCTGTTAACTAGTCCTAAGGGGTTGCTGACCTGAGAGGTTTTCTATAATGCTTGTAATGGCATATAGACTTAATGCGTTGTTGACGTATATCAAACCTCCGGGCAGATTGGACAAAGCTTTTTTTGTGTATTTTAACCTATATTATGATATTTCCTTTTAAATGTATTTCTGTGACTTTTCGTACATCAGACAAAATGATAGATAATAAGACCAAATTGAAGAAAAATACAATATTAATAACGTAGGTGTCTAAACAACTCTTTAATTTTCTTCTTTCACCATTTCCTAATAAACAAATCCCAGACATTTCAATATTTCATGCCACAGAAGTCTAGGATTGGTAGTAATCAGCTACAAAATGGCCATTTTGGTGACCATAATTATGCCATTTTGTGTTTTATTTCATTAATTAACCCATTCCCACACAATGATGCTTTTAAACGCCCCCAATATGGAAGCTTTGGAAAACATTTAGGAGAATGAAGAAATTGCGGAAAACGAAAAAATTGCTTGTTACAAGCAATTTTTTCATTATCCACAATATTTTCTAAAGATTTCATTGACAAATAAGAGCTGTCAGAGGACAGCAACGCTCAACTATATAAAGTGCTGGATATTAGACACTAAGTAAGAGCTAGCAATTCAATGTCAACATTAGGCATAATACCTATGTACACTACCACTCCTATATAACGCTACCCAGCACAGCACTGACTCCATAACACGGGGTCCACTTGACTTCCAAAGTTTTGGGGGGAGGGGGCGACCATTTTGGGTTACTGATGCTGAGATACAATGTTAATGCTGATTTGACAGTGATTTTTTTGGTGCGCTCGTAAAAGAAAGGTTGCACATAAAAATTGATAATTACCCCAAGCCAGGAAAGTTTTTAACACCTAATTAAAAATCATGGTGAATATTGAATTAAATCAGAGATAATTGCTTTGTTTGATCGATGACACGCGTAGTGTTTCAATTAGTAAATCGGTTCACTTGTTTGGTCAAACTGTTTGACATTCGGGTGATTAATGCCTTAGGTCATTGATAATCTTTAAAACAATAGAGAATAGGCACGCATCTCAGTATCCTTCAGTTTCTAACCTTGAAGATGATGCGATTAAAATATCACACCCAGCACATCGAAATCACGATTGGAAAATACAGTGGAAAAAAGGAGAAATTGTAACTTGTTACAAGCAATTTCTTCTTTTTCCACAATGTTTTCTTAAGTGTAAAATCACAGTGACTTAAAATCCTTGTTTGCACAGGAAATGGTTAAACATGCAGGAAATTAACAACTGGGAACATTTTAACCTTGAAATCAATCCACTATGTTAACAGCCTAGAAATATTTTTTGGTTGAATCAAAGTATCAACAGTGCTGGCATACAGTCTGTTGAATTCTAAGTCTGATGAATTTGACAGGCGCAGGTTTTGGGAGTCTGATACTGATAAATAAGTGGTCAGGACACTCAAAATATCCTGATTCGAGTCCATTGGGCCCTCTAATGGGCTAAACTTCAGTAAAGAATTGAAGACAGTCTTCAATTCTTTTATGAAGTTGAGCTCTAGGAAGTCACAGCAGTCCAATACTTATCCTAATAATGATGCTTAACCTTCAATACATATATTTATCTAAGGAAATCATAAGAAAAGTGAACAAGAGTACCATTGTGCCCAAGAATGTGCAAGTTCAGGTGACATTCTGTGAACCTGTCCATGAATAAAAAAGAAGTTTTAACAAGAAATTTTGCATTAAGCCCCCCTTTTTTGTGATGCAGACTAATTTGGCAAAACCCCCACAATTTTGCCCAAGGTCAGGTGACAAGAATCATTATGAGAAAATTTCATTAAAATTTGTCAATGTAGGAGGAGATGCTTTAACAAAATGTAGATAGATAGCTTGCTTGATAGACTGATTGACAGACTGAAGATGATATGAATATATGTCCACCTTCACTGGCTTATGATTAAATCTTGGATTCTTAACCCATTCCGACACAATGATGCTTCTGACACACACAGTCATAGGAGCCCCATGGACCCCACTTCAATAGATGTCAGACTAAATTCCTGATTTTTCATTCAATCAAAAGAGTGCTCTCATCACATTATCGATGACTAAAGAATTATTCCAACTTACTAGAAAAAGGCTAGAAAATTTACCTTATTTTCTTTGAGTAAGTTATCAAGACATTTGCCCCCAGTGAAGATGTAATCTGGCTGAAGTTGGAAATATTTTCCATTGGAAGGCAATCATTTGCAATTCAATCTAAGAAATCTGAACATTGGAGCTGATTTACAGGATAAGGTTTCACGGTCGTAAACATCATTATTCTAAGTGGACATATTCAACACAATTAATTCAACACTTTCGGTATTTTTATGCTGTTGCTTTTAACATTTTTTAAATAGGAACTTCAGTTATTGCAAAAAATTATAAATATGCATGTGGATGGACAAAAACATGAAAAAAATATTTTTTCCAATGCTTTTCTTCCTGACAAGCAAAAAGAAATAGGATTGTGTGGAGCTTGGTTAATCCTTTCCCACACTTATAATCCTGCTTTTTCTACGTACCTCAAGAAACTAGATGGTTGTCTCAGGACAACTGCTGTCGAGCCTGCAAAGTTTTGTAGGCATCATGCTCCGGACAAGCACAATTTTAGTTTTTGACCTTGAGCTTTGAACTTGAAGCTATCCAAAAATTCTTTCAAATGGCACATCTACTCATGATGGAGAACAATCGTGCCAAGTTATTTTGAAATCCATCCATAAATGTAGGAGTAATTGTCTTGAAAAGCACAATTTTAGTGTTCGACCTTGAGCTGTGACCTTGACATTGGAACTATCCCAAAAATTCTTTCAAAGGCACATTTATTCATGATGGAGAATAATTGTGCCAAGTTAATTTGAAATCCATCCATAAATGTAGGAGTAATTGTCTGGACAAACACAATTATAGTGTTTGACCTTGAGCAGTGACCTTGAAATTAGAACCATCCCAAAAATTCTTTTAAAGGCAGATTTACTCATGATGGAGAATAATTGTGCCAAATTATTTTGAAAACCATCCATAAATAAAGGAGTTATTGTCTGGACAAACACAATTTTAGTGTTTGACCTTGAGCTGTGACCTTGACATTAGAACTATCCCAAAAATTCTTTCAAATGGCACATCTACTCATGATGGAGAATAATTGTGCCAAGTTATTATGAAATCCATCCATAAATGTAGGAGTAATTGTCCGGACAAGTTCGGAGAGACAGACGGACTAACAGACTAACTAACGCATTAATGCACATACACCTTTTTGTCATAGTGACAACTATGTCTCGCTCACCGCATTAGCGGGCTCAACATAAAGCAATTTCTTCATTTTGCACAATGATTTCTACCCCAAGGGATGAAGAGTTTGTTAATTTCATTGACAATAAATTGTTGCCAGTCTAAAATTTTGTCTTATGGGAATAGATTAATTCGTTTTTGTGGTTTAGTCCGTATTGCAACTATATGATTTATCATGAAAAGCCTACTTATTTTTATGATAGCCAAAAAAAGAAAATTTTCAAGAAATTGGTGAGTTGTGTCAAGGATATTTCATAAACACAAGGCCATGATTGTTAAATGCAATCTTGAATTTCTAATTAAATTGTCTTGAAATTTTCCCTACAGGGCAAACACTAAAGATTAATGAGATTTTTTCAAATTCATGAAATCCTCTCATTTTCGATTCTTGATTTAGAAGATATTAACATCAATCAAAACTGTACTTTACCTTTTACAACAAACTTGCAATTTGATGAACTAAAGGAACATATAATTATGGAAATTATGTGTTGTCAGAAAAGTTTTTTTCTCACTATTTTCTTCTGTACATGGCACATTTTTTCCAAATTGTATTTTCTTTGACATGCCTGCAATTTTATGCATTTTGGTTAAGTCGAAAATTCTGTTGTCTGGTAATGGGTTATCATTTACAAAATTAGTGAAGACAGCTTATCCTGTAACCAGCTTATTGTCTTCCAGAATCAGGCAGATGACCAAACTTATACCATGCATGCTGTACCGAAGGACAGTTAAATGACTTGAGATGAAAGATGAATTTCCATTTATTAGGTACATGTCCTCAAATTCTTACAAACTGTATCATACCTGTCTATATTTCTCAAGCACAATCAAGTCGTTTTTCAAAGTGAAGACAAAGACCTAAGATAAACTCTCTCATTCAGACTGAAAAAAGATTTATCTCTCTGCATAAGATACTCACAAGTAAATTAGCAGACTAGATATAGGTTTAAGTTGTACCACAAGTAGTTTGAGACAAAATACTGGACAGGTTGAAATTCAAGGAGATGCAGATGACAATTCATATTTTCAAAGTCTGTCTTTTGAGAGAAAAAAACATTGTGGAAAAGAGAAAATTACTTGTTACAAGCAATTCCTTCACTCTGCACTTTGTTTTTTGAACATTTTTCTTGAGGGGTGTAAAAAGCGGGATTGTGAGATAACAAATTAAGCTGTCTAGTCCATCTTAACCACAGATGCACTAGGAGCTCAGGATATCTCTATATAGGCTGCATAAGCTTTATAAACCACAAATAAATCACAAATATGAAGGCTACTCTAAACCATAATAAAAGTTGTAAACTAGGGAAATATCTAGTTGAGTAGGCTAGCTACTCTCAACCACAAATAAACCCTAAGACTCAACCTCAAGTGAATATCCAGATTAGAGAGATTATCTAGCCATCTAAGGCTTCTCCATATTAAAAGCAAACTATCAGACTATAACCATCAAGGCTCTACTACAAGTTAAAATGCAGACTACAGAAAATGATCTAGTTCACTAAAATATCTTGACCCCAAGTTAACTTGATGACTGAAAATAAAGACTGAACTGTCTGTGCAACTCCCAATCACAAATAAACTTATAAGTTGCTCTTAAACTCTTTTGCTGATCTAGCTGTTCAGGCTTTTTAGCTAGCAAAGCGTCAGCTTTGGTAGCTTAAGTTAACAGATGAAATTTTGAGGTCTTAGTCTCAGAGTTCAAACAAGTGCAATCTGACACTGGAGGCCTAACCACTATATCAATGAATGCATACACCATAAAAAGTAATTCAGCTATATTTCAGGAATATTACAAACTCTTCAAATTGTAGAGAACTCTTTCAAAAGCATGCTATTTAACCTATCCCCATCAATTCTACTTTTTAAGCATCTCAAGAAAAAGGCTTTGGAAAACATTGTGGACAATGAAGAATATTACAAACTCTATTCAAATTGTAGAGAACTCTTACAAAAGCATGCTATTTAACCCATCCCCATCAATTCCACTTTTTAAGCATATCAAGAATATTCCTTTTCCGCGTTACGCAGTATAGCGGAAAAGTTTTGTCTTCTTGATACGCCCATGTAATAAAGTTGTTATGATGTTGTTTTAGAAGTCGGCCAATGAAATAAGAGCGCTATTTTTAAACGGGTAAGAAGTGGGCGAGAGAATCAGTTCTAGCGAGTACACCAAACAGTGAAGATCGATATTCAATTTACTTGTTGAAAATGTTTGATTTGTAAAGTACGTAATCCCACATACTCCACTGAGTCCTGTGTTTGAATGGTTTTGGGATACAGCTTTTTTCAGAGTAACTTCTCTGGTTTTTTGGATGGACGTTGCGTTCCGATATTGACGTGGATCATTGTTTTTCTTTATTTCGTAGTTTGCCTTCAGAAATTCTGGATTATATTGTAAGCTACATCTAACATGCATAAATGTGACTGGGTTCCTCATTAAATCCATAGCAGGCGTGTCTCGCTTTCGGCAAATAGAGTAATTGTTTTTTTGGTAAAGAGTCGCAAAAGCAAAGAGAAGACAAAAGCTTTGGAAAACATTGTGGACAATGAAGAAATTGCTTGTTACAATGTTTTCTACCCAACAAGGGAACGGTTTCTAAATTCAACCAACTTGAAATTGTCATCTGCAACTTCTTTTAATTTGAACCAGTTGATTTTGTCGTGTTGTAATCTGTTAACTCCTGTGCTACTTAAACCTCCTTTATTTGTCATGATAACATTTAGGAGAGAAGAATGCTTAACAAATCTATGCTTTGCTAGCTTACAGTACTTTGATTTGCAAGTGTAAATTTGCAGACTTAAGATCAAGATCTCTTGGTTGAGGCTTACTCCCAGATGTAGACTGAACATAAATGTCAAACTTATAGCCTTATAGGCTGCTCTCTACCACATATAAAGTGACTAAGATATACTTATTTTGAAGACTGAAATTAATGATCTATATTTGGAAGACTGAAATTAATTTATCAAGCTTTTTCTGCTAGTTCAAAATACAGGTAAGATTGCAGACTGTCAAAATCATATCATCAAGCCTATAAACCATAAGAGACTCTATAGTCTGAAGATAAAGAACTAGCTGACTCTGTCTCATCTCAACTAAAATTAGCTCTGCAAATTGAAGATTCAGACTATTCTTGTCTAGGCTACTGAGAACCAAAGTAAACTTTAAGAGTTGAAATATTGATCTAGCTGTCCAGACTATTCTCAACTTGAGGTTCATTCATGGACAAATAATTTAGTTGTCTATAGGCTACTGCCTACTACAAGTAAATTTGCAGACTGAAAATTACTTAGATCTAGGTGTCTAGGCAAGTAAATTTGCAGGCTGAAAACAAAAATCTGCATTACCAAGCCAAAGAGGAAACATCTAGTCTAAAGACAAAGATACAGTTGCATACCCTAATTTCAACCACAAGTGCCGCCGTCATAGCGCAGTTGGTAGCGCGTCGGACTGTCAATCTAGAGGTCCTGGGTTCGATTCCAGACGGCGGCACTCATCCTTTCCGACTTTTTGTCTCTCACCAATGGGTTGATAATTGTAGACCAATGTTGGATAGCAGCTGGAGGCTAGGAAAGGATGTAATGGTAGTACTGGTGTGAGAAATACCAGGATTCCATTGTTAGGTGCTCCAGCCGCCGCAATATAACTAAAAGATTGTTGAAAGTGGCGTAAAACCCAATTCAAACAAACAAACAAAATCAACCACAAGTAAATTTGCAGACAGAAGATTAGGACTAAATTATGTCTTAGCTTCTCTAGCTCACTTCAAGTAAGCTGTTTACCCAAGTAAACTTGCAGAAATACTTAGATTTAGCTCAGTCTAAAATTAAGAACTACCTTTAAAGACTACTCTCAATCACAAGTAATTTTTGTGACAGAAGATCAAGTTCTAGTCATTCAGAATTTTTCTATACCACATTTGATAGAGCATTGAGAATTAAGATCTAAATTTCTAGGCTGCTCTAGATCTAATTTGCAGACTGAAGAAAAGCTATCATGAAAAGCAGTTAATTTCTTGCATTTTTAAAATAAAGACTATTTAGACAAAGCCTTCTAGAAGGTATTTCTATCAAAATCAAGACAACAATCAGTCAAAGTTACTCTGAATTCTTTATGACTAGAGAATAGTCTAGAGTAATAATTGCTGTATAACCTTAAGCTATAGACAGATCTTTTATACTAAGCAATACATCCAGAAGATACCAATACTGATATGTGGGTATTACTATGAAAATTGGCTATAAAGATGAATGTTTATTCCATGTTCAAAATGCAGATAGTATCTTGCACATTAAAGATTAAGATCAATCTGTACAACAACAAGAAATCTGTGATTTCATTCTCACTGAGTATTCCCTGCACTCCCAGACAAATTCTTCCCCAGCATTATTATTTCATATTAAAAGATGGACAGAAAGTAAAAGCTTTTGCAAACCATGTGTAACCCAAAAGCAAACAAGATGTGTTTGTGAAACACAATTTCCCCAAGAACAAGACTTAATGTTTGACCTTGGTATATGACCTTGACCTTATCACATGACCTTGACCTTGACATGAGGAGATGCGTATTATGGAGATGTATCAATCCCAAATATGAGCATTGTATCATGAATAGGCTGGTAGTAATTGGCAATGTTAAGTTTTTTGGTTAAGTTTTGCAGACAGACAGACCAACAGACGGAAAGACTGAATGATGGACAGACAGACAGATGGACACACGGACAACTGCAAAACAATATGCCCCCGATCTTTCAATGCTTAAAAAAATTTGGACTGTGCCTTATCATGATTGAAAATTTGGGACTGTATTATGTTATGATGGAAAATTTGGGACTGTTCTATGCTATGTTGGAAAATTTGGAACTGTGCTATGTTATGTTGGATAATATGGAACTGTACAGTATACTATGTTGAAAAAATTGG
Source organism: Fragum fragum (assembly GCA_946902895.1). Taxonomy (NCBI): domain Eukaryota; kingdom Metazoa; phylum Mollusca; class Bivalvia; order Cardiida; family Cardiidae; genus Fragum; species Fragum fragum. The sequence goes on along the minus strand of OX336373.1, from coordinate 10,977,564 downwards.
GACTGTACTATGTTATGTTGGAAAAATTTGGAACTGTACTATGCTATGTTGGAAAATTTAGGACTATACCATGCTATGTCGGAAAATTTAGGAAATTTGGGACTGTACTGTTAGGTTGGAAAATTTGGGAAATTTGGGACTGTACTATGTTGGGTTGGAAAATTTGGGACTTTACTATGCTATTTTGGAAACTTTGGGACAGTACTATGTTAAATTGGAAAATTTGGGATTGTACTATTCCATGTTGGAAAATTTGGGACAGTATAAACGGCAAGTTATGTTGGAAAACTTGGGCTACTATTCTATGTTGGAAAGTAAACTAAGTAGTAAAACAGAGACTTATTATGACTGACATAATACTCAGACTTAACCCATAACCAGACGGCAACATTTTAGACTGGTCCAAATTGAAAGGTGTTGCAGACAACAATGTAAAGTTTATGAAATTTTAGATTTTCCACTTTTTGGGTAGAAAACATTGTGTAAAATGAAGAAATTGCTTGTTACAACTAATTTCTTCATTTTATGCCATGTTTTTCCCATTGATTTTCTTGAGAGGCCTCTAAAAGCATCACTATGTAGGAATGGGTAAAGTAAACAACCCTTAGCTGATGTACCATGTAAGACCTCTTCCTGGTGGCACCATGCCAATTTTCAAGTACCTGCGATTTGTAGTTAAGAGAAATGCATATGACAAAAAATATGGATGACTGGAAAGGTAGACAGAAGGATAGACAAAAGGACAGACAAAAATAAAACTTCATTAAAGTTGGTGTATCAACCCATTCCCACAGTGAAATCTTAGACTGGTCCAAATTGAAAGAAGTTACAGACGACAATTAAAAGTTAATGAAATTCTAGATTTTTTCATCTTTCTGGGTAGAAAACATTGTGAAAAATGAATAGATTGCTTGATTCAAGCAATTTCTTCATTTTACACAATGTTTTCTCAATTGTTTTTCTTGAGGGGCGTTTAAAAGCGTCACTGTGTGGGAATGGGTTAAGCATGCAGAGTACAACTGACCATAAAGTACAATCTGAGGGCCATGTGCTATCTGGCAAATGCTCAACTGTTACAACAGGATTTATCTAAACACATTACTATATGACAAAATTTTAGACTGGTCCAAATTGACAGAAGTTGCAGACAAAATTTCAAAGAGTGTTAAGATTGGAAATGGTTTTTGAGTAAAATTGAAAACATTGTGAGAAAAGGAGGCCCTGCATGTTACAAGCCATTTCTCCTTTTCCTACAAAGCATTTGATAAACGTATTACTTCAGGTAGTCAAAAAGCAATCTCTTCATTTACAACAACCATGTTTTCTAAAGCTCTTTTCTTAACTCTTGTCATGCTGTATAAATTACCTTACTGAATTGCTGTCAAATCAAAGGTCTAAAAGCACTGATAGAATTAGTTGTTAAAAAATCAATATTTCTTTTAGAAATCAACCTCATAAACAACTTGAGAAGGAAAAGTATGAGCAGGAGGTGTAGACTAAGATCAGCCTACACAAATGATCTTAGTCAACACATCCTGCCAAAACCTGAATATTCTGGGTTCAGCATGACAAGGGTTAAGCAGTGTCCAAAAGCTGGATTCAGTTAAAGCCATTCATGCATGCTCAAATCAAGGGCTTAGTGCAACACTGTTGACAGTGACAGTTGCACAAAGCCCTCCAAATGTAAGATGTATCTGCCAAATAATCTTACACAGATTTCACAACCTGCACCAAATTCAAAAGAAAGGTCAATCTAAGTTTTTCTTTATACTCAAGATTTATGGGGATAGTTTTTGCAGCCACATATTTTGATGTGCTGAAAATATATATATTCATAAAAAGTATTGTTGGAATAGAAGAAACTATCTAAATAAGCAATCTCTCCTTTTAAACAACAATATTTTTTCAATCTATTTTGAAATTATATCATAATGATAGCACATATTGTACTGTTGTCTTCAACTTCTTCAAATTTGGACAAGATTTAATATAGGGTATACTGTAATGAATCACACAGCATCATTTCAGACAGGTTAAAATTCAAAGAAATTGCAGACAACAACTTCAAATAGCTGAAATTTTAAAAATCTCCCAAATTCTCCTAAATATTTTACAAAGCCGTTTCTTGAGGGGCATACAAATTCTGTAGGAAACAGTTAGTCCATTACCAGACAAAGAAGTTACAGACAACAAATGATAGTTCATGAAATTTTAGATTTTTTCAAATTCATCAGTCGAAAAGCATAGTGAAAATTGAAGAAATTTCCACAATGATTTACAAAATTTGTTTGTTTTCTTTGGGCATCAAAGGCAGGATCATGTGAGAATAGGAGAATATCATAAAACCTTTGACTATAGAGACAGATCTGGCAGGCTGAAGTCAATAATAATGGTTCAGTTCTATTTTAGTCTTACAGTAAAGATGAGTTTTTGCCTTGTCAGTTAACCCATTCCCACACAATGATGCATTTTGAAAACAATTTAGAAAAACATTGTGTAAAATGAGGAAGCAATTTCTTCATTTTACTCAATGTTTTTTTACCCAGAAAGTTGAAAAAATATTATATTTCATAAACTTTAAATTGTCGTCTGCAACTCCCTACAATTTGGACCAGTCTAAAAATTGCCTTCTGGAAATGGGTTAGGGACAGCATGATAATAAATCCATTATTTTCACATAACTCTTACAAAGGGGTCACCAGAGTACCTGTAAACCCTATTTGGAGTCTATAAGCAGACTAATCCTGCTAAGTATGGGGCATTATTCCCCCTAATGCTAAACAAGTACATTTTATTACCATCTAATTCTCAGAATCTCATTAGACTGAAATAATACGATCTGTTCTATATACATACACACTTGTATTCTACGATAAAACAAGATTTCTAATTATTCATATCATATTCATTTCTGCTTATTAAAGTTCATTGGATATAATTATACAAAAGCTCATAAGGGGGGCTAAAAATTCATTATGTCTTATTTTCTAGAAAAAGATCTGCCATTACGAGTAACTTTTAAATCCTCAAATTACAGGAAAATCTCAATTAAGGTAATTTCAAGCAAGCATCTTTGGGCTTTCTCTGTGCTGAAAAAATGTTCTTGGCCATGAAACATGATTTCTACACAAACCCACTCTTTTACATCCCTTCAGAAAGAGAGAAAAAGCATTTTATTCATTATCTACATTGTTTTCCACCCAGAACAAAAAACGTCAGAGACAGATTATGCTCCCAAAATAAGACATTGTCACAAGAAATGTATGCCATAAATGGAAAAGTTTCTTATTGATTGCTGCTATAGGTTTAGGGATTTGCTAATAGGAATCAGGCGAAAAGGGACCATTTCGGTGCTGCAAAAAGTTTTGACCCTGGTCAGACTGCAAGGCCTTGCATGGTGACCAGGGTTGATACTTTTCAAACTAGAGCTGTCGCCCTCAAGGGCTGACGAGAATACCCCCCACACCACTAAAAAGGCTTTTCTATGAAGGAGTGGAATTTGAAGCTGTTTAATCACATGCAGGTCATGGTGGATGAACATTGCCAACCCTCCACCTCTTTCTGATTTTGTGTTTGTTGCTAGAGTTGACTGATTAGGAAAGGTTGGTCAATATGAGCCTATGTTAAAGAAAACTGTGTGAGGAGATGATGACACAAAATTATATCCACGAAAAGTCAATATGAGCCTATGTTAAATTTTTGACCCCCGGGGGGCGGGGTCAAATTTGACCTCAGGAAATAAACTGTTCGATATTTTGTAAAGGTCAACAAGATGATGTTACTTACCAAATTTGGTAACTCCCCTTATGGTTACTGAGTTTTGCAATTTTAAATTTTGACTACTCCTCCCCCCCCCCCCATTAAAAAGTTCAAAATGGCATAACTCTAAAACTAACAACTGGATCAAGATGAAAATTGCAGGTGCACAACTTCATATGATAGGAAACAACCTGATAAAATTTCAGCAAAATTGGTCAAAAAATGTGGGAGGAGAAGAGGACACAAATTTATGTCCACGGACGGACAGACGGACGGACAGACGGACGGACAACCTGATTCCAGTATACCCCCCCATAACTTCGTTGTGGGGGGTATAATTAGCAGATTTTCTGAAATTTGAATAGTCATTCTACTATCCTATATAACTGTTTTTGAAAGGAAATAACTCAATTATCAATGAAAAAAGCCTACATAGAACAAATGGAGACTGAGTCTTGAAAAAACCATAGACTGACTTATTTTAGAGAAGGAAATATACAAAATATAAAGCTACATGGCATTAAGCTCCATTTTAGCATTTTACAGCTTCATCGAGTCAAAATATGAAATAAACATTACCTAGGACACTTTATAAACAACATAAATGTAAAGTTACAAGAAATATTCGCATTGGTAAAGGAGGAAATTATTCAGCTTGATAACACGACCTTGACCAATGACCTTGATGTTGGTATCTCCTGAAAGGTCTTTCCACAAGTAATAAACATTTGAAATATGAAGGCTATATCATTCACCATCGCAATTTTATGGACAATGTAAAAGGTTTAAATTTTCCAAATTTTGACCTTCAGAAAGGACCTTGATCTTGACTGATGACCTTGAACTTTGAACCAACAGAATGGTCTTGTCATAAGTAATGCATGTGATGCATTGAATTTGGACAGTCTAAAATTCTAGTTGAATTTATCTTCCTGGATTCGATTTTTACTATTTGCACTTTTCCCTTGTAAACATTCATTATTTTTTTTAACTAATATCAAGTAAGCATAGGTGAGTTAGTAACAGTAGATATGGGCATGTCTACTTTGCAGTGAAACTTTCTAAAAAAGTTTCATTGAAATACACTCTGTAGTTTCCAAGAAATAGCGCAGAAACAAATATTACTCTGTATGTATATAGCTTCACCTGTCAGGGGCAGTAACTCTGAAGTTAATTGTCAAACCGGATAACCCCCAAAATATGCGCATCTCCTCCATGTAGTGAAGCTTTCCACAAAGTTTCAATGAAATCCAGTCAATGGTTTCCAAGAAATAGCGCAGAAACGAGTATTACTCTGTATGTATATGGCTTCACAAATCAAGGGCAGTAACTCTAAATTTAATAGTCGAACCGGATAACCCCGCCGATATGTGCATCTTCCTCTTTGAAATGAAGCCTTCCACAAAGTTTCATTAAATCCAGCCAATGGTTTTCAAGAAATAGCGCAGAAACAAATATTACTCTGTATGTATATAGCTTCACCAATCAGGGGCAGTTACTTTGAATTTAATAATCAAACCAGGTAACACGGACGATATGAGCATCTCCTCTTTGTAGTGAAGCTTTCCACAAAGTTTCATTGAAATCCAGTCAATGGTTTCAAAGAAATAGCGCGCAAATGAAACTCAGAGGGCGGAAGGACAGATGGATGGAAGGACGAGGCAAGAACAATATCCCCCCTAATGATTTCATCGGCGAGGGATAAAAAATCTTCTTCATTTTTATACAGCCCCTTACCCAGACCAAGCCCCTATTTGTCAAAGGAAATCATTTAGGAAATTTAGAAAGAGGTCAATATACTGCTGTTTCATGCACAATATCAAGACTCTATGCTTTCTGGGACAGGAGGAGAAGTTTTGGTTTTTTTTGAAATCCCATTTGTTGCCATGGCAACAAGAGGTTTCAACCAATTTCAGTTCTTTGAGCTTTTTCGTAAAAGTGGCCTACTAAGGAACATTTCTTCCAAATCTGCATTAAATTGGCCCAGTGGTCTGGGAAAAGATGTTGTTTTAAAAATCATTCTTTATATCTATATAAACCCACCCCTCCTTGTGCTCCCCCCTGAGAATCCATTTTTTTTTAGTAATTCAGAAAGCACTCGATATTAACTGAAGTTTCATGCAAAATTTCAAGGCTCTACACCTTCTGGGTCAAATCTTTTAAGAATTAAGATGAAATTTCACTTTTGTTGCTGTGGCAACCAGATTTTTGTTACCAATTTCAATTCTTTAAACTATTTTCAAAGGAAGCTATCTAAGGAACTTTTTTGCCAAATTTGAAATTTTCCAAATGGTTTTGGAGGACACCTCAAGTGAGCATTTAGTGCTAAGGTGCACTAAAAATCCATATCTGACACTGAAAAAACAAAACAATTTTAACCATTTTAGTGGTTGAGATCATGAGGAAGGAATAGACTAGACTATAGATTAGATATAAGCCAACTTGTAATTGCCATGTAAATGTCTGAATCCAAACAATTAGTCAAGAAGCCAAGATTTGATTTTTTTTGCTGTGTTATGCCTTTGATAAACTCTGACAAAGACACAGTTCATTCTGGAATGTACTCAGAAAACCTTTCAACTGTGATTCTCAATCCTTGTTTTGCTGAACCTGAAAAAAATCCTGGTTTTGCAGGAGGTATAGAAAATTATCAGGCTGCACATAATGTGCAGTCTGATCTTAGTCTACACCACCTGTTTGTACCTCTATCTAGCATTGTTTATACTCTTGACAAAGAAAACAATATTTGCATAGCATTCAACAATAGTCTGCAATGTCTCCAGCCAATTACAAAGGATGCATGCTGCGTGCAGTTGTTCATTTGTCAGTATTTACTTGTTTTCTGGTAACTGTTTATGAAGGGGTATTGAAGGAATCCTAGACCACTTTATTTGAAAAATTTGCCATCCGATCAAGACAATATCATTTGTTTGATGTATAATAGACATTATGTCTTGCTTCTTATATGAGAATTGTGCCTTTGATGGTCATTTTTATTGTTATTTCAGCTCCATAATGAAAATTTATAACATGAGCATCGCAAAAGCTTTTTAAAGAAAACATGCTTATTGCATAACACAAGTGAACAATATCATACTGGTAGTTATATATTTTCAAAAAAACTTACTTATTGCACAACAAAAATTAACATTATCATGCTGGTAATTATATATTTTTCGAAATACTTGCTTATTGCACAACAGAAGTGCACAATAATATGCCCGTAGTTATATATTTTCTATTGATTGATTGAATGGGGTTTAATGCTGCTTTAACAGTATTTCAGTCACATTGCAGGGTCTGGAGCACCTAACAATGGATTCCTGGTATTTATCACACCAGTACTACCACTACATCCTTTCCTAGCCTCCAGCTGCTATCCCACTTAGGTTTACAATTATCAACCCATTGTTGAGAGACAAATGTCGGAAAGAATATGTGCCGCCACCGGGGATCAAACCCATGACATCTTATGATTGAAGATTAGGAGTCTGACATGGTACTGAGTGTGCTATGACGGAAGTCTATATATATATTTTCAAACAACCTTGCTTACTGCAAAACAAAAGTGCACAATATCATACTGGTAATTATATAATTGCTAGCACAGCAGAAGTGCACAATATCATACTGGTAATTATATAATTGCTAGAACAGCTGATGTGCACAATATCATACTGGTAATTATATAATTGCTAGCACAGCAGAAGTGCACAATATCATACTGGTAATTATATAATTGCTAGCACAGCTTATGTGCACAATATCATACTGGTAATTATATAATTGCTAGCACAGCTGATGTGCACAACATCATACTGGTAATTATATAATTGCTAGCACAGCAGAAGTGCACAATATCATGCTGGTAGTTATGTTTTCAAAAGAAATTGCTTATTGCCTGTCTGAGTAGGTAGGCATGGCCAACAGAGTCAGTAGATTGCAGGGGGGTGAGTTGCAGACAACAATTTTAAGTTGATGAAATTTTAGATTTTTTAACTTTCAGGTTTGAAAACAATGTGTAAAATGAGGAAACTGCTTGTTACAAGCAATTTCTTCATTTGACACAATGTTTTCCCATTTTTTCTTTTCTTGAGGGGTGTCCAAAAGTGTCATTGTACAAGAATGGGTTGAGTAAAGATAAAGGCACAATTTACAGTTCCTTATGAACTAGACCTAAATCTACTAAAATAGTAAATAACAAATAAATTAACAGCAAATAGTTCAGTAGGTCATAAGGAGTTACTGCTTTTATGATCTAGTGACCCTTATAAGCTTTTTGCCATTTATTTAGAGAAGGGACTGAGTTTAAATTAGAAGAAGTAGCCAACAGTAGATGCTCAATTCTCATTAGGATGGCAGTCATCAAAAATATCCAAATATCTTGAACAGCCATCTTTAAAAAATATTGAAATGTCTCTAAACTATCACTATAGCTACAACTGGAAAGCTATCAAAAAAATGTTTCCAAAAAAAGGCAAAAGCTGAGTACCTCTGAGTGTCTGACACCTGGCTATTGGGCTTGAAGGTAAAACTAGAAATGTGTCATACACACAGATGTACCCTTTCATATTGCCCTTTGTCCACACTGTATGATGTAAAGTGGAAAACAAGAGGTAGTTGTTGGCCCTGGGTTGCTCACCTGAGATAAAGGCTCTGATAAAGATAAAGGAGGAGAACATATTTCGTCTGTCTGGATCCACATGTTATAATTTTAGAAAATAAGAAAGAAGTCAATGAGCTGACGTTTCATGCAAAATCTCAAGGCTCCATGCCTTCTGAGTCAAGAAGAAGATTTTTATAAATATAATATATAAACTCCACTCTTCTGGGGTTCTGCCCCTAGGGACCCGAGGATCATGATTTAAGCTGTTTTGAAAGAGTATATATATCCTGATGCCTCATGCAAAATCAAATACTGATGCTTCATGCAAAATATCATAGCTCTACACCTTCTGGGTCAAGAGGAGAAGATTTTTAAAGATTATTTTAAAATTTAACTTTTGTTGCCATGGTGCAACCAGAGTTTTAAACAGACTTCAATTCTTTTAGCTTTTTTCAAAGGGGACCCCCTAAGGAACATTTCTGCCAAATTTCGTTCAAATGGGCAAGTGGTTTGAGAGTAGATGTTGTGCAAAGAAACTGTCAAGTGACGACGGACGACATACAACGCACAATGGATGGATGCTCGAAAAAGGTGATCACAATAGCTCACTTGAGCACTTCCACTAATACAATTTGCTATTTAGTTTAAGCATTTGACCTGCAATTGTTAGCTGAGGGCCAGACCAATTTCATCATTGACTTCATACATGTCTTGGCCTTTGATATAGGTCAATTCTTATCTTTTGACCTTCAGCAGCAACACTGACCAAGGCAAACACTCATTTTTCTTTGACAATCGTTCTAAATAAGGGTAACAACTGTGCCAATCTATTCTGGAATTCATTCAACTTAAGACCATGAATATCTGAAGTACAAGATTAACTCCATGACTAATGAGTTAACCATCAGCTAGTGGCCTTGACCTAGGATGTACCAACATGTCAAGGAGAGCAACTGTGCTAAGAAACCCTTAAATCCATTCATACTTGTGATAGTAATGCTCTGCGTGAACAAGGCAATTTAATCTCATGACCTGATTTTCAGCTATAATGCCTAGCTTTGTTGTAGCCAAACAAACATTTCGCATGACAGTAGTACTCAGGTCAAGGGAAACCATCCTCGGATACCCCGGGGTCTCCTTATTTGCTACGCTACATCGTCGATATTACACATCTGGTTATTGAGAAGTCCTTTTATTAGTGTAATTGGTATTATCATACTCCATGCAAGTTCAATTTTGTCACCTTACATTCAGCTGTGACCTTGACCTTGGTTGTTTTGTAATGACACTTACACTTTTTAAAGGGAGCAAAAGGGTTTTGAAATTGTTTTTGAAATTTCAAAAAAAGTGTTTTTGAAATTCATCAATAAATTTCAAAGTTATGCTCAAGACAAGAAAGGAAGACACACTGACACATTCACTGATGTTCATCTATAATGCATTCTACAATTTGAGTGCAGTAGGCATAAAACTGAATTAAATGTTGTTCAGATTTCTCTTTTCGAAACAAATATATTTTCAAGTCATATGATTCTAGCAATAACAGAAAGTGAAAAAAAGTCTGTACAAAGACGCATATGACATCAAAATGTTATGGCCTCATAAAATTCAAACAAGAGGGCCAGAATGGCCCTAAAATTGCTCACCTGACTAATTTAAGATGATTGAAAAAAAAAAAAACTTGAAAGAACACAGGCATGTTTGACCTTGAGCTGTGACATTGAGGTTAACTGAAATTTTTTTCAAATGGCACATCTACTCACTATTGAGATTAATTGTGACATTTTAGTTTAAGGAACTAAAAATGGTCCTTACAAATATGGACTAAAGTACATACACCAGCTCGTCATAGTGACAACTTTGTCTTGCTCACTACAAGTAGGCTTGACAAACAGAAAGTAATTATAATCTTAACCCTTTCCTGTACAATCACTGGATTTTATGTTCTTGTGATTTTATACTTGAGAAAACATTGTGAGAAAAGAAAAAATTGTTTGTTACAAGCAATTTCTTCTTTTTCCACAATATTTTCTGCCCTATTGATTGGTTATATTTCAAATTAAATCCACCATAAATTTTTGTATGCAAAGCCTTTGAATTTGGGACAGGTCTAAAAATTTAAAACAGGAACGGGTTAAAAGTTGTCCTGTTTGCTAAACACTGGAGATCAGTTGTTGTTTCTCACTAGTTGCCCATCTCACTTGCGCATACCACTTGTATTTTGCCCATTGGTGGCAGACAAAAGGTACTTGTCACAATGATTGTGTCTAATGTTTGATGCAAGTTGACCAAGTCGTTTTAAACAAATTGATTTCTGGTATTTCTCGCACCAGTATTACCATTACATCCTTTCCTAGCCTCAATCTGCCATCCCATTCAGGTTTAGGATCATCTACCGATTTGGGAGACAAAATGCGGTAAAGTATATCTGCAGCCGCCGACATTCAAACCCACAACACCCTAGGTTCCCATAATTTTCTACTTGCAAAATTCAAGACTTTTTCTAAGATATTTTACTAAATTCAAGATTTTTTTTCATGGACAAAAATCCCTGAAATACCTCAAATGTTTTTATCAAAAGGTAGTTATATCATGCATCTTTTATTCTTTTGAAAATAAGGTTGCTCTCTCTCGTGGAGGAACAACAGTACCCATACAGGACAGCAAACACTTGCTCTGGTATGCAATAGACCACATTACATAGTTGAAGCAAGGATTATTTTGACATTGATTGTTGAGTCCCTGAGACACCACTTTATTGATGTCAAACTAAAACCCTGGACTTTAAATAATGGACAAATTTGATTGCTTCTTGACATGTAGAATGTTAATATTATGTTAATGATAATGAATTTTGATGTCTATTTACCCAGAGTTCACTTTTTCATTGAATTGAATTGGGGGCCATTTATTACTTTCATATCCAAATTCAATTCAATTGTTACCGGTGCACTTAAGATGTTGCTTTGGATTTTCTCCTAAATATTTATTTTATGGATTCCAATCATATATTTTGTAAAATGGAAACCTATTTCTCATCTTAGCAGAAAATTAAGTACCATGCTTGTATTTTTGGTGAAACAAATACCAATTTCTCATTCTTGGCAGACATATGCGATGTAATAAAGCATCCCTATGTAATTGCACTCTGATAAAACCTTCTGGCAGTGGGGTGGGGGATGGGGGATACTTGTCATCTGTTTGGAACACATACTTTAATTGGGTCCTGCATCTCGATTCGTCTTTTCCTAGTTTTTCACAGTTTTTTAAAGATATCACAAATCCAAGAGTTTTTCCCAACTGGGAAAGAGTTTCATGCTATTTTCTGACTTTTTCCCGTTTTTCTGGTAGCGTGGGAATTGTGGACACCCTTGATTGAAGATTGGGTGGCTGACGCATTCCTTACTGTGCTATGGTACCAGGTCTGATGTAATCACAGACACAACTGCACAGGAATAGCCCAATTGGCCATTGTCAGTACGATTCATGCCAAGTTTGATTGAAATTGGCCCATTGGTTTGGGAGGAGAAGAAGTTTAAAGATTTTGAAATCAAAATAAGCCCGCTCTGCCACGCCCATATTTTGGTGTCAATCAAAATTTCACAAACAAGTTCTTAGAAGATTCATTCCAGTTTTGGTTGAAGTTGGCCAAGTAGTTACTGAGGAAAAAGATATTTAAGGATATCAAAGTCAAAAACTGCCCCGCCCATATTTGGGGGTCAACCAAACTTTCAGGAACAACTTTTGAAATGGGTCACCCAAGGGAGATTCATGTCTAATTTTGTTGAAAATTGGCCCAATGGCTACTGAAGGGAAGATGTTTAAAGATTTTAAAGTAAAAAACTGCCCTGCCCTGCCCATATTGGGGGGGGGGGGGCAATTGAAAGTCCACGATAAACTTTTGTACATTCCTGTCAGGTTTGGTCTAAATTGGCCCAGTACTGAGGAGAAGAGGTTTAAAGATTTCGAAGTAAAAAACTACCACACCTTGCCATGCCTAATTGTTTGGGTGTCAATCAAAATTTTGTTAAACAACTTTTGAAAAGGGTCATCCAAGGAACATCATGCCAAGTTTGATTGAAATTTGACCAATGGTTACTGAGGAGGAGATGTTTAGAGATTTCAAAGTCAAAAGCTGCACATACTGCCACGCCCATACTTGGCCATCAATCAAAATTTCCCAATCAACTTTTGAAAATGGTCACTCAAGGAACATTCATGACAAGTTTGGTTGAAATTGGCCGAATGGTATCTGAGGGGAAGTTGTTTACAGATTTTAAAGTCAAAAACTGACCTGCCCTACCTTGACCATATATGGGGGTCAATCAAAATTCTGCGAACAAATTTTGAGAAGGGTCACTTTAGGAACATTCCTGCCAAGTTTGGTTGAATCTGCCCAGTGGTTCCTCTGAGGAGAAGATAGCTTAACCCTTTCCCGTTCAAATACGGGATTTTACAATCCTCAGGTATTATACTTGAGAAAACATTGTGGAAAAAGAAGAAATTGCTGGTAACAAGCAATTTCTCCTTTTTCCAAAATTTTTTCTACCACGTAGGATTGTTTCATTTCAAATGGCATCCAGTATTCATTGTAGTCTGCAAACTCTTTCAATTTGGAATAGTCTAGTATTTCCCAAAACGGGAAAGGGTTAAGAATTGTTGACGCCTTCCGACGGACGACGCAAGATGGACAAAAGGTGATCACAAAGAACACCTTTAGCACGTTATGCTAAAAATACTAAGCCAAGACTTGACCCCTCTATAACCTTGCAAATTCTAAAAGTGCTGCAAGTTCAGGCAAATAAAAATATAAATTATTTTAGTATGGCTTCTGTTTGTCTCTCATTTTGATTTACTCTTCATACTTGACAACAAAAAGAAATGAGGAATGGTCAAAATGTTGAGCAATCGCACATGTAAAACAGAATAAGACATATTACATTAACTGTTGTCAAATGAGATAATTAGATCGATGTTGTATTCAAAGAACTTTCTCAACACATCAACAAGTGGGCAGTGTAGGCTAAGATCAGACTGCACATCTGTGCTGGCTGATCTTAGTGTATACACCTGCAAAAGCCATGGTCAAATGCAGGAATATTCTGGGATCGACAAGGGTTTACAAAATAAGATGTTTTGAAGTCAATTGAACCCTCAGAGAGTATAACATAATGTATTAGTAAAACCTTATCTACTATCAGATGATAATAAGAATCAACTTTCAGAGTCAATCCAATATACTTTGGATTCTGCTAATAAGGAATATTCAATATTTTGACAAGATCATGAACAATCCTTCTTGAATGAACAAGATGGCCATTTGAACTTGGCACACACCTATGTGAGAGGCAATAAATGGGTAAAAAAGCACAATTCTAGTTTAAATCATGTAGGAGTAACATTAAAACCATTTCTTACACAAATTAGTTCCAAGATTTGACATACTTTTTGATAAAAAATGAACCATTATTTAATAAAAACAAGAGTCCCAGTGGGCCTTAACGGTCACCTGAGTAAAAGAGCACCAAATCAAGTGATTTTGTTTGAAAGAATTAGAAAAAGGTTTGGTTGAAATCCCCTCAGTAGTTCTTAAGAAGAAGATGAAAATGTTTAAAGTTACCAAAAATGACCCCCTTTTGGTCCCCATTTTAGGCACCCCTGACCTCATGCCTTTTAATTTTCACAAAACTGTATAATCAGTACCCAATGATGCTTTTCACCAAGTAAGTTTGAAATTGGCTTAGTACTTCATCAGAAGAAGATGAAAATGTGAATTTTTTAACATGATGAACTTTGACCTCTGGGTGTGGCCCCATACATGACCCCAGGGGCATGAATTTCACAATTTATAATATACCTGTCCTAGTTGTCATGCACACAAAATATTTAAGCTCTGGCATTAACGGTTTATTAGAAGAAGATTTTTAAAAAAGTACCAAAAATTACCCCTTTTTGGCCCCTATTTGGGCCCCTTTGACCCCCAGAACCCCTATTTTCACAAACTTGAATTGGCATCCCCAAATGATGCTTTCTACCTAGTTTGGTTGAAATCCGCCCAGTAGTTCTTGAGAAGAAGATGAAATATTTAAAAGTTACCAAAAATGACCCCCTTTTGGTCCCCATTTTAGGGCCCCCTGACCCCCCAGCCTTTTTATTTTCACAAATCCAAATAACCATTACCCAATGATGCTTTTCAACAAGTTTGTTTGAAATTGGCTTTGTACTTCATCAGAAGAAGATGAAAATGTGAATTTTTTAACATGATGAACTTTGACCTCTGGGTGTGGCCCCATACATGACCCCAGGGGCATGAATTTCACAATTTATAATATACCTGTCCTAGTTGTCATGCACACAAAATATTTAAGCTCTGGCATTAACGGTTTATTAGAAGAAGATTTTTAAAGAAGTACCAAAAATTACCCCTTTTTGGCCCCTATTTGGGCCCCTATGACCCCCAGAACCCCTATTTTCACAAACTTGAATTGGCATCCTCCAATGATGCTTTCTACCAAGTTTGGTTGAAATCCGCCCAGTAGTTCTTGAGAAGAAGATGAAAATGTATAAAAGTTAACGGACGACGGACGACGCACGACGACGGACAAACGATGATTGCAATAGGTCACCATGACCATTCGGTCAGGTGACCTAATAATGAACTATTATTTAATATGTTCCAGATATCATCAAGACATTCTTACCAAATTTGAAGACATTTGAGCTGAAATTGTGGCCCCAAGAGTGCACACAAAATGTTGACATAATACAGACAATGGCTGCACTGACAATGGACGACGGACATCAGAAGAAGCTAGAATATAAAAGCTCACCCTGAGCACTTTGTTTTCAGGTGAGCCAACAAGAGGGCCATTGGTCCTAAAGCGCTCACCTTAGTCAATGATCATAGAAGTAAAATTGCACACATGACCTTATTTTAGCCAAAAGTTACCCATTATCAAATGTCCAAGAAATCATAAACAAAAATTCTTACCAAGTTTAAAGTAATTTGTGCAAGAAAAGTAGCAAGTAAATTGGAAAGAAGATTCCTGTATATTAGACTTTGTTACATAGAATTTGACCAAATATCAAACTTGACAAAGAATTTTATTAAGACAAACATCTGAATCAATATCGGGTCAAATGAGTCAAAAATATAGCCTATAGAGTAAAAACTAGAACTGTTGCCTGTAAGGGCTGATGAATATCCCCAACTGCCAACATTTTTATATGAGGCCAAATTGTAACCATTGAAAGGTTGGCCATTAATGATTATCAATTGGACGTTTTGTTTTTGGGTTTTTTTTAACAAATTTCAAGTCAATGAGGGGCAATGACTGGGTAAAAAAAAAGGGATTTTGTTCAACATTGAAAATGGAAATTATGTATTTCGTGCAACATCGAACATGTGTGAACTACTTTTATTTTTTTAAACTGTCAATCTGTTCAGGAGCAATGCTATATTTTCTATATATAGTATATAAGGAAATTAACCATAGGGGCAAAACTCCTGAAACAGTTGATTTATCATTATTAAAATTGCAGGAGCATAAGTTCCCATTGCAAAGAAGATTTTGGTACAGTTTCAGCAAAATTGGTCTGGAAATGTGGGAGGAGATGAGGACACAAAATTATGTTCATAGACGGAAGGACAGATAGACAGATGGATGACAGACAGATGGACAAACATACAACCTGATTCAAGTATACCCCCAATAACTTTGTACATGTTTTTTAATCTGTCAACCTGTTCAGGATTAATGATTTATTCTCTATATATTGTATATAAGAAAATAATCAAAGGGGCATAACTCCTAAAACAGCTGATTAATCATTATGAAAATTGCAGGTGCAAAAGTTCTGTTGGAAGGAAGATTTCAGTAAAGTTTCATCAAATTGGTCTGGAAATGTGGGGGGTTTGCTTGAATGGGGTTTTACTCCGCTTTCAACAATCTTTCAGTTATATCGCGGCAGCTGGAGCACCTAACAACGGAATCCTGGTATTTCTCACACCAGTACTACCATTAATCCTTTCCATAGCCTCCAGCTGCTATTCCACATAGGTCTACGATTATCGACCCATTGGTGAGAGACAAATAGTCAGAAAGGATGAGTGCCGCCCTCGGGGATCGAACCCGGGACCTCTAAATTGACAGCTGACGCGCTATCAACTGCGCTATGACTGCGGCGGAAATGTGGGAGGAGATGAGGACACAAAATTGATTTATTCACTAAATCTTATATATAAGAAAATAAATCAAATAGGCATAACTCCTGAACCAGCTGATTAATCATAATGAGAATTGCAGGTGCACAAGTTCCCATTGCAAGGAAGATTTCGGTAAAGTTTCAGCAAAATTTGTCTGGAAATGTGGGAGGAGATGAGGACACAAAATTATGTCCATTGACAGACGGACGGACAACCTGATTCCAGTATACCCCCCCCCCCTACTTCGTTGCAGGGGTATAACAAAGTTTTTCTTAGATTTGGCCTAGTTTTTTACCCAAATGACCCAAATTTGAACATGGTTGAGATATTTTGAAAACAGATATTCTGATCAAATATCAAACCAATTAGGCCAAAAATGTGGCCTGAGGCGACTGTAAAGGTATTTCTAAGATTTGGCTTAGTGACCTAGTTTTTTATCCTATGTCAAACCAAAACCATGGCCAAGATATCATGGACGCAAACATTTTGGTCAAATATCAATTTAATTGAGCCAAAAATAGGGTCTCCAGACTAAAAACAAGAGATTTCTATCTATATCTATAATCTATTACTATTAGATTAGACCTAGTGACCTACTTTTTTACCCCATGTGACCCGAAATTGAACTTTGCATAGATAACATCAAAACAAACATCCTGACCAAATATCATCTAATTTCAGCCTTAAATGTGGCCTCTAGAGTGTACAAAAGATTATTTCTAAGATTTGACCTAGTGACCTAGTTTTTGACCCCGAATAACCCAATATCAAACTTGACTGAGATATCATGCATACAAAAAACTGAATTATATCAATTCAATTAAGCCAAAAATTTACCTTCTGTGCACACAAGTTATTTCTAATATTTGACCTGGTCACCTAGTTTTTTGACCCCATTTGACCCAAATATGAACTTGGTGGAGATAACATGGAAACAAACATTCTAACCAAATATCATTTGATTTGAGGTAAAAATATGACCTCTAGAGTACACACAAGGTATTTCTTGGATTTGACCTAGTGCCCTAGTTTTTGACCCCACAGAACCCAATGTCACTTCACCGGAATATTTTGCAGACAAAAATTCTGACCAAATATCAATTCAATTAAGCCAAAATATGGCCTCTGGAGTGCACACAAAGTATTTCTAAGATTTGACCTTATGATCTAGTTTTTTACACAATGTGATCCAAATTTAACTTGCCTTAGACAACTTGGAAACAAACATTCTGAACAAATATCATTTGATTTGAGCCTCTAGAATGCACAAAAGATTTTTTCTAGGATTTCACTTAGGGACCTAGTTTTTGACCAAATATCGAACGAGACGGAGATATTTTGCAGACAAACATTCTGACAAAATATCAAGACATTTGAGGCAAAAATTTGACCTCTAGAGTGAACACAAGGTATTTCTAATATTTGACCTAGTGACCTAGTTTTTTACCCCATATGACCAAATATTATGCTTTTCCGAGGTTTTATGGAGATAAAAAACATGCAGACCAAGGTCCAAGACATTTGAGCAAAAATTGTGACCTCTAGAGTGCACACAAGATGTTTACACACAACGAACTATGGACATACTGGATCACAAGAGCTCCTCATGACCACTTTGTGGTCAGGTGAGCTAAAAGGGCAGAAAGTCATTTTTATCAGTGTGCCTTAACTATTTCTTCAACCAATTTGTGCTAAATTTTGTTTATGAAATAAAAAATGTTTCATGTCATTGTTCTTTGCCTACAAAATTATTCCTATTTTAAAGACAATTTCATACTAATTAACATGGTTTTATTCATTAAATATCCAGAAGGTGACTTTAACCCACATGAATCTGAGTAACATAACAGTGCTGTGTTGCTCTGCTACTTCAATCATACAATTGGAAAAAAACATTTCAATTAAAGTAAATAAATCAATTGTATAACATTTCTTATGTTCCTATCTGTGTAACAAGTTTTCTTTAGAATCGTCTCTCCAAATATAATAAATGTTCTGGAATCTCAGTACATACAGTTAAATCAAGGATCGACAGAGAACTGTCAATTACGTCTTTTCTATAGGTGTTCTAAAATATGAAATACTAGAATCTTGTCTCGAAACCCAATTACATTGTGAAGAATCTTTGTCTCTGTGGGGTTAGAAATTTGACAGAAGCAATGTCTCCGTCATAAATACTCTACATTTGTGGGTCTCTTCAGCCCATAACGTCTGGCTGATCGAGTTATAAAGGACATCAGGTCTTAGATTAACAATAAAATACACTTTAGTTTGATTCAGATTCTGGAGACACCATTTTCTTTATTGATTGACGATAGCATTTTTTTTCTAAAAAGAGGGTATCAATAGCAATTTCGCTGTCTTGCTTTTATTTCAAAATCATTCATCTTAATGGTTGCCAGGTTAACTCTCGTAAGTTCTCTCATTCCCAAAAAGTTTATGTGACCAGGTTCTTAAGGCCATAATCAGAAAATTCAGTGAGATCTAAAACTTTGAAAAGGACTTTCATAATAGGCAAACTTTTATGTATAAACTCATGTAACTAGAGGCACTTGAGCGCCTGTATTGCGCCACAGGCCAGATTGTACTAATTAAGCAAATAGCATTTCAGGAATCAAATATAATGGATCATATTAACCATATGTGGCAAAAAAATCTTGTCAATGAAATCTTTTAATATTGCAAACATTTCATCTTTTTACTCAATTCATTTCATTTACTGAGTCACATGAAAAAGGTATAAGCAAATTTTACAAAAAATCACTGGATACCATTATGGACTTAAGCCATGACCATAAAAGCCATGTTTTCAACCAATCAGAATTGATTGAATTTAAAAGAGTCACCAGAGGATCATTCCAGTAAAATTTGGTTGAAATCCATCAAGTGGTTTCTGAGAAAAAAAATCAAAACTCTCACCATATATGGAAATTAGCTATGCCCATTTAAGCCATGCTTTTAATCCGATCAAAATTCTTTGAGGAATCTGATAATTTATAAAGGTCTCACCATATATGGAAATTTGTCCCACCCATCAAAGCCATGTTTTTCATCTAATCAAAAACAAAATTTTTTGAAGGAATTTGATAAAGGGTCACCCAAGGATCATTTCAGTAAAATTTGGTTGAATTCTTTTCAGTACTTTCTGACAAGAAAATTTTTGAAGTAAAAGCAATTGGGGAATCACGTGACTGATGTTGATTTTGAACACTAAAAAATTATATCATTTTGACAGCTTCACGGGCAACATTCAAACTTCATCAAGATATGTATTCAAGCTACATTCTTTTTCAGTCTAGCCACCTATCCTATCATATGCGCTATTGTCTTAAGTTTTCACTGATACCCGTCTTTTCCTTTTGTGATTGCTGTACATAGAGAATACTTCGTAAATATTTTTGAAGTGATGAAAATTTCAGTTGGGTGTTTAGCATGTCCCATCAATTATTTAAAGTTATATTTTATCTAACCAATGAACTCTCTTATACGGTATATTTCTGGACTCATTTTTATCAATGTGTTTTCATTCCAGCCCATTTAAAAAGCACAAGATTTCCTGGGTGATTGTATGTATGAAAATGATGTTAAGCACACATGGTATCTAACACGACAAATTGCAGTGAACATGGTGTTAAACACGCACAGAGTTGCTCAAACAGACAGTAAACTACAGCTATAGGCTATTGAAGACCTGTCATGGTCTATTCACTAATTATCAAAAAAACAGTTCAAAGAATTAATTAAAACCATTTAATTGCATTTGGTTTATGTTATCGACTTTCATCTTTTTCTTAGGTGACTTTCAAGAAATTTTGACTGACCCAACAGAGACCTTTTTCTTAGGTGACTTGCAAGGAGTTTTGACTGACCCAACAGAGACGAAAGAAAAACTTCATTACACTGAGACAAATGGTTTCTGGGATAAAGAGAAAGCGAAAACAGACATTCAGAGAAGATCAAATACATCCCCTCTGTGCAGAGCTTGATCTTTTGAGCATTGAAAAACACAATAACTTAGGCTTGAATGGTACTGCCTGACATAATGTCAAGTCTCATAGGCCTACAAGATTTTTAATTGATACTTTATTCTATTTGATTTTGTATTTAAAATAATTACCTTGGCTATTACACTTAGGTTTCCCAACAGACCTACATACAAACTTTTTAATTGATTTCCTCGGACAATCCTCACTGATAAGGGTCATAATACGCTCCTTAGCCAAAGGTATGACACATCTCATGGCCCTGAGGTATTATAAAGAGAAGAGTAGAGAGTTGGAGCAAGTCTTCGTTGGTGAAAAGTGGTATCCTTTTCAGTAATCCAACGGTTACGCAACAATCTATTTTGGATTGAAAAACGCGGGCGAAAAATGGTATCCTTTTCAATGGCCCATCGTCTTCGTTGGTGAAAAGTGATATCCTTTTCAGTAATCCAACGGCAATGTTGCGGGTTCCAGTTAAAGGAAAACGGAGCCAGTTCACCTGAATATAAGAACAAAATTGGTCCTACCTGAACCGTTCTGATCTCACTTCATTGTCTTTAAATAAATCCTGTTAATCGAAATTATGGTTTATCACTGTCGCCGCATGTTCTTAACTAACGGTAATTCTTTGACACATTGTTACTTCACTTTACAAATCACAATTATCACTCAGTGTTATTGTCATCTTTCTAAATAATTAAGGGAACTAAACACAGAAACATTATTTTCCCATCCTTGCCTGACCGCTAATTGCCTCGTTATGATGTACCTGGCCGCTGTCTGCTGCGTCCTTAATCTGTGAGGCCCGGAAGGGAATTTATGTGTTGGGATGAAACTTTCTTTTGTATGATGAATACTTTTGGATCTTTTGAAAAGTATTTGAGTTCATTTATTCTGCAATGCTGTCATATATTTCTAAATGAAAAATATGCAGTGCAATGCTTTGTTCTGAAAAGGGTTTGTGATTTATAAATCATGCTTATTCATGACAACTCACGCAAGAACAAACAATCAGCAAAAGAGAAAGGGACCATAACCTGTTTAGATTGATTATTACAAAAAGAAAATCATCGAAAGTTTGATGAATAGAAGAAAATACAACTAGAGGTGCCTGAGCACCTGTATTGCTCCACAGGCATGAATGTATTGATTAAGAAAAATTTTTCATGAATGTAAAATAAACTAGATATAATGAAAATAAATCTAAATCATTGAAATTGTTGAAATAGAGAACTGTTTCAAACTTTCATTGTTTTTACAAAAGTCAAGTCAAGTTATGTAAAATTCATTAAGTAAAATTTTAACTGTTAACAATATATGAACATAAGGAGAAAAAGTTTTCCAGAATTGAAAATTGGTAAAAAACCCAGATGACGTTTCTTGTTAGTGCCCATAAATTTCAAAGCCTAAAACTCATGGAATATATCTCCGTCAATTTTTTCTGTGACGACAATGTTTAACCTGTGTGCTTAACATCGCGAGAATTGGGATTTGGTGTCTCTTATACCAAGAATGCCTAACATCATTTGTGAATATGTTAAACAAAGAAATCTTGGGGCGTTTTAAATGGACTGGAATGAAAAGATATTGATAACAAGAGGACCATGATGGTCCTTTATCACTCCCCTGATTATGATGGCTCAAGGCTTTATGATATAAACAAAATATCAATGCCCTACACCTAATTATTTTCAAAAAGATTTTGAAAAAATATTCTCATTTAATCCTAGGTATATTGAAGATCCTACCATTTAGAGCTAATTTCAAGAGGATGGTAATTCTTTGAAGTAATTTGGTAGAGGGTCAATAGATGATGATTTATATCACATATCAAAGCTCTAGGCCTAAAGGCTTAGAAGGAGAAGATTTTCAAAGATATCCTTCTTTATTCCTTTCTAAAATCAAGGATTGCACAGAAAATGGTTTATTTTTAGAGTACAGTATTATTGTAAAGGGCCCATAGGTTTAGATACACACCAAATATTAGAGCTCTGGGCCCAATGGTTTGGGAGGAGAAGGTTTTCAAAGATTTCCTTCTTTAGTTCTATGTAAATCAGGGATCACACAGAAAAGGGCTAATTTTCAGAATACAGTACTTTTTGAAGTATTTTGGTGGAAGGTCAATAGACATTGATACATACAAAATATCAGAGCTCTAGGCCTAATGGTTTTGAAGAAGAAGATTTACAAAGATTACCTTCTTTATTTCAATGTAAATCAGGGATCACACAGAAAAGGGCTGATTTTCAGAGTACGATAATTATTTGAAGTAAGATATAGTGGGTCAATAGATGATAATTATTCTAAATATCAAAGCTCTAGGCCGTATGGTTTGGGAGAAGAAGATTGTCAAAGATATCCTTCTTTATTTCTATGTAAAATCTGGGATTGCACAGAAAGTGGCTATTTTCCAGGTAGGGTAATCCTTCGAAATACATTGATAGAGGGGTAATAGATGATGATTTATACCAAATATCAAAGCTCTAGGCATTATTGTTTGGGAGGAGAAGATTTCAAAGATTTCCTGAAAATGACCGATCACAAAGCACTTCATGCTCAGGTGAGCTAAAATTATGAGTCCAAAAATATACCTTGTGAACAGACAGTTCTTTGGCTGAGAAATATAGCCGTTAATATGATGCGACTTGCTCCATCTAAAATTTTCCTAACTTCGAAAATATTCACGAAGTGTTCTCTAAATACAGACAATAGAAAGGGAAAAGTTGGGTATCAATGAGAATCTTAGACAGAAGCCCATATGATAGGATAGGTGGCTGGGCTGAAAAACTACATAGCTCATTGAAGTTTGCCGAGGAAGCGGTCAAAGGACGCAATTTTTCATGTTCAATATCAATGTCTGTCATGTGATTCCCCGCATTAAAAAGTTTATGGATGGATGCACGTACACATGATGGCACATTGATGCCATGACAATAGCTCGCTGGCTATCAGCCAGTGGAGCTAAATATTACTAAGCCAACAACCTAAGCCTCTATTGATAATCTTCAAATGTGCTTAAAAACATGATATTGGTTAATTCCAAGGCAGTAATTTCTGTAATATCCTTTGATACCATTTATCCAACAGAATTATATTAAGCTCTCCAAATAAGGCTAAATTAATAACAGAAATATAAACTCTAGTTTTGCTTTCATAAATTAACTAATTGCGACTGTCAATAAAAGAAATGAATGAGAGGAACTTTCTGTAAGAGTCAGTGGATGTGTAGTCAGTAGGTGAGGCCAGGAATTGGTCAATTGATTACATTAATTATAGACTTAAATTTTTATAGATTATGTGTCTTAACCCATTACCACACAACTTAATTTAGATTGGTTTTAATTAAAAGAAGTTGCAAACATCATTTTAAAGTTGGTGCAATAGAGCAATTCTTTATCTTTTAGGTAGAAAATCTTGTGGACATAGAAGACATTGCTTGTCACAAGCAATTCCTGCATCATCCACAGTGTTTTCCAAACCTTTTTTTGCAGGGCGTCAATAAAACATCATGGGAATGGGTTACCTATTATTAGCCAAATTTAAACTTCTTTCAAATTGGAGGAATCTGGTCCAAATTCATTATGTCTGCTGTAGACAATTTTTCGCCAATAAAATTTTGAAAAACCTTTTGTAATAATTTCTTCTTCATTTAACACAATGTTCTCCAAAATTTTTCTTGAGAGGCATGAAAAAGAATAATTAATTGTTTTGAAATTACTGAAAGTAGAAATTTCTTTAAAGAATGGCAATTGACTATCAGATGAAATCAAAGGAAGCTTTATTCCTAACCTTGAGCTGTTATACTGATTCAGAACAAGCAAAATAATTAATTTTTCTTGCAAGGCAAGCTATGTGGCTATAATATATACTTTACTCTAACAAGCCTACAAAATTTGACATATTTCATCCCAATATGTAAACTCAGGTTGATTGATTGATTGATTGAATGAGGTTGAACACCACTTTTAACAGTATTTCAGTATTAAAAGTATTTCAGTCATATCCCAGCAGTTGGAGCACCTAACCATGGATTCCTATTATTTCTCATACCAGTACAACCACTATATACAGCCCGCAGCTACTCATCACACTTAAGTTTATGATTATCCACCTATTGGTTGGAGACAAATGTTAGAAAGGATATTTGCCGCGGCTTGGGATCTAACCTGAGACCCGTTGACTGGGAGTCTTACAAGCTACTACTATGGTCGCAGCTTAGACCTCTGGTTTAACTTTGACCATCCATATTAAGTGTAACTAGGTTGTAATATACAGATAAACAACTAGGTGAAGCAACATATCAAGTGTATTCAGGCCAAATCTGACCTTGAACTGTGTACATGTACTTGAATTTTTAGCATGTACTTTTTCCTCCAGTATTTAACATCCTCTTTAACCCTTTCCTGAACAAACCCCGGATTTGACTCTACTGTTATTTCATACATGAGAAAACATTTTGGAAAAACACGAAATTGCTTGTAACAAGTAATCTCTCCTTTCCCACAATATTTTCTACCACATAGGACAGTTGAATTTAAAATTGCATTCAATTTTCATTTTAGTCTATTACCTCTTTCAATTTGGACCAGTCTAACATTTCGAAACAAGAGCCGTCGGAGACGGATTATGCTCCCCGAGTAAGGCTTTTGTCACAAAACTATATGCCAGTATTGGACAAAAAACTTTTTATTGAATGCAACTATAGTTTGAGAACTCAGTTCAAAAGAAATTTGGAAGATTGACAAACATTGAAGGAAGCTGTTTGGCTTTACAGGACTGATTCTAGTAAATTCAATATCATTATATGGTAAAGGGTTAAATATTTTACCTTCACTATCCAAGTTATCAATGAAAAATGTCTCCATACAAAAAATGAAGACTCTAACTTGAGTAGTCTTGCAGAAACAAGACTGATTTATCTTATAATAGGATATATACAAACTGTAAAGCTACATGGCATTAAGCCCCCTTTTAGCATGGTAAGGCTCATTGGGTCAAAAATTGAAATAAAAATTACCTAGGGTTTTTAATGAACAACATTTATGTAAAGTAGCAAGAAATTTTGGCAATTAGTGAAGGAGGAATATTGAAAATTAATGAGCTTGACAATTTGACCTTGACCAATGACCTTGAACTTAGTACCAACAGAAAGTCCATGTCATAAGCAATGCACATGTAAAATATGAAGGCTATATTACTTACCCTTGTTTACTTATGGGAGATGTTAAAGTTAAATTTTTGAAATTTTGACATTGAGAAATGACCTTGACCTTGACAGATGACCTTGAACCTCATACCAACAGAAAGGTCATGTCATAAGCAATGCACACGTAAAATATGAAGAGTGTGTCACTTACCATTGTAAACTTAAAGACAATGCTAAAGTTAGGCTTTGCAAAATTTTGGCCTTGAGAAACGACCTTGAACTTGACAGATGACCTTGAAATTAGTACAAACAGAAAGTCCATGTCATAAGCAATGCACATGCAAAATATGAAGGCTATATCACTTACCATTGTATACTCATGGGCTCTGTTAAAGTTAATTTTTTTGAAATTCCATTGGCAATGCACATGTGAAATATGAAGGCTAATTCACTTACCATTGAAATCTTAGTTAAAATTTTCAAATTTTGACCTTGAGAAATGACCTTGATCTTGACAGATGACATTGAACTTAGTACCAACAGAAAGTCCACGTCAAAAGCAATGCACATGTGAAATATGAAGGTTATATCACTTAACATTGTAAACTCATAGACAATGTTTAAGTTAAGATTTTCTAAATTTTGATCTTCAGAAATGACCTTGACCCTGAATTATGACCTTGAACTTGGTACCAACAGAAAGGGTTTGTCACAAGCAATGCACATGTGAAATATGAAGGCTTCATCTGTTACCAATCAAAAGTTATTGCCAATTTTAGTTTTTGCAGGGAAAAAAGACATTTAACATAAAGTTAATAACATTAAGGCACCTTTTCCCATGACGCATTTTTTAAACGAAAATTCCCATTAGTTTAAGGTCTGATCTGATTTGCTACTCAAATATGAAATTTCATGAAATTCTAACAATTAGTCTTGGAGAAATTGGCAAAAAACCAGTTTTTACATTAAGGCCCCTTTTCCATGACGCAGCCTTGAAATAAGAAAAATCAAAAAATGGGTCTTGAAAATTTCCTAGGAAGATTATATATGAAGTTTTGTCCAATTAGGCCAATGGGTTGCTGAGATATGACTTCTGACGGACGGACGGTCAGCCGGATGGAAGGACGGACGGACGCACAGGCTGGCGACTATATGCTCCCCCCGAAAATTTTTTCTGGAGCATAAAAAAGGAATGGATTAAAACTGATATCTTTGATGCAGCACCTTTCAAGTTTTTCCAATCCTAAGTTTTATTTCTGGTAAGTGATGTTCATTTTTGTTCTTTGGAAGCCAACCTGTGGCTTGTTTTGGCAGGATAAGTTTCCAAATTAAGATTATGAAATTTCAATGGAGCCTTCAGCCTTTCATTGAGCCATACATTCCATAGGTCAATTAATTCTTAGCTAATGGACTTCCATATACTGAATGTATTCAATATAGCATTTTACATCTTGTCCTTGACCTAAATTTTCAAGAATTGATCTGGGCTGTACTTTACAACAAAAACTGTTACTTTATCTTTTAATGAAAGCAAATAATTAAAAAAAACTCTGACATCAGGACAATTTGCTTTTACCCATTACCAATCAACAAAATTTTATACTGGTTCAAATTGAAAGAAGTTGCAGAAGATAATTTTTAATGCTGAAATACAAATTTATTTGCCTTTTAAGGTAGAAAATACTGCTATGTTTCCCAAAACTTTTTTTATCAGGGTGTAAAAAGTAGGATTGTTTTGGAATGGGTTAACATTTTGCATAAAATCTTAAATTTGGAATAGCAGAACTGAGAGACTTCATGGAAAAAGAAAAAAATTGGATTATAACAACCATTTTTCTTTAGTTTTAAACAATAATTTCTTAACCCTTATCATGCTGATCCCAGAATATTCCTGTTTTGGCAGAAGGTATAGACAAACATCAGCACCAATGTGCAGTCTGATCTTTGTCTATACGGCCTGTTTGTCTATTTCAGGCCAGAATAATTGTGTATGTATCAATTTTCAAGTACATATAGATGGACATCTAGTGCTTCCAGTGCTTTCAGTCCTTTGAAATTAATGCCTTTCTTAACCATTGGCATGCTGAACCCGGAATGTGCAGTCTGATCTTTGTCTACACTCTCTGCTTGAACAATTCAAACTAGAGTAGCTTTTGAAATCAATTTTCAAAGAAATATTGACCAACAACTAAGCTTCCAGTTCTTTCAGTCCTTTGTTTTATTGCATTTCTAAGAAAGGAATTTATTCAGCATGACGAGAGTTAACAGGTATTCATAATGACTTATTTTTTTAAAAACACACCTTAAAATGTGACTTCTGCCACTGACTTGTACGATCTATACATATATATGAACAGGCGCACTTTAAAAATATTGTAAGTTTCTAGACAATGTATTTATATATTTTTTGTCATCTTGCAATGGGTAAAAATAGGTGGATGTGAAAAAAAATAATTCACAATACAGTATAAATGATTCTTCAACAAAGTACTTTTTGTAGAATTCATTCAAGACTGCAAAAATTTCAAACATGTACAAATTTAAGTAATAAAATTTAAGAATGACAAAGAAAAAACCTTGAAAAGTTAAGGCAATAATTTTGAATTTGCATGACACACAGATATGTAATAAATAGATATTGTGGTAAAAGGAGATGATGCCTGCACATGTTCACATATTATTATGAGTAGACAACTCTCAAGGATAGAAACTTGAAATTTGTTTCAACTTGTTACCCTAAAAGCAATATTTTAGACTCATCCAAATTGAAAAAGGTTGCAGACAATGATTCAAAGTGTGTTAACCCATTCCCACACAAGCCCTCCTTTTTGTGCCCCTAAAGAAAAAATTTTGGGAAAACTTTGTGGAAAATGAAAAAATTGCCTGGATCAAGCAATTTCTTCATTTTCCATAATGTTTTCTATCCAAAACCACCAAAAAGATTAAAATTTCATTAACTTAAAATTGTCGTCTTCAGCTTCTTTCAATTTGAACTAGTCTAAATTTACGTTGTGTGGGAAAAGGTTATACAAGGAACAAGAACACTGCCTAAGAATGACAATGCTCGGCTTTTCAAGTGCTTGATAGTGGTAAAAACTTTTAAGTTGAAAAAAGGGGCATAATTTGCTCAAAAATGCATTTACTTATCCCCCTTTTTAAACAGCAGAGCTCAAGATGGGTGACAATAAGGGCAGAAAAAATGTAGCAATAGAAGAAATTGCTTGTAATATGCAATTGCCTATTTTGACACATTGTCTTCTTGAAAAGTAATACAACCCCACCAAAAAAGTTCAAGAACTTTATTTCACGGTGGTTCAAGAACTTTCTCAAATCTGTGTGCATTGAAGGTATTGAATTAGGTTCAAGAATCAATACAGTTCAAGAACTAAAGTACCAAACATAATGCATGTTTTTTAACTTAAAAGTTAAAGAACCTTCCTCATTTACAAATTATAAGATGAGCAAACTTGTCTTTTATTCAAAATGCATGTTATATGAATACAACCTCTTCAACCCCCTCATTTTTCAACTGCTTTACTGAACATGTTTAAGAACATATCATAAACATACTGAAATGAGGTGATTAAGAAATATTTTTTATTTTTGAAATTAAAATCGAATGACTAATTTCATTCTCGTTTCATGCCAAGAAATCTCCTCCACTTTAAGATTGCATTGGCTAACGGACTAAGCGTTATCGATACACCTTTCTTGCAGCAGCCAGTCAGTGTGAAATAAACCAGACACAAATTAATTTTTAATTAACGGTCAGTAGACGACCACCTCGTTAAAGGGATAGAAATGTGCCATCTGTATGTAGTTTTATTCGGTGGATGATTCCGTTTTCATTCTTCTGTAATTGACCCGGGTTAACCTATTACCAGACGACAAATAGAACTGATAGAAATTGAAAGAAGTAGCAGATATAAATACAAATTGCTTTGGAGCTGAAAAAAAAGGGCTAAACACCGTAAAAGCATTGTGAAGGAAGGAGAAATCGCCTGATTACAGCAAGTTCTCCCTTTTCACAATTTTTCCTTGATATAATTCTTCATGTGTGTAAAAAAGGCGGGATTGTGTGGGAGTGACTTAAGTCTCTCAGAACTCTGACTGTTTTACAAAATAATGAACGACATCACAAATGACATTTTATGTTTTTTTTTTTTTTTTTTTTTTTTATCAGAATCAGTTTTAGCTAGTGATTGGAATATGTATGCCGACATTACTTAACATACTTTTTCTAACTCGGACTGATGATAAAACATAAACATGATCAGAAAAGGAACTATTTAGTTAAACCAACGGTCTATGAGCCTCCGAAACGTTTTAACTACAGCGAATTTTAACGCGTGGTTAAGATGTAGAGCATTGGCTTCACGATCAAAAGATCCAGAGTTCGATTCCTTCGAGCATCTATCGATACTGAGTTTGTCATTGGCCTACATAAATGGTGCGGGCACTGGTATGTTCTCCAGGAAGCAGAATCGAGGCTTGAAAAGCTTGTTTCCCAATCGATGTAAAATAAAGAGGTTTAAATCTTATCCAATTTCTGCTCAACTGAGTTACGTGGTTTCATTAGCCCACCAAATGGATATGGAATGACTGTTAAATAAAAACGAGTTTAATTCTATCTGAAAAATGCCAATGGCTTTATCACCGATTTTGAACCAATGTGAAATAATAATAATAAAACATATCGTCTGAAATTCATGAGGAAAATGAATAAATAAAAATGTAAAATATTTATTTATATCGAATGGATTGTAAATTAATTAGTGTTTGTATTTGAAAACTCGGCGGGATATTTGACAATTCGATAGTTCTGTGTAGTGGATTTAGTTAAAAGGATGTTTTAAATGAGTCCCAAAGGGATTGGAGAAGTGAGAGTTGCTAATTAACTGGTGCCCCGTAACACTCAAATAGTCAAATACAAACCGTAGTTCATAGTCTTTGGTCTTTGTTTATTTTATAGAAAGGGTGGATCTTATTGAATCTGTTCAGAAGTGTATCAAATATCGTAGTTGTGCAACCAAAATATCGTAAATACAGCTTTATTCAACCTATGTTTACTACATTTTGGTCGCATACTGATAATATTATATTCACTCTGACAAAAAAGTAACTACTTGTTCATAAAGAAAAGAACACAATAGAGGTGAAATGAGATGCATAAGCTCTGAGATCCAAAACTTGAATAGAGGTAGGATTATCGATCAACCTAGAAACTGAAAAAAGAAACAAAGATTCAACCACCGTCAACCTTCAATTTTGCGCAATCTGATCAGATCAGAACATTTAGCAACTCATATCTTGTATCTTTTTTTCCTGAACGAATCACATTTCTCCATATCCACGGGGCAACTGAACACTTGACCCTTTATTTTATTTATTCTATTTTGAAAATAAAGATAATACTAATAAGTAGAAAAAAGTTTGGTTTTGCGCACGTGAAAGAGGAAATGCAATCCAAATTGAAACCAGAGTCAGGTAGGTGGAAAAACTCGGTAAAAATTATAATTTTTGATACCGGAAAGCCCGCGCAGAGTGACCATGGACGATTTTTAAAGCTCGAAGTCCCGATATGTCAGTTTGGCGGATCACAAATCGGATCATCTCGGAAGAGCAAAAAGTTTCGATCGTTTTCTGACCTACTACTCTGGGTACGCAGGCTGACCATAGTGTAGACTTTTCTCTTTTCAATATTTCAGTCATAGAAAGGACATTCTACCTTGATATACATTCAATTTTGATAAAGAAACAACTATGATTGGCTTCCGGAAGGTTCCAAGGTCTAGATATAGTTCATTGACAAGCTATATATGTATAATATCATTTTTAATTTTTGATGCCTAGTCAATGCTTCTTTCTAGTGAAATATGATTAACTATACCTTCTTCATAATTGTGATTCTAAATCACCTTACTTTTAACTAAAATCATTTTTGTGTGATTGTCTTCGCAGTTTGGTAGATGAGCGAATTGAAAAAAATCAGACAAAACAGAGAGATAATATCTAAAGAATAATAGTGTGTGCACATGTAAGGCCTACATATAATTTAAATCGTAGCCATAATGAAAGAAATGTTATTTTAAGTGCGTTACTTTGTAAAATATGTTGTCTTGGACATGAATTATGAACAGGCGATCCCTTGGATGACGATCTAAATGTCGTATCTGCAGGTTGAATGTACTGTAGTTAAGACGTTTAGGTAGTCAAACCAAAAAAAAAAAAATGCAAAGTTCCCTCCCGGCATATTTGGACGGTTTCATTGGTAATCCATTTTTGATTGACAGACGTGGTCCGTCACCTTACACCCCTCCTTGTACTAAGAATATATCATGTAAGAATAATCATCCCGATAGATCGACTAAGACAGGCGGACATATGAAGATGTTTAACATTGAGAAAGAGAAGGGACCTAATTATTTCGGACATCATAGTTGGTTCCCATGGTAACCTAAATACGACTGTCATTTTGATAGTGATGCGTGTTTGTAAGATCATTAAATTCTAATGTCTAAAGCATCTGGTTTTGTATGCACAGAGTGCAGAGATAGTTCTAATGCATGTTACTTAGCAAAAGTCGTTCATTTAGGGTTCTTATTTTAATCTCAGACTAAAATCATTTGCATTGAAAAAGAAAAAAAAAAAAAAAAAAACACACACACACACAACTTTTTCAAACAATTCCCGGCTGTAGTTCTGTAATGTAATCGTCCAATCATTTAAGAGATGAAGAGAACAGTTTTTGTTTTCATAGAAGTATGAACCGCTAATCACACTGTATGAATACGCGAAGCGGATTCATACATTGTGTGATCAGGTTTTTCGGTTCATACCTCCGTGAAAACAAAAATATTCTCTTCATTTCTTTTAATTTAATAGCATCGAGCGAAAAAAAAAAAACCAACAAAAGCTTTACAAATTTTGATACCTTTTTAACTCACCTGAGCACAAAGTGCGAGGTGAGCTATTGTGATCGGTCGTTCGTCTGTCCGTCTGTCCGTCCGTCCACAATTTCTTTAAAAATCTTCTCCTCCTAAACCAGAAGGCCAATCAAGCTGAAACTTTGCAGGAATGTTCCTTGGGTGAAGTTCTTAAAAAGTTGTTAAAAGAATTTAATTCCGTCAAAAACTCTGGTTGCTGCGGCATTTGAAAATGGCAATCTTTAGTAATTCTTTAAATATCTTTAAAAATCTTCTCCTCCTAAACCAGTAGGCCAACCAAGCTGAAACCTTGCAGGGATGTTCATTGGGTGAAGCTCTTCAAAAGTTGTTAAAAGAATTTTAATTTCGCCAAAAACTCTGGTTGCCGCGGCATATGAAAATGGGAATCTTTAGTAATTCTTTAAATACCTTTAAAAATCATCTTCTCCTAAACCAGTAGACCAATCAAGCTGAAACTTTGCAGGGATGTTCATTGGGTGAAGCTCTTCAAAAGTTGTTAAAAGAATTTAATTCCGTCAAAAACTCTTGTAACCGCGGCATATGAAAATTGGAAATTTTAGTAAATCTTTGATGTTGTTTTTTTCATAGAATACAAGGCCAAAGGCCTTTATATTTTGTAAAGAGCTTAATCATATGGTTCTTTACCAAGTTTTTAAACATTTAATCTCTAGGGTCAAAAATGGCCCCGTCCCTGACGTCCGAAATTGGGAAAAATTCTTAATAAGAGCAATTTCAAAAGGCTTCTCCTCTTTAACTATAAGGTCTAGGATATTCATATATGGTATGTAGCATATTTAGATGGTTTTGTACTATATCACAAAAAGTTTTCATCCAAGGGTCAAAAACGGCCCTGACTAGGGGTCCAAAAATTTGGAAAAACGCAAAATTTGAGTTTGGCTGTTATCTATCAATTTTGATTAAATTATGCCTGTAGGTTAAAAAACAACCCTTACCTGGGTGTCCAAAGTTCGTAAAAATGCTCAATAAGAACATGTTCAACAGTCTTCTCCTCACAATCTACAAAGTCTAAGGCATTCATATTTGATTTATAGCATAACCAGATGGTTCTCTACTATGTTAGCTAAAATCTTAGCCCTGGGATAAAACATGGCACTGCCCCAGAGGTAAAAAATTTTGGAACACCCAATTAGAGCAACTTCAAAGTCTTCTCCTTCTGAAATATAAGATTAAGGGCATTCATATTTGGTATGTAGCATGACTAAATAATTCTGTACTATGTTACAGGAAAATATGCTCTTAGGATAAAAAATGTCTCTGCTCCTGGGATTGAAAATTGCATAAATCGCATTGAAAGGATTCTTCTTAAATAGAAATGGAGAAATTGCTTGCTTTCTCACAATGCTTTTTTAAACCTTTTTCCCCGAGGGTGACAAATTCTGGAATAGTTTGATTAAACTATGAAGCCAAAGGCATTCATTTTCATTTTAAAAGCATTATTGGATTGTTTTGTACAAAGCCAAAATCTTATATTTGTTTTATTTATTTTAATCAAGTTGTGTCTTTTTTATACAAAAAGTGCTGTAATTTGCAGATGCCTCAGGTGAGCGATTTAGGACCATCATGGTCCTCTTGTTTTATGGGACTATTTTGTGCGGAAGCATACAAAATCACTGCGTGATCAAAAGTTTGTTCATGGAGTTCTGAATAATATTTTTCGACCAATCAGAACGCTCGTTTTGATAGACGAAACTAAAAATTAAATTATTTAGTGATAGATATCGGCCATGAGAGATGAAATGCCCCAAAGAAAGTTAATAAAATTGTTGTTGTTGTTGGGCGGATCGGGTTTAACGCCATTTTTTTTATAGTATTTCAGTCATATCGAGACGGCTGAAGCACCTAACCATAGATTCCTGGTATTTTTATCACACCAGTACTAATACTACATCCTTTTCGAGCCTCCAGCTGCTCATCCAGTTTAGGTTTACGATCATCCAGCCTTTCGTGGGAGACTAATGTCGGAAAGGATATTCGACAGGGATCGAACCCGGGTCCCCTTGACTAGGAGTCATACGCGCCACCACTGTCCTATGGATTTGGTCACAAAAGAAGAAGAGGATATGGTGCAAGAGAGAGCAGGCTGAGCGTATGTGTTTGCATCGGGTTTAATATAGCTTTGAACAATCGTAGGGAAGCTCACTTGCAAATCAGGGATATAGAGAGGGAAAGAGAGGGGTAGACAGGCTGATATAAAAAAAAGCAAAGAAATAAACTTATAATATCAATCGTTGGAGGGTGACCAAAACTTTGTTGTGGTTCGATCATAGATGCAGCGGGAAATTTTTGAAGCAGTGTAAGTTTTATCTTAGAAATAAAGTTGTCCTTCTTATCCTTGATTTATTTTCCGTCCCTTAATCTTTAAAGCCCCGGTGACATTTTGGCTCGAACGGAGTAATTTGGAAAATGCTTCATATTTTTACGTCTTAGCCTAATATTTGATAAAAAAAGTATCAAAAAGTTTAATAATTGAATTCAAAGTTTTTAAAACATAACATGAAATCTACCGAATGGCAAATAAACATTAAATGTTCGGGCCGAACCCTTGTCTAAAAAGTACTTGGACTTTATACTAAAAGGATGGTTATGATTGGAAGTAATTAATGTCATACTCGTTCACGTATATAAGAGCGTGAAAACGAAACATATTTCTCAAATTTTGCTCGGTTTGATTCTCAATGTACTTTGCCCAAACTTCCAGCTGCCTAGAAAATGGGTATTCAATGGTCAGACACTCATTATTTTAGCGTATACCATTGCAATGGGACAGTCTTAGAGGTGTTTCCATGGTAACGGGGCTCTATGGTAACATTCTTTATTACCAAACCAATAGAGATATTTACACATTTTTCCTAACCATGTAAAATCATAACTTTTTCCGCCTGTCTGTCTGTAAGTCTGTTTGATCTACATTTTAACTAGCATGTATGTTCCTTGACCAACTTAACATCATAACTAGCATATATCCTCTTCAGCCAAATTAACATCGTAACTACAGCTGCTCTGAGACAGAGATAGAGAGACAGACATACAGATGGTTAGGAAATAGATCGAACCCAGCACAAACCAATCACATAGGTGGTATTTCAGAACTGAGTGTATATCAAGGTAGAATAACCATTCTACAAATGTAATTAGGTGATAGGGAAAAGTCTCGATCCTAGTAAGCCTGCGCACTCCCAAGAGTACCTCTTAATGCGATGGAAACTTTTAGCGAGTTTATCCAGTTTAGTCTTTAAAAAGCCAACATGAATTGGCCGGCGGTGGATCTAAAGGACTTACGGCGTGTATGGTCACATTGCGCAGACTGACCGGAGTCAAAACTTTTAACTTTAGCCGTGTTTTCTTTAATTGTTGTTGCTGTTGTTGTTTTCTACACGAACTTATTTTACATTTGGACAACATTATTTGAAAATATAGAGATGTGTGAATCGTCACGGAAGAAATAGTTGCGAAATTTTACGATCTGATCAGACTGAGCGAACTATGAAGGCTGGTGGTTGTCTTCTTTATCTCTGATTTATCATATGTCCCCTCATCATGAGAGCTATTCAGTAAAAGAACGGCACCCCGGATGGTTATAGTTTGAAGTGCTATATTCATGGATGATACATTTACTCGCAATATTTGTCATACTCGTTCATGACTGAAATAAGAGCTTGAAAGCCAAACACATTTTCTCTAGGTTCCACTATATCCCCAAACCCCAGTCATTCTCTGTGAATGCTCCAACTTCCAGCTGCCAGGAAAATTGGTAATTAATGGTCATTATTTTTGTGTATATCAGTGCAAAGTGCCAGTCCAAGATGAGTTTCTATGGTAACATTCCTTGATCGCTAAACTAAATTTTCTCGTTTTCTCTAAGATATTAACCTTTTAAGTCTGTCGATCTGTATGTATATCTGTCTTAACAGAAAAATCAAGATACTTGTCATTGAATTATACATTCTTAATAGAAACACTACATACCACTTAAATAAATGCTAAAAAAAAAAACCACACACACACACTCTCTCTCTCTCTCTCTCTCGTTGGAACGAATAACTTGGATAGTGAAGAGTAACATGTTTCTTTTGTTGCTTTCTTTCCATAAGTTCTACAAAAATTACCTCTGTTTGAATATGTAATAGATGTATAAAATAAAGTAAATAGCATCTTTTTAGTCGTGTCGTCACAGATGGCGCATTTGGGTAGTCATGGCAAATCGGATTTAAGTGTTCAATATCATGACTTGCCATCCACCTTTGCTTTCTATAGGGCGAAATTGCGTTCTAAACACTTTAGAATTGATTTGCTGACTAACAACTGTACAAATAGTACAATAACATGTAATAGATAACAAAGCGTAATAAAATAAGATAAAACGACAATTACAATATTACAATACTTTGTCTTACCATCTTTAGTGATTTATCAAATGGAAGTGACAACATAGGATTTATAAGCAGGTTTGCTTTTATTTTGGGTCAATACATAGAAATGATGATGAAGGATTGTAGCAAGCACATATCCTCTATGACCAACATTGCGAAAACTATATGCATTTTCTCAAAAACTGATTTATGCGATAGACCAAACTCTGTTTTCTGGCTATTTCTCGTTAACTTACCTTTGTTTATTGAATCGTATTAAGAATAAATAAAACAAAAACAAAAAACAAAAACAAAACAAAACAAAAACAAGAGGACCATGATGGTCCTAAATCGCTCACCTGAGGCATCTCCAAATTACAGTACTTTTTAGTATAAAAAAGACACAACTTGAGCAAAATAAATAAAAGATATATAAGATTTTGGGCTTTGTACAAAACAATCCAGTAATGCTTTACAATAATAATGAATGCCTTTGGCTTTATAGTTTAATTCATTACCAAACTATCCCAGAATTTGTCACCCTCAGGGAAAACAGGTTTGAAAAATACATAGTGAGAAAGGGAGTGACAAGCAATTTATCCATTTCTCACAGTGTTTTCTACCTGAAATTCTTTGTATTTAGATTTCAATCAAACTCTAATTACTGTCTGCAACTTCAATGGGTGTAATTTTAGCAACCTTGGTAGAGAACAATCTGGATGTACTATAAATCAAAATATGAATGCATTACAACTTATACATGAGGAGTGGAAAATATTTGAACATGCTCTTATTGAGCATTTTTCATATCCTTGGATGCCTTGGGAAGGCCCATGTTTGTCAAAAGGATATAAACATAGTAGATAAGAATAATGTTATCCTTTGTTTTTAATGTAAATGCTCTGGAACCTATATTTAAGAAGAAGAATTCTTTCAATGCAATTTACGCAATTTTCAACCCCAGGAACAGAGACATTTTTTATCCTAAGAGCATATTTTCCTGTTACGTAGTACAAAATTATTTGGTCATGCTACATACCAAATATGTATGCCCTTCACCTTATTTTTTAGAAGGAGAAGACTTTTGATGTTCCTCTAATTGGGCGTTTTCAAAATTTTTTGACCTCTTGGGCAGTGCCATGTTTTATCCCAGGGCTAAAATTTTAGCTAACATGGTAGGGAACCATCTGGATATGCTATATACAAAATATGAATGCCTTAGACTTTTTAGATTGGGAGGAAAAGACTATTGAACATGGTCTAATTGAGCATTTTTACTAACTTTGGACACCCAGGGAAGGGGTGTTTATTAACCTACAAGCATAATTTGATCAAAACAGATAGATAACAGCCAGGCTATGCTACACTCAAAATATAAATGCCCTCCTCCTTAAAATGAAGAATTTTTTTCTAACATATTCAAATTTTGCGTTTTTCCAAATTTTGGACCCCTAGTGCAGAGCTTTTTTTGACCTGAAGAAGACAACTTTTAGTGATATGGTACAAAACCATCTAGTTATGCCCTATACCAAATATGAATATCCTAGACCTTATAGTTTAAGAGGAGAAGTCTTTTGAAATTGCTCTAATTAAGCATTTTTCCAAACTTCGGGCCTCAGGGGCGGGGCAATTTTTGATCCCAGAGATTAAATATTTAAAAAAAACTTGGTTGAGAACAATATGATTAAGCTCTATAAAATATAAATGCCTTTGGCCTTGTAGTCTGTTAAAAAAAAGACAACAAAGATTTTCTAAAATTTCCCATTTTCATATGCCGCAGTTACAAGAGTTTACGGAATTAAATTCTTTTAACAACTTTTGAAGAGCTTCACCCTAAAAAACATCCCTGCAAAGTTTTAGATTGATTGGCCTACTGGTTTAGGAGGAGAAATTTTTTAAAGATTTTTACAGATTTACTAAAGATTCCCATTTTCAAATGCCGCGGCAACCAGAGTTTTTGACAGAATTAAATTCTTTTGACAACTTTTGTAGAACTTCACCCAAGGAACATCCCTGCAACGTTTCAGCTTGATTGGCCTACTGGTTTAGGAGGAGAAGATTTTTAAAGATTTTTACAGATTTACTAAAGATTCCCATTTTCACATGCCTCGGCAACCAGAGTTTTTGACAGAATTAAATTCTTTTAACAACTTTTGAAGAATTTCACCCAAGGAACATCTCTGCAAAATTTCAGCTTGATTGGCCTACTGGTTTAGGAAGAGAAATTTTTTAAAGATTTTTACAGATTTACTAAAGATTCCCATTTTCACATGCCACGGCAACCAGAGTTTTTGGAAGAATTAAATTCTTTTAACAACTTTTGTAGAACTTCACCCAAGGAACATCCCTGCAAAGTTTTAGCTTGATTGGCCTACTGGTTTAGGAGGAGAAGATTTTTAAAGATTTTTACAGATTTATTTAAGATTCCCATTTTCACATGCCGCGGCAACCAAAGTTTTTGACGGAATTTAATTCTTTTAACAACTTGTGTAGAACTTCACCCAAAGAACATCTCTGCAAAGTTTCAGCTTGATTGGCCTAATGGTTTAGGAGGAGAAGATTTTTAAAGATTTTTACAGATTTACTAAAGATTCCCATTTTCACATGCCGCGGCAACCAGAGTTTTTGACGAAATTAAATTCTTTTAACAACTTTTGTAGAACTTCACCCAAGGAACATCCCTGCAAAGTTTAAGCTTGATTGGCCTACTGGTTTAGGAGGAAGATTTTTAAAGAAATTGTGGACGGACGGACAGACGGACAGACGGACAGACGGACGGACGGACAGACGGACAGACGGACGGACGGACGACGGACAACGACCGATCACAATAGCTCACCTCGCACTTTGTGCTCAGGTGAGCTAAAAACAAAAAACAAAAACGGGAAATGTTTTTCTTTAAAGTATCCTCGTTAAAAGAAAATATTTCGGCTATTTTCATACCAGTCACTTCGAACCAGAAATTTTCCGAAGAAAATAACTGTGAATGAAATGTCTATGTTCAGTTATCACAAATCTCTGTTATCTGGCTATTTCTCATTAACCCACCCTTAAATAATTGAATCGTATTAAAAAGGGGGACATTTTTTTATACCCCCGCATCGATAAGATCGGGGGCATATTGTTTTACCGGTGTCCGTTTGTATGTCTGTCTGTCTGTCTGTCTGTCCATCTGTCTGTCTGTCCGTCTGTCTGTCTGTCTGCAAAACTTAACCTGCCAACTAAATATTTTCCTATAACTTCAACCCTGATTAAGTAACAATGCTAATATTTGGTATGTAGTTAGGTCTCAACAAGGCGCAACTGGGGAAGGTTATTTCATCAAGGTCAAAGTCAAATTTTAACCCTTTACCTGTTTCTAAAAAAATCCTGTTTCGGGGGCATGGTGTTTCACAAACACATCTTGTTTCTTTTAGGTATACTCGTCAAAAGAAAATAGTTCGACTATTTCCATATTAGTCACACCCAACCAGAAATTTCCCGAAGAAAGTAACTGTAAATGATTTTTCTATGTTCAGGTCAATAAAACGGTCAATAAAAATATTGTCGGTTGGTTATCATCCTTACGAGTGGAGGGATATCGATACCAACTTTTCTTTCATATAGATAAGTAGAACCTTCGCTGCCCTTGGTACGACACAGAATGTGCAGGGTGATCAGAATCAAAAGGAACACCCGAAAGCCATATGAAAGAAATATTAAAAATATATCATATTCAGCAGAGGTCAATTAGGTTCGTAATTAGCGCAGCCTGATAATAAACTTGTCTCAGTTCTAGTCTCTGTCTGTCCGTCTCTATCATAGTTTTTATTTGAGCTTAGTGACAGACCACATCGATAATAGAAATAAAATAATAATAATAGTAATAATACATGAATAAGGCAAATATTGTTATAATAATATTCATCGCGCTAGATCTGGATTGAGACGGGTTATGGTAGAAAAATCATCTCAGTCGGAAGTGCTACATACCTGACTTAGAACCAGACTTAGGTTAACGGCCCCTTTATGAGCCTGCAGGTAATTAAAATTGAATCCATTATTTTGAGGGAGCATCTAGCTATTCGCTGCCGACTTTTAATGAGATGTTAACGGACAAATAGCTAGATAGGATCTTTTTGCTGCGGTTTCTTAAAGTGGACTTTTGGTACTTACTTTTCTTGGCATGTTTAGAAAAAGCTCATAAACCACTTAAAGCCACACTATGTTGTTGTAATAAAAGTAGTCCAGTTCTTAACCAAAGTAATTCAAAAACTAGTTCTTGAACAAGAACTTATTCTGAGACTTTGATCCAAGCTTCTATGATTATTGATCACCCAAATGCCTTGATGATCTAGGTAATATGCACCAAAACTGAATGAAGATGTTTTCAGAAGAGAACTGAGTATTTAAAGACAAGAGCGTATCTGAGTTTGAATGTTACACTATTTAAAAGATCCAGGGCATTCTTTAACCCCACCCACACTTTTTAACATATAACTGCCCTCAATTTCTTCAATAGTGAGATTAGGTACTAAGAAAGTAGAAAGTTTCTGGACACATGGCAAGGTTAACAAAAATCTCAGAACTCACTTGCCATTTTTACCCATAAATATTTAGAAGCTTTCTTCATTAGAACTGTAATTATAATTTGCATAACATTTAGTTCTTAAACTAGTTATAGAACTTGCTCAAGAACTAGTTCAAGAAAAGATTCTAAATCTAGACTTGAATGTTCAAGAATAGTTCTTGTACCAGATTCAGAACTAAGAGTTCTGCCATTTAACATTCACAAATGTTTATGTTCTTGAACTGAAGTTCTAGAACGTTCAAGAACCAGTTCTTGATTTTTTTTGCAGGGATTATCAGGGTCATTATGAATTGACGTTATGTGGGAATTGGTTAATAGCTAGGGTAGAAAGGGTAAAATCAGCATATTAAGAGTGATTGCAGCATGCTTTAGTCACACACAATGGCTATAGAGAGCTTTATATTCATCAAGATAACTAATTTCAGTGGGTAACACACCTCATTAAATGGACTATAAATCAAGCCTTTTCTGTCTTCTCTTTTCTTGGAAAAACCTTTTCAGATCAAGTGTCAAGGAATATTCTACAAGCACATGTTATAATTAGATTTGTGGAAGAAAGCGCATAGTCTTAAAAATGAGATATGTGCATAAAAATATAATCCATTCCCACACATTGACGTTTTTGATACCTCTCATGTATCAATTGGAAAACATTGTTGTAAATAAAGAAATTGTTGTTACAAGCAATTTCTTCATTACCCACTATCTTTTAAAACCCCAAAGACTAAGAATTCTAAAATTTCACTAACTTGAAATTATTTTCTAAAACTTTTTGAGATTTGGACAACTTTGTAATCTTCTTTGCCAAATGTTATCCTGATAAACAAGGTTAACCCTTGTCATGTTGTATAAACAACCTCAATGAATTGCTGTAAAACCAAAGGGCTGAAAGCACTGAAAGAACTTGTTAAAAAATCAATATTTCTTTAGAAATCAATTCATAAACAACTCTGACAGGAAAGGTATAAGCAGGAGATGTTGACTAAGATCAGACTGCACTTATGCGCAGGCTGATCTTGGTCTACACCTCCAGCCATAGCCGGAATATTCCGGGTTCAGCATGGCAAGGGTTAAAGTAACCTAGGAATTAACATAAAACAATATGACACAATCATAGACTGGTTCTAATTGAAAGATGTTGCATACATTAATTTCAAGAAAATGGAATTTAGAAAATCTTGCCCATGTAGGGTAGAAAACATTGTGGATAATGAAGAAATTGCTTGTAACAAGCAATTTCTACATTATGCATAATGTCTTCCAAAAAGACTTATTTTTTATAGATGCTTAAAAAGCAGTATTGAGTGGGAATGCTTAAATAGCACATGCTTTTGAAAGGGTGATCTAGAATTTGAATATTTCTGAAATACGTAAGAACTATTTTTTATGGCGTAGACATTCAATGGATTTGGTGGTTAAGCCTCTAGTGGCAGGTTACACTCGTTGAACTCTGAGAAGACCTCAAAATTTTTTCTGTTAACTTAAGATATCAAAGCTGACGCCTTGCTAAATAATTGTTGCTTCAATGTAATTCATTTTTCACAGAGAGGAGATACAAAAGCTACATGTATTTTTTCACAAAGGTTCTTACCAATAGGTGAAAATTTCACTTTATGGTGTTGTAAAATTCTTTCAATGACTGCTTTATTACAATTTTTAACTAATTTCTAACCTTTTCCCGTTTTTCAAAATTTTAGACCAGCCAAATTTGTTAGAAGTTGCAGGAAACAATCAAAAGTGGGTGCGATTTGAAAAGTTACAAGCCTAAGGGTTAGAAAATATTGTGGGAAAAGAAGAAATTGCTTGTAACAAGCAATTTCTTCTTTTCTCACAATGTTTTCTTGAGTATAAATCCACAGGGACGTGAAAACAAGGGATTGTACAGGAAAGGGTTAAAGAAACACCCCCTTACAGTCTTCTTCGAAGCAGGAACTTAAAAAGTCTGAAACTCTAAACAAAGCACTGTATCAAGGAAACACCATTGTTTGCATATTCATGACTTCAAAAATGTTTGACTTCATTGACTGCTAATCTAACCCATTACCAGACGACAATATTTTAGACTGGTCCAAATTGAAAGGAGTTGCATACAACACTTAACCCTTGTCATGCTGCATAAATTACCTTACTGAATTAATGTCAAATAAAAGACCTGAAAGCACTGATAGAACTTGTTGTTCAAAAATCAATATTTCTTTTAGAAACCTCATAAAC
The DNA here is from genome assembly GCA_946902895.1 of Fragum fragum. Lineage (NCBI taxonomy): Eukaryota > Metazoa > Mollusca > Bivalvia > Cardiida > Cardiidae > Fragum > Fragum fragum. The sequence goes on along the minus strand of OX336373.1, from coordinate 10,933,763 downwards.
AACTTGGGAAGGAAAAGTATGAGCAGGAGGTGAAGACTAAGATCAGCCTGCACCAAAGTGCAGTCTGATCTTAGTCTACACCTCCTGCCAAAACCGGAATATTCCAGGTTCAGCATGACAAGGGTTAAGAATGTATAATACTTTTAGATTTTTTCAACTTTATGGCTAGAAAACATAGTATGAAATGAAGAAATTGCTTGCCCAATTGTTTTTCTTGAGGGGCGTCAAAAAGAGTCATTGTGTTGGAATAGGTTAACATTCCATTCTGTTTTAACAAATTAACAAAGGCAAAAACGTTGAGTTTATCATTCACAATTCTACTGATCTTTCAGTAAAACTTTCAACTGATCATCCAACGAAGACAAATTTCTTATTCACTGAAGAAAGATTAACTATTTCATATAAACAAGTTGTATGACATCATAAAGAAATGTAGTGTTGGAAAACTGTGGTAAATGGATGAATTGCATGAAACAAGCAATTTATTCTTTTCTCGAAATGCTTTTCTACCTTATTTGATACTCATTTCCAAATTTTAGCAGACTGGAACTTCTGTCAATATGGATCACTCTTCATTTTACTTGTTTTGTGATAGTTTAGCCCTTTCCTCTTCAATCCCTGATTTTTACATTCCTGTGATTTTATGATTGAGAAAACATTGTAGAAAAAGAAGAAATTACTTGTAACAAGCAATTTCTTCTATTTCTTAAACAATATTTTTTACCCTACTCAATGGTAATTTTTCAATTTTCGTCTGCAAATCCTTTGAATTTGGACAGGTCTTCAATTTGGTAAAACAGCAAAGGGTTGAAGAATAGGCAATATAACAAAGCAAATTTTGATTGCCAATGTCTTAACTCATTACCAGACATCAGAATTTTAGACTGGTCCAAGTTGAAAAGAGTTGCAGACAACAATTAAAAGCTGATGAAATATTGAATTTTTTGTACTTTTGAGGTAAAAAACATAGGGGATACTGAAGAAATTTCTTGTAAAAGCGATTTCTTCATTTTCCACAATGTTTTAAAAGCATCTTTTCTTTGGGGCATCAATACGCGCCACTATGTTGGAATGTATTAAAGTAAACCACCAACCAAACTTGAATGAAATATCTCAAAACAGCTGCTGCATGCATGCTTATGCTCTTTAATTTAAGCAAATGTATGTATATCTACTGAAATATGCTACTTCATATCAGCATACAAAAAATATAACCTATTTTTACATGCCAAAGAAATAAAGCTATGGAAAAACATTGTAAGAAAAGAGGAATTTCAAGAAAATTAACCTTTTTTCAAAAATTTTCAGCCTCATACGTCCTTTATGTTGTCTACAACATCATTCAATTTAGCCAGTTCAGATATAAATTTTTGGGAATGGGTTAGGGATAAGAAAAACAAATACTGATGAAAATCTTTTAAAATGTCATGATACATTTTTTTCCTCATTTTAAAATAATTTGAAGGAATAGACGATAAAGAAGTAAAGAAATTGTTCTTTATTACAGAAAGCAGCTTTCTAGTTTTATGTCTCATAAACCTCTATACAATACTATCTTTATGTCTGATGAGGTCATAAGGAGTCTCTCTCCTATTTATGCTGAAGAATAGGGAATTATGAGCAATTTCTTGAAACAGACTTCAGGGAATCTATCCTTTCAGATTCTGCACATTGTCATCAGAAATTTATGGTATCATAGTGGGACATGTATCGGAGAAAACATTCTAAATATGTAAAAAAAAAAACCACCACCAAAAAATATAGAAGTAAAAATACCTAAACCTGAACTGACAAGTCATTGGTCATGCCCTCAGCCTCTGACAGAAGTTTAACTAAGATAGCAAGTGGCATTATTTTGAAAAAATAATGGTCAGTGATAACAAAAAATAGAATGATTGGTTGGCAACCTAAATGACATAAGTTGACTTTAAATAAGCTGTAGTTACTATGTCTAAGATGTGTGCTTGGAACGTTGAGCCATTTTGTTGGTTTTGAGACTTAAAAGTGTAACTGCAGCTTATTCGATATCTAAATTACCAGATCATATTTATATTTTGTTACATGTTACTGACCAACATGTTGCAGAATAATACTGTTTGATGTCTAAGTCAATCTGTCAGAGTTCAGTATTCATGCCAAGAACTGTCACTTGTATACTTGTATGTACACGCCTATGCACAATATTACTTTGAAATTTTATTGTAATCAACTTCATCTTGCCCATCGAAAGCGGGGTCAATAAAGAAGCTTAACCTTTGTCATCTTATATCTGGAACATTCCCATTTTGTCTTTATCTGCACAACCTTCTTGTCCTTTTCCCATTTTTCGAAATTTAAGACTGGTCCACTTTGATAGATGCAGAAGCAGCTGACAATAAAAAGTGAGTGCAGTTTGTAATGAAACCATCCTATGTGGTAGAAAATGTTGTGGCAAAAGTAAATTTTCTTACATACAAAATCACATGGATTTAAAAACCAGGCAATGTTCAGTAAAGGGTTAAGCCGGAAATAAAATTGTTTATAAATCCCTTTGATTACAATGCAATGCCGTGAAGCACTTTATTAACAAGAGGGCCGTTGGCCCTAGGGCGCTCACCTGAGATAAAGGCTCTTTTTTTTTCAACAGTCTAATTTCATGATAAGGTTAGGAATATGAAACAAGTGGGCCACACTTACATATAAACACTATGAACCAGGGAATCCAAAAGTCTAAATTACAAATTCCAAGGCTTTAGTGCTGATTTGAAAGAAAGAAAAAACTTTTTCCTCCCTCTTGATCCATGGGTTATAATTTCAGAAATAAGAAAGAAGTCTGTGAATTGTTGCTTCATGCCTATACCCCCCCCCCTTCCCCCGGCTCCGCCACTGGAGACCCGAGGATCATGATTTTAGCCATTTGTAAGAGATCAATATACTGATATTTCATGCAAAATATTAAGGCTCTACACCTTCTGGGTCAGGAGAAGATTTTTAAAGATTATTTTGAAATTTCACTTTTGTTGCCATGGCAACCAGAGTTTTTAACAGATTTCAATTCTTTTAGCTATTTTTGAAGGGGACCTCCTAAGGAACATTTCTGCCAAATTTACTTCAAATTGGCCCAGTGGTTTGTCGTTTAAAGAAATTGTTGACGGACAACGCACGATGCACGACGGACGCCAGACGGACACTGGACGAAAGGGGATCACAATAGCTCACTTGAGCACTACGTGCTCAGGTGATCTAAAAATGCAAGGGTTAACAAATGCAAGGGTTAACCAAAATTGGTGGTATATATTCCCAATAATTCAGTAAAACAGTTTTGCTTTATTTCTTTTTTTTTCACTTTTGTCATAATAGCTGGAAAAAAATTGTTTTCAAAAAATGCATGACAATCAAAGGGCTGAAAGCACTTGAAGGACAAGTTATTGATCAAATTTCAATTTTTAAATTTAAATTCTATAAACAACTCTTACTAAAAAGGCACAAATAGATGTTGTTGACTAAAATCTTTGTCTAATTACAACCAGCCAAATCAGGAATATTCTGGGTTTGGCATGAATATATGCTTCATACTGATATGAATTATTTGTGCTGACAGTTTGAATATGCATTATTTAGCTTTCAAAAGAAATTGGAACAAAAAGATATCCAATCATCTTTCATTTAGAACAATGTTTCTTGTAAGAATAATTTGAATTAACTCGACTGTAAAAGTTTAAATTATTCAGAAAACATAAAAAGTTGAAACCCTTCTACTGTAAATAAGAATTACAACCACATCAGTGATTTTCCTAAATACACAGATAAAGAGATAAAACAAATGAGTTTCATGCAGCTTCAAAATTAACCCTTGTCATGCTGAATAAAAAATCTTCTCCAGGATGATATATTTAACCCAATACCAGACAAAATTTTAGACTGGTCCAAATTGAAAGTTGAGAGTTGCAGATGACACTTTTAAATTCAGAAAATTTAGAATGTTTATAACTTTCTGTGTAGAAAACATTGTGTAAAATGAAGAAATTGCTTGTTACAAGCACTTTCTTCATTTTACACAATATTTTTCTAATTGTTTTTCTTGGGGGGTGTCCAAATGCGTCACTGTCAGGAAATGGGTTAAATAAATAGACTATAGACTGAAAACACTGTGTAAGATCTATATTTCTTTTGAAAGCTTTATAAACAACTTTGGCTTAACACATTTCCAATCAATAGTATTTTCCAAAATGAAAGGACTTGCAGAAGACAATTAAGAGGTTATGCAATCTCAGATTTTTCAACTTACTTGGTGCAAGCAATGTCTTTATTTTACACAATTTTTTTCTAATTGATTTTCTTGGTTAATTTATGTCTATAACTTCTGCCAAAACAGGCGTATTCTGGGATCAGCATAATATTTGGGTTAAGATCATCACAAGATTAATCATAGACAATCAGATGGCATTCAGGTTAACTCTTTACCAGGCGGCAAAATTTTAGACTGGTCCAAATTGAAAAGAGATACAGACAACCATTGAAAGTTTACGTAATATTAGATTTTTTCAGCTTTCTTGGTAGAATATTGTAGAAAATACAGAAACTTTTCTTGAGAGGCGCCATTGTATGGGAATAGATTAAGCTATTACTTTGGTAAACTAATTCTCAAGACCCTTAAACAAGAGGACCATGATGGTCCTATATCGCTCCCATGAGTATGATGGCTCAAGGCTTAATGATATAATATACAAAATATCAACGCCCTACACCTGGTCATTTTGGAGGGGATTTTTTAAAGATTTTCTCCTTTAATCCTAGGTATAGAGAAGATCAAACCATATTGAGCAAATTTCAAGAGTGCGGTAATTCTTTGAAGTACTTGATTAGAGGGTCAATAGGCATTAATACAAACCAGATGTCAAAGCTCTAGGCCTAATGGTTTAGAAGGAGAACATTTTCTATGATATCCTTCATTACTCCTTTCTGGGATTACACAGAAAAGGGCTTATTTTCAGAAAACAGTAATTCTATGAAGTATTTTAGTACAGGGTCAATAGGTATTATTGAAAACTAAATATTAAAGCTCTTGACCATATGGTTTTGGAGAAGAAGATTTTTAAAGATACCCTTCTTTATTTCTATACAAAATCAGGGATCACCAAGAAAAGGGCTATTTTTCAGAATACGGTAATTCTTTGAAGCAATTTTGTACAGGGTCAATAGTTGATGTTGTATACCAAATATCAAAGCTCTAGGCCTTATTGTTAGGGAGAAGAAGATTTTAAAAGATTTCCTTCTTTATTTCTTTGTGCAATCAGGGATCGCACAGAAAAGAGCTAATTTTCAGAATACAGTAATTCTATGAAGTATTTTAGAACAGGGTCAATAGATGATGATGTATACCAAATATAAAAGCTCTAGGTCATATGGTTTAGGAGAAGAAGATTTTTAAAGTTTTCCTTCTTTATTTCTTTGTAAATAAATCAGGGATCGCACAGAAAAGGGCTAATTTCCAGAATACTGAAATTCTTTTAAGAATTTTGGTAGAGGGTCAATAAGTGATGATGTATACCAAATATCAAAGCTCTAGGCCTTATGGCTTGGGAGGAGAAGAATGGCAACCAGAGTTCGTCATGGATTTCAATTCTTTGAAGTATTTTGAAAGAGCATGACCTAAGGATCAGATCTGAGAAGTTTTGTTGAAATTCCATGGTTAGTTTAGGAGGAGAATTTTTTTGTAATTGTGAACGGACGGGCAGACGGACGGAAGGAAGAAGACTATGATTGATCAAAATAGCTCGCTTAGGTGAGCTAAATAAAATTCAAATTTTCCAAATATCAAAGCTCTAGGCCTATCTGTTTGAGAGAAGGAGATTTTTAAAGTATTCATTATATAAGCCAATTGTTAAATTTGTGACATCCAGGAATGGGCTTATTTTAATCCTGAGGCAATTATTTGTACAATCTTGATAGAGGTGTACAAGATGATGCTGTATACCGAATATCAAAATTCTAGGCCCTCCTGTTTGGGAGAAGAAGATTTTTACAAATTTCACTATATAAGCCTATGTTAAATTTGTGACATCCAGGAAAGGGCTAATTTTCAATCATGAGGCAATAATTTGTACATTCTTGATAGAGGTCTACCAGATGATGCTGTACACCAAATAACAAAGTTCTAGGCCCTCCTGTTTGGGAGAAGATTTTTACACATTTCACTATATAAGCCCTTTGTGAAAATTGTGACATCCGGTAATGGGCTAATTTTGACTCTATACAATCTTGATAGAAATCCACTAGATGATGCCACATACCAATTATAAAAGCTCTAGGCCCTCTAGTTAGGGAGAAGAAGATTATTGAAATTTTCACTATATAAGCCTATGTTAAACTTGTGACATCCAGGAACGGGCTAATTTTGACCCTGGGGTTTTAATTTATGCAATATTGATAAAGGTCCACTAGATGATGCCACATACTAAATATCAGAGCTGTAGGTCTTTTGGTTTGGTAGAAAAAGATTTTCAAAGTTGTCACTATGTAAGCTTATGTACCCCACCCACTTTTGCCCCCCTCTAGCACGGCCATTTCTTGACAGTTTTTTTTTTCTTGTACAAACTTGATAGTCCTTGCCCTAAAGACTCTAAATACTAAATGTGAATCTAATCTCACAGCCGGTTCATGACAAGAAGATTTCTAAAGATGTACCCTTTTTGGCCCCTTATGGAGCCCCAAGGGGAGATAACTCCATGACATGTACAAATCTGAAGCACCTTCCCATAAGGATGCTTCCTGCCAAGTTTGGTTGAAATCCATCCAAGGGTTCTTAAGAAGTCGAAAATGTAAACAAGAGGACCATGATGGTCCTAAATCGCTCACCTGAGGCATCCGCAAAGTACAGTCCTTTTTTGTATAAAAGAGACTTTACTTGAGCAAAATTAATAAAACACTTATAAGATTTTGGGCTTTGTACAAAACAATCCAGTAATGCTTTAAAAAAAAATCAATGCCTTTGGCTTTATTGTTTAATCCATTACCAAACTATCCAAACTATTTGTCACCCTCAGGAAAAAAAGGTTTAAAAAAGCATTGTGAGAAAGGGAGTGACAAGCTATTTCTCCATTACTATTCAAGAATTCTTTAAATGCGATTTACGCAATTTTTGACCCGAGGAGCAGAGACGTTCTTTATCCTAAGAGCATTTTTTCCTATAACATAGTACAAAATTATTTAGTCATGCTACATACCAAATATGAATGCCATTCACCATATATTTCAGAAGAAGAAGTCTTTCAAAATTGCTCTAATTGGATGTTTTCCAAAATTTTGGACCTATAGGGCAGTGCCATGTTTTATCCCAGGGCTAAGATTTTAGCTAACACGGTAAAGAACCATCTGTTCATGCTATATACCAAATATGAATGCCTAAGACTTTGTAGATTGGGAGTAGAAGACTGTTGAACATTGTCTAATTGAGTATTTTTACGAACTTTGGACACCCAGGGAAAGGGTAACCTACAGGCATGAATTTAATCAAAATTGATAGATAACAGCCAGGCTTTGCTACACTCAAAATATAAATGCCCTCCGCCTTAAAATGAAGATTTTTTTTTTTTTAACATACTCAAATTTTACTTTTTCCCAATTTTTGGACCTCTAGTGCAGGGCCGTTTTTGACCCTGGGAGGACAACTTTAAGTTATATAGTACAAAACTATCTAGTTATGCTACATACCAAATATGAATATCCTAGACTTTATAGTTTAAGAGGATAAGTCTTTTGAAATTGCTCTAATTAAGCATTTTTCGAAACTTCGGACTTCAGGGGCGGGGTCATTTTTGACCCAAGAGATAAAATATTTTAAAACTTGGTAGAGAACCATATGATTAAGCTCTATTCAAAATATAAAGGTCTTTGGCCTTGAAGTCTATGAAAAAAACAACAAAGATTTACTAAAATTTCCCATTTTCATATGCAGCGGTTACAACATTTTTTCACGGAATGAAATTCTTTTAACAACTTTTGAAGAGCTTCACCCAAGGAACATCCCTGCAAAGTTTCAGCTTGATTGGCCTACTCGTTTAGGAGGAGAAGATTTTTAAAGATATTTAAAGAATTACTAAAGATTCCCATTTTCAAATGCTGCGGCAACCAGAGTTTTTGATGGAATTAATTTCTTTTAACAACTTTTGAAGAACTTCACCCAAGGAACATCCCTGCAAAGTTTCAGCTTGATTGGCCCACTGGTTTAGGAGAAGATGATTTTTAATGATATCTAAAGAATTACTAAAGATTCCCATTTTAATATGCCGCGGTTACAACAGTTTCTCACGGAATGAAATTCTTTTAACAACTTTTGAAGAGCTTCACCCAAGGAACATCCCTGCAAAGTTTCAGCTTGATTGGCCTACTGGTTTAGGAGGAGAAGATTTTTAAAGATATTTAAAGAATTACTAAGGATTCCCATTTTCAAATGCCGCGGCAACCAGAGTTTTTGATGGAACTAAATTCTTTTAACAACTTTTGAAGAACTTCACCCAAGGAACATCCCTGCAAAGTTTCAGCTTGATTGGCCCACTGGTTTAGGAGGAGAAGATTTTTAAAGAAATTGTGGACGGACGGACAGACGGACAGACGGACAGACGGACAGACGGACGGACGGACGGACGACCGACAACGACCGATCACAATAGCTCACCTCGCACTTTGTGCTCAGGTGAGCTAAAAAGTTAACGCATAAATCATGACGCATGACGCATGATGACGGACAAAACACGATCACAATAGGTCACCATGACCTTCGGTCAGGTGACCTAAAAAGATAATAATGGACTAAAAGTTGTTGTCTGAAATTTCTTAGAATAAAGATTCAAGTCTACATTTTAGTTGTTTATAATGAATAAATGGGGTTTAATGTCACTTTTAACAGCATTTCAGTCATATTGCAACGGTTGAAGCACCTTACAATGGATTCCTGGTATTTCCCACACCTATTAATACATCCTTTCTGAGCCTCCAGCTGCTCATCCCAAATGGGTTTATGATTATCCCACCATATTGGTAGAACACAAATGTCAAGGATCGAACTCGAAACCCCATGATTAGAGAGTTCTACGTACTACCACTGCACCATAGCTGTGGCTTAGTTGTCTATAAGTGGTGGGGTAAATCAGGAATATTTAGTGATTTACAGAACTAATTAGTTAACTTTCTCTTTATACTTCGATAAAATTAATTGCACATTTACAATATTCCCGTTTGAATGAACTAAATTTACTTATCTTTCATGAAACGGCTAAAATTGAAAGATAAACTAGATCAACATTATTTCATCTTTAGGAGAAACAATTTTTCAGATTTGAATGAATTAAATTTACTTATCTCCCATCAAACAGCTGAAATTGAAAAATAAACTAGATCAACATTATTTCATTATAAGGAGAAACATTTCAAGTTTTTTTCGCCTTTTTGATGAAGACACATTGTTGACCAAATTAGCGCTTGATATTATATCATTATTCTCTTGATAATTGCTGTAAAATTGTCATTATAGAATATTGTGCAAGACGTTGGCCTGAGATATTCTATTCTTGTATCACAAGGAGAGGAAAGTAATTAGTTATCAAGACATTTACTCAAATAAATTGCTTAAAGGGGGATATTGACCCAGATTTTAGTCATTTCAACCCCTCTCATATTGTTTGAATATAATAATATTCTCAAAAGTAGATTTGCAAAAATCAGAAATTGTTTATAAGAATGACATATGGTATTTTCTTTACTGAACATGACTATATCTGATAGAGGAGGATTTATATAATTGAACATTAGAGCTGTCAGAGGACAGCAACACTCGACTATTCTGAGTGCTGGATAGTAACAGCAATCCAATGTCAACCTAAGGCATACTACCTAAGTAATAATAGATATAAAATCTTTCAATTAAAATTTTAAGTCAAACAAGATTTTCTAGTTCAGAAAAGCGTTAAAATTCCACTATAATAAATGTAATTGTAATGAATCTTTACCTAGAAGATGATATGATTGTCAGAAAAGTAAAAGCAATAGTGAAGAGTTATTAAAGATATATGACATTTGCATATAAGGTTTAACCAAGAATTTCTAAGTCCAAAAAGGGTTAAAATTCCACTAAAATGAATGCAGAGTAATGCAACTGTTTCAGAATAGTGTTATTCTTTGAAACATTTTGGTAGAGGGTCATTAAATACTGATACATACCAATTATCAAGGCTCTAAGGCCTGATGGTTTGGGAGAAGAAGATTTTTAAAGATTTCCCTCTAAATTCCTTTGCAAAATCAGGGATCCAAAAGAAAAGGGCTAATTTTCAGAATATGCAAATTCTTTAAAGAATTTTGGCAGAGAGTAAATAGATGATGATACCAAATATCAAAGCTCTGGGCGTAAGGTTTGGGAGAAGAAGATTTTCAAAGATTTCCATCTTAATACTTTGTAAAATCAGGGATTGTACAGAAATTCTTTGAAGTGTTTTGGTAAAGGATCAATCAGGTGATGATGCATACAAAATATAAAAGCTCTAGGCCTTTTGCTTTGGAAGAAGAAGATTGTCTAATATTTCCTTCTTTATTCCTTGTAAAATCAGGGATCTCACAGAAAAGGGCTAGTTTTCAGAATATGATTATTTTTTGAAGTGTCTTGGTAGAGGGTCTATAGGTGATGATGAATCATACTACATATCAAAGCTCTAGGCCTAATGGCATGGGAGGAGAAGATTTTCAAAGATTTTCTTTTGTAAATTCAGGGATCGCACAGAAAAGGGCTAATTTTCAGAGTACAGTAATTCTGTGAAGTACTTTGGTAGAGAGTCAATAGGTGATGATATGTACCAAATATCTAAGCGCTAGGTCTTGGAGTTGTGGAGGAGAGTTTTTTTAATAATTGTTTACGGACAGACAGACAGACAGATGGACAGAAAGACACAGGTGGGTGCTGGAAAATCATCGATCAAAACAGCTCACCTTCAGCATGTTGTGCTCAGGTGAGCTAAAATTGCTTTGGAAAGCATTGTGGAAAATGAAGAAATTGCTTATTACAAGCATTTTCTTCATTATTTACAATGCTTTCTTCAAAAAAATGGGAAGATTTTTTAAATTTCATCAAATAAAAAATTGTCATCTTCAACATGCTGCTGATCCAATGATGTGACATATTCACCCTTTTACATAAGATTTTCAAAGTCTTTGTGAGGGAAATTTATATATGTACTCTGTTAAAACACAAAATTACTTGGAGCAAACAAATGTTTGGAAATTACTTTCATATTAATTTATTGACCTGTGTATAATTCTGTTGTCTAGTATTAAACACATTACCAGACAATGAAACTACATCCTTTCCTAGCCTCCAGCTGCTATCTCACTTAGTTTTACGATTATCCACGCATTGGTGGGAGACAATTGTTGGAATGGATAATTTATGTGCCTCTGCAAGGGATCGAACCCATGACATCTTATGATTGAAGATTGGGAGTCTGATGCGCTACCAACTAGGCCAGGACGGCAGCTTTATTTTTTGAAAAACATTGTTGTTTAATGATCATTTCTTCCTTACATTTCCCCAAGTTTTTTCTTGAGTGGCATAAAAAAGTGGGACACATAAAAAAGTCTGGTATTTGGTTATGCAACAATAACACTGTATGAAGCAATTTAATTTGACTCTTCAACAATAGTGGAATTCTTTTGGCAGTTTGACTTGGCATATCATTTAGCATGTATTATTTCCTTATTTGTCCATATTCCACTGGTATTTCAGAATCCAATACTCATTCAACAACAGACGGAAAGTATCTAAGACAGCCTGTTGGTGTGATACAAGAGAGATATATAGTCTGGCGTGCGTAACCAATATCTCACAAACCTACTGTCCACTTAAGGAACTACTCGACACTTTAAAGATATTCATTGGTGCTATGATACACTGATTCAAGGAATATATGGGCAATTTGTCAAGAAAGGAACTTTGATTGCATTAATGGTAAATTTTAAGTATTCTTTTAACTGTAATTGTTACATTTACAATTTTCCACACCATCTATGAAATTTGATAAATACTTTAAAACCCTTTCCTGTTTTTCAAAATTTTAGACCTGTCAGAATTCAAAGGTTTTGCAGACGATAATTCAAAGTTGATTTCATATGAAAAATAATTATTCTGTCGGGTAGAAAAACTTGTGGAAAAAGAAGAAATTGTTTTACACAATGTTTTCTCAAGTATAAAAACACTGGGACGTAAAAAAACATTACAAATTATTCCAAAGTAGAGCAAAAGGAATGTATTTCATTAAATTTAACTTTGAGTGATTTAACTCAGAATTTTTTTTTTTACATTAACACATTATCAGACGGCAAAATTTTAGACTGACCCAAATTGAAAGGGGTTGCAAATGACATTCTATATTTTATGTTATTTTTGAGTTTTTCAGCTTTCTGGGTAGAAAAAATTGAAGAAAATGAAGAAATTGCTTAAAACAAGCAATTTCTTCATTTTTCACCATGTTTTCCGGATTGTTTTTCTTGAGGGGCATCCAAAAGCATCACTGTGTTGAAAGGGGTTAAAAGACATTGATAAATATTGCAAAACGAGATAATTTTCCTACATCAAATGTTCATGAAAATCTGTTCAAAAGCCACTTTAACCCACTACCACACAAGAAAATTTTACACTAGTTCAAATTGAAACAGGTTTGAGAAGACAATTTCAAAATGATGAAATTTTAAAAATCTTTGTCTTTGGGGGTAGACAATATAGTGCATAATGAAGAAAATGCTTATCACAAGCAATTTCTTCATTATTCACAATCTTTTCCCATTTGTTTTGTTTGAGGGGCATTAAAAAGCGTCATTTTTTGGGAATGGCTTAATGTTTCTTCATTCTTATCACTAGTTTTATTAATTATATACCAGTGATGTTTGTTATTATTTGCATCATTTAACTGAAACTGGTTGCAAATGACATTAACCCTTTCCTGTATAATCACTGGTTTTTACACCCCTGTGTTTTTATACTTGAGGAAACATTGTGGAAAAGGAAGAAATTGCTTGTAACAAGCAATTTCTTCTTTTTCCACAATATTTTCTACCCTATTGAATGATTATTTTTAAGATAAATTCAACTTTGAATTGTCGTCTGCAAAACCTTTGAATTTGGACCAGTCTAAAATTTCAAAAAAACAAGAGAGGGTTAATTAGATGATCTAGCTATAAATAAATGTTTTTTGGGTTGGAAAGCTTTAAAGCCTGTCTCACACAGAACACACGGCTTACACGGTTGGCCACCTGTGTAAACCATACCTAAAATAGAACCAACCGTGGCCTTATCCGAGTTACACTCGGGCCATTCCAGTGTATCTGTGAAAGCCGTGTATGATTTTTAAAACTTTTAAAAAACTTGCACAGGTGCCGTGTCCGTTTATGATCATATTAGCATTCGTACAAGACTGTGAGAGTCTGTGTGAGACCGTACGAAACCGTATATATAACCGCACACGAAGTTCACTCCACGAGTGAGCTCAACTGTGTCAATATCGTATATAAATCGTATGGAATCATGTGAAATTGTTCCAAAGTCCTACATCCAACACCCGGATTAACACTCGAATGTCACATGATCACCGTACGATTCACACGAGTGTACACACGGTTTCATACGATGGCCATACGACCAATACGGCTCAAGTACGAATTATACATGGTCAAGTACGACCAAATACGGTCTCTGCGTCTGTACAAAGCTCGTGTATGATCATACAGCACTCGAACACAACAGAAAACACAACTCCCTGCTGCCACCTTGAAACAACAGAGTACTTGCTACGTAATGCCCCCAAAGAAGAAGAAGGTCCCCAAAAGAATCCCATCATGGAAGATTCTCACAGCGCAAATACAAAAAGCGCCAAGGCCCTCCGACCACTTCTTCTTCTGCTTCTGTTGGCTTGTTCTTGTCTCCCCTCACGCCTTCTGGCCAAAATAATCTCAATGTCTATCAGTCTTATCATGATTTCTAATTCCCTTATGCTGTCGTCTGCCATTTTCTATCTTCTCTGTTGAAAGTTCGAAAATTTATGAAGCCAAGCCATCAAAACGAGTCATTTTATATCAAAACATATACCACTGTGTGAATATTCGAGCATAACTCGAACAAAAGTCGATGGGACCGTATGTAAACCCTGTAAATGTCCAGTTAATCGAGTAAAAGTCATGTTAAATCGTACTAGGCCGTAATAGACCGTACTTGGAACAGTACAACAATCGTATGAAAATCAATTGCAAATCGTGTTCAAACAGTGGCAAACCTTGCTTGATCGAGTATATCCGTGCTTTGTTCCTACATACTAGTGCTACATTCGAGTCTAAATTGTACCAACTCATCCCCAGGCATGGTTGGAGCTCAATACTCGTACTAGTCAACCCATGTATAACCAATATATACCGAATAGGAACCATGTGCCCAACCGTGTTCTGTGTGAGACAGGCTTAACCCTTTCCTGGTTAATCCCTGGATTTTACGTCCCTGAGTTTTTATAGATGAGAAAATACTGTGGGATAAGAAGAAATTGATTGTAACAGGCAATTTCTTCTTATCCCACAATATTTTCTACCCTATAGGTTGGTTACTTTTCAAATTGCACTCACTTTTAATTGTCGTCTGCAACTTCTTTTAAATTGGACAAGTCTAAAATTTTGAAAAACAAGAAAGGATTAAATAAATGTTGTTGGAAACATTATGGATAATTTGCCACAGTGTTGTCTGAACCTTACAAGGGTCTAAACTCCTTTCTCTAATTGGTAGAGTAACTCAATCTAGAATGGTCATTAACCAGCAGAGGTAACTTGCAGAGCAAACAAATTGGTAAAAAAAATAACTGTCATCATAAATGTGAAGTTTCTAAATTTCTGGGACAATCATTTTTTTTTTTAATTCTGTTATCATCACAAAAAAAATGGGACTGATCATCAATAAATACATTTAGTCAAGCGATGTGTTCTCTTGAAAAGTGCTCACAGGTGCTTTCAAAATAGACAACCCCCTTTGAAAAGTTATTTATTCACTATCCAAACCCATGGCATGGTCTTATTGCAACTAGCTATTTCTTCAATTCCCACAATATTCACTTATTTAAAAGACAAAGTTGTTGAAAAAATTTTATTAACCAAAAATCTTTGACTGCAACTAATTTTATGTCATCTGGTTATAGTCAAGTGCTCATTCAACTTTACTTTATATCAGTTTTCAAAAATATCAAACCACAGTTAACCCTTTCCTGAATAATCCCTTGTTTTTATGACCCTGTTATTTTATTATTTAGAAAATATTGTGGGAAAAATAAAAGAAATTACTTGAAACAAACAGTTTCTTCTTTTCCAACAATATTTTCTAGCTTACAGGTTGGTTACTTTTCAAATAGCATCCATTTTTAAATGTTGTCAACAATTTCTTATAAATTGGACCAGTCTAAAATTTTGAAAACAGGAAAGGGTTAATCTTTTCTTTAACTTAGTATTCCTGATTTCAAATATTGTCCTTTTGTGTTTGTTCTTTTGATGAACCTTATATAGCAAAGATAGAAGGGTTAAACCATTTCGATATTAGACTGGTTCAAATTGAAAGAAGCTGCAGACAACAATTTCAAGTTGATGGAATTTTAAATCTTATCGTATTATGGATAGAAAACATATTGAAGAAAATGCTTGGTACACAAAATTTCATTTTCCACAAAATTTTCCAGAGGTTTTTTTTTTTTGTTTTTTTTCATGAGGTGCATGAAAAGACGGGTTTGTGTAGAAATAGGTTAATTAATTCAGGAAGCTGATGAAGGCATGTAATCATGCAATTGTAAAAGTAAGACATGTTTATCTTTCCAGGGAACGACTTTCTAAGCTACCAAAATTTTCTAAACAAGACAATCCATCGACAGTGAAAAATGGATGAGGATTTACAGAAATTTGTTGAAATGATCAATATGCTCAACAAAACGTACAGACTTGACATCCAAGACAGTATGATATCTATCAACTGTAGCGATTATTTTGTCGATGAAGTGCCTGTTGTGATGAATGAAAGTTTTCAAAACGCTGAAATTCTCCAGCAGAACAAAACTCTAGAACAAGTCTACCATGTGTTGTATTATGTCATCATACCTATTGTGTGTGTGTTCGGATTTCTTGGAAATATCCTGAACATCATCGTGTTCTCAAAGAAGCGGACATGCAGAACCCTCGATGAGATTGAATACTGTACTACGATCTGCCTGGTTGCTCTTGCTGTCTCCGACATGATGTTTTGTGTCAGCATATTTCCTAAAACGTTCGACAAGCGGACGTTTGAAGTGTACACAGAGTATGAGTTCATGATGTACTATAAAATGTATGCCCAGTTTGCCATCAACAGCTTTATCATGTCAAGCACCCTGCTGACAGTCCTGACAGCAATTATGAGGTACACAGCTATATGCCATCCATTTCATTCTCGACAGTTCATCTCATTTGTAAAGACAATCATTGCTATTGTTGTTGTCTTTCTGTTCAGCTTTGCCTTCAACATCCCCCACATCTGGAGATTCACAATCAGTAAAGTCAACTGTATTGGGCCAATCAGTTACTTCCAGCTTGACAAAGGCGACCTGTTTGAAAATGACAGCTTTAAGTACACACACAAGTTGGTCTGGGCCGTCCTCGGAAACTTCATACCCCTTGTCCTTCTACTCTACTGCAATATACGACTGGTGAAAGCTCTGCATGCTAGCCAGAAACTTCGCCTTCTTCACAGTCGCGACAATGTAGGATGCCTTTCTGCTCATCGGCGAATAAACATTACTTTGATAACAATTATTATACTGTTCTTCATCCTGGTGGCGCCCTCTGAGATCTCAAAATTCATTTCAAACATATCAAATTCAGACAACAGCCCAAAGGGACGTTACACAAACACTATGGTGTCGATGATAACAAACACGCTACAGTGTATTAACTTTTCTGTGAATTTCATTCTTTACTACATCATCATTGCTCCCTTTCGTAAAACTCTACACGAGTTTATATGTATAATGCGCATGCGCAGAGGCACACGTGACTCGTCAAACAGCCAGAAACAACAGACATGTGTCCTCCTAACTATTAAGGAACAAAGAAGAGCCTTAATATAGTGATTTTCTCCAAATGACACTTATTTGGTCTACACAAGACTCATGAAATCTGAAAGAGGTTGATTTAAAAACAAGTTCCTAAGAGCGCTCATAGATTCTGAACCATAGAAAATCATTTCAGAATACTGTTGAAATATTGTTTTAAAATGTATTTTAATCCATTTCCACACAATCTCTCTTTTTGAAAACCATCAAGAAACTCAGCAAATACAAGCAATTTCCACCAAGATGTTTAGAAGTTCATCAAATTGCAGATCACATTTTCGTCCACATTTTCTTTCAATTTGGTAAAGTCCAAAATTCTTTTTTGAGATGGAAAGGGTAAAGTAACAGTAAATCTAGTACTCATCAAATCTCTTATTTATTTACAGATATTTTGTTTTAGAAGATGCTCAGTAATATTAAACGAAAAGAAACTAGATTGGTACCCAAAATTTTATTAGCCCTTGTCGTGCTGAATAAAATCCTCTACAGAACCGCATTAAAATCAAAGGGCTGACATTACTGGATACTATTATTGTGCTTTCATAATTCTTTTGAAAATTTTATCTTATGGCTTAAAGCGATAAGCAGGGGGTATAGACTAAGATCAGACTGCACACATGTGTAGGCTGATCTTTGTCTATACCTCCTGTCAAAACAGGAATATTCCAGGTTCAGCATGACAAGAGTTAACACTTGTCATGCTGAACCCAAAATATTTCTGTTCTAACTTTTCAAACGTTATATTGACCCACAACCAGTGCTTTAAGTGCTTTGGCAGCCCTTTATTTCTAAACCATTAACAGATGACAAAACTTTAGACTGGTCGAAAATGAAAGAAGTTGCAGAGGACATGTAATATTTGATGAAAAATTCTTAGTCTTTTTGGGTAGAAAACATTGTTGATAATGAAGAAAATGCTTGTAACAAGCAATTTCTTCATTTTCCAAAATGTTTATCAAAGCTTTTTTCTTAGGGGGGATCAAAAAGCATTGTTGTTAGGGAATGGGTTAATACAACCCAGACAAGAGCTTCATTCAGCATGACAAGGGTTAAAGAATAACAAAGTTACTCAGAGTCTTCAACAGATTTGACTATATTTTTATAAACTTTTTGAAGTAGTAGGCTAGCATGCTAATGTATAGTTATAATTGTAAATCCCTGCTAAATTAATTCACCTCATATAAAGTAAAAATATAAAAGTGTTGCTGGACACACTAACCTTATTATTACTATTATTTTTATTATTTTTAAAACTTTTTTTCCAATTTTTCAGCAGGGATTTTCTTTGTCCTTTCATATCCTTATGGCATTTGATAAAAAAAACATATTAAGAAATTTTAATTTGAAAGACAAAAATAGTTTTCAGAAATCTGTCTTAGGGGTATCAAAATCTATGAAGAAATCTCTTTAGAGCTTATGACCAAAGCTGAATTGATGGATTGCTGCCCTGCTCACTTTGACCTCCGCCATTTGGCAGATCTACTTTGGAGTTTTTTTATAAGATATGAGTAAGGGACATTAAAGGTAAATTTTGGTTGGTGATCTAACCATCTTAACTAAAGCTTTAAAAAGTTGTAGTGATGATGTTTAAGACACCAAACCAAAAAAATGCCTAACATGTATGTCTAAGTTCAAAGCAATCTAAATGAATGATTTGATTGGTCAGTTGATTCATTGATACACAGCAATGTAACTATGTCAAGAGGAAACTTTGTAAGAGTCAATTATGACTAAATTTGACCTGAAAAAAAATGACAATCAGTTTCTTATCATCGTTATGTAAATTAGTTCATGTAAATATACAAATGTGTCATTGATATTTGTTGTAGTATCATAAAATCGAGAATTTGCTCATTTTCACAGAGTTACCACTATCATATTTCTACATTATGTAAATAACTTCATTACTTTTACAGAAAATTCACATATTTCTGTGATCAAAATGTGGCTTTTATTATTCCTCTAACTTTTTTTAGACTTGTTCCAAATAAAGGATTGCTGACTCTAACAATCAAGTTTTTGAGAGATTTCAAACATTACTAGTTTGAAAAGTGGATTGATTGGGACTTTAAAAAAAGCAACAAATCATTGGTTGGCAACCTAAATGTTTTAACTACAGCTTGAATAATTTAAGACCCCCACAAAACAACAATACTTGGCATGAATACAGGAGGTATATATTGCACTATATCAAGATTTGATTGATTGATCCATTGTTTTATTTACATTGCTAACCCAGCAATTGAAAAAAAAAGCTTATTCAAGCAAGAGTTGCATCATTTAGGATGCTAACCATTGATTTTGTATTTTGTCATATGTTACTGACAATAAATTTTACAAAATTATAAGGCCATTTGAAATTTAAATTAAACATTCTGTTGGTGTCAGTTGGGTTAGCCAGCCATCCGTCAATTGAAATGTCTAAAAACGCATACTCTTAATATTAGATGATTCTTACATCTTGCAATAAATGAGGAGAATTGCCTACTCTCATCCTTCTGAACCCACAATATTCCTGTTTTGGCATAACATATAGACAAAGATGGGCCTTCACATATATTCACATCTGTATCCATGGCCATTCTACCTTCCATATTTTACATTTGATATATACATAAGACATGTTATAATTGATATGAGCTGAGTCTAACATATTTTGAGTGAAATATATTTGTTAACTAAATTTTGGTCAGATTTTATTTTTAAAACACTTTTAACTGACTGAAGAATAACCCACAAGTTTCAATTCTTGTGAAAAAGAGGACTTACACACAAACTTTTAACCCATTACCAGATAATCAAGTTTTAGAAAGATAACAATTTTGGGTTGGTGGGATTTAACAAAAGGGCCGTCAGAGACAGATAATGCGCCCCTCATATAGCCCTGTCACAAAAAGTATAAAATAAACAGGGAAAAGGCTTCGGATGGACTGACAGACGCAGATGCAGGTATATACTCGCTCTATTCCAGACATGCTAAATCTTAATATACATCCATGAAGTGTGACCTTGACCTTGGAGCTATCTGATTTTTTTTTCTAAATGGCATATCTACTTACGATAGAGAACAATTGTGTAAAGTTATTTTAAAATCAATCCATAATTTTAGAAACTATGCTCCAGACATGCTTAATTTTATTGATTGACTGGAGCTGTGACCTTGACCCTAGAGCTATCTGATTTTTTCCCAAATGACATATCTACTCATGTCTGAGAACAATTGTGCTAAGTTATATTGGAATCCTTTTATAATTGAAGGAGCTATGCTCTGGACATGCTTAATTTCAGCATTAGACTTTGAGTTGTGACATTGACCTTGGAACTATATTAATAATTTTTCAAGTGGCCCATCTACTCATGATAGATAACAATTGAGTAAATTTATTTCCAAAACCATCCATAATTACAAAGCTATGCTCAGGGCATGGTTATTTTAAACATTTGGCCTTGAGCTGTGACCTTGACCTTTCTATTTTATTCATTTTTTTTAATTGCACTCTTCTTGTAGCTGAGAACAATTGTGCCATGTTATAGTGAAATCCTTCTGTAATTGAAGTAGCTATGCTCTGGACATACTTAATTTTAATTTTTGATCTTCCGATGTGATCTTGACCTTGGAGTTTTCTT
Organism: Fragum fragum; assembly: GCA_946902895.1. Lineage (NCBI taxonomy): Eukaryota > Metazoa > Mollusca > Bivalvia > Cardiida > Cardiidae > Fragum > Fragum fragum. The sequence goes on along the minus strand of OX336373.1, from coordinate 10,913,013 downwards.
CATTTTTTTCCAAATGGCACATCTTACTCATGATAGAGAACAATTGCGCAAAGTAAGATCAAAATTCATCAATAACTGAAGTATCTATGTTCTGAAAATTTCATGTTTGACGTTGAGCTGTAACCTCAACCTTTGAGCTATCAGGAAATTAAAATGTTTTAAATTGCATATATTCTTATGATAAAGAACAATTGTGTAAATGTTTTTCAAATTCCATCCTTCATTAAAGAAGTTATGCTCAGGACATGGTTATTTTCAACACTTGACCTTGTGCTGAGATTTTGACCTTGGAGCTATCTGATTTTTTTTTTCAACATGGCACATCTTCTTGTGACTGAGAAAAATTGTGCCAAGTTAAATTAGAATCCTTTTTTAATTGAAGGAGCTATGCTCTGAACATGCTGAATTTTAACTTTCGCCCTTTGGAGGTGATCTTAACCCTGGAGCAATCTGAAAAGATAATTCAAATGGTACTAAATCATCTACTCATTATAGAGAACAATTGAGCTAAATCCATCCGTAAATGAAGGAGCTATGCTGTGGACATGGTCAATTTTAACCTTTGATCTTGAACTGTGACCTAGAAGCTATCCAAAATACAGGAAAAAAGGGTTGGTGCAATATCATCAGGTCAATCCACATGTAGAGTTTCATCCAATTTGGCCTAACGGTAGTGGAGATATTGGGGATGGCGGATGGCCAGAATTGTAAATGTCCTGCATCCGTCTGTCCGTCCGTAAACAATTATTAAAAAATCTTCTCCTCCTAAACCATGAGGCCAAGAGCTTTGATATTTGGTACATATCATCACCTATTGACCCTCTACCAAAATACTTCAAAGAATTACTTTACTCTTAAAATTTAAGCCTTTTCTGTGCAATTCCTGATTTCCAAGGGAAATCTTTAAAAATCTTCTCCTTCTAAAGCATAAGGCCAAGAGCTTTGATATTTGGTACATATCATCACCTATTGACCCTCTACCAAAATACTTCAAAGAAATATCGTACTCTGAAAATTTGCCCTTTTCTGTGCAATCCCTGATTGCACAAAGAAATAAAGAAGGAAATCTTTAAAATTCTTCTTCTCCCAAACCATAAGGACTAGAGCTTTGATATTTGGTATGTATCATCAACTATAGACCCTCTACCAAAATTCTTCAAAGAATTACCATATTCTGAAAATGAGCCCTTTTCTGTGCGATCCCTGATTGCACAAAGAAATAAAGAAGGAAATCTTTAAAATTCTTCTCCCAAACCATAAGGACTAGAGCTTTTATATTTGGTACATATAATCAACTATAGACCCTCTACCAAAATACTTCAAAGAATTACTGTATTCTGAAAATTAGCCCTTTTCTGTGTGATCCTTGATTTTACTAAGGAATAAAGGAGGAAATCTTTGAAAATTTTCTTCTCCCAAACTATAAGGCCTAGAGCTTTGATATTTGGTACATATCATCAACTATTGACCCTCTATCAAAATACTTCATAGAATTACTGTATTGTGAAAATTAGCCCTTTTCTGTGCGATCCCTGATTTTACAAAGGAATAAAGAAGGAAATTATTGAAAATTTTCTTCTCCCAAACGATCAGGCCTAGAGCTTTGATATTTGGTATATATCATCAACTATTGACCCTCTACCAAAATACTTCAAAGAATTACTGTATTGTGAAAATTAGCCCTTTTCTGTGGGATCCCTAATTTTAGTTAGAAATAATTAATGATTTCTTTGAAAACCATCTTTACCTAAACCATTAGGCCTAGAGCTTTTATATTTGGTATGTATTGATGTCTATACTTCAAAGCATTACCATATTGAGGAAATTAGTGCTATATAGTGGGATCATCAATATACCTAGGATTAAAAGAGAAATCCTTAAACATCTTCTCCAAAATCGTTAGACAGAGGGTTAGCTATTTTGTTTATATCATAAAGCCATAAACCATCAAACTCAGGGGAGCAATTTAGGACCATCATGGTCCTCTTGTCTTGAAATTGTCAAAATGCAGAGAAGTGTGGTAATGATTTAAAGAACAAACTTGTCATCGGATAACACATGTCAAGATTACTTGTGGATTCAAGAACAAAAATAACATTGACATTTTTCCTCTAATCATTGAAATATTAATGAAGTAATGTCACAAGTAACAGCAAACTTTGGACTTCGTGGAGAAAATCTCTTTCTAATCAGATTTCCATTATCAAGAATATGTTAACCCTTGCAATACTGAACCAATCATTCGCATGCTTTTGCTGGAGGTATAAACAAAGATCAGCTAGCACATACATTTATGTTAAATCTTTTTAAGGAAGACAATTACCTCCTTTTAAAATGATTTTAAGCATAAAAATCTTACCCTAATTTTTACCTTTTCCTGATTATATCAAGTTAGTATCGTAAAATATTACTACATTTTCTCCTTTCATGTATATTATCAATCTTGCATTAAAAATCTTACAACATTTTAGTCTTGCATTGATATTCAGACCACTCCAAATTCAAATAAAATTGCAGACGACAATTTCTTAGTTGATGAAATCTTTATAAATCTTTGTCTTTTGAGAAGATTGAGTTCTTGAACTGGCATTTAAGGTTCTAGAATTGAAGTTATAGAATTGTGGAAAATAAAGAAACTGCTAGTTAAAAGGAAATACCCACAATATTTTCTACCCCAAAAGACAGAGACTTTCAGAATTTCATCATCTTTAAAAATTGTCTAAACTTCTTTGAATTTGAACCAGTCTAAAATTTTGGTATCTAGTAATGGGTTAATATACTTTCCCTTTTAGTGGTTTTATACCAAATATTATCAGAGTTTTCTTCCAGTTGTTCATATCATACTTCAAAGCCTGTTACATCTGGACTTAGATGATTTCTATTTGCTAAATATGATACATACAACTGAGCAGCATGAATCACCTAAGAAATACAATAATTAGCTTTACTGTTTCAACTATTTTGTACAATATTACTAAATTCATCAATTTGGTTACTTTCATTTTAAAGCCCCAGTAGAACTTTGAGCATTTAACTAATTACTAGTTTACAGTTAGACTGGTCCAAATTCAAACAAGTTGCAGACAACAATATAAACTTTATGGAATTTTAGATTTTTCAACTCTCTGGGTATTTCAATAATTGCATCTCTTCAGGGATGTAAAAAAGGCTCATTAAGTGGGGATGGATTAACACAAAACAATGAACGTATACTTGCTAAATGATGATTTGTTTGGGTAGCATGCCTCTTTTGATTGTAAATTCAATTTTACAAACCTTTGAAACTTTGGCACAAACAAGTAACATCTATTAGTCATTTTGTCTTTGCTCATGCATTTTTTTCATGCTTTTGAATTAAAAAATCCTGATTTATTTTGATTAAATGAGACGAGACCTAAAACATGATGATGAGAACTTTTTGAATTATTCATCAGAGACAGATAGTTACTGGGACTTTAAAGCTACTATAATCATTGCTTTTCAGCTGCATGTTGTTACCAAGGATATGATGTTAAGAGATGTATAATAAATGTAAATATGGCTGTTGATATGCTGTAAAATATGTATTAAATGTTATCAGGTGACATAATTCTTGTTTCTTTAGAAGATATCAGACAACTAACAGTCGGTCCTTCATAATTACAAACTTCATCCTTTGAGATAAAAGAGATGATTTGAACAGAATCACAAAGTAACTGAAACATATTTTTTCCAAATATTAATAGATACCATTTGCCTCTTCACCTGTTGAAACTCTTTATTTCAATATTTTCCTTTCCTTTTGACACATAATTGACAAATCACTGGCCCCACCCAATGACTCCACTGGTCACACCCAAAGACTCTGACAAGAAGTTCCATTTTGAAATTAATCAGGAGTTATTTTGCAAGCAAGAGGGCTAAAATGGCCCAAAATCGCTCACCCGAGTTCGATAGACCCATATCTTTTTTTCAAATCCAGGTCACTCAAGGAACATTCCTGTCGAGCTTAGTCCAAATTGGCAAAATTATTGGTTTTAGGAGGAGAAGACAATTAAAGAATTATTTCATGATTTCTATAATCGCCCAAGTTTTATCAACATCAAATTTTCATCAACAAATTTGGAAAAAGGGTCAGCACAGGAACATTTTGTGCTAAGTTAAAGAAATATTTCATGATTTCTATAATCGCCAAAGTTTTATCATTATGAAAATTTCATCAACAAGTTTGGAAAAGAGTAAGCTCAGGAACATATGTGCCAAGTTTTGTTGAAATTGGACCAATGGATTGGTCAACTGGTTCTTTGATTTAAGGCCATGATTGAAAGTTGACATGCTGAACCTGGAAAGTCCCAGATTTGGTAGGAGGTATAGGTTAAGATAAACCTGTACATACATGTTTCTGATCTTATTCTAACCAATTGTTTGTCCCTTTAAAGTATAAGATGGGTCCAGACCTTCAAGTAATTTGGTCCTTTGATTCTAACACAGTTTTTAAATCAGCATGACAGGGGATTTTCCAATTTAGTCCATTGCCAGACAACAAAATTTTGACAGGTCTGAATTCAAAGAAGCTGCAGACACAATTTGTAGTTGATGTAATTTTTAAAATTATTTGTGTTTCAAGGTAGAAAGAAAATGAAGAAATGGGTTGTAAGAAGTAATTTCTTCCTATAACTCAATTTCTTCCAATGCTTTCATAGAAACGTGCAAAAAAGTGGGATTGTATGCATGTGTAGGAGAATGGGTTAATACTCCAAGCTGGTCTTCTGAAAAGGGACTGTCTCTAAATTTAGGAAGCATTCTGTTTTAGCTGTAAGACTTTCAACACAACCAAATTAATGTCACTGTTATACAGAAATTAAATTTTAACCCTAGTCACACTGAATATTTATCCTTACTTCACAAAATTTTATTTTTTGTTAAATTTAGATCTATTTGTTTGCACAAATATTTCCTCACACCTAAAAAAACAAGCAGGTAGTGTAGACTATCAGACTGCACGTCTGTGCAGGCTGATCTTAGTCTACACACCTGCCACAACTGTTGTCAAAGCAGGAACATTCTGGGATCAGCATTACAGGGTTAACTCTTACCATGCTGAGCCAGGAATAACTCTTCTTTAGGCAGGAGGTGTAGACTAAGATCAGCCTGCACATACATGTAGTCTGATCTGAATCTATACCACCTGTTTGCCCCTTTAAAGTCAGATTTGCTTATAAAGTTAACTTTTAAAAGAAATACTAACCTTTAAAATTTTGGCATATGAATGCTTTCATTCCTTTGATTCTAATTCAATTTTGAAATGAAAAATATTCAGCCTGACAAGGGTTAAAGGTTTGAGGTTTAATACAAGAGCACCACATTTGGATGCCAAACCTCAGCTGTTCAAATGCTTGATAGTGGGTAAACATTCTAAGTAAACAAGAGGACCATGATGGTCCTAAATCGCTCCCCTGAGTATGATGGTTCATGGCTTTATGATATAAACAAAATGGCAAAGCCATCTTTCTAATTATTTTGGAGAAGATGTTTACAGATTTCTCTTTTAATCCTAGGTATAGTGATGATCCCACCATATCGCACTAATTTCCTGAATATGGTAATGCTTTGAAGTATAGACATCAATACATACCAAGTATAAAAGCTGTAAGCCTAATGGTTTAGGAGAAGAAGGTTTTCAAAGATATCATTATTTATTCCAAACTAAAATTAGGGATTGCACAGAAAAGGGCTAATTTTTCAAGTAATTTGGTAGAGGGTAAATGGCTGATGATATGTACCAAATATCAAAGCTCTATTCTTTATGGTTTTGGAGAAGAAGATTTTCAAAGATTTCCTTCTTTATTCCTTTGTAAAATCAGGAATCGCACAGAAAAGGGCATATTTTCAGAGAATGATATTGCTTTGAAGTATTTTGGTAGACGGTCAATATATTATGATATGTGCAAAATATAAAAGCTTTAGGCCTTATGGTTTGGGAGAAGAAGATTTTTTAAGTTTTCCTTCTTTAATTCTATGTAAAATCAGGGATCGCCCAGAAAAAGGCTAATTTTCAGAATATGGTAATTCTTTGAAGTATTTTGGTAGAGGGTCAATAGATGATGATTTGTACTAAATATCAAAGCTCTAGGCCTTATGGTTTGGGAGAAGAAGATTTTAAAAGATTTCCTTCTTTATTTCTATGTTAAATCAGGGATTGCCAAGAAGCGGGCTAATTTTCAGATTATGGTAATTCTTTGAAGTATTTTGGTAATGGGTCTATAGATGATGATTTGTACCAAATATAAAAGCTTTAGGCCTTATGGTTTGGGAGAAGAAGATTTTTAAAGATTACCTTCTTTATTTCTATGTAAAATCAGGGATCACAAAGAAAAGAGCTAATTTTCAGAATACGTAATTCTTTGAAGTATTTTGGTAGAGGGTCAATAGATGATGATGTAGACCAAATATCAAAGCTCTAGGCCTTATGGTTTGGGAGAAGAAGATTTTTAAAGATTTCCTTCTTTATTTCTATGTAAAATCAGGGATCATTAAGAAAAGGGCTAATTTTCAGAATACAGTAATTCTTTGAAGTATTTTGGTAGAGGGTCAATAGATGATGATGTAGACCAAATATCAAAGCTCTAGGCCTTATGGTTTGGGAGAAGAAATTTTTTTAAAGATTTCCATCTTTATTTCTATGTAAAATCAGGGATCATTAAGAAAAGGGCTAATTTTAAGTATACGGTAATTCTTTGAAGTATTTTGGTAGAGGGTCAATAGATGATGATATATACCAAATATCAAAGCTCTAGGTCTTATGGTTTGGGAGAAGAAGATTTTTAAAGACTACCTTTTTTATTTCTATGTAAAATCAGGGATCACAAAGAAAAGGGCTAATTTTCAGAATATGGTAATTCTTTGAAGTATTTTGGTAGAGGGTCAATAGATGATGATATATACCAAATATCAAAGCTCTAGGCCTTATGGTTTGGGAGAAGAAGATTTTTAAAGATTTCCTTCTTTATTTCTATGTAAAATCAGGGATCATTAAGAAAAGGGCTAATTTTCAGAATACGTTAATTATTTGAAGTATTTTGGTAGAGGGTCAATAGATGATGATATATACGAAATATCAAAGCTCTAGGCCTTACCATTTGGGAGGAGAAGATTTTTTAAGTTTTTTCACTCCGTTGCCATGGCAACCAGAGTTCTTCATGGATTTCAATTCTTTGAAGTATTTTGAAAGAGCATGACCTAAGGATCATTTCTGTGAAGTTTGGTTGAAATTCCATGGTTAGTTTGGGAGGAGAAGATTTTTTTGTAATTGTGAACGGACAGACTGAAGGACGGACGGACAATGGACGATGACCGATCACAATAGCTCCTCCAGAGCACTTCGTGCTCAGGGGAGCTAAAAAGGGGAATAATTTGTTAACAAGAGCCCGAAGGGGCTTGTCAGTAACCTTGGCTTGCCAGTAACCTGAGCTTGAATGATTGTCAATAGAAAGATCTTATCACCTGAATAGTACTGTTTACATTTGAGAAATAAGACGTCTTTATAATAACTTATCATTCAACATTATGTACCATGGTTACATTCTATAATTTGAACAGAATTGACATAAAAAATGACCTTGACCAATGACCTTGAAACAAGTTTCAACAGAAAGTACTCACCACAAGCAAAAAAAGTATGACCTTGAAAAACTGGTCTTGACAAATAAAAGATAACAATGGTTCATTTTAGGTTTTTCGGGGCTCAAAAAGACCTTGACATTTGAATTCATTTAATTCAAGGGCAGAAAATTCAAGAAAAACCCTAGATTGTGAATTTCTTAAGTGTTATGCTCAACTAAATATCAGAGATACATTGTGGCAAGATTCAGTTCAATCCAATAGAATTTGTAGGAGGAGTTGTGAACACTTACACAGAAAACTAAATTGTTAAGTAAAGGGCAGATAATTCAGGAACAACTTGACATATTAAGCAAATTTTAGCCTTAAGCACAGCTAGACATCATACAGAGTCATTGTGGCAAGTTTCAGTTCAATCCCATTCAAAATGTAGGGAAAGCGTACTCACAAGAAATAAAGTTTTTTTTGTTCAATTGAAGGGCAGATAATTCAAGATAACTCAAGAAAACTGGAGCAATAGAATTTCAATGGTCTTATTCACAACTAGACATCATACAGAGTCATTGTGGGGAATTTCATCTCATTGCCATAAATAATGTAGGATAAGATGTGCACACAATTACATAGTGATTTTCATTCAATTCAAGGGCAGATAATTCAAGATAACTCAAGAAAGACTGAAGCGATTTGAATTTCAAAGGTCTTGTACATAACAAGACATCATAGAGAGTAATTGTGCCAAAATACAGCTCATTCCCATTGAAATTTTAGGAGGAGTTGCGCACACAAACATAATGCTTTTCGTTCAATTCAAGAGCAGATAACTCAAGAATGACTGGAGTGATTTGAGTTTCAAAGGTCTTATGCACAACTAGACATCAAAGGGAGTAATTTAGCCAAGTTTCAGCTCATTCCGATAGATATTTTTGGAGGAGTTGAGCACACACAAACTTGCTAACGGACAGACGGACCGACAGACGGGGCCATAACATAGTACTACCCTTCGGGTGTATAAAAATTATTAAGAGTTATCCCTCTTGTTGTTATAGATTGCTCTTTTGATAGTAAACATATATTCCAAGTTCTAAGTGAATATGTTCAGTTATACCAGATATTACAAAATGTCAAAGTTTTAGAAAGATAGTGCTAACCTAAACCTGGAAGCATATGACAACCTGGATATGGCAATACCTCGTGTTTTTTTCCAAAACAGTCTGGCTAAAAATCAAATATTTCCATCTCCATTAGTACAAACCCTAATGTACTGTAATTAAAGAATTCTCACTAAGAAAATTCTAACCACATAGGTTAAGGAGCATGTCTAAAAGCTATTCTGCATGTCAGCTAGAAGGTTCTATGGTTTGACATCAAAGGTCTTGGAAAGGAAATGAAGCACTTAAAGATCCCATTAACATTTTCAATTTATGATAGTTCATACTACTCTTCAAACTGTTTTTCCTTAAATTTCTCAGAAATATACAATGCCTTGTCAAACAAGCATTAGTAAAACTATAAAGTTAGTTACCTCTTTAAAAATTTCTGTGCTCTGATTACCTTGAAAATGTGTTTCTTACATTCCTCCATAAAAAAAGATGTGTTTGTGAAACAGCCACCGCCATTTTTTTCACAGAAAAGTGACCTTGATAAGTGACCTTGACCTTACATCAAACTGATGACTATAACTGCAAGGAATCTATGTCTCAAATACGAGCCATTGTACCTTGAAAGGTGTTTGAATAACATCAAAATGTTAATTTTAATTACAATGCAAGGAAGCTACTTCCCATATGTAAGCCATGTATCTTCAAAGGTATTTGAATGAGTGAAAAATGTTTTTGTGTCAAGTCTACAGCTTGCAGACAGATGGACAGACAGACACCAGTAAAAATATGTTCCTGACCTTATCAGGGGGACATATAAAAGAGCATGGAACTATTTTTGTGCTTGTGCATAAAATTGTCTATAAAATAAATCTCAAGATTGTAAATTGAATTTTTAATAAATATTAGAACTTGATATTAAACCATTCCCACACCATCCCACTTTTGAGGCCCATCAAGAAAACAATTTTTTGTTACAAGCAATTTCTTCTTTATCTAAAATATTTTAACAAGCAAATTCTTAAATGTCTACATTTTTTTGAAAAAGTTCATCTACTTGATATTGTTGCCTTCAACATCTTTGAATTTGTGCTAAGAGGAGAAATATAGCTATTTGAAACATCATAAGCCAGTATGTCAGCTAGAATAGAATATGTGTTGGAAATAGTGTTTGAAATTATGTTGGAAATAGTTCACAGAAATTTTTACGAGAAATTCATAATATTAGATCAGTGTAATTCACAGAGATTGTTAAAAGAAATTCATAATATTAGATCAGTCTAGAATTTACTAATCAGCTTCCTGTGTTGATCAAACAATGATAGCTGATTGGACATTCTAATGATACAGATTGTTACATTTTGGGAATATTGTTATGATTTAATTTTATTTTTTTTTTTTGGAAACCTTACCTTTCTTTTTTTCAAATGCCTTTACAATTTTCTGATGAGGCCATAGTGCAGTTGGTAGCATAACAGACTCTCAATCAAGAAGTCCAGGGTTCAATCCCCGGCCCGGCAAATATCCTTTCCCACATTTGTTTCAAACCAGCAATGTTGGATATTCTTAGACATAAGTTGTATGAGCAGCTGGAGGCTCAGAAAGGATGTAGTGGTAGTAACGGTGTGAGAAATACCAGGAATACATGGTTAGGTGCTCAGCTGCCATGTTATGACTTACATACTATTAAAAGCAGCTTTAAATCCCATTCAAACAAACAAATTCTATTTATTGATATGGGTTTATAGATGGAGATATGTAATGCTTGACCTTAAAATGTCCACGTCATTAAAACTACCTTATTTTAACCCTCAGACACTCCTTAACAAGTAATGGTCTGATGTCATTTCTGGTTACCTGCATCAATGTGTTTGTGAAAGCTGAAGCAATTGCTAATGACATTCCAGAATTATTTCCGAATACATTTCTTGATCCAAAGATATAGAACTTAAGATAGCCAGTGTGACTTTAAGATCTCAGTCTATGAGAATCTCAGTCAAATTGGAATGGAATTCACTGAATTGGATGTCTAGAGTCACTTGAACTTCTGTATTGCTCCACTGCCATGACATTTCAAAAGACTCATTATATTGCATTTCAATGAAAGAAATCTAACATTTAAAGCCATGTTTTTAACCCATCAAAATTCTTGAACTAGAGGAGCTTGAGCTATTGATTCGCTCAATTGGCCTTAATTTGCATGTCATAAAGCTAATATAGTTACATAGGACACAACTCATTCCGTAAAAGGAAGCTGGGGAAGAGTCATCCAAGGATCATTCCTGTGAGATTTAGTTGAAATTCATCAAAATTTTACAAAGTTTTCACCATAATGGAAATAAGCTCCTCCAATTAAAGCCATTGTTTACATCCAATTGAAATTCTTTTAAAGAATCTGTTAAGGGTCATCCAAGGATCATTTCTATGAAATTCAGTTGAAATCCATCAGCTGGTTTCTGAGAAAAAGATTTTCATCTTAAATGGAATTTAGACTCATTAAAGTGGCTCTTGCACAGATTATTAAAGAAAAAAATGGTTCTCAGTTTTCAAACTGTAATGACTTCAAACTTCTATAAGAAGGTGGTTAAGTTGATTTTGTAATGAAAATGAATTTTCAAAACTTGAAAAAGAAAGAAAAGAAGCAAAAAAATATTTCACGTTTTAGACACCAAATAAGTCAGCGAAGTTCAACTCCACTTGAGCCGGAATTCATCGGGTAAATATGATATCTGTCAATCGCAACATTAATTGCCTTATCCATGGTTTTTATAATGTTTCAATTATGTCCTTGACTTCTGCTAGCAATACAGTCGTTATCGACATCATTCGTAGACTAACAACCTCAACCGATCAATTCCTTTGTTTCAAAGTAGGACATAGGGAATACATGTATACAGCATTGAATTAAATTTATATGAATTATGTAGATTTAACATGAAGATTGAACATTTGTTTTGAAAATAACATTAATAACCATTGGAAAAACAGAAAACTTTTGTATATCAAATTTTGATGAAATTCTGTTCAAGGGGCTACTTTAAAGGTAGACATAGGTAGACGTAGACAGATTTTAATCATGTTTATTCCCCCTCTCAAAAGCTATTTGAATGCAATATTCTGAAAGTAATTTTGCGAAAATTAGAGATTGTTTACCAAAATAAACCAGGGTACCTGTATTTCCCTAATAGCCTTTGTAGGCTGTAAATCTATTTTAGATTACGTCAAGACAGTTGCAATGAATATATTGGGTCATAACCATTTGAATCCTGCAATCAGTTTGAATTTCCTCAGATCAGTGTAATTGTTACGTCATAAGGAGTTATGTTAGCTAACCTGTCTTCATTTCTATAAAAATCAGTCCAAAGTTGTCTTAAGAATTAATATGAATATATTCACTTACCATGTTTTTTTGCGCTCACCACTTCATATGAGATAATTAAGGACCTAGTCACACAATCGATCATGCACAAATCATGCACAGATTAGGTTTGTGTGTGCTGGTGTGTCAAGAAACTTACCAATTATTTGGGTGTCCGTGATTATCAGTGTAATACATGTGCGGTTTATGCGTGATATAAACGTGGGGAATCAGAGGTCATACACAGACGCAAGCGTTTTCAAACCAATGGCGACACATGAGCACTGGTGGACGACACTAGTCTAGGCATAGTCACACATACTCGATGCATAAAAAAGCACGCCAAATCATGAATAACGCACACGCACATGTCAGAATTTTTTTTAATATTTTTAAACACAAAATCAAGCACAAACCGCCTTAAGCTGTGGCTTGGCGCACATCCACTTACAATCACTGACTGTCAATGTTTGTTTCCTTTGTCACTTTGTAATCTTCTTTTGACTTCCGGTCATATGCAAATGAGGTCATGCGATGTCAACAATCAAAATCAGTGATATCTAACCTAGAATACTGCTGAACTTTATAACTATATAAACCACAAAAAGCCAATTTCAGACTATCAGATTTCCATGAAGACAATACCTGACTCGTATTTCAGTACTAAATGCTGTTTTGGCGTATTTACAGGCAATTGGGAAAGTTTTCTTATCTAGGTTTCAGAAACATTGATACCTTTCTTTAAAGCCATGTTTTTCATCTGATCAAAGTTCTTTGAAGGCATCTGATCAAGGCTCACCCAAGGAATATTCCTCTGAAATTTGGTGGAACTCTGTTCAGCACTTTCTGAGAAGAAGATTTTCGAAGTAAAAGTTTATGGACAGGCAGACAAACCGACAAATGCAGGCACGGACTGACTCATCACAGACAAATCACTATGACAATAACTCACTGGGTTTTAGCCAGTGGAGCTAAAAACTGAAAAAACGTTATCAAATTTGTAAAATTTGTTAGAATTTCTTTGGAAATGTCATTCAAATACACAATCTGCAATATACAAAAAATACTGTAAATCCGGTTTTATAAGCGAGGTTTTTATTTTTTCTAAATACTCGCGAGTCAATGTGCACGTGAATTCAAGAATCTCGCTTATATCGCATCATTTTGTTAAGAAAAATACGGAGTGGTCGGAAGTAAGGTGCGGACCGACGAACTTAAAATAATTCTCCTTTTTGGCGTCATTCTACTTTATTTCATACATACGGGGATTATCACCTTCTCGGTGTAAATATGGAATAAATCAGTTTTGAAAACAGGATAAATCTTTAGCAGGTGGCAAATTTTATAACCTGCCAAGTTAGTCCACTTAGTCTATTGAACACGTATACAAACATTAAAAAGGAAAGCAGTCGAGGTGATAAAATTCTAGGCAGCGATAATTAGACAACAAAAAGCTAAAAAGCTGTAACTGAATCTTTATTGCATAGACTCTTAGAACCTTTTAAGAAATTGAAAGTAGAGGATGCGAAATAAATCAATTAAAATCAAACAGTTGTACCTGTCTTGTTACGGGATATAATTATTTCATCTTATGGCAGTTTGGTAAACATAGTATTATAATGATAATTTGATGGGTTAGTGCTGATGACCTGATCTTTTTGATTACGGCTTTTAGCTCTTTTCAAAAATATTTTTTTCATAAACTTATACCCATACTTTGTAAGCTTACAACAATTTTTGAAGAGAAATTGTCATACTATGAGAATAGAAAACATGTAAAATGTTATTAAATGGATTACCAGTAATCATTCTATTCAAAGGTCGGTGTCGATTCCAGCAATTTCTCCTTTCTCACAATGTTTTCTACACTATTTAGCACTTATTTGTCAATTTTAGCAAAATTTGAAAAGTTGTCTACAACTCCTTTTAGTTTGGACCAGTCTAATATTTTGTGGTCTGGTAATGGTTTACAAACAAGGGATATGGATACACTCACTAAGGGACAGACAGAAACAAGCACAACCAACAAAACACAATGACAATTGGCAAGTAGGGCTAATGAAAACAATAATGTCCAAACCTCTGTGTCTGACACGTGAGGTTGGATATGTACAAACAAGTCATGTGTCTAGCACTATGTGTCTTGTGGGTAAAACATTGACGTCAAAAACTGTCATGAAGTCACTTACAATCTAGATCAAACAGCTTTATTGTGTTGAGCTGACATGTTTGGTAATGACAGGTCGTGGAACTTGAAAAAAGGTGCTCCAAACCCATTCCCACACATCACATTATGATGCTTTTTGATGAAGATATTGCTGCAGATATTTATCAAGAAATGAAAAAAGCTAACAGACATACAGACAAATGGAGCTGCCACTATGATTGTGGGGAGACACAAGTGCATAATCCAAACTATCATGTTTCAAACAAGGATGTAAACTAGGCAGTATGCTTGGCATCAAATCTACACACTTATTTAGAGACTCAGTCAGTCAAAAATTAGCATATTTGAGAGAAAAGTCATATACTCTTTTAAAATAGTTGAAAGGTTTATGCTTGGAATGAAATATTTTATTGACAAACCTGAAGAGGTTTTTTGAAGTTCAATAGTCCAAAAGAATTTCACTTTGTTATGCCATCACCACACAAGAAAATTTTAGACTGGTCCAAATTGAAAGAAGTTGCAGACGACAATTTAAACTTGGTGAAATTCAAACCATCTTTGTCCATTAGTATATAAAACATTTAGGTTAATGAAGATTTTTTTTTTTTGTGGGACGAATTACAGCGCAATTGCGTGGGAATGGGAAAGTAAATAAAAACTCAATAGTGTAGTTCATAGTGCAAGGAACCAGGCTTTTTCATAGGAAATATAAGCATGGTGGGAACTAAAGAAGGTTCAATTATGATTTGGTGATTTCTAAACAGTGTACACAAACAGCTTTAAATAGGAGCAATGCAACAAAAAGACAGGGAGTTTTGTAACTCCTGGTCTACGATATGGATATTCTAGGAATAAGTCACAGGGTAGCAACTACCAAGCACAGCATTAATTATTAGAAGAAACACAGTAGCTCCTTTTGCTGACCCATCCCCATACAATCCTGTTTTTTATTCCAACTAAGAAAAAAGTTTAAGAAAACATGATGGAAAAAAGAAATTACAAGCAATTTCTTCATTATCTATTATCATTTCCACAAAAAGTGACAAAGATCTTCAAAATTTCAACAGCAATAATTTGTAGTCTTCAACTCTCTCTGCATTCTGACCAGTCTAAAATATTTTGTCTAGTTATGGGTTAAGCAAAGGTTCAGCTGTGAAAGTGCATAAAAAATAATTCTTGTAGGATGTATTGTGACAATTATATCCTATATTTAGTCCATTGGTTTGCCTTAATACCAATTTATTACATCACTCTCATCAAGTTATCTACCAAAATAATGTAATTAACATTCCATAGAACTTTTATTACCCCCAAAAATATAAAGGTTTAGTATAGAACTTAATTCTCTTTTTTAACGAATCAAAATTAATTGACAATTAGATATCAACAGAGTGATCTCTAGCTCTAAACAAGAGAGAGAGAGATGCAAATCAAAATTTATTATCTGTCTTAAAAACCCTATGCTATAGATACTTGTTGGAATTGACTCACAGATAATTCCAATGAGTGGCAACAATCATAGGGTTTGATATTCACATAATGAAATTGTCCATTTTAAAATCTGAATCACCCCTCTGCCTTAACCTATTGCCACACATTGACACTTTTAGAAGCCCCCAAGAAAAAAAGATTTGGAAAAAAATGTGGAAAGTGAAGAAATTTCTTGTACAAACAATTTCTTCATCCACAATGTATTTCTACCCCAAATGATAAAGATTTTAAAAATATCAACAAACTAGATGGTTGTCCCAGGACACCGCAAAGTTTTGTAGGTATCATGCTCCAGATAAGCACAATTTTAGAAATTGACCTTGAGTTTTGACCTTGAACTTGAAGCTATCCAAAAAATTCTTTCAAATGGCACATCTACTCTTGATGGAGAACAATTGTGCCAATTTATGATGAAATCCATCCATAATTGTAGGAGAAATGCTCCGGACAAGCACAATTTTAGTGTTCGACCTTTGCTGTGACCTTTAGCTTGAAGCTATCCAAAAAATTCTTTCAATTGGCACATCTACTCATGATGGAGAATAATGAATATTTGTAACAAGTTATTTTGAAATCCATCCATAAATGTAGGATTAATTGTCAGTACAAATTCAGACAGACGTCCAGACAGACTAAGGCACATACACCGACTTGTCATAGTGACAACTATGTCTCGCTCACCGCAAGCGGGCTCGACAATAACTGTCATTCGCAATTTTATTGAATTTGGAACAGTCTAAAATTTTGTCATAAGGTAATGGGTTTAACTCTCAGATAAGTCATACCATCAGCCTTTCAATCAGTGCGGCACAGCCTTTACAACTTTACAAATCTCACACTTCACCATGTTTTAGATGTAACCCATTCCAACACACCAAAATTTTAGACAGGCCCAAATTCAAAGAAGTTGCAGATGACAATTTAAAGTTGGTGGAATCATTAGGATATTTGAATTTCATGGTACAAAACATAGTGGATAATGAAGAAATTGCATGATACAAGCAAATTTCTTCATTTTCCACAATGTTTTTCTAAGCTTTTTCCTTGAGGGGCATAAAGAAAGTGTGTGTGGGAATAGGCCAATCAAATTAAGGTTCAAGAACAATTAATCAGTCACATGTCACATGCCAATTTAAATCTGAAAAGGTAATTAGTATGAGATATTGAACAACATAAATTTTACAAACATATACTACATGACATTATAACTACTAGAAAGTTGTCCAAGGACATGTCTGAGCCCTCCAAATATTTTACCTTCAGCTGTGATCTTGACCTTACTATATCTGAAATTTAGTTACGAAAGGCAAATCTACTCATGATGGAGATTTGTTTGCTTGAATGGGGTTTAAAGCGATTTTTAACAGTATTCAAGTCATATCATGGCAGCTGGAGCACTTAACCATGGATTCCTGGTATTTCTCACAACAGTACTATCACTATCCTAAGTACATCCTTTCCAAGCCTCCAGCTGCTCTTCCCACTTAAGTTTAATATTATCCAGACAATGATTGGAGACAAATGTTGGGAAGAATATTTTGCCATGATAAGGGATCGAATCCTGGACCTCATGGTTGAGTATCACAAACGATACCAACTGCGTTATGACCGAGGCTATTGATGGAGAACAAGTATTCTATATACTTTGAAATATACATAAATATGGGAGATAATGCTCCAGCTAAGCTTAAATTGAACTTTTGATCTTATCTGATAATGTGATACAAAAGGTACATCTAAGCATGAGGGAGAACATTTGAGCCAAGTAAACTTAGAGGTATGGCCTGGATGAATTCAGATGCATTGTCATACTAACGCACATACACCAACTAGGCGTAGTGAAAGCTTTGTCTGGCTCACCTTAAGTGGGCTCAATAATCTTTGATGGGCTTGAATAAGCTATTAGTCAGGTAATTCAAGTTAACTATACAAACAAATGAGCTATACACTGGCTTGCATTGATAGTTGTCGGAGTTGTCGGACAAAGTGTCAACTAAGGAACATTCCAATTTGACTATAATGATGATGGTTGAAGACAAGAAGATGATTAAAGCGAAAGTTTACCAACCTTGGCACACAAGGAAAGATGCAGGACAGACACAAACCCATGAGAATTAAGCTAGCTGGCTATCGAGGGTGGATTTAAACACTAAAGAGGGTAGAAACATTAGAAACATTGTGAGAAAAGGCTATGGTTAGCCCATTACCATACAAAAAGAATTTAAACTGGTCCATTAATTCAAAGAAGTTGCAGACAACAATGTTTAGCTAATTGAATTTTTACAAGATTTGTCTTTAAGGATAGAAAAAAACATTGTAGATAATTAAGAAATTGCTCGTAACAAGCAATACTTGTATCTTCATTTTCCACCATGCTTCTTGTAAGCATCAAAAAGCGTTATTGTATAAGAAATGGTTAATTTAGGCTTGTTTTCTCATAAAATATTCCATTTTAATTTATGGTTATTCTACAAGTACATCTGGCTGATGGATATTTTAGACAGCACTTACACCTTCTTTCTTAGGAACTATACAGAGAATATTCCCAGAAGATGACTAAATTAGAATTTGTGTGGACATGTACAGCCTTGATGGTGAATAATTAGTTGGCACCAGGAGCAATAACAGGTCCTCATTGATTGCCGTTAATTGTGAGGCAGAGACACTTTTTGTCCAGGGTCAATTAGCCTCATCCTCACCACTACATACTTTATACATGTACCAAGACAGGATGTATCACTAGTCATTATATTGATTATTATTCCTTGTCAATTACAGCCTAGACACCCAGTTTAATGTTTTGCATCCATCTGTCAATCAATCTGTCTGTCTGTTGATCCATCAGTCTTTCCATCTGTCAGACCAATATACATGTATTAGAAATTTAGCTCTCAAAACATAATAAATATATTATATCTATGACAGACCACCAAAATTATTGCTTGTATGGGGTATAACATCATTTCTATCAGTATTCCATTAAAACTGTACAGTAGGTGAATATTGCCATGACCTCCTGCCAATAATGGATCTTACAGTGGGCCATTATCATTTGCCAGTGACAGATAATCTGCTAAAAAACTTTTTCAAGAATGTGTTAAAAATAAATTGGCTGGTCTAGGGCTCAAACTAATGACCCAAGGATTGAGAGCACAGTATGTGGCCAACTGAGATAACCCAGGGCTCGGCTCCACCAATATGAATGAGTTATTTTATTACATTTATTGCACCATAGGAAAAGAAAGCTGAACATTGATTCACCTTCATTACCAAATAATTGCAGCAAATGTTTGCAAAACTAGAACTTGTCACAGTGTACCCCCACAAGTGCTTTCAGTGTAATGAGAGCTTTAACAATACAAGGGCATAGCTACTGACTTTGCTTTTATAGAAAGGAGGGGTTTGCAACACAAAATTGGTAGTATAATTAGCTGTATATGACTACAAAGCATAAATAATGTCCAAGTTCAAGGGGAGATCATTCTTGAACCAGAGGGAATTAAGACTTCAAAATTGCGTCTTGCAAAACTTCAACATGTGGTTAATCTTTGTATAAAGTTTTGATGGTATTGAAGCAAATCTGAATTAGGAGTTGGTGACACAAAATTGGTAGTATTTTGTACACATACAGACAGACACATGGACACATGGACAGACAGGCTGATCCAAAATTACCCCAAAAAACATTAATTTTGCAGGGGTACAAAAATCATTCGTTTTGCGGGGGTATAAACATTTGTTTTGTGGGGGTATAAAAATCATTCGTTATGCGGGGGTATAAACATTTGTTTTGCGGGGGGTATAAAAAGTGTCTGTAAAAATATCATTTTTCAATTTTAGTCATTTGATAGTCCTAGGGCAAATAAAACATAACAGGTTCTTTTTCAAATACCACATTTCTTCTAATAAGCTTACCCTTAGAAATACGAAAAACTATCAGGGAATTTTTTCAGTTTACCAGTTACACCCAGCAAAAGTTTGTAACAAGCAATTTCTTCATTTTTCACTATGTTTTCCATGGCTTTTTTTCTTGAGGGGCATAAAAAACGGATTTCGTGGAAATGGGTTAGATAACTTGACTTCGGAGTTGGGAGTGGGTTTGGGAGCAACTTAAAGGAATGGGGGATTGATAACAAGAAATTAAGTATGTATTAGTAGTGTAGGACCATTTTAATATGCCAGATTTGATCCATTACAACAGGGCAAAATTTTAGACAGATCAAAATTGAAAGGAGTTGCAGACACCACTTTATAGTTTATGAAATGTTAAATTTTTTCACCTTTCTGGTTAGAAGCATTGTGGAAAATGGACAAATTGCTTGTTACATTTTACACAATGTTTTTCAAATTGTTTTTCTTAATTGAGACGCCGTCAAAAAGTTTCAATCCGTGGGAATGAATTAAGGGATTTGGCATTCATAACAAAAACTTCAGTATGTTTTGCTAAATCTCAAGATGGATCTTTTTAGTATGACAGCTTTTATAACATTTCAGTAAATAGGAGTGTGACACATTAGTCACTTCCAGCTGTAAACTGCATAAGGAGCAAAAACAATAATTTTATATAAATAACCAATGAGGAGTGAGAAAAC
The DNA here is from genome assembly GCA_946902895.1 of Fragum fragum. Taxonomy (NCBI): domain Eukaryota; kingdom Metazoa; phylum Mollusca; class Bivalvia; order Cardiida; family Cardiidae; genus Fragum; species Fragum fragum. The sequence continues at coordinate 10,892,706 of OX336373.1, read as the reverse complement.
AATTTCCTTGTATGTTTCCAGGATATTTTGTTTAAGTTTTTATAAAAAATATTTCATATTTAAATTGAATTCTCTCCATGCAGTGGCCACATGTGTTAATGTTGGCCATTTGGACCCCAAGAATAATATGTGAACAGATATTATAGGTAATTATGTCCCCAGTTTTAGTTCAGATGGAGACTGGAGAATGTGCAATATGTATGTGAGCTGTCATACAAAAAGGAACCAATTCATCGTCAACCAACCAAAGGACCATCTCATCTGTCAAACAAAAGGGGACCTCTCTTCTAGCAAACAAAAAGGAACCATCTTAGATGTGAAAAAAAATTGTCTATCCTTGTCGGACAGTTCTTCTAGTTTTCTTAACCCATGTCATGCTGAATCTGGAATATTTCTGTTTTGGCAGGAAGTATAGATTAAGAATAGCATGGACATACATGCAATCTGGTATAAGTCTACAGTCCACCTGTTGATGTTTTTGGCGAGAGTTGTTTTGCTTGTTTTGGTCTATACCATCGATTTTTGCAATTTTAACTCATTCCCACACAATGACGCTTTTTGACTCCTCTCAAGAAAACTAATTGGGAACAAGAGTGCCATAGTCACAATATACGCCGCCACTTTGCTGCTACTTATTTTGACAGAACCAAATTCAAAACATTTGCAGACTACCTTTTTAAATTGTCAAGTTCAAGCTGTTTGTTAGGAATGATTGTTTGAATGGGCCCAGAGACTAAGTGTCAAGGTGCATAACTCTTGCAAAATCAATGAACCATAAAATCCTTGATCCATGTACACCTACAAATTATGGTGACGACATTGACCAAATTTCATTTAAATCAAGACAAAAAGTTAGGAGGAGTTGCATTCACAAGGCTGCAATTTCAAAAAGCCACAGAGACTAAGTGTCAAGGGGCATAACAGGCAAAAATCAATGAACCATAAAATCCTTACTTCATGCACTTCTACCAATTAAGGTAATAACATCCATTTCATTCAGATCAAGCCAGAAACTTTGGAGGAGTTGCATTCACAAGGCTGCAATTTTAATAAGCCACAGAGACTAAGTTTTAAGGGGGCATTACTGAGGCAAAAATCAATGAACCATAAAGTCCTTACTTCATGCACATCTACCAATTAAGGTAATAACATTGACCAAGTTTCATTAAGATCCAGCCAGAAACTAAGGAGGACTTGCACTCACTAGGCTGCAATTTCAATAAGCCCCAGAGACTAAGTTTAAAGGGGGCATTACTGAGGCAAAAATCAATGAACCATGAATTCCTTACTTCATGCACATCTACCAATAAAGGTAATAACATTGACCAAGTTTCATTAAGATCCAGCCAGAAACTAAGGAGGACTTGCACTCACTAGGCTGCAATTTCAATAAGCCCCAGAGACTAAGTTTAAAGGGGGCATTACTGAGGCAAAAATCAATGAACCATGAATTCCTTACTTCATGCACATCTACCAATAAAGGTGATAACATTGACCAGGTTTCAAAAAGATCCAGCCAGAAACTTAGGAGGTGTTGTGTTCACAAGGCTGCAATTTCAATAAGCCCAAGAGACTAAGTGTCAAGGGGCATACTATACATACATACATAAATCCTTACTATACATACATTCATAAATCCTTACTTCATGCACATCTTCCAATTAAGGTGATAACATCCATCAAGTTTCACAAAGATCCATCCAGAAACTTAGGAGGACTTGCGCTAACGAGAAAAGTGGTTGTACGCAAGGACTGGTGGATGGATGGACAGACAGACGGAGAAGATGAAGCCAATATATGACCGCCTCCGGCGGCATATAAAAAATTGTGCAAAATGAAGAAATTGCTTGTAACAATGTTTTCTTCCCAGAAGGTTGAAAAAATCTAGGATATCATAAACTTTAAATTGTTGTCTGCTACTCCTTTCAATTTGGACCAATCTAAAAATTTTGTTGTGTTGGTTAACCATGTAGAATCAACCAAACTTTAGACTTGTCTGAATCAAAAGAAGCTGCAGACAACAATTTCAAGATGGCGAAATTTCAAGTCTGCCTTTTGGGGCAGAAAACATTGTGTAAAATGAAGAAATTGCTTATATCAAGAAATTTCTTTATTTTCTACAATGTTTTCCAAGACTTTAGCTTAAATGAACTTTTTGCTGTCATTAACATTGACATTATGATCAGTTCATGAAATCCCAATTACAGTTTAAACAATTTATGTGAATATCAATGTGTTTGTTTGCTAATGAGTTACTTGATTTTAATTTGTTGCTTTTCAGAAGTCATTTATGAGGAAAATCTTAATATCATTAGTTAGATGCAAACTATGACCCTTAACTCTTTCCTGTTTTTCAAATTCTAGACCTGTACAAATTCAAAAGTTTGACAGACAAAAATTTAAAGTAGATTTAATTTTAACAAGTTAGTAGGATAGAAAATACTGTAGAAAAAGAAGAAATTGCTTTTTACAAGCAATTTCTTCTTTTCAACAATGTTTTCTCAATAATAAAATTACTGGGACATAAAAATCAGGGATTGAACAGGAAAGGTTTAACTGATGACTACTAGATCAATTTTACAGCTAGTTGTATCTAGACTATATATTGACAAAGTGAATTAGAACACAGGCTTACAGAATATGTACACAATTGATGTTCATAAAATTGTTTCTTTTGATGTGTGTTTTTTGTTTGTTTTTTTGTGTGTGGTTTTTTTTTTTTTTTCTTTTTATTAAGTTTCTATAGGAAAAGGTCATTCATGGTTCATGGTATTGTAATTCATGAACAGTCCCATAAAAACTCATTGGCCAATCAATAAATATGTTCATTGAATTGTTCATGGTATTGTTTATGAACTATTTCATTACTTGAAAGTTCAAGAACAAGCCATTTAGTGTTCATGGGGCTATTCATTAAATAAAATTTGTGAATTGTACATCAATTGAAGAACTTTATTACACAGGAGACTTTATTTGCAAAGGTGTGTTTTAAACATATTACAGAGGGTTACAAGTGAAAACCTCTCGTACAAGTATTCAATGAAGTACCTGATATTTTACAGCTCTTAACAAGACAATAAACGCAATAGAAAAGGCTATTAAATATTGAGCTATTTTCTGGTAATTCATTTCCTCCACATATCTTTACTAGAATCTAAATTTACTATCATAAAATGGTGCAAAGATGTTGATAAATGAAATAACATGCATGAAGACAGTTTCAGTCTTAATTATAAAACAAGAGCACTACTAGGGGGCACAAATGCTCAGCTGCAAGTGTTTGACGATGAAAAAGTCAAAGTAAAAAAGGGGCACTAGCGTTAAAAAAATGCTTATAGAGTTATATCCTTTCATAGAATGGATTGCATGTGATAGTGAATGCATAAATGAAATTTAAAGAAACTATGTCCGATAATCACAGAGACATTAACAAGTGTAAAGTTAATGTCACAACACCACCATGTGGATAACAATAGCTAAATATATTTGTTCCAAAACTGGAGAACTAAAATATTTATTCCATCGGTTAACCAGAAAACATAGCCAAATCCCCAACTACCTGTAATGGAAACAAATTGTACTCTACATCCTAGCAGGGGTCAAGAGATATATTGAGTAAAATGGTGACCATTTTGAAGCTAGCCGCCTTTTTGAAAAAAATAAAAATTCTTGAACAACTACAGATGATACTGAACAAGTGTGTGAAGACTCATCAAATTCAGTCCAACAGTTACTGCGCATTGTCAAGACAAGACAATGTCGATTAAGGAAGTAAAAAAGCCTCCATTTTGAAACAAAAAGGGTCATTGGCCCTAAAGAGCTCACCTGAAACAATTTTATAGAGAGTCTTGAATTGGCAACCCCATAAACCTAAGAAACCTTTAAGTTTGGTGACTTCTCATGAGAAGATTTTGAATAAGATTTTCTTTTTTGTTTCTAAAAAAGTTAAGGATGGGTCCAAAAGTAAGATTTTTTGACAATTCCTCCTAACTTTCTATGTTAAGAAAAAGGATCCACAGGTAGTGTCCAAATAACGCCACAAATAACACAGTGGAGAGACATAATTACAAACTTAACATGTGAGAATCTCTTCAAAAGAAAGTGAATAAAAAAATCAGACTGGACTTAACGAAGATCACACATCTTTTACACTCAATAAACAAGCTGACCATGATGGTCCTAAATCGCTCACCTGAGGCATCTGCAAATTATAGTACTTTTTTGTATAAAAAAGACACAGCTTGAGAAAAAATAAATAAAACAAATATAAGATTTTGGGCTTTGTACAAAACAATCCAATGATGCTTTACAATAAAAATGAATGCCTTTGGCTTTATTGTTTAATCCATTACCAAACTATCCTAGAATTTGTCACCCTCAGGGAAAATAGGTTTAAGAAAGCATTGTGAGAAAGGGAGTGACAAGCCATTTCTCCATTTCTATTTAAAAATTCTTTAAATGCAATTTATGCCATTTTTGACCCCAGGAGCAGAGACCTTTTTTATCCTAAGAGCATATGTGCCTGTAACATAGTACAAAATTATCTAGTCATGCTACATACCAAATATGAATGCCCTTCATCTTTCAGAAGAAGAAGACTTTCGAAGTTGCTCTAATTGGATGTTTTCCAAATTTTGAACCTATAGAGCAGTGCCATGTTGTATCCAAGGGCTAAGATTTAAGCTAACATGGTAAGGAACCATCCATTCATGCTATATACCAAATATGAATGCCTTAGACTTTGTAGATTGGGAGGAGAAGACTGTTGAACATGGTCTAATTGAGCATTTCTACGAACTTTGGACACCAAGGGAAGGGGTGGTTTTTAACCTACAGGAATGATTTAATCAAAATTGATAGATAACAGCCAGGCTATGCTACACTCAAAATATAAATGCCCTCCGCCTTAAAATGAAGAAATTTTTTTTTAAACATACTCAAATATTGCGTTTTTCCCAATTTTTGGACCTCTAGTGCAGGGCCGTTTTTGACCCTAGGAGGACAACTTTAAGTGATATAGTACAAAACCATCTATTGATGCTACATACCCAATATGAATATATCCTCGACCTTATAGTTTAAGAGGAGAAGTCTTTTGAAATTGCTCTAATTAAGCATTTTTCCAAACTTTTGACTTTAGGGGCAGGGCCATTTTTGACCCCAGAGATTAAATATTTAAAAACTTGGAAGAGAACCATATGATTAAGCTCTATACAAAATATTAATGTCTTTGGCCTTGTAGTCTATGAAAAAAACAACAACAAAGATTTACTAAAATTTCCCCTTTTCATATGCCACGGTTACAACAGTTTTTCACAGAAAGAAATTCTTTTAACAACTTTTAAAGAGCTTCACCCAAAGAACATCCCTGAAAAGTTTCAGCTTGATTGGCCCACTGGTTCAGGAGGAGAAGGTTTTTAAAGATATTTAAAGAATTACTAAAGATTCCCATTTTCAAATGCCACGGCAACCAGAGTTTTTGACTGAATTTAATTCTTTTAACAACTTTCGTAGAACTTCACCCAAGGCACATCCCTGCAAAGTTTCAGCTTGATTGGCCTACTGGTTTTGGAGGAGAAGATTTTTAAATATTTATAAAGAATTACTAAAGATTCCCATTTTAAAATGCTGCGGCAACCAGAGTTTTTGACAGAATTAAATTCTTTGAACAACTTTCGAAGAACTTCACCCCAGGAACATCCCTGCAAAGTTTCAGCTTGATTGGCCAACTGGTCTAGGAGAAGAAGATTTTTAAAGAAATTGTGGACGGATGGACAGACGGATGGCGGACAACTACCGATCACAATAGCTCACCTCTCACTTTGTGCTCAGGTTAGATAAAAAGGAAATACTAACCCAAAAGAATAATGCTTTGAAACCATCATTTTCTTAATTTCCAACCAAAATTTCAAATACTTTTTTTGTGCTCAGGTATATTCAGAATTTATTGCTCAATACCCCAAGTACATAAATTTCTTTAACCCATTCCCACTCAATCCCTCCTTTTTACGCCCCTCAACAAAAAAGCTTTGGAAAACATTGTGGAAAACGAAGAAATTGCTTGGATCAAGCAATTTCTTCATTATCCACAATGTTTTCTATCCACAAAGACAAAAAAATGAAAAATTCCATCAACTTGAAATTGTTGTCTGCAGCTCCTTTCAATTTAGACAGGTCTAAAATTCTACTGTGTTGGAATGGGTTAAATAAACACGACATAGGCTATGACAATATTCGAGGATATAAATTTTTTATTAGAAAGTTGTCTAGGGACAACATGTCAACCACACGTAATATTCATCCTTAAGCTGTGACCTTGACATTGGTCAGCTATCCAAAAATCTGATTCAAATAGCATATCAACTCATGATGGAGAATGATTTTGTTAATTCATTTTGAAATCTGTCCATAAATATAAGAGAAATATGCTGCTGATAAATTATGATAAACTGAAGCTCTAAATAACTAGAGAAACACATACCGACTTGTCAATGTGACAATTATGTCTCAGGCATAGCAAAGCATGATCAACAAAATGATAAACATCAGATTTTTTCGATGATTATTATATTCAAGCTAAAACAGCACTGTCTAGGAAATTTTTCCAGATGGAATCTGGTAGTTATGGAAACTTCACAGTAACATTTTCAGAATCAAGCATTAACAAAATTTGTTTATTTTGACCATATTTGTCATTCAGTTAAATATAGTCATTTATTCTCCCAAAGCTCCTTATTTTTTGCATGATGAGGTTCTTTTCATGACAACATCATTATCAAATTTGCATGTGATTTGTCATTTTCAGCTTCTTGCAATTAAATTATACAAGTTACCAGTAAATCGTTTAATTGGCAACTTGTTTGGAGATCTTTTCTTTTGACCCTTTAACCCAAGACCAAATTTAAGTATTGTCTGAATTGGAAGAAGATGAAAACCATTCTAAGTGAATATAAGATGAAAACTAAGTACCAACAGGATAAGAAATAATGTGAGTAAATGAAAAATTGCTTGTAAAAAGCATATTCTCATTTTTTAAAAAAGTTTCAAACAGCTCTTTTCTTCAGGGGGCATAAAAGCCATGAAGAAATTTAAATTAATATTCAAAATAAGAAAAGGGGAATGGGGTTTCTACATTGAAAGAGAGTGCAGACAACAATTCAAGACGTATTTAATTTGTAAAAAGTTCTTGCACTGTGAAAAAGAGGAAATTTTGTGTTGCAAGCAATTTCTCCTTTTCTCACTCTATTTTTCATTGCATTTTATCTTGAATTCATCAAAATGTGGGAAACTGTAATAATGAAATAACCCTTATCATGCTGAACCCAGAATATTCCAGTATTAGCAGCAGATGTAGACCAAGATCAGCCTACACATAAGTGTAGGCTGATCTTGGTCTACACCTCCTGCTTCGTTGTACTTTTCCTTCCAGAGCTGTTCATGAATTTGATTTCTAAAAAAAAAATATTGATTTTTGAACAAGATCTATCAGTGCTCTCAGCCCTTTGATTTTACTGTGGGAATGGGTTTATTAACACTGGATGTTTTAAATCGGTAAATGCAATAAAACAAGAGGACCATGATGGTCCTATATCACTCCCCTGAATATAATGGTTCACGGCTTTATGATATAATATACAAATATCAAAGCCCTACACCTAATCATTTGGAGAAGATTTTTTAAAGATTTTCTCCTTTAATCCTAGGTATAGTGAAGATCAAACCATATTAAGCTAATTTCAAGAGTACGGTCATTCTTTGAAGTACTTAAGTAGCAGGTCAATAGGCATTAATAAATACCAAATATCAAAGCTCTACGCCCAATGGTTTAGAAGGAGAACATTTTCTATGATATCCTTCTTTATTCCTTTCTAGAATTGCACAGAAAAGGGCATATTTTCAGAATACAGTAATTCTATGAAGTATTTTAGTACAGGGTCAATAGGTATTATTACACAACAAATATTAAAGCCCTTGGCCTTATAGTTTCAGAGAAGAAGATTTTTAAAAATTTCCTTCTTTATTTCTTTGTTAAATCGGGGATCACACAGAAAAGGGCTAATTTTCAAGATGCAGTGACTCTTTGAAATATTTTGGTAGAAGATTAATAGATGATGATTTTTACCAAATATCACAGCTCTAGACCTTATGGTTTGGAAGAACAAGATTTCTAAAGATTTCCTTCTTAAATTCTATGTAAAAATCAGGGATCCAACAGAAAAGGGCTAACTTCAGAGTATGGTAATTCTTTGAAGTATTTTGGTAGAGGGTCAATAGACATTTATACAGTCATACAAATTGTGGTTTGGGAGAAGAAGATTTTAAAAGACTTCCCTGTATTTTTCTATGTAAAATCAGGGATCACACAGAAAAGGGCTAATTTTCTGAGTATCTGGCTCTAGGCTTTATGGTTTGGGAGAAGAAGATTTTTAAGTTTTCATTCTTTATTTCTATGTAAAATCAGGAATCGCCCATAAAAGGGCTAATTTTCTGAGTATCCTAATTCTTTGAAGTATTTTGGTAGAGGGTTAATAGATGATGATTTATACCAAATATCACAGCCCTAGGCTTTATGGTTTGGGAGAAGAAGATTTTTAAGTTTTCATTCTTTATTTCTATGTAAAATCAGGGATCGCCCATAAAAGGGCTAATTTTCAAACTATGGTAATTCTTTGAAGTTTTTTGGTAGACTTTCAATAGATGATGATTTATACTAAATATTGAAGCTCTAGGCCTTACGGCTTGGGAGGAGAAGTTTTTTTTTTCCTCTGTTGCTATGGCTACCAAAGTTCTTAATGGATTTCAATTCTCTGAAGTATTTTGAAAGAGCATGACCTAAGGATTATTTCTGTGAAGTTTTGTTGAAATTCCATGGTTAGTTTAGGAGGAGAAGATTTTAGACACTGAATGATGACCAATCACAATAGCTCAACCAGAGCACTAGTGCCCAAGTGAGCAAAAAACTCCTGCCATATTGAGGTTTAAAAAAACAACAACACAGAATTCAGCATAATCACAGAGAGTTATGTTCCTCCTCTCATTAGCCAAGTCTTTGCAAAGTTAATTAATCCTTAAATTCTACCTACAAAATACTTTATTCTTTTAGTCACTAACAATCAACAAGAGGACCATGATGGTCCTAAATCGCTCCCCTGAGTATGATGGTACATGGCTTAATGATATAAACAAAATGGTAAAGCCCTCTGTCTAATTATTTTGGAGAAGATGTTTACAGATTTCTCTTTTAATCCTAGGTATATTGATGATCCCGCCATATAGCACTAATTTCCTGAATATGGTAATGCTTTGAAGTATAGACATCAATACATACCAAGTATAAAAGCTGTAAGCCTAATGGTTTAGGAGAAGAACGTTTTCAAAGATATCCATATTTATTCCAAACTAAAATAAGGGATTGCACAGAAAAGGGCTAATTTTTTAAGTAATTTGGTAGAGGGTCAATGGTTGATGATATGTACCAAATATCAAAGCTCTAGGCTTTATGATTCTGGAGAAGAAGATTTTTAAAGATTTCCTTCTTTATTCCTTTGTAAAATCAGGAATCGCACAAAAAAGGGCTAATTTTCAGAGTATGATAATTCTTCTAAGTATTTTGGTAGACGGTCAATATCTTATGATATGTACAAAATATCAAAGCTCTAGGCCTTATGGTTTGGGAGTAGAAGATTTTTAAAGATTTCCTTCTTTATTTCTATGTAAAATCAGGGATCACCCAGAAGAGGGCTAATTTTCAGAATACGGTAATTCTTTAAAGTATTTTGGTAGAGGGTCAATAGATGATGATTTGTACCAAATATTAAAGCTCTAGGCCTTATGGTTTGGGAGTAGAAGATTTTAAAAGATTTCCTTCTTTATTTCTATGTAAAATCAGGGATCACAAAGTAAAGGGCTAAGATTCAGAATTCAGTAATTCTTTGAAGTATTTTGGTAGAACGTCAATAGATGATGATTTGTACGAAATATCAAAGCTCTAGGCCTTATGGTTTGGGAGAAGAAGATTTTAAAAGATTTCCTTCTTTATTTCTATGTAAAATCAGGGATCATTAAGAAAAGGGCTAATTTTTAGAATACGGTAATTCTTTGAAGTGTTTTGGTAGAGGGTCAATAGATGATGATGTATACCAAATATCAAAGCTCAAGGCCTTATGGTTTGGGAGGAGAAGATTTTAAAAGATTTCCTTCTTTATTTCTATGTAATATCAGGGATCACCCAGGAAAGGGCTAATTTTCAGAATACGGTAATTCTTTGAAGTATTTTGGTAGAGGGTCAATAGATGATGAAATATACCAAATATCAAAGCTCTAGGCCTTACCCTTTTGGAGAAGAAGATTTTTAAAGATTTCCTTCTTTATTTCTATGTAAAATCAGGGAACGCCCAGAAAAGGGCTAATTTTCAGAATACGGTAATTCTTTGAAGTATTTTGGTAGAGGGTCAATAGATGATGATATATACCAAATATCAAAGCTCTAGGCCTTACCGTTTGGGAGGAGAAAATTTTTAAAGTTTTTTCACTCCGTTGCCATGGCAACCAGAGTTCTTCATGGATTTCAATTCTTTGAAGTATTTTGAAAGAGCATGACCTAAGGATCATTTCTGTGAAGTTTTATTGAAATTCCATGGTTAATTTAGGAGGAGAAGATTTTTTTGTAATTGTGAACGGACGGACGGACGGACGGACGACGGACGATGACCGATCACAATAGCTTCCCCAGAGCACTTCGTGCTCAGGGGAGCTAAAAAGCTAGAAAGTTTATTCCTTATCATATTTCATAAATTCTATTAGCTTTTCCCCGTTTTTTCTAAAATCTTAGACTAGCCCAAATTGAAAGAGATTGCAGACAACAATTGAAATTGGATGCAATTTGAAATAAAATCATCCTAATAATATATTGTTGAAAATATTGTAGGAAAAGGAGAAATTGCTTGTTACAAGGAATTTCTTCTTTTTCCACTATGTTTTCACAGGTATAAAATAAGTGAAGTAATAAGTGAAGTAAAATCTCGGGTTTGCACAGGAAATGGTTGACTAACTTCTGAATCACTGTAAATATTTCCATCTTGGACAAAAGGGATTAAATCGAAGAAACATGCACAGCTATAACTCCATAGAGACCGATTAATTGTTGCACATCTGGGGTTACTGACACGGTAAGAAAATACGATGTTGGTTGACCTTCCAACCTCTTTCCCAGTTATGAACTTTGCCAAAATTCTGTTCCATTTTTAAAAATAATCATTACAACAAGGTGGCAAATTGTCACAAGATACGCCCATCACACTGCTGGATGATGACTGGGGAAGGGGATTATAATTTAAGTCTAAATTCAAGGGGAAGTGCAGTGCACAAGAAAAGGTAACAATTCACAATGATACCTTATGGTTCTGGTGATTTCTTGTTATCATGAGGTTTTAAAAAACATAAGCTGTTGCACTATAAGAGATCTGAAAAATGATATGTTCCTTGATGATATCTATCAACCCATAGAGTTTCATGATGATAGCTGTCATACTTTCTGAGATATGCTCCAGACAAAGTCCAAGTATGAAAAACAACAAAGGGGAATAATTCACAAAATAGGCAAAGAAAGGTTGTGGTTCTTGTACACTGCAATTCCCCTTGATGATATCTATTCACCAATAATGTTTCATGATCATAGCTATTACATTTCAGAGATATGCTCAAGACAAAATCAAAATATGAAAAAACATCAAAGGGAAATAACTCAAAAAATAGGCAAGGTGGAGTTACTGTTCTTGTGCACTGCCCTTTCCCTTGATAATATCTACCCATCCATAAAGTTTCATTATCATAGGTATTATACTTTCAGAGATATGCACCAAACAAAAGCCAAGTATAAAAAACAACAAAGGGCAATACCTCAAAAAATAGGCAAGGTAGAGTTACAGTTCTTATGTACTGCACTTTCCCTCGATGACATCTACCCACCCACAAAGTTTCATGATCATAGCTCTTATACTTTCAGAGATATGCTCGGGACAAAAACCAAGTATGAACAAGAGTGCCATAGTCACAATATACGCCGCCACTTTGCTGCTGTTTCACGAAAATAATTGTAGACACTACTTATCTTGACAGAACCGAATTCAAAACATTTGCAGACTACCTTTTTAAATTGTCAAGTTAAAACTGTTTGTTATGATTAATTGATTGAATGGGCCCAGAGACTAAGTGTCAAGGGGCATAACTCTTGCAAAAACCAATGAACCATAAAATCCTTGATCCATGTACATCTACAAATTATGGTGATGACATTGACCAAGTTTCTTTTAATTCAAGACAAAAAGTTAGGAGGAGTTGCATTCACTAGGGTGCAATTTCAATAAGCCCAAGAGACTAAGTTTTAAGGGGGCATAACTGAGGCAAAAATTAATGAATCATAAAATCCTTCCTTCATGCACATCTACCAAGTTAGGTTATAACATTGACCAAGTTTCATTTAGATCCAGCCAGAAACTTAGGTGGAGTTGCATTGAAAAGGCTGCAATTTCAAAAAGCCCCAGAGACTTAGTTTTAAGGGGGCATAACTGAGGCAAAAATCAATGAACCATAAAATCCTTCCTTCATGCACATCTACCAAGTTAGGTTATAACATTGACCAAGTTTCATTTAGATCCAGCCAGAAACTAAGGAGGAGTTGCATTCGCAAGGCTGCAATTTCAATAAGCCACTGAGACTAAGTTTTAAGGGAGCATAACCGAGCAAAAATCAATGAACCATGAAATTCTTACTTCATGCACATCTACCAATTTAGGTTATAACATCCAGCAAGTTTCATTCAGATCCAGCTAGAAACTTAGGTGGAGTTATATTCACAAGGCTGCAATTTCAATAAGCCCCAGAGACTAAGTTTTAAGGGGGCATAACTGAGGCAAAAATCAATGAACCATAAAATCCTTACTTCATGCACATCTATCAATTAAGGTGATAACATTGACCAAGTTTCAAATAGACCCATCCAGAAACTTGGGAGAAGTTGTGCTCACGAGGAAAGTGAACATACGTACGTACATACGGATGGATAGACAGACGGAGAAGATGACGCCAATATACGACTGCCTCCGGCGGCGTATAAAAACAACAAAGGGGAATAACTGTAAAAAAGCAAGGTAGAGTTCAAGTTCTTGTCTAGATAGAGTAATGGTTCTTGTGCACTGCACTTCCCCTTGATGACATCTACATACCCAAAAAGTTTCATGATCATAGCTTTTATACTTTCAGAGATATGCACCATACAAAATCCAAGTATGAGAAACAACAAAGAAAAATAATTAAAAAAATAGTCAAGGTAGAGTTATGGTTCTTGTGAAATGCACTTCCCCTTGATGATATCTGTCCACCCATAAAATTTCATGATCACAGCTATAATACTTTTAGAGATAAGCTCTGGACAAAATCTAAGTATGAAAAACAACAAAGGGGAATTACTCAAAAAATAGGCAAGGTAGAGCTAAGGTTCTTGTGCACTTCACTTCCTCTTGATTACATCTACCCACCCATAAAGTCTCATAATTATAGCTTTTATACTTTTAGAGATATGCTCTGGACAAAATCTAAGTATGAAAAACACCAAAGGGGAATTACTCAAAAAATAGGTAAGGTAGAGTTACAATTTTTGTGCACTGCACTTCCCCTTGATGATATCTATCCACCCATAAAATTTCATGATCAAAGCTATTATACTTTCAGAGTTATGCTCCGGACAAAGTCCATGTATGAAAAACAACAAAGGGGAATAACTCAAAAAATAGGCAAGGTAGAGTTACAGTTCTTGTGCAATGCACTCTGTAGTCATGATAGGAATATAACTGCCAAGTTTCAAGTCAATTGGACTTAAGGTGACAGAGTAATAATCCGGACAAAGAAACATTGTGATAAAAGACAGAAACTGCTTGCAACAAGCAATTTCTTTATTTTTCACGATTTTCTTTTTCCCAGAGGGTTGAAAAAATCTTAAATTTCACTTTTAACCCTTGTCATGCTGTATAAAATCTCTCACGAAATTGCATTGAAATCAAAGGGCTGAGAGCACTGATAGCACTTGTTGTTTTATAATCAATATTTCTCTTGAAAATCAATTACAAAAACTTCTCTGGCAGAAAAGGTACAAGCAGGAGGTATAGACCAAGATCAGACTGCACTTATGTGCAGGCTGATCTTTGTCTTTACCTCCTGCTAAAACCGGAATTTTCTCCGGGTTCAGCATGACAAGGGTTAAATTTCACTTTAAAATGTTGTCTGCGACTCCTTTAAATTTGGACCAGTCTAAAATTTTGTCATCTGGTAATGGGTTAAATAATCTGTAGCTACAATGTCTTGTTACTTCTTCAACGTATTGAGACAAGTTGTAAATTAGAGACCTACCTGATCAGAATCTGTGAGAACAACCATGATGTAATCCTTGCTGTGCGACACCAATTTTCTGACTTCAACAGGAACTTTTTCGCTCTCTAATTTTAATGGATTATACATAAACCAAACCTAAAACAGAACAAGAGAACCATAGGCACCGGAGATAATGACTGCAAATGTTAAAAAAAATACAACTTATTCTTCAATACTTTTTGTTGGATTTCATGAGATATCTTGATCGATTATCACTTATTTACATTTTAAAAATGGTAAAATAGTTAACCCATTCCCACTCAGTGACGCCCTCAAGGAAAAAAATGTGGAAAATGAAGAAATTGCTTGTAACAAGCAATTTCTTTATTTTCCACAATGTTTTCTACCCAGAAAGTTGAAAAAATCCTTAATTTCATAAACTTTAAATTGTCATCTGCAACATCGTTTAATTTAGGCCAGTCTAAAATTTAGCCATCTAAAAAAGTTAAATGATCATCTCACAGTGAAGAGCTACTTATCAATATTGATGACATCATCATTTTGTTATGTAATTCTACTGCATAAATTGTGGCCCTTTTAGAGAATTTAGACAAAAATATCATATTGCCTCTTTTTTGGCATTAAAGAAATGCCAGTAGAATAATCGTTTGTTTATCCTGTAACATTGAATTTATAATCTTTCATTTTGTGAACAACTAAAACATATTTTCATTTGTGGCTCTGCCACTTGTGAAAATAAAGCTTTGGTTGTTCACTCAATGAAAGATAAAACCATCTTACAATGAAATAAACAATAATTCTCTCAGTCTCTGTCTTGCGTTAGAAATAGAATAATCATTTGTTTTTTATGTTAGATCAATCATTAAAATTCTTTGAGAGACAAAAAGCTACATCTTCTCTCAATGAAAACCAAATCAATCTTTCTCTGTAACAAACACTTTTCCTCTAAATGTTTTTGCATGACAATAAAGACAATGCCAATTTGTCAGATTTGAAGCTGGTGTATTGAAGACTTTTGACAAAATACTTGAATAGTTTATGCATTTTTGACTTCAGATATCTCAAAAATTGAAAAGAACGACTAGTAATGAATATACTTTTTATGAGAAAATGAAAATTAACCGTTGTCATGCTGAACCCAGAATATTTGGGTTTTGGCAAGTGGTATAGACAAAGATCAGCTTTTGCTCTTTTTCGGTCAGAGATGCTTATAGGATTTAATTTCAAAATGAACATAACCGAACAACTAGTACTTTCAACAGTTGTAGCCCTTTCAATTTCTTGCAATTTTTGAGGAGGATTTTATTCAGCATGACAAGGGTAAAGCTGCCTACATGTAGAGAAATCATGATAAATGAGCCTGTGCAAGAAATGTCCAACATTTTTTATGTGAATAAAACAAACCTCAACACCTACATGGTGTATTTAGAATGCCTTCTACAGAAACTTTGAGGAAGTACCAATCTACACAGGGTATAGTGAAGACTCTGATCTGATTGTGCAGTCACCCACAGCCGATCTGGGTCTTTACCTGTCACCTAATGTGCATTTGATTATTTGCAGCAGTCAATTAAAAAAATTGATAGACCAATAATTGTTTGCTTACAATGTGACCACAAGAATTATGTCAAACATTTTCATTGTTTTGAAACTCATTCAAGCTGTATTTATGATGTTAACTCTTGTCATGCTGAGCCTGGATTATTCTTGATTTTGCAAGCAGTATAGACAAAGATCAGCATGCACATATGCCTGACTTATACCGAGTCATTCTGTGAAATTTTAATAAATCCGTCCAATGGTTGCTGAGAAATTGAGCGGACACGATTTTTCACCAAAGGGCCATAGCTCCGTCAAAAATCAATGGACCACAACCAAAATAAACTAGACATTGTCGCAAAGTGGACTAATACCCCCCAACAGCGCTTGTCCATTTACAAGTGCTATCTGCCAAATTGCCGAAACAAAAAATGGCCTGAACTCCATCAAAAATAAATGGGCCATACCCAAAATAGGATATGCACATGTCTGACTTATACCGAGTCTTTCTGTGAAATTTGAATCAAATCCATTCAATGGATGCAGAGATATTGAGCGGACATGATTTTTTCACCAAAGGGCCATAACTCTGTCAAAAATCAATGAACTGTAACCAAAATGGAATATGCACATCTATACTTGATACTGACTATATTGATGAAGTTTGAATCAAATCCGTCTGATGTTTGCAGAGAAATTGAGCGGACACGAAAAAGCTACAGACAGACTGATTGAGGGACCGACGAGCTGACTCCTATATACCCCCAAAATATAAATTTGGGGGGCATAATATGCACATCTCTGCTTGTTGCAGATTATATTAGTGAAGTTTGAATAAAATCTGTCCATCAGTTACCGAAACATTGAGAGGACATGAAAAAGCTACAGACAGACGGACAACTTACGGAATGACCGATGGACCAACCGACAAGCTAACTTCTATATACCCCAAACATAGTTTTGGGGGTTAATCAAAATCCTGTCAAAATGGAAGATATTCTGTAAGCACCATACAGCTAACCTAGTTAAATCCCCATACCAGGTTTCAAGAGCATGTTATTAATAATTGCTGAGAAAAATGGGACTAAATATACCACTATACCAGGCAATGTCAGAAAAAAACTGAGTTGAAAAACAGGACATGGGTAACATGCGTACCTAAGCTCACTAAATGCCATGTCGAACAACTAGCTGAACCTCAACACCCAGTCAGGAGTGGGTTCTATCAATAGTTGCACAGAAACATGTAATGAAAATAAACCAGACAGTGTACAAAAATAAACTAATACAACAGGAAGTAGATAACTTGCAGATCCAAAACTCAGTAAGCCCCATGATGAACCCATCACTGAACTACTGTCAAGTCAAATGTGAAATAAATAAACCACTATACCAGCCATTGTACAAAAATAAACTAATTCGTAAAACAGTCTGACAGCAGCATACACCTTGCTGAACCTCCGAATCAGGTTTCAAATAGATGCTGTCAATAGTTGCTAAGATAAATACAACAAAAATATATCGCTATACCACTCAATGTCTGAAAAGAAAACTAAGACATAAAATTTCGGACACTAATATTTGAACCTTAACACCAAATTTCAAGTCGATGCTTGTGGAGGAAAATGCAACTAAAATATACCACTATCCAAGTCAAATGGTAAAACAGGAAGTACATAGCTTGAGGACCTCAATTGAGTATGCTTCCTGAAATTTATAATCAAATTTCTAGTCAATGCTATCAATAGTTGCTGAGAATAAATGCAACAAAAAATTGTAACAGACAGATGGATGGATAGAAGGACAGACAGAGGTAAGCCAGTATATCCCCCTTTTCTTGAAGCAGCTGAAGTTAGAACGTTTAAGTTACTAAACCAACAAATACTGTACATTAATTCCTGAGTTAAAAGTACACTGCAAGTCTTAATGAATGATTTGATTGGCCTATTGGTTGTTCAAATGACAGCTTGTTTGCAAAAATGGGGTTTAGTATTACTTCAAACAGTATTTCAATCATATCTTGGTTGCTGGAGCACCTAACCAAAGTTTCCTGGTATTCCTCACACCAGTTCTACCACTACATCCTTTCCAATCCTCCAGCTGTTAATCCCCCTTAGGTTCACGTTTATCCACCCTTTGGGTGGAGGTAAACGTCAGAAAAAATATTTGCCAGAATGAGGTATTGAACCCTGGGTCTCATAATTGACAGTTTGACACTCTACAAACGGTGCTATGGCTACGGCTTGATTCAGCCTTTCAGATTTTGTTATGAGATCAATTTTCAAATTAAATACTGGTACACAATTATTGCTTCCAGTGCTTTCAGCACATTGATTAATATGCAATTCTGGAATGGATTAATTCAGCATCTTTGTGGAAAATGTATCAAGCATAACATTACTCGCTATGGAAAAAATCATATATCGTTTAACCCAAGACAGCAAATTTTGGACTGCAGCAAATTGAAAGGAGTTTACAACAATTATAGTTTATGAAATTTTAGAATTTTTTCAACTTTCTGGGTAGAAGACAATGAAAAATGAAGAAATTACTTGTTTCATGCAATTCCTTAATTTTACACAATGTTTTCCCATTTTTTCATGGGGGGTGTCAAAGAGCATCATTGTGTTGGATCTGGGTAGGCTAGTTGATCCAACACTACTGCAGAAACCGTTAAGTAAATGTAAGAAACCATTTCCTGCATTACTGTAATTATTGTAACTATTACTATGAGAAATTCCTATATAAGAATGATGTGATTACCAGTTTTCAATAGAATCATAACTAACCTTCAGGTCCTTATTGGACAAACGAGTTCTCTCATCCACTCTAATGCTGATGACAGCTGGGTTCGATACCATTGACTCATTGACAATGACGGGGTTATAATCCTGATTATATTCGTAAAACAGTGTGTATTCTGATATGTCAGCTGTGGCATCAATGTCATCCCAGCCCAATGTACCACCTACAGCGTCTACCAGACGTACCTGAAACGCGATTAAATTTTCTGTGATGATTGAGAATTATAAATTGATTATTGCTAGACAGTTTCACTGTTAGACTAATAACATTATTAACACATTACCAGAAGACAGAATTTTAGACAAGAACAAATGGGAATGAGTTAACCCTTTCCCACACAATGAAATTTTAGACCTGTCAAAGTTCAAGGAAGTTGCAGACAACAATTTTAGGTTGAAAAAATATTTAAAATTTTCATCTCCCTCTACTCAATCAGAGGTGTGGAACTACACATTTTCTCCTCTTTTCAAAATGAATAAAGCATGGTTTTAAAAGTTTTCAGAATCAAAACAAACTTATCCACAAAAAGTGAAAAGATAAATTTGAGAAAACATTAAACTATAGTATATTTTCAACCATTCAGTTTAAAGATTATGATATTTTTCCAACATGAAATGAGTTATCTTTGAGATCAATTTTGTACCATTCTAAGATTTGCCCTGGTATTTACTTGTCCTTGGACGAGTGAGCGTGAAAAATGTACTTGTCTGCAAATAGAAAAGCCCATGTTGGACAAATAGGGCATGGGAATTCCATTATCAATGTTAATGTTGACAATTCTTCATAAAATTTTTGTCTGACCATATTTTTTATGTAAAGCATGATGAGTGCCTTGATATTTGTTTTTCTATTTGTAATAACCTTTGTCATGCTGAATAAAATCCTCTATGAACTATACTACAATAAAAAGACTGAAAGCACAGAAAGCACACATTTTTGGGTTGGTAATTATTCAGAAAATCAATGGTATAAACAATGCTTGCTTGACCTTGACCTTTAAGGTATTTAATTTCTTTTTAAATTGCACATCTACTCATGACTGAGAACAATAGTGACAAGTTATATTGCAAACTATCTATAACTGAAGGAACTATGCTCTGGACATGCTTAATTTTCATATTTGACCTCGAGATGGGACCTTGACCATGGAACTAAATGAACAAATTTTTCAAATGGCTTATTTACTCATAATAGACAACAATTTTGTTAGGTTATTTCAAAATCCATCCATAACTGAAGGATCTATGTTTTGGAAATTAATTTTCAAGACACCTTGAGCTGTGACCTTGACCGTGGAGTTATCTGAAGATTTGTTTAAAATTGCACATCTGCTGATGATAGAGAACAATTGTGTTAATTTATTTTGATTTCATTCCATAATTTTACAAGCTAAGCTGACTGAATTTGCCAAGTAATAATGAAATCCTTCTATAATTGAAGGAGCTATGCCCTGGACATGCTTGATTTTAACTTTCGACCTGGTGATGTGACCTTGACCTTGGATCTATCTGAAGATTTGTTTCAAATGGCTCATTTACTCACATTCACATGTGAAGTTTCATCCTATTTTGCTCAAGGGTTGTGGAGATATGGGGGCAGAAGGATGGAAAACAGAAGGACAGATACACAGACGAAAGGCGGTTATATACTCTCCCTTTAGGGAGCATAAAAACTGAGATTTCCTCAAATGCGATAATATTTACATACCTGGAAGGTGAAAAAGGGGTCATTTTCTGAATAATCTGGTATGGGCTCCACAGGCTGTGCCGTAAATGGTACTGGGAGAAGGTTTAGTGATGCATTAACACTAGCTGAATTACCAGTAGTGCCCTCTTCCACAATGGCTTGAATCTTCAAAGTTTGAGTTGAGCTTGAGGTCAGGTACTCTTTATCATCTATCATTATATTTATTCTCTTGAATCCATCAAACTGTATTTAAATAAAATGTGTGACTTTGTTTCCTAAAGTAGTCATTACCAACTTGACTTTGCTCACATTGATTTCCTGGTTAGACAGACAGAATGGACAAAAATAAGCCTACATATACATGCAGTCTGATTTTGGTCTCTGCCTATTATTTCATCTAGTGCAGCAAAAATAAATGATTAGATGCATGAATGGGGTAAAACTGCAGGCAAGTAAATTACTGGCATGAACCTTGTGAAAGGTATTTCGGGAAAACAAGGATACTGGGGCCTCACACAGATATTTTGATAACATTTATTGGCAATCAAAAAATATTCAAGCTGTAGTTATGATCATTTGATTTCCCATCAATGATTTACATGACATTGTATTAATTTTTTAACTGGGAGATTGAATTTGTCTTTTACACTCATGCATAGTGTGCTTAACACATGACCACACAACAAATCTTTGGAAGAGTCCAAATTGAAGGGTCTGGAGGTGAAAATTTAAAGTTGGTGATATTCAAGAGCACTTTGTCTTTTAGGGTAGAAAGCATTGTGGACAATGAAGAAATTGCTTTTTACAAAATAATTTCTTCATTTTCCACTATGTTTTCCAAAATCTTTTTCTTGATAGACGTAAAAATGCAAGATTTTATAGGAATGGGTTAACCCATTCTCATTCAGTGATGCTTTTAAATGCCCCAGAGAAAAAAAACTTTGGAAAACATTGTGGATAATGAAATATCAACAATGTTTTCTAGGCTAAAAGACTAAGATTTTGAAGAATTCATCTACTTAAATTTTTCGTCTTCAACTTCTTTGAATTTGGACTGGTCCAAAATTTTATTGTGTGGGAATGGTTTAATGGGCATTACCTTTTGACATTAGCACGCATGAAAATCACCTAATGTCACACAAGATAATCATGCAATAAAATATTCTAACAGAATAATATACACAGGTAATATGATATTTGAAAAACTTTCTGAAAAAATGAAAATCCTTTTAACAAAATTACTTTAAAAACATGTCATTCTATCTCCTATTTCCTCTAATTCAGGTAAATTTAAATTCAATTAGTTGCAGATGACAATTTCAAGTCAATAGAATTGTAAATAGCAACAATGTGGAAAATAAAAAAGAATGCTTTTAACAAGTGATTTCTTCATTTACTTTACTCCAATTATTTGATGGGATTTTTAATGATACTGATGGTTTATCGAGATATTTTGGTGGATTATCACTTGATATTTTCACTGAAGCACCAGTGAAATGATGAGAATGACAAACTCACTGTTTTGGTAGATTTAGTCTTGCTTTTAACAATTTCGTATTGCTGAAGATAATATTCAGCAGGACCAAATACGCAAATGATGTCATTAGTTTGATATATAATTCAATTGAGAAATGACAGCCGTTTAGAGATTTGGTTTAAAAAGAAATCATATTTTGTCTATAATTTGCATTAAAGAAATAGAATAATAGTTTGTATTCGATATAACTTTGCCCCATATAATTGATTGCCACATAACCTTAAGTTGTGACCTTGAACTTGAAATGATCCAACACAACTTTACACATGATACTAGTACTCTTCAAGGGGAACAACTGTGCCAATTATTTTTAAATTCATCAATGAATGATAAAGATATGCTCAGGACAAGAATTAGACACAGACACACACACTAAAACATACATGCAAACACACAGACGCACAAACTCACACAGAGGAAACTAATAATACTCCCATCACCATAACACCGAAGGGTCATGAAATTTTATTTCTTCACTTGTGACTCTACTACTCATGAAAATGTGGTGGTTGTTGTTCCCTCAAAGAAAAACAGATCAATCTTACACTGAAACAAACAACCACCCTCTATATATTTACCTTGGTTTCCTCTAATTTCATCTTGCCATCTACAATCAGTTTCATATTGCCTGCCACATACTGACCATATGTATATCTATTGAATAAAGATGAGATTTATAGAATAAGAGACATTTGAGAGCATGTATTGATTTACAGGAATGACTTTACTGAGAAACCGAGCATGATTTAAAATAAGCACTGTATATTACAGTTGGAAATTAGTCCTGTCAATAAAAGCCATGCTTTTCATCTCATAAAATAAATCATGAATGAATCCGCTTAAGGTTTACCAAAGAGTCACTGCTATGCTATTTTTTAGAAAACCCACGAAATAGTTTTTAAGAAAATTTTCACTAAATGCAATATGTGGAACAAGACTGGGAAATTATTGCAAGATACCCTCATCGAAATGCAGGGAAGGACCTCAAAATGTTTTGAAAAGAGGCTCACAACAAAGCTGAAATTAGAAAATAAACAAAGGGCATTTATTAAAAAAAAACACATTCCCAAACAGAAAAATTTTAGACTTGTCCAAATCAAAAGGAGTAGCAATTGACAATTTAAAGTTTATGAAATATTTTATTTTTTCTTTTTCAACTTTCTGGGTAGAATACATTGTGGAAAAAGAAAAAATGCTTTATGCAAGTAATTTCTTCAATTTACATATTTCCCAAATTGTTTTTCTGTAGGTGTGTTTAAAAGCTTCAATGTGGTAATGGGTTAAGCAAACAATACTAACAGTAATTCAACTATATCACAATTCACTTTCACTTGGTTATATGTACCAATGGATTTTCACCATAATAGCTGTCATATTATTTTCATATACCCTGATATAATTAAGCCTAGAAAACAAAAACAAAACAAGAGGACCATGATGGTCCTAAATCGCTCACCTGAGGCATCTGCAAATTGCAGTACTTTTTAGTATAAAAAAGACACAACTTGAGAAAAATAAATAAAACAAATATAAGATTTTGGGGTTTGTACAAAACAATCCAGTAATGCTTTACAATAAGAATGGCTTTATAGTTTAATCCATTACCAAACTGTCCAAAAATTTGTCACCCTCGGGGAAAATAAGTTTGAAAAATACATAGTGAGAAAGGGAGTGACAAGCAATTAATCCATTTCTCACAGTGTTTTCAAAACATGAAATTCTTTGTATTAGATTTCAATCAAACTCTAATTACTGTCTGCAACTTCAATGGGTGTAATTTTAGCAACCTTGGTAGAGAACAATCTGGATGTACTATAAATCAAAATATGAATGCATTACAACTTATACATGAGGAGTGGAAGATACATGTATTTGAACATGCTGTTTTTGAGTGTTTTTCATATCTTTGGATACCTTGGGAAGGGCAATGTTTGTCGAAGGATATAAACATGGTAGATAACAATAATGTTAATAATGTAAATGTTCTAGAACCTATATTTAAGAAGAAGAATTCTTTCAATGCAATTTTAGACCCCAGGAGCAGAGACATTTTTATCCTAAGAGCCTATTTTCCTGTTAAATAGTACAAAATTATTTTGTCATGCTACATATCAAATATCTATGCCCTTCACCTTACATTTCAGAAGGAGAAGACTTATGAAGTTGCTCTAATTCGGCGTTTTCCAAAATTTTTGACCTATGGGGCAGTGTCATGTTTTATCCCAGGGCTAAGATTTTAGCTAACATAGTAGAGAACTGGCTAACATGGTAGAGAACTGTCTGGATATGCTATATACAAAATATGAATGCCTTAGACTTTGTAGATTGGGAAGAAAAGACTATTGAACATGGTCTAATTGAGCATTTTTACAAACTTTGGACACCCAGGGAAGGGGTGTTTATTAACTTACAGGCATAATTTAATCAAAACTGATAGATAACAGCCAGGCTATGCTACACCCAAAATATATATGCCCTCCTCCTTAAAATGAAGAATTTTTTTTTTATAGCATACACAAATTTTGCGTTTTTCCAAGTTTTTGACCCCTAGTGCAGGGCCGTTTTTGACCCGAGGAAGACAACTTTTAGTGATATAGTACAAAACCATCCAGTTATGCTCCATACCAAATATAAATATCCTAGACCTTATAGTTTAAGAGGAGAAGTCTTTTGAAATTTCTCTTATTAAGTATTTTTCCCAACTTCGGACCTCAGGGGAGGGGCCAATTTTGACCCCAGAGATTAAATATTTAAAAATTGGTAAAGAACCATATGATTAAGCTCTATATAAAAAATAAATGCCTTTGGCCTTGTAGTCTGTGAAAAAAAAGACAACAAAGATTTTCTAAAATTTCCCATTTTCATTTGCCGCGGTTACAACAGTTTTTCACAGAATGAAATTCTTTTAACAAATTTTGAAGAGCTTCACCTAAGGAACATCCCTGCAAAGTTTCAGCTTGATTGGCCTACTGATTTAGGAGGAGAAGATTTTTAAAGATTTTTACAGTTTTACTTAAGATTCCCATTTTCACATGCCGCGGCAACCAGAGTTTTTGACAGAATTAAATTCTTTTAACAACTTTTGTATAACATCACCAAAGGAAAATCCCTGCAAAAATTCAGCATGATTGGCCAAATGGTTTAGGAAGAGAAAATTTTTAAAGATTTACTAAAGATTCCCATTTTCACATGCCGCGGCAACCAGAGTTTTTGACGGAATGAAATTCTTTTAACAATTTTTGTAGAACTTCACCCAAGGAACATCCCTGCAAAGGTTCAGCTTGATTGGCCAACGGTTTAGGAGAAGAAGATTTTTAAAGATTTTAACAGATTTACTTAAGATTCCCATTTTCACATGCCGCGGCAACCAGAGTTTTTGACAGAATTAAATTCTTTTAACACTTTTGTAGAACTTCACCCAAGGAACATCCCTGCAAAGTTTCAGCTTGATTGGCCTATTGGTTTAGGAGGAAAAGATTTTTAATGAAATTGTGCACAGAGGTACAGAGGTACAGACGTACAGACGGACGGACGGACGATGGACAACGACCGATCACAATAGCTCACCTCGCACTTTGTGCTCAGGTGAGCTAAAGACTAAACAACTGAAAACCTAAGCATAGTACATTTCTTGCGCACAGCACTTTTCTTTATTAGGATCTATCAATCCTTTCAGTTTCACTATTATAACTTTGATACTTCCAGAGATATGCACTGGAAAAACTCAAGTCTGAAAACAATAAACAGCAATAACTCAGAAAGCATACATGGTAGTTATATTTTTCGTGCATAGCACTTCCCCTTATAGCCTTATTCAAGCTATAGCTAGGATGGCCAACCACCTACTTTCCTTTCTTTAATATGTAAATGGTCATAAATTTTGCAAAATCACACTGTTTAATATCAAAATGGAATTTCCCATCGGAGTCAGTTGGAGTGAAAAGCAGAGTCAGTGGATTGCCTAACAATGTCAAACTATGATGAAGGACAATGCCAAGTTTAAATCGAAAGCTTAACTTTTAATTTCACAACAACCCCAATAAAAAAAACATAAAAAAACACTTACACAGCCTTTACTTCTCCTAAAATCGGAATACTGGTCATTCCTGGTTTCTTAGCAATAGTAGTTACATCCAGGGTGACTATTGTTTCAAATTTGGGAAGTGCTGAAATGAAAATGTTCATATTTATCAGGGTTGTGGAATTTCTGTGCCTGTCCTTTTTGACATTGAGGACAATTACATTTTATTACCCTTATCATGCTGTATAATTTACCTTACTGAATTGCTGTAAAATAAAAGTGCTGACAGAACTTGTTGTTCAAAAATCAATATTTCTTTTAGAAATCAATTTCATAAACAACTCTGGCAGGACATATACAAGCAGGAGGAGTAGACTAAGATCAGGCTGCACTTTTGTGCAGGCTGATCTTGGTCTACACCTCCTGCCAAACCCGGAATATTCCAGGTTCAGCATGACAAGAGTTAAGGTCACATGCCAGGAGGAGGAAAGACTTTGAGTTTGCTCTAATTGAGCGTTTTTCCCAACTTTGGACCTTAGGGGCAGGGCCATTTTTGAGAACCATAGTTGAGAACCATGTGATTATCCTATATATATGACCATGATGGCCCTAAATTGTTCACCTGAGACATCTGCAAATTACAGTACTTTTTTTGTATAAAAAAGACACAACTTGAGCAAAATAAATGAAACAAATACAGTCATGATGTGTTAATCTGCACACTTTGGTTCCCGGTGGTATTGTCTAGAGTAAGTGTGTTTCCGGATAGCAATTTTTCATGAATATCCGACCTCATATGCTTCTGTATTACAGCGCAGGCAAGAGAAAACGCTTGTATCAATAATGACGGTATTTGACAATTAGGACAAATTAACATTTTCTCTGTTGATACAAAACTACTAAATCTATCAATGACTAAAATAATGGTTCATTGTACTATAAATCAAATATGTATACATAAGGAGAGGAAGATTTTTTAACATGCTCTTACTGAGCGTTTTTCATAACTTTGGATGCCTAGGGAAGGGCAATGTTTGTCCAAAGGATATAAACATGGTAGATAACAATAATGTTATCCTATGTTTTAATGTAAATGCTATAGGATTTTTAAAGATTTACTGAAGATTCCCATTTTCAAATGCCGGGGCAACCAGAGTTTTTGACAGAATTTAATTTTTATAACAACTTTTGTAGAACTTCATCCAAGGAACATTCCTGCAAAGTTTCAACTTATTAGCCAACTGGCTTAGGATAAGAAGATTTTTAAAGAAATTGTGGACAGATGGACGGACAACGACCGATCACAATAGCTCACCTCGCACTTTGTGCTCAGGTGAGCTAATAAATGCCCTTGGCCTTGTAGTTTCTGTAAAATAGTTTTCAAAAGATTAACTAAAATTTCCCATTTTAAAATGCCATGGCAACAAGAGTTTTTCATGGAATGTAATTCTTTTAACAACTTTTGTTGAGCTTCACTCAATGAACATCCCTGAAAAGTTTCAGCTTGATTGGCCTATGGTATTGGAGGAGAAGATTTTTAAAGAAATTGTGAATGGACTGACAGACAGCACCATGTAGGAACCCTAGCTGAACCTCCACACCAAATTAAGTCATTGCTAAGAATGGTTGCTAAGAAAAATGTAACAAAAATATACCACTATACCAGGCAATGCCAGATTATAATTTTAGTCATAAAACAGGATTTAGTAAGTGCCACATCAGACTGATAGCAAATCTCCACCCCAAATTTAAAGTCATTGCTTTGATTAGTTGCTGAGAAAAATGCTATAAAGATATTGGTTACAGACGGACAAACAGATGGATAGAAGGATGAATGGACAGATGGACTGAAGGACAGATAAGGGTTAACAATTAAACCCCTCTCTTCTTCGAAGCAGGGGTATAATTATACAAAGATTTCTTACAAATGATAGATATGATTGAGGCATCACAAATGCCTTAGGGCTTACATGAACTGTTTTTTCACCACAAATTCTACTAAATGGGTATCCCAAATAAGGGAAACTAGGTCAGGGTTGGCCAATTAGAAATATGGCTTTCAAACAAATTGATGTATAAAAGAGTTCAAAATTAATTCGCTAATATATATCCATTAGTGAATTTTAGGGAAAAGTCATTCCAAAAACGAGATGGTAGATGCAGAAATGTAGTTGGTTGGATGGTTGGTTATTGGTCAGTCAGTGAATGATTGATTGATTAATTAATTAATTAACCCATTCCCACTCAATAACACTTTTAATCGCCCATCAAGATAAACTTCTTTAGTTTACACAATGTTTTCTACCCAGAAAAGTGAAAAAATTTAAACTTTCATAAACTTTAAATTGTCGTCTTAACAGTGTTATTTTGCAAAGTTTATGGCCAGCATCATGTGACAAAAAAGTAAAATGGTTGGTTGTTGACCAAAAGTCATAACTACATCTTGAATAAGCTGTAGTTATGACGTATAAGTCGCCAAACCAACAAAAAAAGTTAACAAAAATGGCAGCCAATGTTGAAGTTGAAAGCTCAGGTCTGGGCTGAATAAATGGTTTGATTGTTCGGTTGATTCCTTGATTGACAGCCGTGATTGGTCAATTATAAATCCAAATGACAAAACTTTGAGCCAAAATTAAAGGAGTCACAGATGACAATTTTAAGTTGGTAGAATTCCAAATATCTCAATATTTTAGGTTAAAAAACAATTTGAAAATTAAGAAATTTTTATAGGGAAAAAAAGCTGTGGGAATGTGTAAAAGCAGTGAAGTTTGAATAAAATCCGTCTTATAGTTGCCAAGAAATTGAGCGAACACAAAAAAGCTACAGACAGGCAGATGGACTGACTAATCCAACCAAATGACAAGCTGACCCCTATATAACATAGTTTTAGGGGTATAATAAGTGACAAATAGAAACAAGACAATATGGAATCATAGAATTTCATCGTATTTTTGATTTTCCTGTTTTTGTGGCTTCAAACTTTTGAAATATAAAATAAAATAATAAATAATTATAAAATAATACATACTGTACTTCTCTACAGTGAAGATGGCCTCTTTTTTTGTTAACTGAAATAAACATGAAGTGAAAAATATTCTTTATGATATGTAAATAGTTCTTAGTTCTTTATTAGACAAAAAATCTTAGACAGGTTAAAATTCAAAGTGCTAGATGACATTTTCAAAGTTAGTAAAACTAGTTAAACTAGAAATTGTCGCAAAGGGGACTTATACCCCCAACAGCTCAATATACAAGTGCTATCCGCAAAAGGGCCATAACAAAAAATGGACTTTTTCTATTGGGCCATTAATCAGTCAAAAATACATGGACCATAACCAAAATAGGATATGTGCATGTCTGACTTATACCAAGTCTTTCTGTGAAATTTGAATCAAATCCGTCCAAATGTTGCTGAGAAATTGAGCGGACATGATTTTTTACCATAGGGCCATAACTCCGTCAAAAATCAATGGACTGTAACCAAAATTTAAAATACACATTTCTGCTTGATACTTGTGAATCAGTGAAGTTTGAATAAAATCCGTCTAATAGTTGCCAAGAAATTGAGCGGACACAAAAAAGCCACAGACAGACAGATGGACTGACTAATCCAACCATATGACAAGCTGACTCCTATATTACATAGTTTTGGGGGGTAAAATAAGTGACAAATACAAAACAAGACAAGATGGTCCTATATTGCTCCCATAAGTATGATGGCTCAATTGTAAATGGTAAATTGTCAATAGATGATGAGTTATACCAAATATGAAAGCTCTAGACCTTACGGTTTTAGAGAAGAAGATTTTTAAAGATTTCCTTCTATTTTCCTATGTAAAGTTAGGGATCGCAGAGAAAAGAACTTAATTAAAGAGTATTGTAATTCTTTGAAGTATTTTAGTAGAGGGTCAATAGATAATGATTTATACCAAATATGAAGCTCTATGCCTTACGATTTTGGAGAAGAATATCTTTAAAGATTTCCTTCTATATTTCTATGTAAAATCAGGGATCTCCAAATACAATACAAATACAAACGCTCTAGGCCTTATGGTTTGGGAAAAGGAGATTTTCAAAGACTTCCCTGTATTTTTCTATGAAATCAGGGATCACACAGAAAAAGGCTTATTTTCTGAGTATTGTAATTCTTTGAAGTATTATGAAGACAGTCAATAGATGATGAGTTATACGAAATATGAAAGCTCTAGGCCTTACGGTTTGGGAGAAGAATGTTTGTGTTTTTTCATTGGGTTGCCATGGCAACTTAAGTTCTTCATGGATTTCAATTCTCTGAAGTATTTTGACAGAGCCTGACACTTAGTATCATTTCTGTGAAGTTTGATTGAAATTCCATGGTCAGTCTAGGGGAAGAGTTTTTTGTAATTGTGAAGGGACGGAGGGAGGATAATTTCTAAATTCATATTTCTCCAGCCAATCAAGATAGCTTGTGGCTAAAAAGGACAAACAGTTAGTGTAGACAAAGATCAGACCATTCATATGCACAGGCTGATCTTTGGCTATGCCTCCTGCCAAAGCAGGAAGATTCCAGGTTCAGCATGACAAGGTTTAAGCAATAACTAAATTTTATTTTTGTGTATCAAAAATTTTGCATCCTGATTGGCAGAAAAAACATGAGGCCTATGAGGGCCTGAGACACTCTACTGGTTATCAAGTTTTCCGTTAAAGAAATCTGATATTGAAGGAAGTAAATTGCTCAAAGAAGAATGCATAAAGAAAAAAAAAGGGCTTTATCCCCTTTATCATTTTAAGCAACAATCCTCAAGGCCCCTTTTCCCATGTTTCATGACGGATCCACTCCATTTCCAAAAGAAAGTTACCTTATGACCCTACAATCATTCTGTGAATATTTCATCAGAATCTGACAATAATTGTGGACTTAATCACATAAACAGGATTGTTTAGAATGAAAATCAATAAGGCAACTTTTCCAGTGTTTTCTGATGGATCACTTTCATTCCAAAAGGAACTTTCCTTACAACCCTACAATAGACCTTTTCACGCAAAGCGCCAGATGACTAAAAAGTCTACATCCGCTAGACGCTTTCAAAAAATAACAACAACAACATTTTCCCGTTGCGGGGAGTTTTTACTTCCGGTTTGAAAAACTCAATAGAAAATAAGAAGGCTCGATACGACCCCGAACCAACAGTGTTAAAATGTCAGAAAACAAGTTTCTTTTTGTGAAATCAGTGTTTACAAATCCGAACAATAGATGGGAAAATGGTTTGAAAAATGTTCCGGCCTTTGACATATCAAAATTAATTTTTTTTAGTGGAATCGCGGGACAAATCGTTTGACAAAGAAAGCGTCCGGGCCTACAAGTCGTTGAAGGCGTTTAAATACTTTGAAGAGGGATGTGTCCAGAGACTCAGTCACATAAAAAAAAACTGTGGAAAATACCAGCTTGTATTTAATCAGTTCCCGTGTCCTTGCTTCATACCAGGGAAACCCACCAAACTTACGTTAGATTCTAATTGAAATCATACCTCGCAGGGGATTTGGCAATGCAGCATTTCGCATTCTGTCATTTCATCTGACTGCTCATGTGAAATCTGAACTTCGTTCTGCACATTTCTAAGATCAATTTCTGGCAACAAAACGCGTTTCTTGGTGTAACACACGCTACAGTTTTCTTTCACAAAGGTTTCTACTGCTCCGCCATATTTGGACGATTTCATACTGGAAACAGTAGCTCTCCTTTGCCTCAATGTTACTGGCAAAGTCACCGGAAGATTCATTGTCGGTATAAAGTACACAGAGGTTGGATCATCACTTCTCTTCCCATTCACAAAAATGTCGACCACAAAATAAAGAATTATTCGTTGGTGCAAATTTATTTCTTCCATGGAGGACTCTTCCAGTTGCCTTTATCCATAATTTTCTTCTAGACTCCGGTTTCTTCGGAATTTTATGGAAGGATATATTAGAGTTATGCCTTGTCGATCTACAATCTGCCACGCAACAATTGTCATTTCCACCCATCTTTTTAGGATAATATATATCCCACAGCAAAAAGTATCCACTCAAAGTTGTTAAGCATATTCAATTTATTTTTATTTTAATAAAAGATTGAAATGATAATGATAAATAAATAAACACCATGCAATAATATTACTGTGCCGATTGAAACGACGTCTGGTCGGATTCTTTGATTCGTCGATCAGGGCCCAGTACTTGGCGGCATATCGGTTGAAACATAAAAAGACAAATTTGTTTCATCAATTCCTAATTTTTACAAATATACATAAAGAGTGTGCGGTGTTGTTTATTGGATGCTTGGTGACATGTTGCCGTCTACACATAACACCATATAGATATGTGATATACCAAAGGGAACCCTTTACATCAAGACTGTTTACCGAACAGTACTCCATTATAATCATTACATTTGATTATTTTTATTTTTTCATTCTTTTCTTCGCACTATTAACATCGTCATCATACTATTATGATTTCAATAATAATCCTTTTTTCGTTAATATATAGTGCTCTCAATTTTGAATTTCCATATACACTTTTTAATCGCTATATGGCATATCTAGATGAAAAGCAGATTATATAAATCAAAGAATATATTTTCTCCTTTCCTCCAACACTTCTATTACCAGAACGCTGCGAATGTCAATTTGAGAAGAAGCATATGGAAACATTGTGGAAAATGAAGAAATTGCTTCGATAAAGCAATTTCTTCGGTAACCACAATATTTTTCCTGTCCCATAAGGAAAAAAAAAAGAAAATAAATTAACAATTAAATTCCATTAGCTCTAAAATGTCGTCTACAGCTTCTTTTGGACCAGTCAAAAAATCATTCATTGGGAATGGATTAATATTGGAATGTTATTTTAGTCAATATTATTTTGTGTCAAGATGTTTGACACTTGTCCGTATACTGCAAGGCGGGATTTTCCATTCATCAACGTAATCATTCAGTGTTTGCGTCGAGTGTCAAACTATAACTATTTACTTTTCCTTCCTTGTATGTGTGTGAGGCGGGGGGTTTTTAAAAATATGTCCAAAATATCTTATTTCGTAGGAGATATTATTGTATGAAAGGGTAATTTTCGCAAAACTCGAGGTACGTAATGTTTCATATGGCCAAGACACCAGGTCGTTTTAAACTTAATTTTGTTACTAATACACGATAATATCATCTATATGACTCGCTACAACTAGTCTGCATATATCTGCCCACATATTGAAACCCTTTTTGCACCAAAATTCTGATTTTTAACCTTTATTTTTGCTCGTTCATAATAGACAATTTATATAGGATTATATAGTGATAAATTATCGACTCCCCGCAATCAATCACGTGACAAAGTCTCGGGTAAATATCGCCTTTAACGAGATTCGATTTGACGCATGCGCTGTGAGACCGTGAAAAGGTCTATTGTCCTGTGAAATTTAAAAGACAATTTGATAATGATTGTGATCTTCATCACGTACACAAGAATTTTTTGAATGATAATCTGTAAGGCCCCTTTTCCTGTGTTTCGAATGCCACAATTATTCCTTGCATCTTTGAAGAGTATCCAATAAAACTGTTGACTTTATTGTGTTAACAAAGATTTTAATTCAAGTTCTCATAAGGCCCCTTTTCCCGTGATATTTTACTGTTGGTTTTATCATTCTGTGAAAATTAAAAGTGAATTTGATGAAATATTGGGAATTCATTATATTTACTAGAATATTTTAAAAAAAAAATCATATGGCCCCTTTTTAAATGATACTTAATGGATTGTACCCAGTACTGAAAAGAACCATTTAAGTGATTTAACAATCATTCTGTGAAATTTTGAAGTGAATCCGGTGAAATCAAGGGACATCATTGTGTTAACCAGAATATTTAAAAAAGTTTTTCATAAGGCCCCTTTTTATGCGACACTTGCCATAATCAGATCCACTGTCAAAATCAACAATTGGAATGATGGTACAATCAATCTGTGTATTCTGTGGAATTTATTGTGTTAATGAGTTTATAGTGAAATCTTCATAGGGCCCCTTTTCTCATGATACTTTACAGAACAAACCAAATTTCAAAAGGAACATTTCTAATGAAGGTACAATCATTCTTTTAAAGTTAAAGAGAATCAATGAAAACAGTGGACTGAATTGTGTCAAGAATTTTTGTAACACAATTTTCATAAGGCCCCTTCTTCTGTGAAACTTAACAAATGAGACCCAATGTACAAAGGAACAATCCTAGTGATAGTTTGAAGAAAATGATAAAGACTAAGGACTTTATTGTAACAATGATGTTTTGTAATAAAACTTCTATAAGGTCCCTTTTCTTGTGTCACTTCACCAATCAGGCCTAATTTACAAAGAAACATTCCAAATGATGGTACAATCATTCTATTAACGTTTGAAGAGATTCTGATAAAGACTGAGGACATTGTTGTGTTTATGAGGATTTGGCAATAATTTTTCATATAGCCCCTTTTCCTATGATAGTAGACAGATCAGGCCCGATTTGGAAAGAAACAATCCTAATGATGGTACAAACATTCTGTTAAAGTTTGAACAGAGTTTGATGAAAACTGCAGACTTTATCTTGGTGTAAAATTTTCAAAATAAAATTTTCATAAGGCTCCTTTTCCTGTGATTCTTGAAGGATCAGGTCTCATGTCAGCATCAACAATCGTAATTATTGTACAATGATTCTGTGAGGGTTTGAAGAAAATCCAATGAAAGCTCTGGACTTGGTTACAAGGATTATAGATAAGATTCTCAAAAGGCCCCTTTTCCCATGATACTAGACAGATCATGCCTAATTTGAAAAGAAAGAATCCTCATGATGGAATAATCATTCTATGAAAGTTTTAACAGAATCTGATGAAAACTGTTGACTTTATTGTGGTACAATAATTTTAAAATTAAATTTCATAATGCTCCTTTTCCTATGATACTTGACGGATCAGGTCTAATGCAAACATCATTATTATTGTACAATTATTCTTTGAATGTTTGAAGAAAATTTAATGAAAGCTCTGGACTTGGTAACAAGGATTCATAAATGAAATTTTCATAAGGCCCCTTTTCCTGTGTTTCTTGACAGTTCAAACCCTGTTATGAAAAGAATGATAGTTATAATCTTCCAATCAATCTGTGAAAGTTTCAACAAAATCTGATCAAAGCTGTGGGCTTCATTGTGTTAACAGGGTTTTATTTATTGAATTTTCATTTAGCCCCTTTCCCCATGTTACTTGATGGATCAGTACCAATTCCAAAGGGAACTCTTCTTACAAAGTCTGTTTGAGTATAAAGACAACCCCATCTCATCTGTGGACTTATAAGCATTAATTCAGATTTTTTAAATTGAATTTTCCTATGGCCCCTTTTCCTATGTTTCTCAATGGATCAGACCCAATTTGAAAGGAACAATCCTTATGATGGTACAATCATTATGTGAAAGTTTGAAGTCAATCAGGTGAAATCTAGGGCCATGATGTATAAACTAAGATTTTTTTATTAAATTTTCATAGGCTCCCTTTTCCCATGAAACTTGATGGATCAAACCTACTTCCGAAAGGAACAATCCGTTTAATGTAATAATCATTCTGGGAATGTTAAAGAGAATTTGTTGAAAACTATGGACTCTATTGTGTTTACGAGGACTTTTCAATCCAGTTTTTATCAGGCCCCTTTTTCCCCCCGTCCTTGACTGATCATACCAAATTTTGAAAGGAACAATTCTTATGATGGTACAATCGTTCTGTGAAAGTTTGAAGTCAATCAGATGAAAACTGTGGACTCTAGAGTGTTAACAAAGATCTTTGAATTAAATTTTCAAAAGGCTCCTTTTCCTA
Source organism: Fragum fragum (assembly GCA_946902895.1). Taxonomy (NCBI): domain Eukaryota; kingdom Metazoa; phylum Mollusca; class Bivalvia; order Cardiida; family Cardiidae; genus Fragum; species Fragum fragum. The sequence goes on along the minus strand of OX336373.1, from coordinate 10,856,902 downwards.
TGTTTCTTGAGGAATCATACCCGATTCCGAAAGGAACAATCCTTATGATGGTACAATTATTCTGTGAAAGTTTGAATAGAATCCATAGAAAATTGTGGTTTCTAGATAATTTATGAGAATTTTTCAATAAAATTTTCATACGGCCCCTTTTTCCTGTGTTTCTTGACCGATCATACCCAATTTCGAAAGGAACAATCCTTATGATAGCACAATCATTCTGTGAAAGTTTGAAGAGAATCCAATGAAAACTGTTGACTCCAGGGTGTTAAAGAGGATTTCTTAAAAGATTTTTTGATTAAATTTTCATACAGCCCCTTTTCCCATGTTTCCTGATGGATCTGACCAATTCCTCCAAAAGAAACAATCCTTATGATGGTACATTCATTCTGTGAAAGTTTGAAGAGAATCTGATGAAAACTGTGGACTCTAGAGTGTTAACGAGGATCTTTTAATTAAGTTTTAAAAGGCCCCTTCTCCCGTCTTTCTTGACAGATCATACCAATTTTCGAAAGGAATGATCCCTATGATGGTACAATAATTCTGAGAAAGTTTGAAGAGAGGTAATTGGTTAAAACTCAAATAATGAAATGATGCTTTGCTACTTTTGAACAAGACCTGTCTAAGATCAGTTGTAACCAGTACATACCCCATAAACAGCAATCTTGTATTGACCAAGGGGAGCATCATCAATTAATGTACAGTTTCCTTCAATAATTCCTCCTCGTTCAGTAGCTGTAAAGTGAGAAGAAACATGAAGTAATCAAATCAATTAATGTACAGTTGCCTTCAAGTTTCCTCCTTGTTATAAAGTGAGAAGAAACATGAAGTAATCAAATCAATCAATGTACTGTTTCCTTCAAGTTTCTTCCTTGCTATAAAGTGAGAAGAAACATGAAGTAATCATATCAATCAATGTACAGTTTCCTTCAATAATTTCTCCTCGTTCACGAGCTGTAAAGTGAGAAGAAAAATGAAGTAATCAAATCAATCAATGTACAGTTTCCTTCAAGTTTCCTCCTTGTTATTAAGTGAGAAGAAACAAGAAGTAATCAAATCAATCAATGTACAGTTTCCTTCAATAATTCTTCCTTGTTCATGAGCTGTAAAGTGAGAAGAAACGTGAAGTAAACAAATCAATTAATGTACAGTTTCCTTCAAGTTTCCTCCTTGTTATTAAGTGAGAAGAAACATGAAGTAATCAAATCAATCAATGTACAGTTTCCTTCAATAATTTCTCCTTGTTCACGAGCTGTAAAGTGAGAAGAAACATGAACTAATCAAATCAATAAATGTACAAATTCCTTCAATAATTCCTCCTTGTTCAGCTGTAAAGTAAGAAATCAAAGGACTGAAGGTCCTGAATGTCGCCATGTTCCAGATAGGTTTATGATTTCATTACTCATAGAGAAATGAATCTAATTTGTCACTAAGTAACATTCTAAATTTTAGGCAGGTAGTTAAACAAAGTATCACAGAACTTTTATAATGTACAATTAGTTGACACTAATTATCTCGAAATTGGAAATCTTGAACTTCTTGATGTGTCGAGGTGATATTCAAGTCTCAACTTCATACGTTCTTTATTTCATATAAAATTGAATCTTTATCTTGTATCAGAAATATCAGCTATTCCTGTTATGTGGAGGTTTTATTATTGTTTTATCCTTTTTTTTTTTTTTTGAGCTGAACTTAAAATTTCAGGTTGAAATTTACCTGTTAATCAGATAATACGTCTATCAAACACCGTTTGAATAAGTAATTTTAATTCTGAATAACCAAGATTGACTTTTATTTCATTAATATTATTGTTGATTTTTTTACTGTGGTATAAAATTGATTAACAGCAGAGGGTTTAATACCACTTTTAACAGTATTTCAGTTAAATTGCGGCAGCTTTAGCCATCAGGGTGGGTGACATAAACTTCTTAGTTTAAGCATATCATGAAATATTGTTCCTTCTTTTTCCACACTATTTTCAAGATTTATAAAAAAAAACAGAATTTGAAAAGAAAAGGATTAAGTAGGTTATTGATTAGAAAGGCTGACTCAAATTAGACAGGAAGAGGGATTTTTTATATTTCTCTCCCTTTGACCATAGAATGTATGTGGAAATGGTTGCTATACAAAATTACTACACTTGAAAAGCATTGAACAGAAATAATCGAAAGTATAACATGTATTTTTATTGTTGTAATCATTAATTCAAAGACTATGAATTAAATGGAAACGATATCACTCACTAAACCAAACAGATATAAAATGAAAGGATTTGAAAATAAGGGAACTATTTTTTTGTCTAAATAGCTGAAGAATTGGGACTGCCCCTTACATAAAGAACACATTCCACAATAAAGTAGTTTCAGCTCCAGATAAAGAGAGTGATTTCTATTTTGAATTGTGAATTTCTCTTGTGATTAATCAAACCCTATGTTGTTGGTACTCTTACGAAGCTCAGAATAGGGCTCAAAAAGACAAACCAAAGAGTTCTTACAAGAAGAGGAATAACAGAGTTAGATTGGTATCACACTTTGTTATCTAGATCTAAAGAGTCAGGCAAACTAACTACTAACACCCTTAACACCATTAACCCTCATGACTGCAATAATGTCAGCTAAACTGAAGTTTAGGGACACTAAACAAGAGGACCATGATGCTCCTAGATCGCTCACCTGAACTGTCTGCTTTTAAAAATATGCAATTAGAGACAAATAACTATAATTAGTTTCATGAAGAAAGAGGCATAACTGTGACTTCTATATTGTAAACAAAGAAATTGTAATTATGGCCCCTTTTCCTGTGTTATCCTATACTTGTAGAACCTTCCCATAATCTATAAACTTCATCTTTATGATCTTACAAGTATCCTAACCAAGTTACATGACCATGAGCCAAAATTATGACCTCTAGAGTGTTAATAAAGAAATTGTCATTAAGGCCCCTTTTCCTGTGTTTTCCAAAAGTACCTTCCTATAATCAGTAGGGTTCATCCTTGTGACTAAACAATTATTCTGGCCAATTTTCATGAAAATTGAGCCAAAATTGTGGTCTCTAGAGTGTAAACAAAGAAATTGTCATTAAGGCCTCTTTTCCTGTATTTTCCAAAAGAACCTTCCCATAATCAATAGGCTTCATCCTTATGCCCTAATTACTATTCTGGCCTAGTTTCATGAAGATTGAGCCTAAATTGTGGCCTCTAGACTGTAAACTCAGAAATTGTCATGAAGGCCCCTTTGCCTGTGTTTTCCAATAGAACCTTTACAAAATCAATAGGGTTAATCCTTATGACCTAACAATTATTCTGACAAAGTTTCATGGAGATTGAGCAAAAATTGTGGCCTCTAGAGTATAAACAAAGAAATTGTCATTAAGGCCCCTTTTCCCGTGTATTCCGAGAGATCCTTCTAATAATCAATAGGGCTCATTTCTATGACCTGATAATTATTCTGGCAAAGTTTCATGAAGATATAGCCATATTTGTGGCCTCTCTAGAGTGTAAACAAAGAAATTGTCATTAAGGCCCTTTTCCTGTGTTTTCAAATAGAATCCTCCCATAATCAATAGGGTTCATACTCATGACCTAACAATTATTCTGACCAAGTTTCATGAAGATTGGGTCAAAACTGTGGCCTCGAGAGTGTAAAAACTTCAATTGTTGACGACGCACGACGCACGCCGGATGACAGACATTCAACTATCACAAAAGCTCACCATGAGCACATTGTTCTCAGGTGAGCTAAAAAGGAAAGAAATTAAATTGACCATTTGCTGATATCAATCAAACAATCAGTCAACCAATAAATCATTCATTTTGAGAAGAAGCGAGTTTGAACTCCTACAATGGCCACCATTTTTTTTAATCTTTTCTGTTGGTTTGTGACATAATTGCCATAGCTACAGAATATTAAAGCTGAAGTTACAACATATTGGTTGCAAACCAACCTTTCTTTTTTTTTGTGACATGGTGCTGGCTATAAATTTTGCAAAAAGACATCATTTAAAATGAAAACAGAACTTCCTGTTAGAGTCAATGGGAGGGGGTAAGAGAGTAAGTGGTGGGGCCAGCAATTGGTTGATTGTGCCTGTGTGATACACTTCCAGAAATGTCACTTGTGCATGAAGCAGGGACACAGCACAACCTTCACAGATATGGAGTGTATGTAGATGATGTGTGACCTGTTGACCATTGTCACACTGAATTAACCCTTGTCACTGAATAAATTCCTGTTTAAAATTATACTAAAATCAAAGCACCAAATGTGCAGACTGATCTTTGTCTATAACTTCTGCCCAAACAAGAATATTCAAGTTCAACATAACAAGGGTTAAGATTCTAAACAGAACTGCAGAAATCAAAGGACTGATAGCACTGGAAGGTCTTATTGGGGGTCAATATTTCTTTTGAAAATGAATTATTTAAACAACTCTGGCTTAAAGAAGACAACAAAAGACAAAGATTATTAGACTGTGCTAATGTGCAGGCTGATCTTTGTCTGTACCTCCTGCTAAAATATTAACATTCCAGGGTTCAGCAATGTCTTTTGAGTCAGAAGTCATCTACAGAGAAAATAGAAAAGATTCTGATCAGACAGACTGTGCTGCTGCAAAGACTGATCTGAGTCTGTACTAGGCACTCATGAAACTTTGACATATCGCTATGCATGCCTATTACCTCCAAAAGGAAGTTAAACTTCAGATTTTAACCCTTTCTCGTTATTTGAAATTTTAGACTGGTCCAAATTGAAAGAGATCGCACACAACAATGATATTTGGATGCAATTTGAAATGAAACCATCCCATGTGGTAGAAATTATCTTGGGAAAAGAATGTTTTCTACAGTATAAGATCACAGGTATATAAATGGTTGGTTGGCTATCTAAATATCATAACTACAGCCTATATAAGCTATTGTTTAGACATTTAAGTCACAAACCAACTAAAATGAAAAAAATAATTTCAATGTTTAAATTTCATTTCTTGTCTAAATGAATGATTTGATTGGTCTATTGATTTCTCTATTTTGATAGACAGTCGCAATATGTCAATTGATATTGTAATATTTCCAATCTGACAGAAATATTGTTTTGACTAATTACCAGATGAGAAAATTTTGGACTGATCCAGTTTCAACGATGTTGCAGACGATAGTTCTAAGTTGATGAAATTTTAAATTGTTTTGTCATTTGAGGTAGAAAACAAGCAATTTCTATATTTTTCAGTGTTTTCCAAAGATTTTTTCTTGAAGGCATTTAAAAGTGTCATTGTGTGGAAATGAGTTAATTCATACGTAATCATCATACTTTTGAGATGCTAGAGATGTAATAAAGCCTGTAAATGAAGGGAACCAGCATATCTCTCTTTTAAACCAATGTCTTCTTTTCACATATAAATTTAATGATTAGTTAACACATTTTATGCCATGTGCAACATCTACCAATTTGGTCCAGTCTAAAATCTTGTTGACTGCTGATGGATTAGACCATTACCAGAACAAACGTCATATTCATAGAAGCTGCAAATACTCTCTATTACTTAAAGAAATGTTCAAAATCTTTATCTTTTTCTGTTGAAATATTACATCAGGTTGGACCTCGGCTTAAGTAGACATGATTCAATAAGGGGTCACCTTCAAGCCAAATATAATCCTTCAAACTTTAAATAGTGTGAAACCAGCCACTATCATTTACTCTGATTAAAACCCTCCAAGAACTCCATGTCACAAGAAAATAACTAGGCACTGGAATAAATTGGTTTTTTTCCAGATTGTTCAACAAAGGGACAGGGACATATATCTAAGAAATGTAATGGATTGTAATTACCTTATCCTTTTTTTCAAATTTGCTTATGTATACTATACTAGATGGTTGTCCCAGGACCACTGCTGTCGAGCCCACAAAGTTTTGTAGGCATCATGCTCCGGAAAATCACAATTATAGTGTTTAACCCTAGGCTTTGACCTTGAACTTGAAGCTACCCAAAACATTCTTTCAAATGGTACATCTACTTATGATGGAGAATAATTGTGCCAAGTTATTTTGAAATCCAACCATAATTTAAGGAGAAATTCTCTTGACAATCACTACTTTAGTGTTTGACTTTGACCTATGACCTTGATATTAGAACTATCAGAAGAATTCTTTCAAATGGTACATCTACTCATGATGAAGAATAATTGTGCCAAGTTATTTTGAAATCCATCCATAAATGTAGGAGTAATTGTCCTGAAAATTTGGACGGACAGAAAAATGGAATTTTAGTGTTTGACCTTGAGCTGTGACCTATCTGAAAAATTCTTTCAAATGGCACATCTTCTCATGATGGAGAATTATTGTGCCAATTCATTTTGAAATCCATCCATAATTGTAGGAGAAAATGCTCTTGACAATCACTATTTTAGTGGACAGACAGACAGACAAACTAATTTTAGTGTTTGACCTTGATCTGTGACCTTGACATTAGAACTATCCAAACAAGGTGCCAAATTAGAACAAGATACGCCCGTCACACTGCTTAATATTTACTGGGGGTTTGAATAGAACTGATGTTATTTTGAATGAATATTTTTTGTGAAACAAAGTATGAAAAACAACAAAGGGCAATAACTCAAAATATACGCTAGGTAGAGTTATGGTTCTTGTACACTGCACTCCCACTTGGTGAGCTCTATCCATCCATGAAGTTTCATGATTCTAGCTATTATACTTTTAGAGATATACTCCAGACAAGATTCAAGTATAAAAAAAACAAAGGGCAATAACTCAAAATATACGCTAGGTAGAGTTATGGTTCTTGTACACTGCACTCCCACTTGGTAAGCTCTATACACCCATGAAGTTTCATGATTCTAGCTATTATACTTTTAGAGATATACTCCAGACAAGATTCAAGTATGAAAAACAACAAAGGGCAATAACTCAAAAAATAGGCCAGGAAGAGTTATGGTTCTTGTGCACTGCACTCCCCCTTGGTGAGATCTATACACCAATGAAGTTTCATGATCCTAGCTATAATACTTTTAGAGATATACTCCGGACAAGACTCAAGTATGAAAAAAAACAAGGGCAATAACTCAAAAAATAAGCTAGGTAGAGTTATGGTTCTTGTACACTGCACTCCCACTTGGTGAGCTCTATCCATCCATGAAATATCATGATTCTAGCTATTATATTTTTAGAGATATACTCTGGACAAGATTCAAGTATGAAAAACAACAAAGGGCAATAACTCAAAAAATAGGCCAGGTAGAGTTATGGCTCTTATGCACTGCAAACCCCCTTGGTGAGATCTATACACCAATGAAGTTTCATGATCCTAGCTATAATACTTTTAAGAGATATACTCCGGACAAGATTCAAGTATGAAAACAACAAAGGGCCTCAAAAAATAGGCCAGGTAGAGTTATGGTTCTTGTGCACTGCTCTCGCCCTTGGTGAGATCTATACACCAATGAAGTTTCATGATCCTAGCTATAATACTTTTAGAGATATACTCCGGACAAGATTCAAGTATGAAAAACAACAAAGGGCAATAACTCAATAAATAGGCCAGGTAGAGTTATGGTTCTTGTGCACTGCACTCAGTATTGATGAGAAGAATATAACTGCCAAGTTTAAAGTCAATAGGACTTACGGTGACAGAGTCATGCTTCGGACAAAGAAGTGGACACCGTCGGACGCCCGGACACCACGGGTGATCCCATAATACATCCCGTCTTCGACGGGCGTATAAAAATTCTTTCAAATGGCACATCTACTCATAATGGAGAATAATTGTGCCAAGTTATTTTAAATTTCCTCCATAAATGTAGGAGTAATTGTCCGGACAAAATAATTCCAAAGAGTTTTAGAGTCATCTGGCCTTAAAATTGAGAAATGTAGTAAAATTTTGTAAAAAAAAACCAAATATGTATGTTTTAGCTGCAATTTCTTAAACTTCATGATAGGTATAAAAAGGTGATACTTGTGCAAGAATCAAGCTCAATTTGGTTGTCTCAAATTCAACGTAATAGGTAAAGGTTATCTGGTGCTTTAGATTGCATTAACTCTCTAGAAACTCCAAATTTATATCAATTATTTCACCCACTTGTAAACCAATGAACCTAGTTGTGCCAAAAGAAAGGAAAAAAATTCATTGCTCAAAATTCAAGGTCAGAGTTCAAGTTTAAAGTCTGAAATTAACCTGCAAAGGTATGCAAACAATCATTCCTGTGAAATCCAATGATCAATGAAGAAGATATGCTCCTGACAAGATTTTGACAAAACACATACACACCCATCAACCGTATATACACACAAACTCAAAAACAGACTGGGGAAACTTTATATGCTCAACGCCATTATAATGTGGGACATAAAAAGATCAATATTTTATCTTACCAGTAGAAGTAGATTTCTTCTCATACACAGTGTTATCAGCTGGGTCCTGAAAATTCCAAATACACATGTCACTAATCTGCTTAATACAAATAGTTTCTTCATTTTCTACACTATTTTCCAAACCTTTTCTCTTGAGGGCCATAAAAAAGCTGAACTGAGTAGGAATGGGTTAAGATCTTAGAACAAGATATGAATGGATGAATAAATTGTCTGTGCAACATTATGAGATAGATAATTTTCTCAAATACAAATTTGCAAGGGTCATAAAAACAGAAATGTTTTGTTATTGGCTAATAATAGATCTAGTTACAGAAATTACATGTATATCATTTATAAAAAACACTTTTTATCTTAACTGCATTGCTGCGGTACAAACCTGATTTTAAAAATGGTTACTAGGCCCTATTGAATATAGAAATAGAGAGTCAAACTATAAATTAAGGCTTCTGCTGTAAAACAAAGTTCCCCATATCCAACTTGAATGGCAATTGAAATAAACTCATCCAAAGTGCAAACATCTTGTTAGGGCCAAATATCTTTCACTTGATCAGTTAAAGCTCTGGCTCAAATTAGCTTTGTTTAGTGTCTAGTTTGTTTCTTAAAATCATTCATCGATTTAAAAAGAGAGAAATACAAAACTACCGAGAGCTCCTGGAGCCACATTCATAAAATTAACGATTGCAAACCTTTCCCAAATTCGATACAAAACACAAGAGTAATCCCATTATCAACAGTATGTATTTATCTAACAGATAAAGCATTAGAAGACAAGAATCTACAACTTTAGTCAATCAGAATTGGCGCCCCAGACCTTGAAGAGGGCCAGCAATAATTAGTTATAAATCAAAGTTATTTTCGATTTCAATTTTGTACTAATCTTTTTTTCAATCATTGACCAATAGAAGTTGATTCAGGGTTGCAGAAACACAGAAATGTCAGGCCATGAATTTTAGCTGCAAAATACTTGGCATGTGGCAACTAGCCCACATTATAGTGATTCTTGTTATAGCAGACATTGAACAAACCTTTATCACACAAGGTACAATATTTTTAATAAAGTCATAGAGTAAGAACTCTTTTTTCTGCCAAAAATACTGTAATTGAAACCGTTTTTGGCATAGGAAACATGATTTAAGAGCTATAAATGAGAAGGCATCATTTATGTCCTTGTTTTTCCTCTTTGCTTTTTGATCAATTTGAAGATGTATAACATTTTTCAAAATAAATAAATTTCCCTAATTTGTCATTTCCAATTAGATGGTTGTCCCAGGACAAATGCTGTTGAGCCCACAAACTTTTGTAGGCATCAAGCTCCATAAATGCACAATTTTAGTGTTTGAACTTGAACCTATCAAAAAAATTCTTTCAAATGGCACATCTACTCATGATGGAGAATAATTGTGCCAATTTATTTTGAAATCCATCCATATTTGTAGGAGAAATGCTCCGGGCAAGCACAATTAAAGTGTTTGACCTTGAACTTGAAGCTATCTGAAAACTTCTTTCAAATGGCACATCTACTCATGATGGAGAATAATTGTGCCAAATTATTTTTAAAATAATCCATAAATGTAGGAGTAATTGTCCGGACAAATTTGGACTGACGGACGGACCAACTAACGGACTAACTAACGCACTAACTCACAGACACGGACTTGTCATAGTAACAACTATGTCTCGCTCATCACACACGGGCTCGACAAAAATGTTTAGTATACATTTACAATACAATTTCGGCTTAATAATAATATATTTTATCACTTTTATACCCTGTCAGATTTAACCAAAGCCAGTAAATGCCATTCCAATTTACCTGATATGACTATCCTATACAACCCGACTTTGTCTGGTATTCCCCTTTCTTGGCCTACTTGCTTATTTAGTTTGTTTTCTGACCTTGCAACTGAATTTAAGTTTACATGTAATTAAACATTGTCTACAAAGGTTCTGTTTTTGTATAGAGCTAAGCAAGACGGTATTCTTCAACAAGACTCTCGGTACACAGTTATATGGCCAAAGGTGTCTGATATTCAACACACTTACTCTAGCCAGACCCAGTCTACATAGCTGTACAATCTTGTAGCACTAATTGAAGCTATTGCCTCTCTCTTGGGCACTTTAAATAAGTGCCATATAAGAAAGAACGTATTGTGATATTCTTTTACACAATGTTTTTCATAGGTACATTTCTTTGTTGCGTAAATATGCAGGATTATGTGGAAATAATGTGATTAAGATGAATCATTTCACCATTCGAGGCTGCCAATCAAAGAATCAATCGACCTTTTGAATCATTCATTTAGAATGGGACTGAATTTTGAACTTCAGAATTAGCCGACAATTATGTGAAGCTACGTTGATGGTTTTGGGTCTTTGATATGGTAACTACAGCTTTTTTAATGTGAGTTACATTGTTTGGTCACCAACAAAGCAACGTTTTTATTTTCTATGACATCTTACTGCCCATAAATTTTGCATAATAATACTGTTTAGTATAGAACTTCCTGTTGGAGTCTGTGGGCATGACCTGGGGAGTCAATGGGCGGGGTAAGGCAATCTATCAGTTTTCCCCTTTCATGAAGTAATTCATACCTTCACAATTATCGTTATGTCATTCTGTAGAGGCATTAAGTCACTGTCAACGTTCAGTACCCTTATCAAAACTGAAAGAAAAAGTGAAAGAAACTCATTCAATATAAACTCATTCTCACATGACTAAATTTTGGACTGGGCTAATTTGAAAGCAGTTGCAGATGACATTTCAAAAAATTGTGTAATTTGAAATATGATGACTGAATATAGTAGAAAACATTGTGGAAAAGGGAGAAATGGCTTCTCACAAATCACTCCTCTTCTTCTCACACATTTTCCATAGCAAAAATTCAGACTGGTCTAAATTGAAAGGAGTTGAAGATGACAATTCATAGTTTATGAAATTTTATATTTGTTCAACTTTATGAAAAGAAAACATTGTGTAAAATGAAGAAATTGCTTGTAAAAAACAATTTCATCATTTTCCACAATGTTTTCCCAAGTTTTCTTGAGCGGCGTAAGAAAGCGCCATTGAATGGGAATGGGTGAATTAATAAGGGCTCAAACTGAGCAAGGGTGAAAATTAAATTAGATACAGCAAATATTTTCACGAAAAGTTCTAGGAAAAATTAGTTTCTAGTAAAATACTTATCTCAAGCAGTGATCTTGAACTTCCAGTGAATGACATCCTGTTTGTTTCTTTCACAAACAGGGCTTAATGATGAACATTGTTTGAAATTACATCTTTATTTACACCAAGTTCCTGATAGCTAAGGCTAACCTGTTGGTCCTAAACATGGCACATGCATGATTTTTGGTGATTTATTTCTGTCAACAACTTAAATTGCGTTTTGCCAAGTCCTGTCACATTAAGTATTGATACATACCAAATATTCAAGCTCTAAGCCTTGCAGTTTTTGAGAAGATACTCAAAGATTTCCTTCTTTTTTCCTAAGTAAAATCAGGAATTGCGCAGAAAAGGGCTTATTTGCAGAGTACAGTAATTCTTTGAAGTATTTGGTAGAGGGTCAACAGGCAATGATATATACTAAATATCAAAGCTCATGGCTTTGTGGTTTGGGAGAAGATATGTTAAGGTTTTTCTTCTGGTTGCCATGACCACCAAAATTCTTCATTGATTACAATTTCTTTGAAGTAAATAGAAAAACATGACCTAAGGATGATTTCTGTGAAGTTTGGTTGCAATCTGATGGTTTATCAAGGAGAATATTTTTTAATAATTGTGCACAGATGGACAGACCTTTATTGTTGTGCTCAGGTGAGCTAAAAAAGCTGTAAAAAATCATTGTCAAATATATTTTCATAATCAACATTCAACTTTAAACAAGAGGAACATGTTGGTCCTATACCGCTCCCCTGAGTATGATGACTCAAGGCTTTATGATATTAAAAAAATATCACAGCCCTACACCTAACTATTCTGGAGAAGAATATTTTAATGTTTTTCCATTAAATCCTAGGTTTATTGAAGATCCTTCCATTTAGAGCTAATTTCCAGAGTACAGTAATTTTAATTATTTTGGTGTCAATAGATGATGATTAGAACATAATATCAAAGCTCTAGGCCTAATGGTTTACAAGGAGAAGATTTTAAAACATATCCTTTTTTATTCTTTTCTAAAATCTTAGATTGAACAGAAAATGGCTTATTTTCAGAATACAGTAACTCTACCAAGAATTTTGGTAAGGGGTCAAAAGGTTTTAATACACACCAAATATTAAAGCTCTATGCCTTATGGTTTAGAAGAAGATTTTCAAATATTTCCTTCTTTATTCATAAGCAAAATCAGGGATAACAAAGAAAGGGGCTAACTTTCAAGTTAGGTAATTCTTTTAAGTACTTTGGTAAAGGGTCAATAGACATTGATACATACGAAATATTAAAGCAATGGGCCTGATGGTTTGGGAGAAGAAGATTTTTTTAAATCAGGGATCATAAAATCAAGGGCTAATTTTCTTTGAAGTAATATGATAGAGGGTCAATAGACATTGATACATACAAAATATTAAAGCTCTAAGCCTAATGGTTATTTCAATTCTTTGAAGCATTTTTGTAGAGGGTCAATAGATGATTATTTAAACTAAATATCAAAGCTCTAGGCCTTGTGGTTCGGGAGAAGAAGATTTTTAAAAATGTCCTTCTTTATTTCTTTGTAAAATCAGGGATTGCACAGAAAAGGGCTTATTTTCAAGGTATGTTCATTCTTTGAGGTATTTTGGTAGAAGGTCAATAGATGATGATTTACACCAAATACCAAAGCCTTAGGCCTTATGGTTTGGGAGGAGAAGATTTTTTAAGTTTTTTAGCTCTATTGCCATGGCAACCAAAGTATTTCATGCATTTCAATTCTTTGAAGTATTTTGAAAGAGCATGTCCTAAGGATCCTTTCTGTGAAGTTTTGTTGAAATTCCATGGTTAGTTTAAGGAGAAGATTTTTTTGTAATTGTGAACAGATAGACAGATAAACAGATGGCCGGAGGCTGGACGATGACTGATCACAATAGCTCAACAAGAGCACTTCATGCTCAGCTGAGCTAAAAACTCAAAAGAAAAAATCACAAACTGAAATTTGTCGTCTGAAACTTCAGTCTAAAATTAAAAATTCTATCAATAGCTGTGTCTCATATGGTGACTGCCCTAGTTTGTTCCTTTAATAAGTTCAACAATTGAAATCAAAATTTCTCCTGTCACTAACTCTATACCTGACTGCCCTGGTTTGTATTTTCCCTTGTCTGTTTGTATGATTGTTGTTGACGATATGTTTCTAATACTGCTGATCTGACCTCGTACCAATTCCGTTCCAGTGTTTGTATTATTGACAATAACATATCCTTGTCGATCATCAACATCTTGGCCAACCTGTAAAAAAATAACATAAAATGAGTAAAGTGGCCATGAAGCAACATAAGGGTTTTCAAAACAAAGTCTTAAGTCCCTATGAAAATTAACCCTTGTCATGCTGAAATAAAAACCTACACAGAATTGCATTAATCTATTCCCACACATTCCCTCCTTTTAACGCCTGTCAAGAAAAAGGATTCGGAAAACATTGTGGAAAATGAAGAAATAGCTTTTATCAAGCAATTTTTCTTTATTATCCATAATGTTTTTGATCCCAAAAGAAGAAAAAATTCAAATTCAATCCACTTGAAATTGTTGTCTGAAGCTGTTTTCAATTTAGACCTGTCTAAAATTTTGTTGTGTAGGAATTGGTTAAAATCAAAGGACTGACAGCACATAAAGATCTTAATGAGGGTAAATATTTCTTTTGAAAATTAATTGTTCAAACAACTCTGGCTTAACAGGGAAAAACAGGCGATGTGAACAAAGATCAGACTGCAAAATACATGCAGGCTGATCTTTGTCTATACCTCCTACAAATACAGGAATATTCTGGGCTTAGCATGACAAGGGATCATATCATAAATAATCTGGCTTTACCCATTCCAACACATTGACACTTTTTGAGGCCACAAGGAAAAAGCATTGTAGAAAATGAAGAAATTGCTTGTTCAAAGTAATTTCTTCATTATACACAATGTTTTCTACCTCAAAAGACAAAAAAATCCAGATTTCATCAACTTTAAAATTGTCGTCTGAAATATCTTTAAATTTGGCCCAGTCTAAAATTTTGTCCTCCGGTAATGTGTAAAAAGAAACAACAGGGCTTGAAAATTTCCAGAAATTAGACTTGTCCTGCATAATGAGAATAGTTAAGTTTTACATTAATTCTCGCATTCTTTTCTCTCAAATTGTACTTGTCCTGTATGTAGACAAAAAAGGAAACTGTGCAGGACAAGTGGACAAGTGGAATTTTCTAGCCTTAAACAAACAGGTGGTGAAGACTAAGTTCAGACTGCTAAAGACATGCAGGCTGATCTTTGTCTATATCTCATGCAAAAACAAGAATATTACAAGCTCAGAAAGACTAGGGCTAAAATAAAGTTGTAGCAAAGTTTAACTCATTACCTGACGGCATAAATTGATAGTGGATGCAGACGACTATTTAATGTATATGAAGTCTTTTCTTTCATATTTCTTGATAGAAAAGATTGTGGAAAATGAAGAAATTGTTTGTTATGCGCAATTTCTTCATATTACACAATTTTTTCCCAATTGTTTTTTCCTTTAAGGGCATCAATAAGCAGCATTACATGGTACATTCCATTATCTGGATTATTAAAAGATTTTCACTAAAACATCATAATGGAATTTAGCCCTGCTCATTAAAGCTATGATTTTAGCCAACTGTTTTTACAGCATCTCAATAAAAGTCACCCAAAAATTACTTCTGTAAATTTTTTGTTGAATTCCATCAATTAGTTTCTAAGATTCAATGTTTTAACTACATTAGCACTGCCCATAAAAGCCATGGTGTTCATCCAACAAAATTTCTTTGGGGGAACCTGAGAATTATGCATGCGACATTTGGTTGAAATCCATCAACTGTTGGGTTTGGGGTTTTTTTTGAAGATTTTCAAAGTTTTCAAATGTGTGGAAATTAGAACAGCCCAAAGAAGCCATATGTTTTTATCCGATCAAAATTTTATGAATTTGATAAAGGGCCAGCCAATGATCATTCATGTGTAATTTGGTTGAGATCTGCAAAAAACTTTCAGAGAGGATGATTTTTTAATTAGAAGTTTATGGACGGACACGCAGGGGGCACAACACCATGAAAATAGCTGGCTCAAAGTGGAGCTACAAAAGCAGTGTCTGGACGGGTTTTAACCCATTCAAACAATCCCACATTTTCAAACACTCAAGAAAAATGGATAATGAAAAGTTTGCAGGAAAAGGAATATCTCCTTTTTCAAAACGTTTTCTTTCCTAATTGCAACTTATCTTTTAATTTACACCTCCATGGAAATGACTTCTTTCAATTTGGACCAGTCTGAAACTTTGTCAAGTGGAAATCTGTTCAAAATACATTACCTAAATGTTGTAAATCTTTGAGAAAAGAAAACACCTTTTCATGCATTGTCCAAATAGTACACAAAAGAAAAGAATGTTTTCTCTGATATCTGGGGATCAAGACTACACAAGTTGGAGTAAAAAAGTTATCTATTACTACACAATCCCTTGTTTTGATTTCTCTGAAAAATATGTTCCTGAAAACATTATGAAAAGAAGAAAATTCTTTGAAACAAGTGATATCTCCTTGTAGGCTGCGACCTTTTCTAAATTCAAGTCAAAATTTAAGTGTCTGATAATGGGTAAACTCCATTCCACAGAATCCAACTTATTTTAAGCCACTTGAGAAAAAATCCACAATGTTTTCTACCCATAAAGACAAAGATTTGTAGAACTTTAGAATGGTTGTCTGCAACTTGGACCAGTCTAAATTTTATGGTCTGGTAATGGTTTCAATCAACATGTGACCTTCAACTCCATTGTCATTGTATAAAGAATATTTTATTACCATAAAATTCACTCTAGCTAAAGACTGGCCAGCACCTGAAGAGGAAAAGATTAAAACAGAGTTGGAAAAGCTAATTGCATAACTTATTATAAGACAGCAAATTTTCAGAGTGTTTCAAAATTAACCCATTACCAGACGGCAAAATTTTAGACTGGCCCAAATTGAAAGAAGTTGCAGACGATAATTCAAAGTTTATCAAATTCTGGATTTTTTCAACTTTCTGGGGAGAAAAACATTGCAGAAAAATGAAGAAATTGCTTGCGTCAAGCAATTTCTTCATTTTCCACAATGTTTTCCAAAGCTCTTTTTCTTGAGGGCGTCCAAAAGCGTCACTGAGTGGGAATGGGTTATAGAAGTTGCAGATAAAAATTCTTAGTTGATGAAATTCAAAAATCTTTGTGTTTTTGGGTGTAGAAAACGTTTTGGATAATAAAGAAATTACTAGTAACCAATAATTCCTTCAATTTCCACAAATTTTCCAAACCTCTACTCTTTAACCCATTTTCAAATAATATAACTCTTTTTGATGCCCCCAAAGAAAACATAGTGGAAAATGAAGAAATTGCTTTTGATACTGAAAATATGTTCATAATATATTGAAAGATATATTAGAAAATATTATGGACGATGAAGAAACTGCTTGTTTCAAGCAATTTCTTTATTATCCACAATGTTTTCAACATCAAAAGACAAAAAAATTAATTTCATCAACTAAAATTGTTGTCCGCAACTTCTTTCAATTTGAACTAGTCTAAAATTTTGTTGTCAAAGAATGGGTTAAAGTTAACCCTTTCCTGTTCAATCCCTGGTTTCTATGTTCCTGTGTTTTAATGCTTTTCTACCCAACTGACAGATTATTTTTCAAAATGAAATCAGTTTTATATTGTGGTCTGCAAAACCTTTGAGTTTGAACAGGTCTAAAAATTTGCAAAACAGGAGAGGGTTAAACAAACATGAATTCATAAAAGAAAACAGACCATATGTTTTAATCTAAATTCAATGAAAATTCCGATATTTAAACTTTTCAAAGCTGAAAAACCTGAAATTCAATTTGTCAATTAAACCTACTTATTCCAGTTTGTTTATCGTACGGGATTTTACAATGTTTCAATAGTATTTTAGTTATAAGAAGTCAGCTGGTGCAACTAACCATGCTTTCCTCTTGTTTTTTTCACACTAGTCCACAACATTCTATCCAAGCCACCCATGCTCATCCCATTAAGGTCCACTACTTATCATTTTCCAATTGGTGAGAGACAAAATGACATGTCATGGCTTCTGTCAAATGCCTATGCCAGGGTTCTGACCCTAGGATTGAGAGCAGAACTCAATACCAACTGAGCTTTTTGGCATAGCTACAAATTTTGGGGTTTGACAGGGGTTTTGTGGTTTTTCTTACTTTCAAGGGAGACAATTCTGCAACAAAGCTTCATTTATATCAGCAGTATTTACTTTCCTTGAAATGGCCTGTTCATAAAAGCCATATTTTTCATGAATTCAGAATTTACATCAAGAAATCTCTTGCGATAGGAAGCATAATGTGAGAAATAAAGAATTTACTTGTTACGAGCAATTTCCTCACTTCCTGCTATGTTCTTTTTGCTGTAAAAAAGTGGGATTGTGTAAACCAAAGGTCAGCTTTAGTCAACACTTATGTCAAGTATTTTATTTGTTTGGCTATTTATCAGAGGTGTAGTTACAATATTTAGCTTGCAAACAAACTATTCTAATTTTTCTACTGACCATTAACTTTACAAAATGACACTGTTTACCCAATTCAAACACAACAAAATTTTAGAATGGTCTAAATTTAAAGAACATTTAAGAGTTGAATGTAATTCCAAATTTTTTGGGGTAGAAAACATTGTGGATAATTAAGAAATTGCTGGTATCAAGCAATTTATTTATTTCTCACAATATTTTCAAGGCCTTTTTGTATGGGAATGGGTTAATTTTTAGCTTGAACTTACTGTTGGAGCTCAGGTGATGTAGGCAGCGATTCTGTCAGTTCAAAAAGACAAAAACTCAGACTTCTTAAATTCAAAGACATTGAAGACATCAAATTTTAGTAAATTGAAATTTAAAAACCTTTGTTGCAGGGTAGGCTCTAGCTTGAAAAAAAGTTCACCATCACTTTTGCCATATTAAAATAAGTTGGGGCCAAATGAAGGAAAGTTGGGGCTAAATTGAGGAGGAGTTGGTACCAAAGTAGAACATTTCTAAACTACTGATTTATTTTTGTGAATTTATGTGTTGTATACTAAATAATTAGTGAATATTTTCATCACTTAATATTGCATTCTCTTTTATTTGTAATGAATGAATCTAACTAATTTATACATGTTACATGATTTTAGTCCTCTTCAATCAGTTACTGCAGCACTTGATAACAAAATAAACACTTTGATGACAAATATAGAAAGAAAGAAAAAATAATAAACCACACCAAATTATGCTTGAATTGATGATGTGAAATTTCAAGGTTTTGGGGGTTAAACATTTTTTAGTACCAATGAACAGAAAAAACAATTGATTTTTTTTCGACATTGAAAGTCTTCTGTCAAATTTTGAAGAACTACCTTTGTTTCTATCAAATGTTCATCAGAGATTACTTCTTGATCCCCGTGTTTGTTGATTCAGTATTTTTGTGAGGATTTATTACAGTAGCTGTGCAAAGATTGAATATATGAAAATGTGCTCAAATTAAAAAAGGATCGGCATTTGTATTCATCAGAAAAGGTCAAAGGGTGGAAAGTTTGATTAACTTTGTTAGAAAATTTTAATTCAAACCTGTTTTTTTGGGTCCAACCCCTATTTAAAAACTGATGAACATCATCTACTAAGCTTCATCTGGTTATCCCAAATGTTACCTATGTCACACCCATAAAACAAAATCAACATGGCTCTTTAACCAATGAGAGCATATCATTTATCTGATTTGTTTTCCAAATCAGAACTGTAAATAAATTGGGCAATGTGTTGGTCCTGCATCAGTTTTGAAGACATAATTGACTCGATATACAAGCCCATTAGCTATTAGAAACAATAAGCCTATATATCTTAATTCTTTTTGTAAAAAATTTCCATTCGGTTCTTAAATGAGAAGTCTTGCTCATGCAAATGGCGGATAATGCGAACGTCGGTGCCATAATATTAGAATAAAATCAGTGGTAGATCGGTAATTAGTCGTTGACACGACAATATACTGTAGTGTTTGTTCACAGAACAGACTTTAGAATAAAATTTTCGCATATGTGAGGTTCAAATATTCAACGTGGTCGAATTAACATTGAAAATAAACGAGCACATGGTGTTTGGATATCTTGGGAAATGGCGTCTGAAGGAAATGAATAGGGTTCATTACCGGAAAAACAAAAACCAGAACATGGTTCTGCGGCAAAGTAGACAAGCACTACCTCAAATTCAAAAAAGAGTGTAGAAACTGAGGCCGTCAAAACGGTGATTGAAGACACCAATACTAAATTACTGGCAGCCATTTCAAGCTTGCAAGGAGCCATTCAAAAACAAAATGCTAGTATAATTGATCAAGACAAAAGAATTAATTAACAGCATCACCAAATAACAGAAGTCTTAAAAAGACTAAGTTATTATAATCAGGAATATGAGAGTTATGAAAATTATGGGGAAAGTGATTACCAACAGGAGTTGGAAGCTGGGAATCAGAATGATTCAATACCCAAGAGGAAGAGTTGTGATGATGAGGGCTTGGTTCCTCAAAGTTGGTTTGCGTCTATGTGCAAGCGTTTCAAAGCAAACGAAAAATGCGATAAAGAAATCAACCAATCTTTGGCTGACAGTGTAACAGACTTGTTTAAGAATAGAATTGATGAAAATAGATACCAAGATTTGATAAAAGATGAACTTAATGCTAGGCCTAGTAATTGTGATGGATTGACAGAAGTGTAGACAAATTCTTTGATATGGGACACAGTCTTGCAGTAAGCTAGGGGAGTTGACAAGAAAATGCAGTACATTGAAACTTCAGTTGTCAAATCAGCCACAATCCTGGTCAAAGTAGTCAATTCTATGGCCAACATGGAGCATGAATAAATTGACTGTTAGAGGGAGTCAGATGGCCCCAAAATAAGAATTTGTTGAATGATTATGCATGGTCATTGAAGACATTAATAGTTCACTAGCACTGTTAGGGCATTGCAATCTACAAATCAATTTGGCTAAGAAAGATTTCTTGAGACCCCAACTAAATAAAGATTATAGTCATCTCTGCAACCACCAAAGACCTTTCACTCATCTGTTATTCAGTGATGACGTCTTTAAAGTGGCAGAGGAGATAGAAAACTGCTCAAAGATAAGTATCAAAATGTTTCAAGCCAAACCTTTTAGAGGTTCTTATACGAGAGGTTTCAGGAACTTTCGTCATAGAGGAAGTTTTAGGGGAAGCAGAGGTGTAGCACACACTGAGCGCAGTAGTACTGTAACATTGGCTAAGATGTCGTCACAGGCAAAAAACTTCAGGCGGGGATCCCGCTCGAATCCGAGACAATAACTCAGGTGAGTTCTGATCATTTCATGGCAGGTAGATTAAAACATTTTATCACTGAATGGGAAGAATTGACATCAAATACTGAAATATTAGACATAGTTCAGCACTGCAACTTTAATTTAGACAATCTTGATCATGAAATATTTCAAAATAATCGTGCAATATGAATTTAATGTAAATGAACTAAAGGTTATTGATCAAGAAATTACAAAACTGTTAAGAATGGGAGTTGTAATGAAAATAAAAGAATTTCAAGAGCAAATAATATCACCCATTTTTCTTCGAGCAAAAAAGAATGGAGAATACCGGATGGTTTTGAATTTAAAACATGTAAATGATTTCATTCATCCCTTACACCCATTTTAAAATCAAAACTTTTGAAACAGCATTGACTTTAAGGGGACTTTCATGGCTTCTTTTGACCAACGTCACACATATTATTCTGTAACAATTGCTGAGGAGCAACAAAAGTTTTTTAATTTATTTGGAAAGATCAAATTTATCAATATACAATCGAGTTTGCCAGGGCCCAATACTTTTTACAAAATAATTGAAGCCTATTTACTCAAAAATAAGACAGTCTGGGTTTGTTAACTCAGGATTTATTGATGATAGTATCCTATGTGGGGACTCTTTTGTTGAATGCTCTGAAAATGTTCATTCCACTAAAGATTTAATGACAAAAGTTGGATTCATGATAAACCACGAAAAATCAGAGTTTATACCAGACACAAAGTTACTGTATTTAGGGAATTTAATAGATTCTATGAAAATGACAATTGAATTGCCAAATGATAGAAAAGAATCAATTATCAAAGCTTGTAAATTACTGATATCAAAAGATGTGGCTAAAATAAGGGAAGTTGCAAGAGTAATTGGCTTGATTGTGCAAGCTTTTCAGCTGTAGAATTAGGCAAATTACACTTAGAGATTTGGCAATGGCAAAAAATAACGCTTTGGCACATGTTAAGGGAAATTTTGATGCACCTAAAATGAAAAAGGAATTGAATTGGTAGGTTAATGATGTTTCACAGCAAGTAAGGAAAATAAGTAGATCACCTCCAGAAGTCGAAATCTATACAGTTGCGTCCTTGGAAGGATGGGGCGCCTCAATTAGGTTGATGGAAAGTAATGAGTTAAGCATTCATATTCATGCTTTAGAGCTAAAGGCAGTTCTTCATGCATTGAGAGCTTTTCAAAAACAAATTAAGGGTAAACATATAAAAATTTTCTCTGATAACACTACAGCTGTTTCTTATATAGAAAATATGGGTGGTATAAAATCACCAGTAAGTAATGAAATAACAAAGTCCATTTGGAATTAGGCGATTGAACAAGAAATTTGGACTGCAAGTGCTCATATTGCTGGGAAAAATAACATTCAGGCAGACACAGCTTTCGGGATGTTCAAGGACCATTTAGAATGGAAATTGGATGAAAATATTTTTTCAAATATTTGTCAAAAGTGGGGTACGCCTGATATTGATCTTTTTGCTTCTAGACTCAATAATCAAGTTCCCACATTTTGCTCATGGAAACCTGACCCTGAGAGTACTTATGTAGATGCATTAACTCTAAATTGGAATAAACTAGGATACATCTATCTGTTTCCTCCTTTCAGATTGATTGGATGCTGCCTCCAAAAGATCAGGGAAGAAAGAGCAAAAGGGATTATTGTAGCCCCCTTTGGACAACTCAACCATACAAAAACATAAGTTGAGATACTATATTAAGATGGATAAAAACTACTATGTTGAGAGCTAACATTGATATAAAGAAATATTCATCGCATAGTGTGCGTGCAGCAGCAGTGTCAAAAGCTAAAGGTAGTGATGTACCTATCTCTGACATTTTACAAAAAGCAGGAGGTCAAAAGAAACAAGTTGTGCAAGATGTTTAATTTAACAAAAAGATAGAATCTGACCAACACTCTTTCCTGTATGGTGTTCTTCAGTAGCAGGTATTTTTGCACATTATTACTTTGAAATCTCATTTAAGAACCGAACAGAATTTTTTTACGAAAAAGAATTTAGAAAATTAAACAAGAATAAGTGAGGGGCTTAAATGAGATGTTTTGCACATTCGCGGACCAGAGTTTAAAAGTATTTTTCACATTATTTCCGAAGCAGCAGTAATCATTTATGCAGTTACAATGCATGTTAATGTTTTTCTGGGAGGTAGGGTGGCATTTAAGCTCCTCACTTAATTCTTTACTCAAAGAATTAAAATCAAACATCGACTCTAACCAAGGTAAGTCTTGATTATTTTTTTTTAATTTTTTGAGATAAATATAAGTGCATGTACGTATTAACAGAACTGCATTTGTTTTTTAGCACCACAAATTTCCGCCAAGTGATAACTAGAGGCACTATTTCCACATGCATTTTCTCTGTTAGGAACAAGTCAAGTTGAGTTATGTAAAATACTTTTACTAAGTCAGATGAAAAGGTACTAACGAAATATAAATATATATTCAAATTAATCATATATGGACATAAGCCACAAGAATAAAAGCCATGCTTTTCAACTGATCAAAATTATATGAAGGAAACAGACAGTCACTTGAGGATCATTCCTTCCAAATTTGGATGAAATCCATCAACGGGATTCTGAGAGTATATTCAAAGTTCTCGGAATATATTCCATATATGGCAATTAGGCTCCCTCCCCTCAGCCACCAAACAAAAAATCATTGAAGGAATCTGATGAAGGGTCACCTAAGGATCATTCCTGTAAAATTAGGTTGATTTCTGTTCAGTACTTTTTGAGGAGAAGATTTTTAAAGTAAAAGTTTATGGAGAGATGGATGCACACTCAATGGACATAACGCCATGACAATAGCTTGCTGACTTTCAGGCAGGAGCTAAAAACTTGTGCCAGAACTATATTTTTGTCACATTTTGTGATAATGGTATTCGATAGTGCTAACTATGGGGGAGACAAGGTGCCGAACTGTCACAAGATACGCCCTTCACACTGCTTAATATTAGCTGGGGGTTTGAATAGAACTGAGGTTATTTTGAATGAATATTTTTTGTCAAACAAAGTATGAAAAACAACAAAGGACAATAACTCAAAATATATGCTAGGTAGAGTTATGGTTCTTGTACACTGCACTCCCACTTGGTGAGCTCTATCCATCCATGAAATTTCATGATTCTAGCTATTATACTTTTAGAGATATACTCCGGACAAGATTCAAGTATTTAAAAAAGGGGCAATAACTCGAAAAATAGGCTAGGTAGATTTCATGATTCTAGCTATTATACTTTTAGAGATATACTCCGGACAAGATTCAAGTATTTAAAAAAGGGGCAATAACTCGAAAAATAGGCTAGGTAGAGTTATGGTTCTTGTACACTGCACTCACACTTGGTGAGCTCTATCCATCCATGAAATTTCATGATTCTAGCTATTATACTTTTAGAGGTATACTCCGGACAAGATTCAAGAATGAAAAAAAACAAAGGGCAATAACTCAGAAATAGGCTAAGAAGAGTTATGGTTCTTGTACACTGCACTCCCCCTTGGTGAGATCTATCCATCCATGAAATTTCATGATCCTAGCTTTTATACTTTAAGAGATATACTCCGGACAAGATTCAAGAATGAACAACAACAAAGGGCAATAACTCAAAAAATAGGCCAGGTAGAGTTATTGTTCTTGTGCACTGCACTCCCCCTTGGTGAGATCTATACATCCATGAAGTTTCATGATCCTAGCTATTATACTTTTAGATATATACTCCGGACAAGATTCAAGTATGAAAAAGAACAAAGGGCAATAACTCAAAAAATAGGCCAGGTAGAGTTATGGTTCTTGTGCACTGCACTCCCCCTTGGTTAGATCTATACACCCTTTAAATTTCATGATCCTAGCTATTATACTTTTAGATATATACTCCGGACAAGATTCAAGTATGAAAAACAACAAAGGGCAATAACTCAAAAAATAGGCCAGGTAGAGTTATGGTTCTTGTGCACTGCACTCCCCCTTGGTGAGATCTATACACACAATAAATTTCATGTTCCTAGCTATTATACTTTTAGAGATACACGCCGGACAAGATTCAAGTATGAAAAACAACAAAGGGCAATAACTCAAAAAATAGGCCAGGGAGAGGTAGAGTTATTGTTCTTGTGCACTGCACTCCCCCTTGGTGAGATCTATACATCCATGAAGTTTCATGATCCTAGCTATTATACTTTTAGAGATATACTCCGGACAAGATTCAAGTATGAAAAACAACAAAGGGCAATAACTCAAAAAATAGGCCAGGGAGAGTTATGGTTCTTGTGCACTGCACTCCCCCTTGGTGAGATCTATACACCCACCAAATTTCATGATCCTAGCTATCATACTTTTTGAGATATACGCCTGACAAGATTCAAGTATGAAAAACAACAAAGGGCAATAACTCAAAAAATAGGCCAGGTAGAGGTAGAGTTATTGTTCTTGTGCACTGCACTCCCCCTTGGTGAGATCTATACATCCATGAAGTTTCATGATCCTAGCTATTATACTTTTAGAGATATACTCCGGACAAGATTCAAGTATGAAAAACAACAAAGGGCAATAACTCAAAAAATAGGCCAGGGAGAGTTATGGTTCTTTTGCACTGCACTCCACCTTGGTGAGATCCATACACCCATGAAGTTTCATGATCCTAGCTTTTATACTTTTAGAGATATACTCCGGACAAGATTCAAGTATGAAAAACAACAAAGGGCAATAACTCAAGAAATAGGCCAGGTAGAGTTATAGTTCTTGTGCACTGCACTCCCCCTTGGTTAGATCTATAAACCCATGAAGTTTAATGATCCTAGCTATAATAATTTTAGAGATATACTCCGGACAAGATTCAAGTATGAAAAACAACAAAGGGCAATAACTCAAAAAATAGGCCAGGTAGAGTTATGGTTCTTGTGCACTGCACTCCCCCTTGGTGAGATCTATACACCCATGAAGTTTCATGATCCTAGCTATTATACTTTTAGAGATATACTCCGGACAAGATTCAAGTATGAAAAACAACAAAGGGCAATAACTCAAAAAATAGGCCAGGGAGAGTTATGGTTCTTGTGCACTGCACTCCCCCTTGGTTAGATCTATACACCCATGAAGTTTCATGATCCTAGCTATTATACTTTTAGAGATATACTCCAGACAAGATTCAAGTATGAAAAACAACAAAGGGCAATAACTCAAAAAATAGGCCAGGTAGAGTTATGGTTCTTGTGCACTGCACTCCCCCTTGGTTAGATCTATACACCCTTTAAATTTCATGATCCTAGCTATTATACTTTTAGATATATACTCCGGACAAGATTCAAGTATGAAAAACAACAAAGGGCAATAACTCAAAAAATAGGCCAGGTAGAGTTATGGTTCTTGTGCACTGCACTCCCCCTTGGTGAGATCTATACACACAATAAATTTCATGTTCCTAGCTATTATACTTTTAGAGATACACGCCGGACAAGATTCAAGTATGAAAAACAACAAAGGGCAATAACTCAAAAAATAGGCCAGGGAGAGGTAGAGTTATTGTTCTTGTGCACTGCACTCCCCCTTGGTGAGATCTATACATCCATGAAGTTTCATGATCCTAGCTATTATACTTTTAGAGATATACTCCGGACAAGATTCAAGTATGAAAAACAACAAAGGGCAATAACTCAAAAAATAGGCCAGGGAGAGTTATGGTTCTTGTGCACTGCACTCCCCCTTGGTGAGATCTATACACCCACCAAATTTCATGATCCTAGCTATCATACTTTTTGAGATATACGCCTGACAAGATTCAAGTATGAAAAACAACAAAGGGCAATAACTCAAAAAATAGGCCAGGTAGAGGTAGAGTTATTGTTCTTGTGCACTGCACTCCCCCTTGGTGAGATCTATACATCCATGAAGTTTCATGATCCTAGCTATTATACTTTTAGAGATATACTCCGGACAAGATTCAAGTATGAAAAACAACAAAGGGCAATAACTCAAAAAATAGGCCAGGGAGAGTTATGGTTCTTTTGCACTGCACTCCACCTTGGTGAGATCCATACACCCATGAAGTTTCATGATCCTAGCTTTTATACTTTTAGAGATATACTCCGGACAAGATTCAAGTATGAAAAACAACAAAGGGCAATAACTCAAGAAATAGGCCAGGTAGAGTTATAGTTCTTGTGCACTGCACTCCCCCTTGGTTAGATCTATAAACCCATGAAGTTTAATGATCCTAGCTATAATAATTTTAGAGATATACTCCGGACAAGATTCAAGTATGAAAAACAACAAAGGGCAATAACTCAAAAAATAGGCCAGGTAGAGTTATGGTTCTTGTGCACTGCACTCCCCCTTGGTGAGATCTATACACCCATGAAGTTTCATGATCCTAGCTATTATACTTTTAGAGATATACTCCGGACAAGATTCAAGTATGAAAAACAACAAAGGGCAATAACTCAAAAAATAGGCCAGGGAGAGTTATGGTTCTTGTGCACTGCACTCCCCCTTGGTTAGATCTATACACCCATGAAGTTTCATGATCCTAGCTATTATACTTTTAGAGATATACTCCAGACAAGATTCAAGTATGAAAAACAACAAAGGGCAATAACTCAAAAAATAGGCCAGGTAGAGTTATTGTTGTTGTGCACTGCACTCCCCCTTGGTTAGATCTATACACCCATGAAGTTTCATGATCCTAGCTATAATACTTTTAGAGATATACTCCGGACAAGATTCAAGTATGAAAAA
The DNA here is from genome assembly GCA_946902895.1 of Fragum fragum. Taxonomy (NCBI): domain Eukaryota; kingdom Metazoa; phylum Mollusca; class Bivalvia; order Cardiida; family Cardiidae; genus Fragum; species Fragum fragum. The sequence continues at coordinate 10,829,269 of OX336373.1, read as the reverse complement.
CAACAAAGGGCAATAACTCAAAAAATAGGCCAGGTAGAGTTATGGTTATTGCGCACTGCACTCCGTATTGATAAGAAGAATATAACTGCCAAGTTTAAAGTCAATCGGACTTAGGATGACAGAGTTATGCTCTGAGAAGTGGACACCGCCCGGACGCCTGGACGACCGGACAACCGGACGCCCGGACACCACGGATGATCCCATAATACGTCCCGTCTTCGACGGGCGTATAAAAACCTAATGGGATATGAAAATTTGATTTTCACGAACAATACTTTTCTTTTAAGAATGTTTCAAGATTTTTTGTAAGGGTAGTAAACTGGAACCACTTGAATGCCTGATTGGATCAACTGGTCTGAAATTTTTAATAATAAAGGTATTTCCCAGGAACAGGACACATGCCTTGCCCATAAAAGCCATATTTTTAAATGAGTCAAATTCTTAGAAGGCCTCTGACACAGAGTCATCCAAGGATCATTAAGGAAATTTAAAATCCATTTACTGCATACTGAAAAGTAGTTTTCAGTATATACCATACATGACAGCAAGACCATCCCACAGGGTTATTTCTATAAAATTTAGTTGAAATCCATACCATTGGTTTTGATAAGACCATATAATTATGGAAATTAGCCCATAAAAGCCTTGTTTTTCATCCAATCAATTTCTTTTAAGGAATCTGAAAATGATCACTCAAGGATCATTCATGAGAAATTTACTTGAATTCTGTCAAGTGATTTCTTATGAGAAGAGTTTTAAAATAAAAGATTACAGACAGATAGATGGATGCATAGATGAATGCACAACTGACAAAACACCATGACAATAGTTTGCTGACTTTCGGCCAGTTGGGCAAAAAAGTGTGTTTGGTTAAATAGATTCATCAAAATTACCACACATTGATACATCCATATGAAGGGCTATACCCATTCCCACACAAAAATCCTTTTTCAAAACCCTATAATAACTTTGGAAAACATTGTGGAAAATGAAAAGAAATGCTTGTTACAAGCAATTTTTTCATTATCAACTAAATTTTCTGCCCGAAAAGACAGAGTTTTTAAAGATTTAATCAACTTAAAACTGTTATCTGCAACATCTCTGAATTTGGACCTGTCTAAAATTTTGTTTTTTTGGTAATGGGTTAAATGGAAGTCTAAAACAGCACATCATTTGTACAAAATTGCATTCAGAGTTATCTCCCTTGAGCATATATAAAAGATCAACGTACCACGAATGACAGACTTTGAAATTTGTAGAAAGGTTACTGTAAAAGATTCTGGTTCCTCTGCTGGTGAAGCAAAAACAAGGTCAACAGGAAATTCTCTCCCCTTGATTACAGTCTTTGGATGGGTGATAAACAATCTGAAATGAAAGAAAGAACCAACCTGACACTGTATGAGAAAGAAAGGTTTTAGCCCTCTATCCAACGTCAAAGTTTTTGGATGGTCCAAATCGAAAGATGCTGCAACTAACATTTCTGAACTGATGGAATTTCAAATTCTCTGTCTCATAGGGTAAAAAACATAGTGGAAAATGAAGACAATTCCTGTTACAGTCAGCTTTTTTTATGAAACAAATATTCTATGTAGAGCATTATTATACAGTAGAACCTCACTAATTCGAACACCACTGGTTCGTAGGTATAGGTTCGTTCGTATACTTCACGCGGTCCCGATCTTTTTCCTTCTTAAACTTTGTTAGAAAATTCTAATTCTAACGTCAGTGGTTCGTAGTTCATAGGCCATTTCAAGTCCAGAAAGAATGATTATAGCACAAACTTCTATGTTTAATTCGTAGGTGTGAAAAACATTGTCACAAATCACCACTTACCTTGATTTTCACACCTGCTGATCCATATAACAAATAATGTGATATCATATACCTTTAGTGAAAAGGGGCTGTTTGGTTTGTAAGGTGGGTAATTAATTGAATAAAGGTTCCTGTAATTATCGTTGAAAATTTAGAAATTTTAACCATTTAAATTTTATCTGCGGATGCTGTCTTCACAATCGTCGGTCCTGAATTTTATGATTTGATGATAGAATACTTGGAGTGATTTGATCCAATGCATTGCAAAAGGAAATCACTCAGATGTAGGTAGAAATTTTAAACAAACGCTTTTCTTTAAAAAATGCCAAAATTAACACAGAGATAAAAGTATAAAAATTCAAGATGGGTAATTTTTAATCTATGTTTTCCTCAATTAATATCTGCGGGTCTTGTTTAGAAAAAAATGACCAATTTGGACTGAATTTCTAAATGGGAACAGAACTAGACTGTGTCTGATTCTGTTTATCTCAGACAGCCGACCACTTTCCCTCCGTTTTGTTCGTACTATGCTTAATTCCTATGAATTTCCTAGGTCCCTTGCGCTACAAACTACCGAGGTTTTACTGTATATATCCATTGCATCACTATGTGATTTCAACTTGAAATTTGGCCAATCCTCATAAGCTTTATTAAAACCTGAGTCAGTTTACATGAAATCAATCTGACCAACCATCAAGACATTTTGCAAAAAATGTCCTGTCTATGTGCACCCATTAGTGGGAGACAAATGTCACAACAGTACAACTTGAGCATTGTGTGCTCAGGTGAGCTAAAAAAAACCAATCTAGATGGCCACTGATGACAGACATTATACAACTACAAAAGCTCACCTTGAGGATTTTATGCTCTGCTGAACTTAAAAGAGAAATAATTAAGAAATAAGGCCAACAAGGGTTATAATTCTCTACATTGTAATCTATTCATCCATATAGTCTTCTATTGTTAGCTTGTAAGACTGATAAAAGTCCCTTAAAAAGATGACTACCATAAAAACCAAGAGCTGTCAGAGGTCAACAATGCTCGACTATTCTGAGTGCTGGATAGTAAAAGCAATTCAATGCTGACATTAGGCATAATACCTAAGTAGTAATATAAAAAAATCTTTCAATAACAAGAGCTGGTCACAGTCATGTGACAAATGCCCCCAAAGGACAGGGTCAAGCATGTGGCACTTTGATTTGTTTTGTAAACACAACCACATGCATTTGTGATCTTTACGTCTTGGTTTTTTTAATAAATGAAATTTCAATACATATATAAATTTCTATAAATACAGAATGAAATCGAGAAATGCATTATGAACGGATTTTTCTGAGGTTAAAAGTTGGTCAAAGGTCAAGGTCACTGGGTAAAGGTCAAGGTCATGTAAAGTGGTCCACCCAGATAAGCATCTATCCCAATATGGAAGCAATCCATTGAAGAATAAGATAGTAAATACAATTTAACCATTCGAGACGCAATTTAACCATTCTGAACACCCCTTTGACCCCCAGATTGTGACCTTGACCTTTGAGATAGGAACCTGGGTCTTTTTAGCGACACATGGTCCGATGGTGGTGAACATTTGTATGAAAGAAATTTGTACCAGCGTGCATTTCTAAAGAAGTTACAGAGAGGACACAGCAAAAAGTGCTGATTTTTTACCTTTTACCCCAGATTGTGACCTTGACCTTTGAGATAGGAACCTGGTTCATTTTTGCGACACATCGTCTGAAGGTAGTTAACATTTGCATGAAAGAAATTTGTACCTGCATGCATGATTATAGAAGTTACAGAGCGGACACTGCAAAAAGTGCCGATTTTTTACCTTTGACCCCAAATTGTGACCTTGACCTTTAAGATAGGAACCTGGGTCTTTTTTCGCGACATGTCATCTGAAGGCGGTGAACATTTGTGCAAAGTTATATTGAAATCCACTGTTGCATGTAGAAGTTAAAGAGAGGACACGAAATTGGGACAGAAGGACAGACGGAAGGACGGAAGGACGGACGGACTGACTAATGGACAGACGGACAGTTCGATTACTATATGCCTCCCTTTGGGGGGATAAAAATTCAATGTCAAGCAAGAAGTCCAAAAAGGGTTAAAATTCCACTGAAATGAATGTCAGAGTAATTAATCTGTGTCTAGAGGCTGATCATTACTGTCATAAAAAATATGTTCAAAGTTTCAAAGCAAAACCATTGGTAGAAAGAGAGTTACTAAAGATACACAACAGTTGCATGTAAGGTTTAACAAAAAATTTCTGGAAAGGGTTACAGTTCCACTGAATTGAATGTCAGAGTAATTAATCTGTGTCTAGAGGCTGATATTGTTGACACAAGAGCCTATGCAAAGTTTCAAAGCAATAGCATTGGTAGAAAGGGAGTTAATAAAGATATATGACAATTGCACACAAGGTTTAACCAAATTTCCTAGTCTAGAATGGGTTTAAACTCTGCTATAATAAATGTAATTGTAATGAATAATAATAATAAATGAAATAATATATAGAAGATATTATAATGAAGATGATATGATGGTCACAAAATCATGTACGAAGTTTCAGAGCAATAGCATTAATAAAAAGAGAGTTATTAAAGACAAAGACAGGTGCATGTAAGGGTTAACCAAGAATTTCCAAGTCCAAAAAGGGTTAAAATTCCATGAAAATGGATGTCAGAGTATTGAATCCATGTCTAAAGGCTGATATTATTGCCACAAAAACATGTGCAAAGTCTAAGAGCAATAGCATTTGTAAAAACTGAGATATAACGCTTGCGTGTAAGGTTTAACCAAACAATTACGCAGACACACATGTGACCAGAACAGCCCCCCTATTCTTTGAATAGTCGAGCTAAAATGACCATGAAATTACTATTGAACTTTTCAAAGCCTGATTTGTTTTTTTAGTGTGTGTTCATTTTTTACAAGAAGTTTTGTTGCCCATTATATTTCTATTTGTTATCCCCTCAAGAAAACAATTTGGCAAAAATTGTGCAATTTCTTCATTTTACACATTGTTTTCTACCCAGAGAGTTCAAAAAATCTAAATTTTCAGAAACTCTATATTGTTGTCTGCAATTCTTTCCATTTAGACAAGTTTACAATTTGTCCTGTTGTAATGGGTTATAAGCCCATGTCAAAATGTGGATTGGAAAGACTTAAACCATTACCAGACAACAAAGTTTTAGTTCGGTCCAAATTGGAAGAAGTTGCAAAAAACATTTCAAATTTCGCTGTAATTGGAAAATACATGCCAAATAGGGTAGAAAACAATTTGAGAAAAAGAGAAATTGCTTGGAACAAGCAGTTTCTCCTCTACGAATAATATTTTCTTTAACCATATTTCTTTACGGCTTCAGAAAGCATTATTGTGTGGTAATGGGTTAACCAATTGAAGATTGGTGGGATGACTAGAATATCTATTCATTTATTGAATGGGGTTTAACACCACTTTTAACAGTAATTCAGTCATATTGGGGTGATTGGAGCACCTAGCAATGGTTTGATTGATTGAATGGGGTTTAACAACCTTTTTAACAGTATTTCAATCATATTACAGTGGTTGGAGCACCTAACAATTGATTCGTAGTATTTCTCATACCAGTAATACCACTATATCCTTTCCTAGTCTCAAGCTGCTATCACACTTAGGTTTACGATAATCCACCAATTAGTGAGAGACAAATGTCGGAACATATGGGGTTTAAACCAATGACATCTCATGATTGAAGACTGGGAGTTTTATGCACTACCCACTGCGCTATGACGGCAGCTATGACCAGAATAGTTGGGTGAGAAAATAGTATAACTTTAACCATTGTCGTGCTGAATAAAATCTTTCATTCAGAAATGCATCACAGTCTTACGCACTTCAAGGCCTGATTGTAGGTCAAAATTAGAATAAGCAACTCTGACCTCAAAGAGACAAGCATTAGGAGAAGACTTGAGATAATAAAAAGACAGGGCCGAAGACTTTCATACTCATTTGTTAATTTGCTCAAATTTCGAGTTTAATTGATGTTGTGTTTCAATGGTAACTGTAAATTTTTTGTTTTACATTATAATTTGCTAATATAATGTTTCATTTTCACTCTCTTATCGTAAAATTTCACATAATAAACATCTTTAATTTCGTATCAAATTTTGAGTAAATTCTCAATTGAGTACTAAAAAAGTTTTATAATCTTGGCACTATTCTTTGTCCAAAACTCCCAGGGATATTCTGGGCTCAGCATGACAAATTGATTGATTGATTGAATGGGGTTTAATACCCCTTATAACAGTAGTTCAGTCATATCGCAGCGGCTGGAGCACCTAACAATGGATTCCTTGTATTTAAACACACCAGTACTACCACTACATCCTTTCCTAGCCTCCAGCTGCTATCCCACTTAGTTTTATAATTATCCACCCATTGATGAGAGACAAATATCGGAAATAATATGAGCCGCCGCCAGGGTTCGAACCCATGACATCCCATGATTGAAGATTCGGAGTCTGATGCGCTACTGACTGCACTATGATGGCAGTCCTCAGCATGATAAAGGTTAAGATATCTTACTCAGGTTCTTTTCCCTGTGCAACAAGGCTTTGGAAGGCCAGAAGGGCAAAAATTGTACCCCACATTTCTCCAGTTCACTGTTCTCTATCACCTGAAATTAGATAAAGAAATTCTTTTTAATATTTTCTGCTTTATAACCTTAAATTCATTCCCATACAAAAATGCATTTTGGCAACCCCATAGAACAAGAGGGCCATTGGCCCTGGGGCGCTCACCTGAGATAAAGGCTCTTTTTCTTTCAACAGTCTAATTTCATGTTAAGGTTAGGATTATGAAACAAGTGGGCCACAATTACACATAAAGACTATGAACCTGGGGATCCAAAAGTCTAAATAATAAATTCCAAGGCCTTAGTGCTGATTTGAAAGAAGGAAAAAACTTTTTCCATGGGTTATAATTTCAGAAATAAGAAAGAAGTCTGTGAACTGATGCTTCATGCCTATACCCCCCCCCCCCCCCTGGGTCTACCCCTGGAAACCCTAGGATCATGATTTTAGCTATTTTGTAAGAGATCAATATACTGATGCTTCATGCAAAATATCAAGGCTCTACGCCTTCTGGGTCAGGAGGAGAAGATTCTTAAAGATTATTTTGAAATTTCACTTTTGTTGCCATGGCAACCAGAGTTTTTAACGGATTTCAATTCTTTTATCTAATTTTAAGGGGGACCACCTAAGGAACATTTCTGCAAAATTTGGTTCAAATTGGCCCTGTGAATTGGGAGGAGATGTCATTTAAAAAATCATTCTTTATTTCTATATATCCCCCCCCCCCCTGGGGCTTCGCCCCTTGGGACCCGAGGATCATGATTTTAGCTATTTTGAAAGATGTCAATATACTGATGCTTCATGCAAAATATCAGGGCTCTACGCCTTCTACGTCAGGAGGAGAAGATTTTTAAAGATTATTTTAAATTTCACTTTTGTTGCCATGGCAACCAGAGTTTTTAACGGATTTTAATTCTATTTGCAATTTTTGAAGAGGACATCCTAAGCAACATTTCTGCCAAATTTGGTTCAATTCGGCCCAGTGGTTTGAGAGGAGATGTCATTTAAAAAATTGTTCTTTATTTCTATATAAACCCCACCCCCCTGGGGCTCAGCCCCTGGGGACCCTAGGATCATGATTTTAGCTATTTTGAAAGAGGTCAATATACTGATGCTTCATGCAAAATATCAAGGCTCTATGCCTTCTGGGTCAGGAGGAGAAGATTTTTGAAGATTATCTAAAAATTTCACTTTTGTTGCCATGGCAACCAGAGTTTTTTACAGATTTCAATTCTTTTAGCTATTTTTGAAGGGGACCACCTAAGCAACATTTCTCCCAAATTTGGTTCAAATCAGCAAAGTGGTTTGAGAGGAGATGTCATTTAAAAAATTGTTCTTTATTTCTATATAAACCCCACCCCCCTGGGGCTCCGCCCCTGGGGACCCTAGGATCATGATTTTAGCTATTTTGAAAGAGGTCAATATACTGATGCTTCATGCAAAATATCAAGGCTCTATGCCTTCTGGGTCAGGAGGAGAAGATTTTTAAAGATTATTTAAAAATTTCACTTTTGTTGCCATGGCAACCAGAGTTTTTTACGGATTTCAATTCTTTTAGCTATTTTTGAAGGGGACCACCTAAGCAACATTTCTCCCAAATTTGGTTCAAATCGGCAAAGTGGTTTGAGAGGAGATGTCATTTAAAAAATTGTTCTTTATTTCTATATAAACCCCACCCCCTTGGGGCTCCGCCCCTGGGGATCCGAGGATCATGATTTTAGCTATTTTGGAAGAGGTCAATATACTGATGCTTCATGCAAAATATCAAGGCTCTACACCTTCTGGGTCAGGAGGAGAAGATTTTTAAAGATTATTTTAAAATTTCACTTTTGTTGCCATGGCAACCAGAGTTTTTAACAGATTTCAATTCTTTTAGCTATTTTTGAAGGGGACCACCTAAGGAACATTTTGCCAAATTTGGTTCAGATTGGCCCAGTGGTTTAGGAGGAGATGTCGTTTAAAGAAATTGTTGACGGACGACGCACGACGGACGGACGCCGGACAAAAGGCGATCACAATAGCTCACTTGAGCACTACGTGCTCAGGTGAGCTAAAAATGCTTTGGAAAACATGGAAATGAAGAAATTGCTCATTATCCACAATGTTTTCTATCTTAACCCATTCCCAGATGGCAAAATTTTAGACTGGTCCAACGTTTTTCCCAATGCTTTTCTCTAGGGATGTCCAAAAGCGTCAGTGTGTGGGAATTGATTAAAAGACAAAAAAGAATTAAATTCCATCAACTAAAAACTGTCAACTGCCACATCTTTGAATTTGGACCTATCTAAAAATTTCTCAAGTGGGAATGGGTTAAAACATTCATCTATGATTCATGACAACTTTTCCTATTGACATATTACCAGATGACAAAACTAGACTGATCCAAATTCTACAAGTTGCAGATTACAATTTTAAGCAAAAAAAGAAATCTTAGTGTTTTAACTCAGAAAAAGCTGTAGACAATGAAAAACTTGCTTGTTCACCAACAAATTTCTTCATTGTTCAGGATGTTTACCAACCCCTTTTTTTCTTTAAAGTCACCAAAGTGAGAATCAGTTGGAATGTGTTAGTATAATGACAATTTTAATAAACAGGCAGGCAGTCTGATTTAACAATTACTTCTTTCATGAATTTTAGGAAATTCACGATTACAACATAGCAGAAATTGAAAAATGCTGTCAACATATTTCCCCCTTTTCCAATGATATTCAATGAATCCTTTTTATACATTCAAAATGAATCAGAATTCTTTGAAAAAAAATTAAGGTCGAAATACATGTAACATATCAATTTCATTTTTTTCCCACCCCCCAATCATCCAAGGCAATTGTCCGTAAATAGGCACAACTTTTTAAGGTTATGAAACGACTGTTATGCAGATTGCTTGAATTCTGTCAAGATCTGTTAGAATATTATATCCCAAAAGTCCTTTGCTTATTTTGCAAAACCGACGATGTGTGTACTCATAGGAATTGTACGAAATCAGTTATATGGTTTATTAGCCCTTTATCTTTTTAGGAAAATTCTTATCGGGAAGTACACACACCTCCACATCCCCCTCCCCCCCTCTCTCTCTCTCTCTCTCTCTCTCTCTCTCTCTCTCTCTCTCTCTCTCTCTCTCTCTCTCTCTCTCTCTCTCTCTCTCTCTCTCTCTCTCTCGCTCTCTGTCTCTCTCTCTCGCTCTCTGTCTCTCTCTCTCTCTCTCTCTCTGTATAACTGTGCTTCATCTTAACATTCTATTATAGTGTCATATTTCATCTTCCCTGTATTCTGTCACGTACAATATACCTGGGTAATACAGTCATATTTTTATTTCAAAGAAAATTCTCTAGACCATGACAGCTACGTCCTAATTAAGGTTGCAAGAAATAATCAGTCCCAATCTTCACGCTTACTTAAACACATATTTCACACTATGATGAAATACAAAATCTGGTCTCAGTTTAAACTTAAGTAAAATATCTACTTTAAATGCAAACATGAAAACCTCAGTTAAAGGCGAGGTTACCATGTAACTTCAATGTTTGTTATCAAAAGTTTAATTGAAAGTTGTGGATATATCATCAACTTAGATTACTTCAAAGGCTATTCTGTGCTATACTTAACCCAAAATATGGAAATGACCATAAACGGCTAAAATAGACCAAAAAATTTGTTACTGAGTTTTTCATAAACAGTTGTTTTAGTAATTAACCCTTGTCATGCTGATCCCAGAATATTTCTGCTTTGACAATGGCTTTTGCAGATGTATAGACTAAGATCAGACTGTGCAGTCTGATCTTAGCCTACTAGAGCTGTAACGATACACTCAAATATTCGGTGAATTGAATATTTTTATACCAACAAGTATGTATCATATTCGTCTGTCTGAGAACCAAATATTGGCAAATACAAAATGTGAAATATTTTTCCAGGATGCAAAGTGCAAAAAATATCCATTCATATTTATCCAACATACACAAGTTATAGAGCCAGTTTCATCAAATTTTATGAAGAAAGACGCAAATCTTTAAAGCTGTTGAGGCTCCCATGGTCGATTGTCAAAGGGCCTCTCTGATGCAACTGAATACATACTGTAGATACTAAATCAACAATTTTTATTTCAGTGGTGACTGTCATGTATTCTAGTCTATAATAGTTTAAGACATGTATATCCAGTCTATCTTGTTAGGAGCTCTTCACATTAAAGTCAGTATTATGCTCAACTATGGCTCCGTTCAGTTTGTTACATGGTGTCAGAAGTCAAACAAGAGTGCCGTTGGCCCTGGGGCGCTCACCTGAGATAAAGGCTCTTTTTCTTTCAACAGTCTATTTTCATGTTAAGGTTAGGATTATGAAACAAGTGGGCCGCAATTACATATAAACACTATGAACTTGGGGATCAAAGTCTAAATTACAAATTCCAAGGCTTTAGTGCTGATTTGAAAGAAGGAAAAAAACTTTTTCCATGGGTTATAATTTAAGAAATAAGAAAGAAGTCTGTGAACTGATGCTTCTTGCCTATACCCCCCCCCCCCCCGGGCTCTGCCCCTGGGGACCCGAAGATCCTGATTTTAGCTATTTTGAAAGAGGTCAATATACTGATGCTTCATGCAAAATATCAAGGCTCTACGTCTTCTGGGTCAGGAGGAGAAGATTTTTAAAGATTATTTTAAATTTTACTTTTGTTGCCATGGCAACCAGAGTTTTTAACAGATTTCAATTCTTTTAGCTAATTTTGAATGGGACCACCTAAGGAACATTTCTGCCAAATTTGGTTCAAATTGGCCCAGTGGTTTGGGAGGAGATGTCATTTAAAAAATCGTTCTTTATTTCTATATAAACCCCACCCCCCTGGGACTCCGCCCCTGGGGACCCGAGGATCATGATTTTAGCTATTTTGAAAGAGGTCAATATACTGATGCTTCATGCAAAATATCAAGGCTCTACGCCTTCTGGGTCAGGAGGAGAAGATTTTAAAAGATTTTTTTAAAATTTCACTTTTGTTGCCATGGCAACAAGAGTTTTCAACGGATTTCAATTCTTTTAGCTATTTTTGAAGGGGACCACCTAAGGAACATTTCTCCCAAATTTGGTTCAAATTGGCCCAGTGGTTTGGGAGGAGATGTCATTTAAAAATTGTTCTTTATTTCTATATAAACCCCACCCCCCTGGGGCTCCGCCCCTGGGGACCCGAGGATCATGATTTTAGCTATTTTGAAAGAGGTCAATATACTGATGCTTCATGCAAAATATCAAGGCTCTACGTCTTCTGGGTCAGGAGAAGAAGATTTTTAAAGATTATTTTAAAATTTCACTTTTGTTGCCATGGCAACCAGAGTTTTCAACAATTTTCAATTCTTTTAGCTATTTTTGAAGGGGACCACCTAAGGAACATTTCTGCCAAATTTGGTTCAAATTGGCCCAGTGGTTTGGGAGGAGATGTCGTTTAAAGAAATTGTTGACGGACGACGCATGACGCACGACGCACGACACACGACGGACGACGGACGGACGCCGGACAAAAGGCGATCACAATAGCTCACTTGAGCACTACGTGCTCAGGTGAGCTAAAAAAAAACCGACGAATATCGCCACAAATAATTGCCATCGGCGCATGAGATGTCAGATAAACGTAGCATTGAGACTCCAGTCACACATTGAAGGCGTAATTTCCGGAGATGGATGGTCTAACAGGTTGTACTCCTGTAATGAACTGGGACGCGGCGGATCTCCCGGCGGCATGGCAAAGTTTTTGAGCCCACTGCCAATTCTTTTTTAAGGGACCACTAAAAGAGAAATCAGAAGAAGAACAATGTGCCTATCTAATGATCTGGGTAGGGCAGAAAGGCCGTGACGTGTATGCAACTTGGACTCTATCGGCAGATGAGGCAGAGAACTTGGACCACTTAATGAATCAGTATGAGACATTTGTAAAGCCTAAATCAAACAATGTCTTTGCCAGATACAAATTTATGGGCAGAAGACAATTGAACTCTGAGACAGCTGAGCAATTTATCACAGAGCTCAAGACTATGGTGAAAGATTGTGGGTACGATCGTCCTGATGAGATGGTTAGGGATATGATAGTCTGCGGTACAAAAAACGCAAAGGTGAAGGAGAGGCTTCTCAGTGAGGGGTCGGACTTGTCTTTAGATAGGGCTGTAGATGTCGCGCGGTCGTATGAAATCAATCAGCAGCAGCTTCAGAGTATGAACACTAGAGAAGATCCAAATATTCACACGATTGGGAAGTTCAAAAAGCCAATTCAGAAGGAGTTTAAGGGTCGATCAAAGAAAACTGACTGTACGAGGTGTGGAAACAACCATGGAAACAAGAAATGTCCTGCTATTGGAAAAACTTGTAATAAATGCAGAAAGAAAGATCATTTTGCCAGAGTGTGCAAAACCAGGGAAGATGGCAAAAAAGTTCATCAATTGGACGATTATGACTTTGATGCTATATTCGTTGGTAGCTTGACAAGCAATTGTCGTAAAAAACAGACAGATGTTTTTGTTGAAGATTTATTGGTCAATGATACTTGTATTAAGTTTCAGTTGGACATGGGTGCCAAATGCTATGTCTTGTCTGCAAAAGATTTCAAGAAACTGAACATAAAAGGTCCATTAGAAAAAACTGAAGTAGCTTTGCGGTCATTTTCAGGACACAAAATGATGCCTGAAGGTGTCCTAAAGCTGCCGATTAAATGGAAAAATAGAAAATTGCTAACAAATTTTTATGTTGTCCAAACAAAATCAAACTCAATTTTGAGTGGTGTAACGTCAGAAAGCATTGGCCTCATAAAGAGGGTAAATTCTATTGAAAAAGAATTTTCTGATGTATTTGTTGGTCTTGGTTGCTTACCCGGTACATACCATATTAAGGTTGACCCCAGTGTCAAACCAGTCATTCAGCCTGCACGCAAAGTACCTATTTCTTTAAAGGCAAAGGTAAAAGCAGAATTACAAAGAATGGAAGAATTGAACGTCATTAAGCGTCAAATAGAACCGACTCCGTGGGTCAATTCATTTGTAACTGCTACTAAAAGTTCAGGTGATGTTAGAATTTGCATAGATCCCAAACATTTAAATGAAGCAATTTTACGGGAGCATTACCCAATGAAAACGGTGGAAGAGGTCGTTTCAGAAATGCCAAATGCAAAGGTATTTAGTACTTTAGATGCTACAAGTGGATTTGGACTTTGCTGTTAGACGAGGAAAGTTCCAAGCTAACAACATTCCAAACTCCATTTGGTAGATACAGATTTTTACGGGCTCCTTTTGGTATTAAGTCAATTCCAGAAATGTATCAACGTGTCATGACAGAAATGATACAGGATCTAGAAGGTGCTCAAGTCATTGTTGATGATATACTTGTCTGGGGTGAGAATGTACAAGAACATGATATTAGACTAAAAAGAGTGCTTGAGAGAGTGAAAGAGCATAATTTAAAGCTAAATTGTCAATTTAGACAAGATGAGGTAATCTATGTAGGTCATAAGATTAGTAAAAATGGCTTAGAGGCTGATCCAGAAAAGGTCAGAGCAGTTAAAGAAATGAGCAAACCACAAAATAAGAAAGAGTTGCAGACTTTTCTTGGTTTTATTACATATTTACAGAAGTTTTTGCCAAATATGTCTGAAGTAAGTGCACCGTTAAGAAAACTTTTGGAAAAAAATGTAGAGTGGTTTTGGGAATCTGAGCAGGAGAAAAGTTTCAGTAGGTTAAAAGAAATGGCTACAAAAACACCGGTTTTAGCATTTTATAATCCGAAAGAGAAGCTTACATTAAATGTTGACTCTAGCTCGTATGGATTGGGTGCTGTGTTATTACAAAATGACAGACCAATTGCTTATGCATCACGTGCATTGAATCCAACACAACAAAAGTACTCTCAGATTGAAAAAGAAACATTAGCCATTGTTTTTGGTTGCAAGAAATTTCATCATTATGTGTATGGAAGAGAGTTCATGGTGGAAACAGATCATAAGCCTTTAGAAAACATTTTCAGGAAATTGATAGCAGAAACGCCAGCTAGAATTTCAAGATTTCTGATGCAGTTGCAGAAATATGACTTTAAAGTGATTTATAAACCAGGTAAAACTATGCATGTTTCGGATTTATTGTCCAGAATGAACTTGCCGGAAACACAGGAAAAAGAAGTTCCAGACATTGATGTAAACCAAATACAGCTGAATGCGCACCTACCCATGACTCCCCAAAAGTATCAACAATTGAAACAAGCTATAGCAGACGACAAAGACTTGAGTTGTGTTATACAGTATATTGAAAATGGGTGGCCAGATAAGAAGAATGAAGTGCCAGTGAGCATAAGGGAATATTGGTCATTCAGAGATGAGCTAACTTGTGTTGATGGGATAGTATACAAAGGGTTGAAAGTTGTCATTCCACAGAAGATGCGCAAAGAAATGTTGACTATCGTTCATCAGACTCATCAAGGAATTGTTGCGTGTAAAAGAAGAGCGCCAGAATTCATGTTTTGGGTTGGAATGATGAAACAAATACAAGAAGTAGTGGAGAGATGTCATGTATGTGCATTGAACAATCAAAAAAACAATCATAAAGAGCCATGATATCGAGTGAAATTCCAGATAGACCGTCATCGAAAGTTGGTGCAGATTTGTTCGAATTACATGGACAGCACTATCTTTTGACTGTTGACTATTATTCAAAGTGGCCTGAAGTTGAAAAGTTGGACAATTTGAGCTCATCAAATGTAATCGCCTACCTGAAAAAACAGTTTGCGAGATATGGCTACATAGACGAGCTGGTCACAGACAACGGTCCACAGTTTTCGAGTCAAGAATTCAGGAATTTCGCGACAGAATACCAGTTTGTGCATACAACATCGAGTCCCCACTACAGTCAAAGTATGGGTCAAACGGAACGCTATGTTCAAACAGTAAAACACATGATCAAAAAGAGTACAGATCCTCAGAAAGCGTTATTGGACTATCGAAATACACCCCTGGAAGGGATCGATAAATCACCAGCGCAGCTACACATTGGTCGAAGGCTGAAATCTAGCTTACCGGTGAGAACAGAACTTTTGAAAGAAAGGCCGAAAGATAGTGATGTGTCTAAAGATCTAAGAGAAAGACAATTGAAATCAGAGCATTACTATAACAATCGTACTGGTAAAACACTACCAGAACTGTATCAAAATCAGAAAGTGATGATTTGGCATAATAATAAGCTGGTACCAGGAAGAGTTATAGAAAAACATGATAGTCCAAGGTCGTACATAGTTGAAACGATGGGAGGAAGAAAGTTGAGAAGAAACAGATACCATCTGAAACCGACAAAAGCTGAATTTAGGCCGGAGCCAGATCACTATGAAAGGGATCAGGATCAGACTGTCCGATCACAGTCGTTACCATCACGATTACCAGAACCAGTTCCGCAACCTGAAATAGAATCAGCGATTAAACCGCCATCGTATATAACACGTTCAGGACGAGCAGTGAAAGTGCCTGAAAAGTACAAAGATTTTGTGCGTTTTTAAGCAAGTGCTTAAGTGTTAATAGTTATTTTAGTCTACTGTTTTAAGGTCTAGTCAAAAATAAGAAAGTGCTTACTTTAAGTAAAGCTATGTGAAGATGAATATACAGTGAAAAGTTTATATTGAAGAAAAAAAAAAGTCAACGTTGTTATTATCAGTAAAGGTACTTAGGAAGTGTTAATTTTGAGGAGAGAGAGAGAAAAGAGAGAGTGTTAAATAGGCAGACTTTAAATGCACAAAACTCAGGTATCTTCAATGGATGAGCGCAGACTAGATTCTGTTATGATGTAATTTTCATTTAAGTTTACAGTTACTAAGCAAGTTAACTATTACTAAAATGAGCATATTTAAACATGTATTTAGATGAAACAATCTTTAAAAGAAAAATGAATAATATTGAAAAAGATATTGACCAGGATCTTTGAATGAAACTTATTAGTCTCTGATATGAGATAGATCTAATCTATGGTTCACAAACGTTTTAGAAAGCTTTTGTATTTTATAGAGATCTATGTTGAAAAGGATGTTGATAAAGTTTTTGGATATTAAGCAACCTTGTATAAAAAGGGGGATGTCATGTATTCTAGTCTATAATAGTTTAAGACATGTATATCCAGTCTATCTTGTTAGGAGCTCTTCACATTAAAGTCAGTATTATGCTCAACTATGCTCCGTTCAGTTTGTTACAGTGACAGCTATTTATTTGTTGTCTACAATTAGTGGCATTTTGGGTAGTGAATGATAGATTAATTTCTAATAAAAAGGACAATCGACAAATGACTTTTGACCGTCAGTCAGACTACAGTTAGTACAAACAATCATAAATTATCTTTTTTAAGTCAAAGTCTCAGATCTACTAAACCTTTTAAATCAAGATTTTCAATTCAAATTCTAGTACTTATGGCCTAATTTTTCTATCTTATTGACCATTAAGTGCAGATTCTCAAGAAATTGAATGACATAATCTCTCCGAGCAAAGACCATTGACTTCAATTATGCAACATATAAATTACCCCCGTTAAAAAATTAAAAGGTTAGCTATGGCTGCATGTCCAATTTACCTTGAATGTTGTCTAAAAATTAAATATTTCCTCTTTTCATAATAATTCTGAAATTCTGGTGACTATAATTTTCATATTAATTGTTAAGTTTGTAACAGATAGAAGTTTTCAACATAATCTAAAATATAAAATTTAAAAGTACAAATGCGTGAAAGCCATGATATATAACATGATCCAACATCACACAATGCTCTTGACTTCACCCTTTGTAAGGTAAATTACTCCTGACACCTTTGTTCGTAAATGCTGAAACAATAAAATAGATAAATTATAATTGCCAAACAACTGTGTACCAGTACTCTTGCTTAAGGATGGTTGAAAGTAGGACCACAAGTGAAGTTAATATAATTTGACACCAAAAAGCATATTTCTGTAGGTGTTCCAAAGGGAAATGAAATCCATTCTATTTTTCTATTTCTTTACTTTTTACCTGGTTCTCCCCACTATTCCCCCCCCTAAAAAAATCTGATTTCTGCCAAAGTATATCTTAAATGTAGGCCTTAATCATTTACTTATTCAATCAATAAATCTATTATTGGTGGTATGATATAATGACTAGCATTTTTTAAGATAAAATCACTTTTCCCTTCTTTAGCTCTCACTTGGGCCAGAATTTGCTGTTGGCAATTGACTATTTGTTTTAGTTTTATTTTATGATTCAATATCAATTGGATCACAGATAGGCATAAGTTTTTTTTTCCTTCTTTACTCAAATTTAGAAATAAATCCTAGAAAAAAGAAGTTGTATTCATGAATAAATATTCATGACCCTGTATCGTGATCTGCATTCATATTCATCCCTTTCTGTATCATTACAGCCCTATAGCCTACACTACCTGCTTATTATTGTTGTTGTGAGAGAAATCTTTGAATACAAGGTCAATCTAATTAAGTATGTCAGTTTTCAAAGGTGAAAGGAGGATAAATATTAGCAGGACAAGGGTTAATACTATTTACGAGATATCTTGACTTTTACAAATTCAAGATGGAAGGTGTGCATATGTGTAATATAACACCTGCTTAATATTTTAACCCGCTCCCACACAATGACTTTGAATTGACAAATCTTGGCTTTCAATCAAAGAAACAGTCAACCAATCAAATCATTCATTTGTCCCAGGAGTGAAGAGTGTCATCTGCATCTTACAAAAGACCGGTGGTGACATCATGTATTCACAGTTCACACTTCAAACTTCATACATATTAAGTCTGAAATGGGAAATGTGAAATGTCAATTATTAGACGCTAGTGACTTCTTAAATTCACAGTACATAATCAAACCAAATTAAATATAAAGCCTGAAGTGGGAAGTTTGAAGCATGAAGTTGGAAGTTTGAAGTGTGAACTCAGAAGTCTGAAGTGTGAAGTCAGAAATTGAATTGTGAAATGGAAAGTTTGAAATGTGAAGTGAGAAGATTGAAGTGTGAAGTCGGAAGTTTGAAGTTTGAACTCAGAAGTGTTAAATTTAAAGTTTGAAAAGGGAAATTTGAAGTGTTAAGTCGGAAGCCTGAGGTGGGAAGTGGGAAGTTGGAAGTGTGAAGTTGGAAGTGTGAAGTGTAAAATGGAAGTGTGAAGATGGAATGGTGAAGCTGGAAATGTGACATGTGAACTCGGAGGATTGAAGTTGGAAGTATGAAGTTGGAAGTGTGAAGTGTGTAGTTGGAAGTATGAAGTGTGAAGTAACACTTCCAACTTCCGACTTCATACTTCCAACTTCACACTTCAAAATTCCGCCTTCATACTTCCAACTTCACACTTCAAACTTCAGACTTCATATTTCACACTTCAAACTTTCAACTTCACACTTCATACTTCCAACTTCACACTTCAAACTTCTGACTTTAAACTTCAACTTCACACTTCAAACTTGCAACTTCATACTTCCAACTTCACTCTTCAAGCTTCACACTTCAAACTTCCAAGTTCAAACTTCCTACTTCACACTTCAAACTTCACACTTCCTAATTCACACTTCAAACATCCGACTTCATTACTTCCATCTCACACTTCCAAAGTCAAATTTCCTACTTCCAACTTCACACCTCCTACTTCACACTTCTTACTTCCAACTTCACATTTTAAACTTCTCACATCCAACTTCAAACTTCAACTTTAAACTTCACACTTCATACTTCCAACTTCACACATCAAACTTCCAACTTCATACTTCCGACTTCATACTTCCAACTTCACACTTTCAACTTCACACTTCCAACTTCCAACTTCAAACTTCCTAATTCACATTTCAAACTTCAGACTTCATACTTCCAACTTCACACTTCCAACTTCATACTTCAAACTTCTCACATCCAACTTCAAACTTCCGACTTCATACTTCAAACTTCACACTTTGAACTTCAGACTTCAGACTTCAAATTCTGACTTCATACTTCCAACTTCACACTTCCTATTTCACACTTCCAACTTCACACTTCAAATTCTGACTTCATACTTCAAACTTCACATTTCAAACTTCCGACTTCATACTTCCAACTTCGTACTTCCAACTTCACACTTCAAACTTCCACATTCAAACTTCCTTCTTCACACTTCCTTCTTCACACTTCATACTTCCAACTTCACACTTCAAAACTCTGACTTCATACTTCCAACTTCACACTTCAAACATCTGACTTCATACTTCCAACTTCACACTTCAAACTTACGACTTCATACTTCCAACTTCACTTCCAACTTCAAACTTCTGACTTCACACTTCAGAGTTACTATGTATGAAGTGTGAACTGTGAATGCTTGATGTCACCACCGGTCTTTCGTAGCATCTACTTTCAACTATGGCCAGTCTTAAATTGTGCCGTCTGAAAATGAGTATATTGAAAGACATGAAAAAGCATCAGTCATATTTATTGAGTATTGTATAACAGACAGTTATCAGGGGTGTGTCAGAGCATATTTTTCTCTATTATGTACCACATCTACTGAAATTAGGTTATTTTAAGGGCATTTCTTTAACCCATCCCCATTGCTTTTGGACGTTCCTCCGGAAAAAAATTAGAAAAACATTGTGTAAAATGAAGAAATTGCTTGTGACAATTTCCACAATGTTTTCTACCCAGAAAGTTGAAAATCTAGAGTTTCATCAACTTTAAAATGTCGTCTGCAACTCCTTTTGATTTGGAGTCTTAAGTTTTGTTGTCTAGTAAATCTCGCCCTTTTACGCCCCTCAAATTAAACAATCTATGGGAAACATTTAGGAAAATGAAGAAATAAATGAAGACCCTACAAGATAACGATTTTAAAATTCCACCGACTTTAAATTGTTGTCTGCAACTTCTTTGAATTTGGAGCAGTATAAAATTTTGTTAGGAATGGGTTAAGTAGTCCTGATGGTCATCATTACATCACACATTGTACCGTAGGGGTGTGGAAATACTGTTTTTCTCAACTTGTCAACAGACAAGTACGACATGACTTTCTACTAGCACAGAAGTAAAATGAACTTGTCCATACAAAAATGTGTAATGATGAATTTTGAGAGAGCATAAAAAAGAAGGATTGTGGAAACCACAAACGATAAACCACACTATTTTCTATCCTTCAATAATATCATAATTTTCAAACATATTATAAGGTAATTATATGTATCTTTCAGATCTGTTTTGTACTATTCCAAGGTTTTTTTCTAGTTATTTACTTGTCCCCGGACAAGTGGCCTTGAAAATATATTTGTAAGTAGAAGACCATATTGGACAAGTTGGCATAGGAATTCAACACCCCTGCACTGTATGGAAAAACTTTAAATAATTTATAGGGCTGTCAATAAAGCAGCATTTATTAGGATGGATTTCCTGCAATTTCAAAGCAATTGATTGTCAGTTTTATAGAACTAGTGAGAAATTTGGGTCTAAACCTACAAAAGTATGTCAATTTGACCAATTCAATAAGATGGCCAAAGCCAAAATGAGGCATTAACCCATTACCAGACGGCAAAATTTTAGACTGGCCCAAATCGAAAGAAGTTGCAGATGACAAATGAAAGTTTATAAAATTTTGGATTTTTTCAACTTTCTAGGAAGAAAACAAGCAATTTCTTTATTTTTCACAATGTTTTCCAAAGCTTTTTTCCTTAGAGGCATCTCGAGGCATCACTGAGTGGGAATGGGTTAATCTATTCCCACACAATGACACCTTTAGACACCCTTCAAGAAAAACAATTGGGAAAACATTGCATAAAATGAAGAAATTGCTTTGGACAAGCAATTTTTTCATTTTAAACAATATTTTCTACCCAAAAAGTTGAAAAAATCTAAAGTTCCATCAACTTGAAATTGTCATCTACAGCTAATCTTTCAAAATTACACCAGTCTTAATTTTGTTGTCTGGTAAAGGGTTAATCCATTCCCTCTCAATCCTGCTCTTTAACACCTCCAAAGAAAAAAATCTTTAAAAAACACCAATGACAATGAAGTAAATCCATGTAATAAGCAATTTTATCAATATCCACAACGTTTCCTCCCCTAAAATGCAAAGATTTTTCAAATTCCACTAACATCAAATTGTCTTCTGCAATTTGTCTTTCAATTTGTACAAGTCCATTATTTTGCCAAATGGTATTATGGAAATGGGTTAAATCCTCTTCAAATAACCATCAACCCATGAGCTGGTATCCCTTTAGATTATAATTTCAGCAAAAATATCATCATGATTGATGTATACATGACATTGCAGAATTTAGAAGATTATATACAATAATTTTCACAGAGCACCAAAGTTCATCAAAGCTAGTCTGATTTGAAGGATTGTGGCTGTCCATCAAGGAACCAGTTGATCAGTCGTTGATCCTGTCCACTTTGTCTGTTTGCCCTGCCCATTGGCTCTGACAGGAGGTTCCACTTTGATTTTAAACAGCTTTATTTTGCAAAATTTATAGCCAGTAGCATGTAACAAAACTAACAACAAGAGGACCATGATGGTCCTAAATTGCTCACCTGAGGCATCTGCATATTACAGTACTTTTTTGTATAAAAAAGACACAACTTGAGCAAAATAAATAAAACAAATATAAGACTTTGGGCTTTGTACAAAACAATCCAGCATTGCTTTACAATAAAAATGAATGCCTTTTGCTTTATAGTTTAATTGATTACCAAACTATCCCAGAATTTGTCACCCTTAGGGAAAAAGGTTTAAAAAAGCATTGTGAGAGAGGGAGTGACAAGCAATTTCTCCATTTCTATTTAAGAAGAATTCTTTCAAAGCGATTTACGCAATTTTCACCTAGGAGCAGAGACATTTCTTATCCTAAGAGCATATTTTCCTGTAACATAGTACAAAATTATTTAGTCATGCTATGAATGCCCTTCACCTTATATTACAGAAGGAGAAGACTTTTGAAGTTGCTCTTATTGGATGTTTTCCAAAATTTTGGACCTCTGGGGCAGTGCCATGTGTTATCCCAGGGCTAAGATTTTAGCTAACGTAGTAGAGAACCATCTGATTATGCCATGTATCAAATATGAATGCCTTAGACTTTGTAGATTGGGAGGAGAAGACTGTTGAACATGGTCTAATTGAGCATTTTTACGAACTTTGGACACCCAGGGAAGGGGTGTTTTTTAACCTAGAGGCATAATTTAATCAAAATTGATAGATAACAGCCAGGCTATGCAACACTCAAAATATAAGCCCTCTGCCTTAAAATCAAGAATTTTTTTTTTAACAAACTCAATTTTTTTCCATTTTTTTTTACCTCTAGTGCAGGGCAGTTTTTGACCCATGGAGAACAACTTTTAGTGATATAGTACAAAACCATCTAGTCATGCTACATACCAAATATGAATATCCTAGACCTTATAGTTTAAGAGATTTCAGAGTTTAAGAAATTGCTCTTATTAAGCATTTTTCCAAACTTCAGACCTTAGGGGTGGGGACATTTTTGACACAAGAGATTAAAATATTTAAAAACTTGGTAGAGAACCATATGATTCAGCTCTATACAAAATATAAAGGCCTTTGGCCTTGTAGTCTATGAAAAAACAACAACAAAGATTTACTAAAATTTCCCATTTTCTAAGCTGCGGTTACAAGACTTTTTCACGGAAATAAATTCTTTAAACAACTTTTGAAGAGCTTCACCCAAGGAACATCCCTGCAAGGTTTCAGCTTGATTGGCCAACTGGTTTAGGAGGAAAAGATTTTTAAAGATATTTAAAGAAAAATTAAAGATTCCCATTTTCTAATGCCGTGGCAACCAGAGTTTAGACGGAATTAAATTCTTTTAACAACTTTTGAAGAACTTCACCCAAGGAACATCCCTGCAAAGTTTCAGCTTGATTGGCCTACTGGTTTAGGAGGAGAAGATTTTTAAAGATATTTAAAGAATTACTAAAGATTCCCATTTTCAAATACCGTGGCAACCAGAGTTTTTGACGGAATTAAATTCTTTTAACAACTTTTGAAGAACTTCACCCAAGGAACATCCCTGCAAAGTTTCAGCTTGATTGGCCTACTGGTTTAGGAGGAGAAGATTTTTAAAGAAATTGTTGACAGATGGACAGATGGACGACAGACAAAGACCGATCACAATAGCTCACCTCGCACTTTGTGCTCAGGTGAGCTAAAATGTTTCTTATAAATGAATGATATGAGGATCCACCTTGATTTATTACTGGGTCATGTTGGCTGAAGTCCCTGGCCATCCCCTTGGTATACCAGGACCAGGTCCGACACCAAATAAGTCCTGCGTGGTATGGGTGTTAGATGCCTCTTTTATCATTGTAAAATTTCATCGTAGCACTGTCACTAAATCTTTCAAATTATCAGATCGCAGACAAACAACTAAACAAAATCAAGTTAGCAATCGATATCCAATACTGTAATTCACTTATCTCTGAATGGCGTTGACACATGTGAAAAACTTTGTTGATAGCAAATTTCGACCTCTATGATTTGTCTGATAGAAATGAGAATATGTGCAAACATTGTACATTGGTCCTTTCACTGCATTGCCTTTTTTTAGGTGATGAAACATTTCCAGCTCTACACAGCTGTTCTTAAAAGCAAGCAGTGCAAATTAAGGATAAAGTCCAAGTAAAACAATGATGAGGACCACTGTATTTCTTGAGAGTATTCAGGAGAGATAACCCAAGAATGTCCCTCATTGATTCGATGTAGGGGTAGTTTACAAGGTAAAGAGAATGATGTAAGGAGATTCAAACATAAAGAAGTAAAGAGTAATAAGATCAGGACTTTAGAATAACTTTGACATAGAACTTCGGCTATTGGGAGGTTCTAGGCAAAGGTATTCGACTGTATTTAAAACCCATTCAAAGTTTAAGGATGAGGGTTTAATGTCGCCAACCAACACTTAACTTTTTTGTTACATGCTACTGACCAAAATTTTTTTCAAAATAATGCTGCTTGATATTGAAGTGGAATTACGGTACTGTTAGAGCTGAGATGATTGACATTAACTTGGATAAGTTGTAACCCCTATTTTTCTATGCTTCCGAACCTGAAGTAGACTTAAAATCAAATTTCATTTTATTCTTTTAATGTTTTGAAATAACAGTCAGCAGAGGACAATGGGTGAAACCTGCTGGATGATTACAGTATAAAATTCTAACATTTTATTGTATGATATCCTATCATTATTTATCACATAATGTGATCACATTGCAAGGTCGAATGAAGGCCATTTAAAAGTATATTTTGTATTCCCAAACACGACTCCAATAATTGGTGGTCTACCAAAACCTCTCAACCAATTACCAGACAACAAAATTTTAGACCATGTAAAGTGAAAGGAGTTGCAGGCAAAAATTTAAGGTTTATGAAATCTCAGATTTTCTCACTTTTCTGGGGCATAAAGAATTGTTTTAAATGAAAAAATGCTTGCTTTTCAATGCTACTTGTCCAGGGACAAGTAAATACCAGGGCAAATTTTGGAATGGTACAAAATGGATCTCAAAGATAACTCATTCTGTATTGGAATACCAGAAAGATCATAATTGAAAGGTAGAAAACACTGTAGAAAACATCTGCTTGCTAAAATAAAATGCTTTGTTCCATTAATTGTTGACAACAATACTTTCTCAAATTTATCTCTTGACTTTTTTGCTGACAAATTCATTTTGAATTCCCACAAGTAGAAAACATGTCTAGTTGTCAACTTAGGACAAGAGGAGAAAATCTACAAACCACTGTCAATGACTTATTTACTTGTATACATATTGAATCTCAATGAAAAAGTTAGCAAGAGACTAATTCATACTTTGAACAGACGTCTGCAAATTGGACCGAGTCTAAATTTTGTTGTTTGGTAATTACTACTTCAAAATTCATACAATCTATCTTTCTATCAATTGAAATAAAACAAATTTATTCAATATTCTTGCTATGATTTTTTCAGTTGAAGAAGAGAACTGATGTAATTTTAGAACTTAGGGCTTGCATGTGACATTCTCATCAATGTCACATGATTGTGCTAGAAGCCCTGTAGCTGTGCAGCCTTGAAAGTCGAATAATCAAGTGCATTTAGGAGTTTGTTCCATTAATAATCTTAAGAAGCTGTGAATTATTATCTAGCATAATACTGAGAGTGGAGTGAAGACTCTGATCAGATTATGCACAGGCTATTGGCTATACTCTGCCCACACACATGTACTTATAAGAAATACATGTATCACACACAGGTTAATTAATAAGAAATCTTACTAGCTGTTCAGAAAAGAAAATGCAGCAAATTCAAAATAGATTCATTTACACACTAACACCTTTGACCCTACCTTGCACCTTTGCACCTTTCATCAAATTTAGCATGATACTAACTAAAGCTCTCTCAATTACTCTAATAGGAAGGTAACATAAACTATATTATAATCAAACTGAAACAATAGTGATAATATTCTTGTGAATATCTCTTGTCACTGACATTGAACACACCATTTAATCCATTGTCAAGAACACAGATTGATGAAACAAAGCTTGGGACTTTGACCCGATGGGACATTCAATTTGTTTCCAGTATTCAGCACACCTGTCAATACCAGGTCAAAAATGAGAATATAGAAGATAATTGTAGACATTATTTCAAATACAACTTACAAATTGAATAAACAGATTTGTGTGATTTTATTGAAGTCATTTAATTTTGTGATAAATTCACTTTTCCAGAGCAAATGCTACATTTCGATGTCATCTTTATAAAAAAAAAGAAAAGCACTTAAAACTCAACATAAATCAATCTAATCTACTGGATGCCAAATTTAGTCCATCAGTATTCTTCCATCAAAATAGTATGAATGTTCAAAGTCTAGAGTAAACATAAGTTGTTGATCCACCAAGAGCTGGTCACAGTCATGTGACAAATGCCCGCAAAGGACAGGGTCAAGCATGTTTCACTTTGATTTGTTTTGTTAATACAACCACAGGCATTTGTGATCCATATGTCTAGGTTTTTGATGAATTAAATTTTAATACAGATAATAATTTCTACAAATACAGAATGAAATCGAGAAATGCATTATGGACAGATTTTTCTGAGGTCAAAAGTAGGTCAAAGGTCAAGGTCACTGGGTCAAGGTCAAGGTCATGTAAAGTGGTCCACCCAAGTAGCATCTGTCCAAATATGGAAGCAATCCATTGAAGAATAAGAGAGTAAATATAAGTTAACCATTTCTGACGCAATTTAACCATTCTGGACGCCCCTTTGACCCCAGATTGTGACCTTGACCTTTGAGATAGGAACCTGGGTCTTTTTTGCGACACGTCGTCTGAAGGTGGTGAACATTTGGATGAAAGAAATTTGTACCTGCTTGCATGATTGTAGAAGTTACAGAGCAGACAAGGCAAAAAGTCCCCATTTTTTACCTTTGACCCCAGATTGTGACCTTGACCTTTGAGATAGGAACCTGGGTCTTTTCTCAACACATCATCTGAAGGTGGTGAACATTTGTTTGAAAGAAATTTGTACCTGCGTGCTTGATTATAGAACTTACAGAGCGGACAGGGCAAAAAGTCCCCATTTTTGACCATTGACCCAAGATTGTGACCTTGACCTTTAAGATAGGAACCTGGGTCTTTTCTCAACACGTCATCTGAAGGTGGTGAACATTTGTTTGAAAGAAATTTGTACCTGCGTGCATGATTATAGAAGTTACAGAGCAGACAGGGCAAAAAGTCCCCATTTTTGACCATTGACCCTAGATTGTGACCTTGACCTTTAAGATAGGAACCTGGGTCTTTTTCATGACACGTCGTCTTATAGCAGTGAACATTTGTGCAAAGTTATATTAAAATCCACTATTGCATGTAGAAGTAACAGAGCGGACACGAAAGCGGGGCGGACAGACTTACTGACTGACTGACAGGCAGTCGGACAGTTTTATTACTATATGCCTCCCTTTGGGGGCATAAAAACAGGTACAAGTCATTAACCCTTTTCTGCACAAACCTGGGATTTTACATGCCTGTGAATTTTTACTTGAGGAAACATTGTGATAGAAGAAGAAATTGCTAATAACAAGCAATTACTTCTTTTACCACAATATTTTCTACAACTTGGGATGGTTTGATTTAAATTGCATCCAAATTTCATTGTTGTCTGCAACCTCTTTAAATTTGGACCCGTCTAAAGTTTCAAAAAACAGGAATGGGTTACATGTTTTCTTGAAACTAGTTGAATGGAGTGACTGTGTTAACACATCATGTTTGTGGGCAACCAAGTAAAACCTTGTAACTGAAGTTTCATTAAGTTACAAATTATGATCCACAGATTATGATATAGAAGACGACATGTTGCCTTCATCCATAAATTGCCTGTCAGTTAAAAGCAAATCAATACAATCATTAATTTTAGACCTGTACTGCAATATTGTAATTTAAGCCATCCCAACCAAATGACACTTTTTGACATCCCTCAAAAAACAATAAGAACTAGAAGTTGTCACAAAGCAGACTAATACCCCCAACAGCACTTGTCCATATACAAGTGCTATCCACCAAAGGGCCGTAACAAATAATGCACTTTTTAATTAAAGGGCCACAACTCCCACAAAAATCAATGGACTATAACCAAAATAGGATATGCACATGTCTGACTTATAGCAAGTGTTTCTGTGAAATTTGAATAAAATCTGTCCAATGATTGCTGAGAAATTGAGCAGACAAGATTTTTCATCAAAGGGCCATAACTCAATTAAAAATCAATGAACCATAACCAAAATACAATATGCACATTTCTGCTTGATACTGATTAGATCGGTGAAGCTAGATTAAAATCCATGCAATAGTTGCCAAGAAATTGAGCAGACACGAAAAAGCTACAGAAATGTAAAAGAAATGGACTTTTTAATTAAAGGGCCATTAATCTGTCAAAAATAAATGGACCATAACCAAAATGGTATATGCACATGTCTGACTTATACAAGGTCTTTTTGTGAAATTTGAATCCAATCCGTCCAATGGTTGCTGAGAAATTAAGCGGACAAGATTTTTACCAAAGGGCCATAACTCTGTCAAAAACCAATTGACTGTAACCAAAATAGAATATGCAGTTCCCTGCTTGATACTGATTATATCAGTGAAGTTTGAATAAAATCAGACGAATAGTTGCTGAAAAATTGAGTGGACATGAAAAAGCTACGGACCGACGGACCAACCGACCGACGGAACGAAGGACGGACAAGCTGACTCCTTTATATCCCCAAACATAGTTTTGGGGGGTATAAAAACATTGTAAAATATGAAAAATAGCTGGCAACAAGCAATTTCTTTATTTTCACAATTTTTTCTTCCCAGACAGTTAAAAAAAATCTAAAATTTCATAAAATTTAAAGCAATATGTTCCCTTGAAATATACAACAAGAGCTGCGTATATACGTGCAAAGGGGCATGTCAGTAACCTTGCCTTGTCAGTTATGTTAGCTTGAATGATAGCTCATGCATTTTATCAATAGAAAGATCTTGTTACCTGAAAAATATTGTACGTTTACACTTGAGAAACTTGACAGCTTTCAAAACCATTGTTAAATTTAAAACCGTTGCCATGAAAAATGTAGGAAAAGATGTGCATACAAGACATTCAGAATGTAAGAGAAGTTGTGCTCACAAGAAATACAGTGATTTTCATTCAATACAAGGGCAGATAATTCAAGATGACTCAAGAACAACTGGAGTGATTAGAATTTCAAAGGTCTTATGCACAACAACAAATCATAGAGACTAATTGTGGAGAATTTCAGCTCATTGCCATCAAAAAATTTGGATAAGATGTGCATACAAGACATTAAGTGTTTTTGTCAAATCAAGGGTAGATAATTCAAGATAACTAGAAAATGACTGGAAAGATTTGAATTTCAAAGGTCTTATGCACAACTAGACATCATAGGGAGTAACTGTGCAAAGTTTCAGCTCTTTCCCATTGATAGTTTACGAGAAGTTGCGCACACAAAAAATGCTAACGGACAGACAGACAGACGGATGGATGGACAGACAGACGGACATACTAAAATTATAGAGATACATTGTGGCCAGTTTCTGTTAAATTCTATGTAAATTGTAGGAGTTTTGTACAAAATAAAATGTAAATTTATGTAAATGTAATGTTACTTTGTTAAGTCAAGGGCCGATTATTCAGGAACAACTTGACATTTCAAACAAATTCTAGTCCTACGGACAAGTATACATCACACAAAGTCATTGTAGCAAATTTCAGTTTATTCCCATTCAGAATGTAAGAGAAGTTGTGCTCACAAGAAATACAGTGATTTTCATTTAATACAAGGGCAGATAATTCAAGATAACTCAAGAACAACTGGAGTGATTCGAAATTCGAAGAACTTATGCACAACTTGACATCATAGGGAGTAACTGTGCAAAGATATGGCTCATTCCCATCGATAGTTGCGCACACAAAAAATTGCTAATGGACGGACAGACAGATAGACAGACAGACGGACAAACGACCGGGCCATAACATAATACGATCCTTGGGGCGTATAACAATGTAAATAAGAAAAACTTACTCGAGGCCAAAGAGCATAAATAGATATGACGATTAAAATTCTAAGATCTAAATAATTCTCTCTAGTAAGCCTACAATTTATGAGAGAATTTTCGATATTTTAAATTGTTACCAATCACAATTTAAGGTTTGTTTACATAAAACTTTGATGTCGGTGACGACGTTTTATTTTTCAACAGCCATTCAAACATTTATCTTGGTAATGCAGATTAATGAAATTGTTGGAAAAGTTAAGTAATCAACTCATGTGGATCTAACCGTCAATGAAGAAGGTTAGCAAGGGTTTCCGTGGAGAATTGGGTGTATTGGACTCAATCTCCAGATGTAAATAAGCATGAGTTAACAAGGTTCCAAATTGTCACAAGATACGCCCGTCACACTGCTTAATATTAACTGGGGGTTTGAATAGAACTGATGTTATTTTAAATGAATATTTTTTGTCAAACAAAGTATGAAAAACAACAAAGGGCAATAACTCAAAATATACGCTAGGTAGAGTTATGGTTCTTGTACACTGCACTTCCACTTGGTGAGCTCTATCCATCCATGAAGTTTCATGATTCTAGCTATTATACTTTTAGAGATATACTCCGGACAAGATTCAAGTATGAAAAACAGAAAAGGGCAATAACTAAATAAATAGGCCAGGTAGAGTTATGGTTCTTGTGCACTGCACAACCCCATGGTGAGATCTATCCATCCATGAAGTTTCATGATCCTAGCTATAATACTTTTAGAGATATACTCCGGACAAGATTCAAGTATGAAAAACAACAAAGGACAATAACTCAAAAAATAGGCTAGGTAAAGTTATGGTTCTTGTACACTGCACTCCCACTTGGTGAGCTCTATCCATCCATGAAATTTCATGATTCTAGCTATTATACTTTTAGAGATATACTCCGGACAAGATTCAAGTATGAAAAACAACAAAGGGCAATAACTCAAAAAATAGGCCAGGTAGAGTTATGGTTCTTGTGCACTGCACTCCCCCTTGGTAAGATCTATACACCCATAAAGTTTCATGATCCTAGCTATAATACTTTTAGAGATATACTCCGGACAAGATTCAAGTATGAAAAACAACAAAGGGCAATAACTCAAAAAATAGGCCAGGTAGAGTTATGGTTCTTGTGCACTGCACTCCCCCTTGGTGTGATCTATACACCCATAAAGGTTCATGATCCTAGCTATAATACTTTTAGAGATATACTCCGGACAAGATTCAAGTATGAAAAACAACAAAGGGCAATAACTCAAAAAATAGGCCAGGTAGAGTTATGGTTCTTGTAGACTGCACTCCTACCTTGTGAGCTCTATCCATCCATGAAATTTCATGATTCTAGCTATTATACTTTTAGAGATATACTCCGGACAAGATTCAAGTATGAAAAACAACAAAGGGCAATAACTCAAAAAATAGGCCAGGTAGAGTTATGGTTCTTGTGCACTGCAATCCCCCTTGGTGAGATCTATATACCCATAAAGTTTCATGATCTTTATGAGTATAGGTAGAGTTATGGTTCTTGTGCACTGCACTCCGTATTGATGAGAAGAATATAACTGCCAAGTTTAAAGTCAATCGGACTTACGGTGACAGAGTTATGCTCCGGACAAAGAAGTGGACACCGCCCGGACATCACGGGTGATCCCATAATACGTCCCGTCTTCGACGGGCGTATAAAAATCAATCAGAAATTTTCAGAGACCTTTACTCAAACCCTTCTTGGGTACCCATATTAAACCTTGTCATGCTGAACCCAGAATATTCCGGTTTTGGCAGGAAGTGTAGACTAGGATCAGACTGCACTTATGTGCAGGCTGATCTTAGTCTATACCTCCTGCTTGTACTTATCCTGCCATTGTTGTTTATGACGTTGATTTCTAAAACAAAAGTTAATTTTTGAACAACAAGTTCTATCAGTGCTTTCAGCCCTATGATTTGACAGCAATTCAGTAAGATGGTTTATTCAGCATGACAAGGGTTAAGAAGGCTTTTGTTTGCTTTAGTGACCAATTCACAATAGATGGTTGATATCGTTTTTTAAATTATCGTCCGTGACTTCTTACAATTTAGACGAGTCTAAAATGTTCTTGTGTGGTAATGGTTTAAACATTTTCATGGATAGATTAACCCATTCCTACACAATCACATTCTTTGAAGCCCCTCTATATTTAAGCTTTGGAAAGCATTGTGCAAAAAGAAGAAATTGCTTGTAACAAGCAATTTCGTCATTATCTATCATGTTTTTTACTCCAAAGGACAAAGAGTTTCAAAATTTCATAAACTATAAATTGTCATATGCAGTTATTATTTAAAATTAATTTAATTTTTAATCTAATTTAAAAATCATTGTTTGATAAAAGGTTAGCCCTTTCCTGTTTTTCAAAAATTGCAGGCTGAAAAAAAAAGTTGCACACAACAATTAAAAGTTGGTGTAATCTAAAAATTAAGCAGCCTACAGGTTAAACTAGACATTGTTGCAAAGCGGACTAATACCAGCGCTTATCCATATACAAGTGCTATCCCCCAAAGGGCTATAAGAAAAAAACAGACTTTTTAATTAAAGGGCCATAACTCAGTCAAAAATCAATGGACCACAACCAAAATAGGATATGCACATGTCTGACTGATATCGAGTCTTTCTGTGATCTTTGAATCCAATCCTTCCAATGGTTGCTGAGAAATTGAGCGGACACGATTTTTCACCAAAGGTCCATAATTTCATCAAAAATCAATGGACCGTAACCAAAATGGAATATGCACATCTCTGCTTGATACTGATTATATCAGTGAAGTTTGAATCAAATCCGTCTAATGGTTGAGCAAACACGACAAGCCGATTCCTATTTCCCCCCGAAAATATATTTTTGGGGGTATAAAAAATATTTTGGGAAAAGAAGAAATTACTTCTTAAAAGCAATTTTTTCTTTTCCCATGTTTCCTAAATCACAAATCACAGGAATGTAAAAACAAGAAATTGTGTTAAAGTAAAGCTTATTCAAGTCGAAGTTACCATGTTAACCCTTTCCGTAGACTAGACCAAATTGAAAGAGGTTGCAGACAACAATTAAAACTGGATGCCATTTGAAAAGGAACTATCCTAAGTGGTAGAAAATATTGAGGAAAAAGGAGAAATTGCTTGTGTCAAGCAATTTCTTCTTTTTCCTCAATGTTTTCTCGAGTATGAAATCACAGGAACGTAAAATCCCATATTTGAACAGGAAAGGGTTAAGGTTGCTTAACAATAGCTTGCTTCAAGCTTAGGTTTCATGTTTTGGAGAATATGTTTTGCAAATCAGGATCCATTTGATATCTCAGACAAACTGCATTGTCAGAGTAGAGATGGCCTGGCTATCAATCCATCAATAATCAGGCTATCTAGCTTTTTGACATTATGACTGTGTAAGGAAAAAACTGCCACACATTTTCTGAGTTCAATTGAACTCCTTCAATTATTGAACCTCTTTCCACTTTTTAAACAAATATTTTAGCTTTTCAAAAGGCAAATATAATTAGTGAATAAATAAGTAGGCCATTGACTTTCTGGACTCTCCAAAACTTTTCCAAACAATCTTTATACAATCAGTTGTAAAAAACAGGTGAAAGAGTTGAAAAATAAAGTTCTTGTTACAAGCAATTTCTTCTTTTCCACAATGTTTTGTTTTTTTTTTCAAGTAGAAAAACAAAGGGATGTAAAAATCTGGTATTAAACATGAAAGGGCTAAGACAGTCTTTTTTGAACTGAAATCTTCTCTTATCTAACTCTCAGCTCTCACTCCCCCATTCCCCCCACCCAAAAAAAACTTAAAGCCGCTATAGGTTTACCCCGTCAATTCCTATTTCAATACAGTAATGCATAATCTGTATTCCTATACTTCACTACGGTTGCCTTTAGATGCCTAAACCCATTCCTAAATAACATTGCCTACTACCTTCCTCAATAAAATACATTGGAAAAACATTGTATCAACCAATTTCTTCATTTACCTCATTGTTTTTTTTTACCAAGATAGACAGAGAAATAAAAAATTCTCTCAACTTAATATTGTCATCTGCAACTTATTTGTATTTGGGCTAATTTATATTTTGTTTGTTTTATGGTAATTGGTAAATATGATACATCTGCCATTTATAACAGCTACCTAATACCAACTTTTAAGCACACTTAAATTTTCTTAATAATCAGATAGTGCAAGTCTCTTTAAAAACCAAGAGTTACAGTTGACAATAACCCATTCCTGCTCAATCCTGCTTTTTCAGAACCCCTAGAAAAATACCAAGAAAAATATTGAGGACATTGAATAAGCTGCTTGTATAGATCTACAATAGACTGGTACCTGACTGTCGACTTTAATAAAGCCGACAGGTAATTGGTTGTTATCTCATAAAAAAGGGGATTTTGTTGGAAAGAAAAAAAAGAGGGAAAAAGGAAATCTCATATATTCTACATTCCAAAATATCACTTCTTAAGGGAAACATTTAATGTACATGTATTTAGGACATTGACCTATCCTGACATATCTAAAAATTTTGACTTACCTCTAGATGAATATAAAGAATCAGTTTGGAATCTGTATCCAAGCTGAAGATGAGCCCACGAAATTACGCAATTCTCCAATTGTCGAGGTGGAGATGTTTCAGATCAACAAATAAAGTAAAACGTGAATTTTTCTCATTAAGGGCTAAAAATAGATAATCAGGTTACCTCTGTCACTGAACCATAAAATAACATATTGGGTAAAAAGTCTGTATTTAACTTCATTCCCAACATGACAAAGCCTTTTATACCACTCAAATAAGGTTTTATTCTTCCAATAACCCATTCCCACCCAGCAAAAATCTTAGAGTAGTCAAAATTCAAAGATGTTGAAGTAAAGTGTATGAAATTGCAGGTTTTCTCTTTTTTAGTTTGTGGGTAGAAAACATTGTAGAAAATGAAGAAATTGCTTGTTACAAGCAATTTCTTCATTTTCCACAATGTTTTCCAGATTGCTTTACTTGAGGAGCCTCATTG
The DNA here is from genome assembly GCA_946902895.1 of Fragum fragum. Classification (NCBI taxonomy): domain Eukaryota; kingdom Metazoa; phylum Mollusca; class Bivalvia; order Cardiida; family Cardiidae; genus Fragum; species Fragum fragum. Next base: position 10,794,278 of record OX336373.1, on the reverse strand, counting down.
TATGGGAATGGGTTAAAGTCAAACCCGAAAAGATGTGGCATGTGAATTCTTATCTGCAACTTCTTTCAACTTATAGCAGTCTACAATTTTGTCATCTGGTCATGAGTGGTTTATTCAATACCACAAAGTCTTCCATTTTGGCTTCACGTATACTTAGAAAACATTATGGCAAAAGGAATTTCTTCATTTCCCACAATGTTTTCTTCCACAAAGAGGAAAAATTATCAAAATTGTCTACAACTTTATTTTCAATTCAGACCAGTCTAAATATCCATCGGACCAGCCTAAAACTTTGTCATTTTCATCTATTTATATATTATTTCCATACCATAAAATCTTTCACTTCTGTGAAAAACTAAGAAAAACACTGCAGCAAAAAGATCAATGACCTGTAAAAAGACCACACAACATGACATCTAACACTGCAGCAAAAAGATCAATAACCTGTAAAAAGACCACACAACATGACATCTGACACTTATTTCAAGGCATCTTTTTATTCCAAAATCCATCACCAAACGGCAAAATTTGGACTGGTCCAAAATTAAAGCAGTTGCAGACAGCAATTACTAAATTATGAAATTTTATTTTTTTTTTTTAACAGAACATATCTTTTATTTACATCCAGGTACATTATTGTACAATATGGACAAATGTAATACAAATGCATATAATAAACAATGTAAACACTTCCGGATAGCCAAAATGTAAGGACTAATATATATTTAATAGTGGAAGGCGATGAAAAAATCTTATATAATATTATTATGATTATTAATGAGGGATAGAAGTTTTTTTACTAATCTATTTATTATTCATTTATTTATTTACTTTTTATGTAATATTTAATATTGCCTTTTTGCTTCCAGGAGCCAGCAACCACAGCTTGAGATAAGCTGTAGTTACAGGCTTCTAGGCATGATTGGTTTACCCGAGTTTCTACAAAGAGGAAATTACCCCCTTTTACCCCCCTTATCCGAAACGAAAACAAAGATGGGATATGGGGGGACTAATGTTTTCGAGCGTGTGTTAACCCTTTTCTTACCTTGATTAACGAAATTTTAGACCTGTCCCATCCCAAAGGTTATGCAGACAAAAAAAGTAAATTTAATTTGAGAAATAATAATCACCAAGTACGTAATACTGTGCTATGGAAAAAGAAGGTGTGCTTATTACAAGCAATCTCTTTCTCCCCCACAATGTCTAGACAATTATAGAAACATAGGAACATAAAACTAGGATTTGAATAGAAAAGGGTTAGGGGTTACGTAGATTTGCGCACAGTACTAATGACTAGGTTAAATCATCCGCTTCGCATAGCGGTATCGTCTAGCATAAATTTGTGTGTTGTCCAATCAGAGAGGAGTTGAACATTCACGTGAAAGTGGAGCTGATCTAATTGTGTTTTCCATGAATGAAATTCCGTAAGTGGATTACTATATTTAATTCGCTAGAAGAAACATTATAGCTATTACAAACTTTTCCGAGTAGTAAACTCAAGAAGAATAATTTCGATTCTGTCTTTTTATGAAGACGACGATTATTCACAAACAATGTCTTCGCCAAAAATGATCTCTCGTAGATTTTTTCAACTAATTCTGGGTAGAAAATAGTGTTTGGCAATTGGTTTAAAATCATAATTGATTATCAGTTTTTAGTTGGAAAAATAAATCAACTAATGATCAATTACATAATCAGTTTCTTTGAAATCAATTAAGTACTCTATGTTTGTATGTTAGCATTATTATAGCATTACTGCTACTGCTCCCTACTTTGATTTTTAGCTCACCTGAGTATGATCTGCTCATGGTGAGCTTTTGTGATCATCCAATGTCTGTCACCGTCATGTGGCGTGTGACATCAACAATTGAAGCATTTCACTATAGAGGCCACATTTTGAACAAATCTTCATGACACTTGGCCAGAATAATTGTTAGGTCATAAGGATGATCCCTATTAATTATGGCAAGGTTCTGTTAGAAAACACAGGAAAAGGCGCCTTGATGACAATTTCTTTGTTTACTCTCTAGAGGCTACAAATTTGGCCCAATCTGCATGAAACTTTGTCAGAATAATTGTTAGGTCATAAGTATGGACCCTATTGAATTTGGGAAGCTTCTTTTGGATAAACAGAAAAAGGGGCCTTAATGACAATTTATTTGTTTACACTATAGATTCCACAGTTTTGGATTAATCTTCATGAAACTAGTTATAATTATTTGGCTCCAGTTGCATTTTTTAACAGCAGATGATTCAGGTGAGTGATTTAGGACCATCATGGTCCTCTTGTTTACAATGTCTTGATTATGACGGTTACATCATTTGTTTTAAAACTTGTAAGCTGTTGAAACTGTTGATTTTGCATTTTTGACAGAGACTTGGTTAATCCTCAAGACAGGGTTAAAGTGAGTTTCCTAAGTAAAAGATTTTTACCAGAGAATAAGAAGTGAAACAAGACCAAATTAGTGACATTGATATTGCCAGATGACTTGACATACATCAATGATTTGTACCATCATATCAAGCAGTGAATAATCTAGATTTTGTCTTCTGTGAGTCCCCAAGGATTCACATATCTGAAACTTGCAAGGTCCCAGAAAAAAAGACAAGTCCAGCATAGAAAACAAATGAGTTCCAAATGAGTTAAAAAAATCATAATCAAGTGCAAGCAAACAGCAATTTTCATTTTCTGTTTCTAATACCAATTAGGCCTATTTTCAAAGGAAGGATTCAACTCCTAAAAATAATCATTTGACCATAGATTATGAAAATATAAATAATCAAAGGCCTAAATGGCCTCAATTGAAGTCAGGATTGAATATCCGTAACCAGAATGATAATCAAGCCATTCTCTGATTAGTCTTTTAAGTGTTCCTTATCATAAAATCAAATTTGAAGAAGAGTAAGATATTCAAATTTTCAAAGATTTCCTTTTTTTCTCTATGACATATCGTTGCTATTCTGTGCAAACCGCGTATGTCATTTTTGGCTCAAAATTTTCATACGCTCTTGTGAAAGGTGGTAACTTTATCCATATTCTGCAAAAATACTGGACAGGGTAGTCAATTGGACCACAGAGAACTTGACATGTGACAAAATTCTGGACATGAGTTGGATGATTTTTTGTTCCTTCGAAAACAGCCTATCAGACAAACAAAACACTGTCAGAAGAAGTCGTGATAATTTTTTATGGAAATCCATCTGAATATGTCAAATGGGTGAGTGAAATGGTAGTTTAAACCTAACACAGATTAAAACTTTACTACAGCACTTTATTGCAACGTTTTTAGGAGTTGTAATCACAGAGAAAGATGACTAGTCAGAAATTCGTATTGTCTGTCGTTTTTGTTAAAAAATTTTACACTGTGTTTCTGATGGTTCTCGAGCTATAATCAAGATTTAATAGATAAAGAACATTATCAAACATGACAAGCATTTTATTCGGGGGTTTCCTGGTTTAAATGAGTTAAAACAAGTTTTACGAGAATTTCGAATGCATTTTCATAGCGCTCTATCGCGCAAATTTAATTTATATGCGCTTTTCGAACTAAAATCTTTAACATATTTCTTAGGTATAAGGAAGCGATTTTCAACTATACAATATACCAATATAATATTTTACAGGATAACACGATACTCTTTTACGGAATGAATGTTTTTAGACCAAATGGATACTTAATATCAATACCGATCGGCAGAATTGATAGGAATTAAAGCGGCTTATAATTACCTAACTTGTTTTTAAGCAAAAGATTTGGAAGCGCTATGGACCCTAAATATACATATTGTACATTTAGATGTATATTAAGAGTCCCTGGAAGTATCTAGCACTAAAAATGAAACTTTTCCTTGTATAATTATTACCAATGCAATGTTAGGATGAATAGAGACGTGAAGCTTGTATATATTTAGCCTTAAACTACATGAAACAAGAGGCCCAGTGGGCCTTAACGGTCACCTGAGTAAAAGAGCACCAAGACAAGTGATTTTGTTTGAAAGAATTAGAAAAAGGTTTGGTTGAAATCCCCTCAGTAGTTCTTGAGAAGAAGATGAAAATGTTTAAAAGTTACCAAAAATGACCCCCTTTTGGTCCCCATTTTAGGCACTCCTGACCTCCAGCCTTTTAATTTTCATAAATCTGTATAATCAGTACCCAATGATGCTTTTCACCAAGTTAGTTTGAAATTGGCTTAGTACTTCATCAGAAGAAGGTGAAAATGTGAATTTTTTAAAATGATGAACTTTGACCTCTGGGTGTGGCCCCATACATGACCCCAGGGGCATGAATTTCACAATTTATGATATACCTGTCCTAGTTGTCATGCACACAAAATATTTAAGCTCTGGCATTAACGGTTTATTAGAAGAAGATTTTTAAAGAAGTACCAAAAATTACCCCTTTTTGGCCCCTATTTGGGCCCCTTTGACCCCAGAACCCCTATTTTCACAAACTTGAATTGGCATCCCCCAATGATGCCTTTTACCAAGTTTGGTTGAAATCCGCCCAATAGTTCTTGAGAAGAAGATGAAATATTTAACAGTTACCAAAAATTACCCCCTTTTGGTCCCCATTTTAGGGCCCCCTGACCCCCTAGCCTTATTATTTTCACAAATCTGAATAACCATTACCAAATGATGCTTTCAACAAGTTTGTTTGAAATTGGCTTTGTACTTCATCAGAAGAAGATGAAAATGTGAATTTTTTAAAATGATGAACTTTGACCTCTGGGTGTGGCCCAATACATGACCCCAGGGGCATGAATTTCACAATTTATAATATACCTGTCCTAGTTGTCATGCACACAAAATATTTAAGCTCTGGCATTAACGGTTTATTAGAAGAAGATTTTTAAAGAAGTACCAAAAATTACCCCTTTTGGCCCCTATTTGGGCCCCTTTGACCCCCAGAACCCCTATTTTCACAAACTTGAATTGGCATCCCCCAATGATGCTTTCTACCAAGTTTGGTTGAAATCCGCCCAGTAGTTCTTGAGAAGAAGATGAAATATTTAAAAGTTGCCAAAAATTACCCCCTTTTGGTCCCCATTTTAGGGCCCCCTGACCCCCTAGCCTTATTATTTTCACAAATCTGAATAACCATTACCAAATGATGCTTTTCAACAAGTTTGTTTGAAATTGGCTTTGTACTTCATCAGAAGAAGATGAAAATGTGAATTTTTTAACATGATGAACTTTGACCTCTGGGTGTGGCCCCATACATGACCCCAGGGGCATGAATTTCACAATTTATAATATACCTGTCCTAGTTGTCATGCACACAAAATATTTAAGCTCTGGCATTAACGGTTTATTAGAAGAAGATTTTTAAAGAAGTACCAAAAATTACCCCTTTTTGGCCCCTATTGGGCCCCTTTGACCCCAGAACCCCTATTTTCACAAACTTGAATTGGCATCCCCCAATGATGCTTTCTACCAAGTTTGGTTGAAATCCGCCCAGTAGTTCTTGAGAAGAAGATGAAAATGTATAAAAGTTAACGGACGACGGACGACGGACGACGCACGACGGACGACGCACGACGACGGACAAACGATGATTGCAATAGGTCACCATGACCATTCGGTCAGGTGACCTAAAAAGGGATCAACTGGAATCTTCGTAAGATAAATACTTGAAAAAGAGATTGGTTCCAATGCAAATCAACCAGAGGTCACATTTCAAAAAAAAATAGTTCACAGATTATTCTGGATTCAGAAAATGAGCAAGGTGCGAAAATTTCGACCATAGTTAGTCTGCGCAATACGTGCAGTTTGACTGGGGTCGACACTTTACGCAATATCCAGAAGGTCCCTTTTAGCCCACATGTCATATATGTTAACAGCTTTTGTGATTTAATTTTCAGAGAATGTCTAATTCATCAGGTTCACCTCCTGAAGATGATTGGATTTGTGCTGTGTGTCAACAACGTCCTTTTGATAGCTTAGTTCTAGAATATCAGTTAATTGGAGGTGAAGAGATTTTATTGAAGGATTCTAATGGTGATATTTGGCTGTTCTGTTATGGGTGTGGTGACCATTTTCATCTTAAATGTATAGATGATGACTATTAGATTACAGATCCTCTCCTTCTCTATTACTGTTGCTACTGTGAAGATGTCCAGTAAGATCAACAGCACCGCATGTTATTTTTCTACCTATCATAATTGGATAATATCTTGTTACAGTGTATCCTAGCTTTATCAAGACCTGGACAATATAACAATGACTTCACGAGGAAAATTAATGGTTTCTCTGGCCTTCCATATATAACAATGACTTCACGAGGAAAATTAATGGTGTCTCTGGCCTTCCAGAGAAGCAAAAACTCAAATGAAACAGGCAAATGCAAAAAGTCAAACAAACCAACTAAATTCGCAGATTTTGTTCAAATAACTGGTACATCAGTAAAGAGAGTTCACAATGAAAATATTGATAGTGATACATGTAGTTCTGATTCAGATATTAGCTATGACAGTGACGACTCGGCAAGAGATCCTGAATGGAAACTTTCAAAGAAAGATGAAAAGTGCATGCTTGAATCATCTGACGATTCAGATAGAGATCGAAGTTGTGTTAAGAAGAGAAAACAACAAAGTAAATCTAAGAATGACAGAGTTTCTCAGGGTACAATAAACTAGAGGCACTTGAGCGCCTGTATCGCTCCACAGGCATGAATGTACTGATTAAGCAAATTTTTGCATGAATTCAAAATAAACTGATTTGTTTTGTTTTGTTTGTTTGAATGGGGTTTTACGACGCTTTCAACAATCTTTCAGTTATATCGCAGCGGCAGGAGCACCTAACAATGGAATCCTGGTATTTCTCACACCAGCACTACCATTACATCCTTTCCTAGCCTCCAGCTGCTATCCCACATAGGACTATGATTATCGACCCATTGGTGAGAGACAAATAGTCGGAAAGGATGAGTGCCGCCGTTGGGGATCGAACCCGGGACTTCTAGATTGACAGTCCAATGCGCTACCAAATGCGCTATGACGGCGGCTCAAAATAAACTGAACGTAAGGAATATAAATCTAAGTTATTGAAATCTTAGAAATAGCTCTAGAGAACTATATAAATTTTTCATTGTTTTTTACAAAAAACAAGTTATGTAAATTCATTATGTATAATTTTCACTGTATACCATACATGGACATAACCCACCACCATAATAGCCATGTTTTTCAACAAATCAAAATTATGTGAAGGAATCTGACAAACAGTCATCTGAGAATCATTTCTGTGAAATTTGGTTGAAATCAATCAACAGGTTCTAAAAAATTTACAAAGTTTTCAGAATATACCATAAATGGAAATTAGACCTGATCATTAAAGCCATACTTTTCATCTAAATAAAAATTCTTTTATATAATCTGATAAAAGGTCACCAAAGGATTGATCTGGTCAAAATTTACAAAGTTTTCAGAATATACCATAAATGGAAATTAGACCTGATCATTAAAGCCATACTTTTCATCTAAATAAAAATTCTTTTATATAATCTGATAAAAGGTCACCAAAGGATTGATCTGGTCAAATCCATCCATTGTTTTCTGAGAAGAATAATTTCAAAGCTTTTACCATATATGGAAATTAGCCACGCCCACTAAAGCTATGTTTTTCAACAGATCAAAATTCTTTGAAGGAATCTGATAGAGGGTCACCCAAAGATCATTTCTGAGAAATTTGGTTGAAATCCATCACGGGTTTATGAGAAGAAGAATTTCAAAGCTTTTACCATATATGGAAATTAGTCCTGCCCATTAAAGCCATGTTTTCATTCGATCAAAATTCTGTAAAGGAAACTGATAGCGGGTCACCCAAGGATCATGTCTGTGAAATTTGGTTGAAATCTGTCAGTACTTTCTGAGGAGAAGATTTTCAAAGGAAAAGTTTATGGACGGTTGGATGGACACAACTCCATGACAATAGCTCTCTGGCTTTCAGCCAGTGGAGGTAAAAATCAAGTACAATCATTAAAAGCTAGTACTGTAAACAAAACATCCATTGTGATTACAACTAACACGGACAAAAATAACAATATTCAGGAAGAGCTGGTTGATATAACTATCGAAGAAAATAACAGTACTCAGTGTCAAAACCCACCAATGTAAGTTGCAGAAATAGAAGTAGAAACGAGCAATGGACCAGAAGTAGCTACAGATACGGTTAATTGTCAAGAGCCAATACCAAAAAAAGCTAAGAAAGGGATGGGTAATCCAGAAACTTGGACCAGAAATTTGAATAAAATCTGAGAATGGAGGGTAAAGCTTACAGAGGTGTCAAAATGGTAGGAGGGAAAAAGTATTACTGTTCAAATAGACCTGAAAGAATACTAAGTGATAGAAATTGTAGCAGACGTTGTGAGAAGTCTAGAAAATGTAAAGCTATAGGCGATGATGCAAGAAAAGAGATTTCACAGCCTCTTGGACCAAAATGGATTGGAATGAGAAGAAATCTCTTGTGGCCAACAATGTGAGAAGAGTAGAATCACAGAGAAGGTCCTCTGAAAGTAGAAAAAACATACAAATATAATTTGAGAGATAGTGATGTTCAATTACCCGTCTGCAAAGAAATGTTTCTTTCTACTCTAGGTATATCAGAGCATACTGTGTATGAGTGGTTGATGAACAGAGATTCAAGTGGCCTTCCAATGGAAAGTGAAGCTGATAAATCAGCACGCAGTTAGACAAGACAGTCTATCTTTCCTGGGAATGAAAGTGTGACAAAGTTCTTTGAAGCAATCCCTAAAATGCCATCTCACTATTGTCGTGCTTCATCTGACAAAATTAACGTAGAACCGACGTATTCGTCATTTACACATCTATTCAAAGTTTATGAGAACTTTGCTAAAAACAGTGACAGTAAGGTAGCAGGTATCAAAAATTTCAAAAAGGTTTTTGATGATATGAATTTAGCTCTGTTTTGCTCTAAAAAGGACCAGTGTGAAACCTGTGTAGGTTTTGAGACAAAGAATATTAGCGAAGAAATTTATCATAATCATATTAGAAGGAAAGATGAAGCAAGACAGAGTAAGCCAAATGACAAAGCCAGAGCTTTGGAAACTGCTGAAGTTAAAGTTTTGTCTGTAGATGTTCAGTCAGTTTTACTTTGCCCAAAGGTAGAAGCTAGTGCAATTTATTACAAAACTAGCATGTCACAATTTTACTATATATGATCTATCTAGTAAAGATATAACATGCTATTTTTGGCATGAAGGGGAAGGAGGTCTAACATCAAACACATTGGTATCATGCATAAATGCCCACCTTTCTGACACAGTAAACACTTTAGAGCCGTCAGTGATGGTTATGCTCCCCGAATAAGTGCTTGATACTTAAGTATGCTTTAAATCAACAGTCAAAATGTACTAAAAACAGTTTACCATGACATTTGTATGTGGGTATTCCCAGGGTTGTGGAGAAAAAGTTAAGGACCAATTACTGGGAGAACTTTTAAGCGCCTTTTAACCCATTCCAACTCAATCCCTCCTTTTTACGCCCCTCGAGAAAAAATCTTTGGAAAACATTGTGGAAATTGAAGAAATTGCTTGTATCAAGCAATTTCTTCATTATCCACAATCTTTTCTACCCAAAAGGACGAAAAAAATCAAAATTCCATCAACTTGAAATTGTCGTCTGCAGCTTCTTTCAATTTGGACCAGTCTAAAATCTTGCTGTGTTGGAATGTGTTTAAAGACATATTTATTGTACATATATTTCCTTCCAGTGTATGTCACTAGTGAAATGATATAACAGTAGCTCATTCTTATGCCAATTAAACTCTTTCTTTTTTTTTTTTTTTTGTCCCTAACAAAATCAGGGACCTTGGATGAGTGTGCCTTTAGGCCGACATAACCTTCCTCACTACTTCCATCCAGCTCTCCGGTTTTTTTAGCTCCTTTAGATTTTTTCACCCATAATACACACTCATTAAGATTGGAGGATAAATCACCAAATGTTGTTTTCATTTTAGCAGCTAACTTATTCATAGACAGAAATTGCAATCACTTATCAGTTAGAATTTGACCTTGACCTTGACCAAGAACTTTATCTAAGTTTCTGCTGAAAGGTCTTGTTACAAGTAATAAACATATGAAAAATGCTTAAATATGATGGCTATATCACTTACCATTGCAAAATTATGGCCAATCTTAAAGTTTTAATTTTCCAAATTTTGACCTAGAGAAATGACCTTGAATGATGACCTTGAACTTGGTACCAACAGAAAGGGTTTGTCACAAGCAATGCACATGTGAAATATGAAGACTTCATCTGTAACCAATCAAAAGTTATTGCCAATTTTAGTTTTGTGGGGAAAAAAGACAGTTAACGTAAAGGTAATAACATTAAGGCCCCTTTTCCCATGACGCATTTTTTTAAACGAAAATTCCCGTTAGTAGACCTTTTCACGCTCTCACTGCGCATGCGTCAAAAATAATCTCGTTAAATGCAATATCTACCCAAGACTATGTCACGTGTTCGATTGCGGGGAGTCGATAAATTATCACTATATAATACTATATAAATTGGCTATTTTGAACAAGCAAAAATAAAGATTACAAATCAAAATTTTGGTGAAAAAAAGAAGTTCAATCTGTGAGCAGACATATGCAGGCCAGTTGTAGCGAGTAATTTTGGTGATATTATCTTGAGTTTGCAATCAAATTGAGTTTAAAATGACCTGGTATCTTAAGTCCATATAAAATATAACGTACCTCGAACTTGGAAATAATCATCTTTTCATACAATAATATTTCCAATGCCATAAGATTTTTTCCAAAATATTTTCAACACCCACCTTCCCATACAAGAACGGAAAAATATAGAGTTACAGTTTAACACTCGGTACAAACACTGAATGATCATTTTGAATATTTATAATAGAAAACAAATTACGATAAGTTATTGTTCCCGGAAATCAATGGTTTTGTAATATTTACAACAATCGACACTACACAAAAGAAATAAGCCTTCCAACTTTTCCCGGAACACTGATTGGTTAAATTTGTGAATATGTGTCAATCATGGGCGAGTCAACCGCTGCAAATCCCGCCCTTTGCACGGCAGGCCTGACCATACAAACAAGTGACAATAATCCTGATTGACATGATTGGCTACATTAATTTGTTCTTTTTTTTTAAGTTTCCTTGTTGCGAAGAATAGGCGTTTAAACTTTAATATTATGAAAATAAAGAACACAGCAAGCATGCTATTTTTGAAATGTGTGTTTTTTGTCTGAGTGTCCACCAATGTAGATCCCTCTCTCTTTCTTCCTCTCTCTCTCTCTCTCTCTTCTTGCTCTTTCTCTCTCTATTTTTTTCTATTATTAATATAAAACACGCCCTCAAAACAGCATGTCATTTTTTCAATATTCTCATTGTAACAATAGAAATGTCGAAGAAAAGGAGAAAGCATTTTCTTGATAAAGATAATCATCTTTTCATAAAAAAGTGCCATACCATGATTTAAAAAATGTATTGTAATGCAAAAACAGGGATCATTATTTCGACGAGAATTGAATGACATTAACCGTATTGTTAACGAAGATGTTATAGTGCAAAAACTGCAAAAAAATAAAAAATAAAAAATGAAATGGTTAACCCTTTCCCATTCAAATACGGGATTTTACGTTCCTATGATTTTATACTCGCGAAAACATTGTGGAAAAAGAAGAAATTGCTTGTAACAAGCATTTTCTCCTTTTTCCACAATATTTTCTACCACAAAGGATGGTTTCATTTCAAATAGCATCCAGTTTTCATTGTCGTCTACAACCTCTTTCAATTTGGACTAGTTTAATATTTCCAAAAACAGGAAAGGGTTAAAGTAAGGGTAATGATTAGATAGACCAGATCAGAAGAATGATCTGTTAACAAACTTGATGTTAAGGGTTCCCTTCTGTAAATCATGAAACATATGGGATTGTTGTGTAACCGGACACATGTTACAAAGCACTCGATAAACACTTTTACGTTTAATTAGTAGAATTTATGATTTGATGAAACAAACTTGATCTTTTTATGTTTCAACTGATATGCCGCCAAATACTTATTTATTGTTGATTAATCAAAGGATGCGACCGGGCGTCGTTTCCATCGGCATGGTGATATCATAACATGGTGTTTATCTTTTCAGCATTTTTTCCAAATTCAAATGAAGTGAAAAGGCTTATTTTCATTGAATTGATTTAAAAAATTATTTTTTTCGCTGCAGGATATATTGCGAGGTAGGCTTTCATTTTAAAAAAAAATCTAGCTTTAATATTTGAATATCTAGCTTTACTAGCAGAACAAGGAACCATTGTGCATATTATATGACTCTGCAGAGTGGGCGACTCAGGCGAAAAAGTCGCCTGGTTTCATAAAACTTTGCCTGATTTGCTGATCAAAGCGAAGTTGAAGTCGCCTGGAATTTTCGGGAAGTCGCCTGGATACGATAGGTGATAACCAAATCTGGTCAAGTGGCTATAAAAGTATGGGACAGTGTGCAATTATACAACTGTCGGTCGGAAGCCCTTCGATCGTAAATCAAGCGTGGCCAGCAGATTATCAGAAATAGGGGTATGTTCTGGCAGCTAATAGTCAACATGCTTGCTTCATTCACACCTACGCCGATTGGTTTCGGCAATGCTGTGTATACTCTTGGCACTAGAAATCTTTATTTTAAATCCTTTTCCTTCTTAAGTTTTAATTATTTCTGTAAATTAAGTTATCATCAGTCTACGAGATTTGTTGCTTACTTTCACATAATGAGAATAATGGCCGACATTTACGGACGCCGTGTCATTTACCAGAAGTCAAAATTTTGTTTAAAATTTGAAATCTTGATGAAAAATAATTCTGCCAAAAATCTACGTTGAGTAAATTCATTTTTCAATAGAATCCTTCAATTTGAGTTATCTGCTTTATTTGTAACAAGTGAAGAAAAAATTATGGCAAACAATTTAAAGGCTGCTACGATCTTTTCCTGAGATTCTTGTTATGATACATTCTATCAAAAAACTAAATTTCACTTACTTGTGTTGGTAATAATTCCTTTAAATAACATGTAATACTATAAAATGGAGCAAATTATCCTGTGTTAACTTTAAACCTCTGCATGTACAGAGTCTGGTTTTGTGTACTGAGCAGTAACCCTTACCCTTTACACACTATATCTGGCTTAATCACAGAGGACCTTTATTGACCAATTAATAACAATTTTTATCCATTTATATGTTATCAGGTAAAGTGCACAGACTTTAACTCATTACCACACAATCCCCCATTTTGACATCTTGAAATGTTTTTATGGGAAACTGTGGAAAAGGGAGGAAATGTTTGCAGCAAGCAATTTATCCTTTCCTCACATGTTTCTACCCTCTTTGGCACCTTCTTTCTTATTTAAGCTCACTGTGAAATGTCTTATTTAGCTTCTTTCAATTTGTACCAGTCTGATTTTTTTCTTCTGGTAATGGTTTGATTAAATACATGTTGTTACAATAAAATCTTTTCTCATTTTCTGCTTCAAATAGAACCACTACTCATTTCATTCAGACTGCCTACACACTATTTGCATTTTTTTTATTAGTTGACTTTTTTTTTTTATCATATATGAGTTCATTATGAAATATTAAAAAAAATAAATTCAGAATCAAACTCTTGAATTCTCAAACCTAAAAAAAGAAAACTACAAAAGTATTTGTTCACAGGAATAAGATCTTTATTGAGGACTGAAAGAATAAGATGTATTTTCTATGTTTATTGCATGATACATAATATAAAATGCAACTACTTGGTTATAAAGCTTTTTTTATTTTCTTATAGAAATGAGGAATACGCGCAAAAACTTAATTTTTGACGCAATCCACTTCTCCTGAAAGTCTCACCACTTCTCCCCATTTTGAAAAACTTCTCACAATTCTCAGACTAGTGAGAAGTGACTTCTCCCCAAATTCTGGGAGTCTGCAGAGCCCTGTATTACAACCAGAATATCATCGATGGGCTAACTAAAGGTTGTAAATATAATTTGAGATGAAACGTGATTTCAAAATTTTGGTCGCAAACCCGACGATATAATTCCTTGACCATATTGAGCTTTAAATCCACATTTTCTCAAACAAACTATTATAATTCAATATTTCCGGAGGCAAAGAAAAATTATGAGTTTTGGATTTTCTGATGTTTGTCGGGAGACAAAATGGGTTTATGATCTTTCCATGGTGCATTCCTCTTCATTCATTACAGGCGTCTGTTTCAACATTTACTTTTTACTTCGGGTTATGATACATTTTATTGTATATGGTGAATATAGATCATGAAACAAAACACCCGTCATTTATTCCTGAAGGCCGATAATATAGAGTACTTTTAATGCTTCTAAAGAAACATTTTTTGAACAACGGAGACAGGAATATTGTAACAGTCAGATGGTACATTTCAATCAAAATTTACTACATTATTTAGCCTATGCTTTCATTGTAAAACATCGAAAAATGAAGTTAACATGAATAGACGCAATTTAAAGGCTTTCTGAAAAACAAAATCGGAAGTAAATCCTCCCCGCAGTGGAAATTTGTTGTTGTTGTTTTTCTTTGAAAGTGTCTAGTGGATACAGACTTTTTAGTCATCTGGCGCTTTGCGTGAAAAGGTCTGTTTAAGGTCAAGGGCATCTGATTTGCTACTCAAATATGAAATTTCATTAAATTCTAACAATTAGTCTTGGAGAAATTGGCAAAAAACTAGATTTTACATTAAGGCCCTTTTTCCATGACGCAGCCTTGAAATAAGAAAAATCAAAAAACTGGTCTTGGAAATTTCCTAGGAAGATTATATATGAAGTTTCGTCCCAATAGGCTCAGGGGTTGCTGAGATATGACTTTGGACGGCTGGACGGACAGAAAGACGGACGGATGGATGGACACACAGGCCGGCGATTATATGCTTCCCCTGAAAAATTTTTCGGGATCATAAAGATAACACAAAAGAGGTCATAATATACAGTGATGGTTGTGGATATCAAAAATGTAATGTTACATTGTCCAACACTCTGCTGCATTTTGCAGTTCGAAATAAAGATACTATAACGCAGTGTTATCTAGAGAAGGGTCACACACAAAGTGAAGTAGACTCTGTACATAGCGTCATAGAGTGCAAAATTCGTAGAAGTCTTATCTATTCGCCAAGTAATTATGTTCAATTAATGGAGGATGCGTGTAAGAAACCTTACCAAGTCAATTATATTGATCATACTTTTTTCCAAGATTTTGGTAATTTAAAATACTATGATTCAATCCACCCAAGACTCAAGGTAGGTGATCCTGTTGTGACTGACATCAGATGTCTCAAGTTTTTAACCCATTCCCACACAATAAAATTTTAGACTGGTCCAAATTGAAAGAAACTGCAGACGACAATTTTAAGTTGATTGAATTTTAAATTGTTCGTCTTTTTGGATAGAAAACATTGTGGATAATGAAGAAATTGCTCGATACAAGCAATTTCTTCATTTTCCACAATGTTTTCATAAACTTCTTTCTTGAGGGGCGTAAAAAGGAGGGCTTGTGTGGGAATGGGTTAATGGATGGCATCATTCAATACAAGTTGTCTTACTCTGACGAATACACAGAGTTGCCAAGAAGATGAAATGCTATACCAACTGGTAATTAAATGGTTCAAAAACTGTATGGTGAACCGTTGAAGATTAAGAAGAGTAAATATCAGCATCTACAACAGCTGAAAGAGGTCATCCCCAAAGACTATCATGCCTTTTATGATGCTCTCTTTCACAAATGATCAAAGTCACTGATATGATAAACAAGTAATAAGATATCACAACAGTTGAGTGCATAGTATTTTTCCGAAGAAAAGTTTGACTGTTTAATTGTTAAGGGGATTTATACGAATCCTTTGAAATACAAAAATGTAGTTCTTGCTTGTTAGTGGTTTTTAAGTTTTGATCCAGAGGGTCCCATACAGGACCAATGATATTGAAAATGATATTCAAGTATTTTTTAAAAAATTGCCCATACCAGGTCAAAAATATTGCCCAACAATAAATTGCCAATATTATTGATCGTGTATGCAAAATATTTAAGATTTAATCAATATTATTGACTCTACATGAATATTGCAAAAGCGTGTTTATTATTCATGATTTTAACAGTTGACAGTATGAAGATCAGACTGTATATTCAGCGCACTTTGATTTTGATCGTTGATCCTTGTGTTCTGAATTATTACGTTCAATGTTCATCTAAAACGTACAAGAATTTGTTGTTTTCAATCATGGCGGTTTGGAATACTTGACATGTAGCAGTTAGTGTGAGGTGATAAAATCATTAGAATAGGATGGAGGGAATACCAGAGTACAAATAAACTCGAAATTGTAATTCTCAACATCGTTTTCTAAAGTTTTCATCAAACTTTTGCGATCTCGAAATCTCTCCATATATCTAGTCCCTTGCGGTATTCCGTAGTGAAATGAAAGCAGTTGTGTATACACGCTTTGTGTAAATCATCAGTCCGATAGCAGTATTGTAAGATTTTTCTACCTCTTCATGTTGTCATGCGTACTTACGGTTTTATTTATTATCAGAAGCTAAACTTTAGACCAGTCCAAATTGATAAAACTTGCAGAAGAATATTCAGAAACGGTACAAAAATCGTGCTTAGCATTTATGAAAGCATTGGAATAAAGAGGTAAACTTCTTTTGAAGCAGTATGTTTTCTAAATATCCTTTTTCAGAATGGAGCACAGTCTCTTCAATATGAAATTGTGATTATTCTAGTTTCGTGTTTCATTTTTTTTTTAAATTTTTTTATGTTCCGCCAAATTAGCCAAAGTTTTTACCTTGCAATAAAATTAAAGAGAAATGTTGGTGTCTTCCAATTTATTTATTATATCTTCAAAAAGACTGTACCAATTAAAATGTGTTTTAAAGATGATCATTTAATTTCAAATTTGTCATATCAGATATGTTAGGTAACAGATGTGAACATTTTTTTCATTCGAAAATAGAGCAAAAATAGGGCTAACAAAATAATGTGAAAATTGCGTATAATCAAGTTGACGAGAATGCATTTAAAAACTCTAAAATCTATACAAACAGTCAAAAAGATTTACGATGTTTTTTAACCTTTCCCGTTTTTGAACTTTTAGACTAGTCCAAATTGAAAGAGGTTGCAGACGCCAATGAAAACTGGATGCAATTTGAAAAGAAACATCCTATGTGATAGAAAATAATGTGGAAAAAGGAGAAATTGCTTGTTACAAGCAATTTCTTCTTTTCCCACAATATTTTCTTGAGTATAAAATCACAGGTACGTAAAATCCTGTATTTGAACGGGAAAGGGTTAAACTAGCGTACTGTTCTCTTTAATCGCATGTACATCAAAGGAACTGTTCGGTTTTTTCGCTCTCCTGAAAAGTGGGTATTTTTTAATACGCGGTTTGCGAAGAACAGCGACGATATATAGGATCCCAAATTATAGGTCTATAATTTCACTCTAAGACTTTGAATCATTTTGATAGATCACTGTGAAATAATAATACAAGTTTTGTAATTATAGGTCTAAAGGTCTAGGATGAGACCATTTTTAAAGAAATTCTTCAATTATTACTTTGAAAATGAGGATTCTGGGACCATCAATATAGAGTGTGTTTAATCTGAGGGTTGTAATTTCAATCATTTTGGAAAAAAAGAGAGAAAAAAATCAAAATACGGAAGCGTCAGGTCTGTTTTGGGGGAAGAGATTTTTCAAGATTTCTGTTCTGCTCTGCATAATTAAGTAGAACATAATTCCAAACAAATTTTGATCTGAAAGCTTTTCACAGTGTTTTGGCAGGGGCCCTATGGCAATTCTACAGAGAAAATTTGAAAGCTGAAGCTGAATTTTTTTGAGAGGGTAGGTGATTCCTTCTTTATTTCTTTGTACGATACAGGATCCCACAACACAGGGCTAATTTTAAATTGGAAACAGTAACTTGAAGTGTTTTGGTAAAAGGTCTTTAGACAATGTAACATGCAAGTTATAAAATTTCTAGATCAAATAGTTTGAGAGTATAAGATTTTAAAGGTTTTCCTTCTTCATTTCTACATCAAAAACAGATCACACAGCATAAGACTCATTGTTAAGTCATGGTAATAATTTGAAGTAGTTTGGTAGAGAACCATCAGACTATGTAACCTGTCAAATATCAAGGTTCTGTGCCTTATGATTTTGTCAGAAGAATTTTCAACTTTTTTCACTTGGTTGCCACAGCAATCAGGAGTTCTATGAAGTTCAATCCTATGAAATATTCTGAAAGTGCCTAAGGTTTTTTTTCTGTGAAGTTTGGTTGAAACCTGATGGTCTGATTGGTAGATGTTTTTGTAATTGTGGATGAACGAACTGGCAGTCGAATGTAATAGCACAGGACATTTATCACAATAGCTCACTCCAAGAACTTCTCGCTCTGGTTAACTGAAATACCATGGGCCTAAAGCTTTTCATCTCTAAAATCTTTACACACTGTTATATGTAGAAATATAGAAATCTAGTAGTTAAGTTTTGGAAACTAAGCACCTCTTGGTCAGCACAAGTATCAAATCAACAATTTCGAGAATAAAAGACTTAAGTCCAGAGCATTAGAGTCAAAAGGACTGACTCGTGAGGCCTTGAATTCCTCTAAATAATCCTGACTTACACTATAGGTTTACTGCTGTAGTGCCTCAAAAACAGTTTCATTCACATTTGAACACTTGACACTTGTGAAATAAGACAAATTAGGCAAGTAAAATGATTTTCAAGTTTGTTTTCTCTGAGAGTTCACCATTGCTGTTGTTGTTGATGGTGAGACATAATAAACGCCTTTGAATGAAATCAACACATATCAAATTATGCACAAGATTTTGGCCCTTTTGATTAGAAGTTCTGCAGAAGTAACTTAAATCCCCATTATCATTTGTGTTTCTAAAGATATGTGGACTTGCTTTGAGAGATAAAATGCGAAAGGCGAAATAATCATTAATTTCATGAAGGTTACCACGTGATCATCTGAGGGTTTTTACCAAAGTTCTAAAAATAGAAGATAATGTAATACAAATGCCATAAATAGCAATTTTTGCCTCTCGATGCTTCAGATATAGGCACCAATGATTCAATTATGCCCCCACCCATCAATAAATGGGCGATATGGGGCCTATGTATTTTTTCATTTAGATCCAAATATTAAGAAAACGGGATTTCACCAGTCCAGTATCCTTGATTCAACTCTTGCTGAGAATATTAGAATAAGTTGATGTCGTCCTTTATCACTATGTCCATCTGTGATTCGGCTTCCCGCCGTTGGTTTCCCGCGCTTATTTTCATTAATTGATTTGCTTTTTCAACTAGTACTATGAGAAATTATGAATCGATTCGCGCAAGGATAATTTTGTTGTGAGGTTCCTAGAAGCAAAGAAGGAATCCCAGCAATCGCTATATTGAAAGTCAGGTTTCACCTGACTTCAATAAAAATTATTTCTGAGTTTACATTCTGAATCATCATCCTCAAAATAAAATATCAAAGCTTAAAACACAGAGCTGAGTCATCAAACAACTGAAATCTAAAAAAAACATGGCATTATGATTGTGATGTTTTGCCTATAAGAAACAAATCTTGGATAAAAACATGCTACACACCAATTAATCAATTATGAAATTTCTTAGTCGATTATCAGAATCGGAGGCCCAAACCAACTGAATATTGATTATAACCAATCATCAGCCCATTACTAGAAGAAAACATCTTAGATAATAAGAAATTGCTAGATTTTCATGAAGGGAATCAAAAGCATCATTGATTGAGAATGGGTTGA
Source organism: Fragum fragum (assembly GCA_946902895.1). Classification (NCBI taxonomy): domain Eukaryota; kingdom Metazoa; phylum Mollusca; class Bivalvia; order Cardiida; family Cardiidae; genus Fragum; species Fragum fragum. The sequence continues at coordinate 10,774,457 of OX336373.1, read as the reverse complement.
TAAAACTGAGTTATCTTGTACCATATTTCTCCTCGTGAATGCTCACAGAAGCTATGCATGGATTTTGTACCTTATTTTCTATTTCAATGAATATTCCTCTACTTTAACACATTCCCACACTACTCTGCTTTTTGACGCCTCTCAAGAAAAAGGCTTTGGTATTGATCTGCCAAGGCTGCAATTTTGCACCATTGTCCCCAAAAAACATAAATGTTGCCAGTTTTTCAAGACCATAGGGACACTGTCCCTAATCAGATCCAAAGACATGGTAGCAATATTGTTAGTGTGCTCCATTAATTTTGTAAGATGTCCCCAATTTTTTTAGACCATGGGTTACTTTGTCCCTTGCTTCCAAAACCTTGGCAGATCATTGCTTTAGAAAACATTGTCAAAAATGAAGGAATTGCTTGTAACTAGAAATTTCTTCATTTTCCACAATGTTTTCTATCAAGAGAGTTGGAAAAAAACTTCATTATTCACAAGGTTTTCTGGACCAGTTAGATTTTTCAAAATTTCATCAACTTGAAATTGCTGTCTGCAAATAAGACTTTCAATTTGGACCAGTCTAATTGTAATGACTAATGAGTTGAGGATTTATTTCTCCACCAAATCATTTTTATGATTGTTTAACCCATTCCCACATAATCCCCATTTTTTTATAATCCTCAAGAAAAAGGGCTTTGAAAAACATTGTTAACAATGAAGAAATAGCTCCTGACAAGCAATTTCTTCTCTTTCAACAATGTTTTATTCTCTAAAAGACATTATGAAAACATGTAAATGAAGAAATAGCTCGGAACAAGAAATTTCTTCATTTTAAACAATATTTTCCACCAAGAAAAAATCAAAATTTCATTATTTTCAAATTGTCATCTGCAACTCCTTTCAATTCAAAACAGTCTAAAATTTTGCCATCTGGTAATGGGTTAATCATCCTCAAGAGAAAAAGTGTTGGAAAAGGATAAATTGTATGTAATGACCACTTTTTACTTTCAACAAGATTCATACATTGAAAGGACGTGTAGAATCTATCTGGAATTGTTAATCCTTGTCAGACTTCCCTTACCTCTTGCATTCATAATCCTTTTTGAAATATACAAACTCGTATATTCCTTAGAACCAGATGGATTAGCAAACAACTTCCTTTGTTAATTGTAATAAGGGGACATCAGGTGAAAGTCAAAGAAAATAGCCGATCATTATGAGATATATCAACTGTATTTCCAAAATACCTCCTGTGGTCTATTACGCAATCTAAGATACCAGTAATCTAAGTAAGTTACTTGGATTAAAACAACAGTTTATGGAAGGACAATGTTATCTTTTAGAATTGATTTACCATTTAACCCTTTACAGAAAAGAATCTCAGAACGCAAGAGGATACAAACTAAATTTTAATAGTCATGGATCTTTCAAATGTCGAGAAAATTGGTGTAAAAGTACTCTTTATTGCAATATTTTTGTGCTTGGTTGTTGTTGTTTGGATTCCTTGTTTTAATATGTCTTTTCAAGCAAAAAAAGTAAACCCAATGATTTCCTAAAAAGGACGCCTTTTCTAATTTTGTTTCAATATTGAGAAATTAAATACGAAAACTGGACAAGAATGAAATTGGTTCCTAGGCCAGGAGAGAAAATCAATTAAAATGAGTCAACGTTAATATAAATTACCACACCAATTTCATATTCTAAGAGTATTATATGAGAATTCAACATTTCTCTGTAAGATATTCTCAGTGTTCAATCTAGAGGGGGCCATGGCTAAAATGGCCCTCTTAAATCCAAAATGACCCCCTTCAAAATGAAGACTGGGCCCAAATGGCACACTTCAATCACACATTCAATAAGACTCCTGGGTCAACTCAACTCCGGAATTAATTCCGGGTGGTTGGACAACTCCACTCCGGAATTACTTTCGGGTGGTTGTACCCTAAAGTAGTCCATAAAGAAAATTTGATCTCCTCCTTTTGTCATGCTGTTTTAACGTTTAATCAACAGCAAGTTGCTTGATGTTAGGTTCTGCAGAGCGAAAGATCACTGCTGCAAGTCATGCATGTGATTCAAAGCTTTAATCAGGGAACTATTTCCTTGTAGAAACTGACATTTGAAGGTGGTACCCTACAAGACTTACACTTCCGAGCCTAAACAATTTCATGGGTTGATGTGCAGAATGAAGATTTGGGAAAAACTTTATCCCTAATGATACCATTTTCCTGGCCTGTAATTCAAGATCAAAGACTGCTCTTTAGGACGGACTAAGATTTAAGGCCCAACGAAACTTTTGGGAGGAGCTACAGATTGTGAAAGTGGGCCCTTTTTGCTCTTTATTTAATGAGGCAAAAACGGACAGGAGTGTAACCTCCTCTGAATGAAGTCATGGAAATAATGTCTTAACTTTTTCTAGTAGATTTATTTTGTTCAAAAACAATGTATTAATTATCAAATTGTTATGGTTTGTTACATTTAAAACCTTGTAATTCAATAGCTTGTCTATGTATTTGTATCGCATGACCCCCTTGACCAAGAGCCATGGGCCCATTGGGCCCCCTATGATATAAAGCTAGATTGAACACTGTATTCTGAAAAAATATCTCAAATTCTACTCAAAATAGGAGCATTTAGTCTCAGCCCTTATACACTCCATAACCAGAACTACCAAGTGGTCAAGGGAGTTAATTAAAGGGCAATTTTCGGGACAACTCCGTATATTGGTAGGGGCCCATTGGGTGTCATTTGAAATGAAACCATCCTATGTGGTAGAAAATATAGTGGGAAAAAGGTGAAATTGCTTGCCACAAGCAATATCTTTTTTTTCAAAAATGTTTTCTCAAGCATAAAATCACAGCAACATAAAACCCTGGGTTTTTCACAAGTAAGTATATTGACTGTATAGGTAAGTATTGTCCATTTTTAACCAATTAGAATGCTCCCAGGTATTCTAAATATGGATCTTTATTCCTCATAATTATTTCCCTTCAAATGTAACCATGGAAATCCCAATTTTTGCTTGTAATATAATACTCAAGTTGGTCTGTTTATTTTTCACAGAAGGTCTTGAAGTTGAAGTTATTATTATCTTTATTGATTGAGAAGGACTAGAAATGTACCTGTAGTAGTTATCTTGTATCTTAGCTGTTATTAACCCTAATGTCATGCTGATTTAAATCCTTTTCAGAATTGTAGAACTGGTAGTGCTTGCAGTTCAGTTGTCAATACTTATTTTGAAAATAAATTCCATAAACAACTCTGGTTTCAAAAGGACAGACAGGAGGTGTAGACTAAGATCAGACTGCACTTATGACATTTGATAAATGGTTCCCTGGGAATTTTCAATTGAGATCCTAGCATTTTGACTAGCAGTGGAGTCCTTAGCAAACCTATTTTCAACAATCTTTTAAGCACTTCAATAAAGCAAGAGCTTTGCAGAGCGGTGCATATACACCCGAAGGGGCTTGTCAGTAATCCTGCTTTGTCAGCTCTGTTAGCTTGAATGATAGCTCATGCATTTTATCAATAGAAAGATCTTGTTACCTGAATAATATTGTATACACTTGAGAAACATGACAGCGTTCAAAACCATTGTTAAATTTAAAACCATTGCCATGAAAAATGTAGGATAAGATGTGCATACAAGACATTAAGTGTTTTTCGTTCAATTCAAGGGCAGATAATTCAAGATTACCGGTACTCAAAATGACTAGAAAGATTTGAATTTCAAAAGTCTAATGCACAACTAGATATCATAGGGAGTAACTGTGCAAAGTTTCAGCTCATTCCCATTGATAGTTTAGGAGGAGTTGCGCACACAAAAAATTGCTAGCAGACGGGCAGACAGACGGACTGACAGACAGACAGACAGACGGATGGACTTAAATCATAGAGATACATTGTGGCCAGTTTCTGTTAAATTCTATGTAAATTGTAGGAGTTTTGTACAAAATTAAATGTAAACTGCAGCTATTTTGTTAAGTCAAGGGCAGATAATTCAGGAACGAATTGACATTTCAAACAAATTCTAGTCCTAAGGACAAGTAGACGTCACACAAAGTCATTGTAGCAAGTGTCAGTTTACTCCTATGCAGAATGTAGGAGAAGTTGTGCTCAAAATAAATACAGTGATTTTCATTCAATAGAAGGGCAGAAACAGGGTGCCCATTCACGTACTGCAGTACGTAATTCACGTACAACTACGTCGGTTCACGTACAAATCTTACACCAAGACGTGCATGAACGTACAGAAAAATAAATGAACGTAGAAACAAAAATGCCATTACGTGTGTGTTCATTTGAAATGATTAGCGTATAAAACAAGAAACCCTACGTACGTATTTTCCCCTACCCCCCCCCCTACCCCCCCCCCAAACTGCAAGCAAAGTAGAACAAAACGCATCGGGAGCGAGTGATTTCCCTTTTCATATAGAGCATGGGGAAACCAGCAGTTGAAAAAGTTCGTATAATGCGGATCCTGATGGCCTCACCAGTTTGTTTGGAAATAGGCCCAAAGTTGCGCTATTTTCAAACTAAACACAAGATATTCACGTGTTTTGGGCAAGATTGACAAGAACTCATGATATAGAATCTGATTTTGAAATCAGTTTCTCTCGTAAGTTCCGTTGTACATGCAAGTCAGGCGGGACAAAATTGAGCCGTTTGTTTAACGTTGTTTTTTTGGTTTGGCTACGTAAGTTGTTGACTGGGTTTCTGCCCCTAGATCTCTCACAGACAGCGGGCTACCAGTTTACGTAAGTTGCTGTCTGCAAAATGTCGTAACAAAACCTATTCTATTTCTCCACAAATGGTGACTTTAAAAAAAATAGACACTTATAAGACCATTTGATATTTTCTGTAACAGAATCATTTTAATACCACAGTTTGCTCTTAAAATGAGCAGACATGCCTGGCATGACCTGCTCCAAGATGACATTCCCATCCTTGTAATTAACTTGCCATCGCTCTCATATTCCATTCAATCCATCCAAAATCCAATAATTAAGAAAAAGTGAATTGTCAAAACCCAGGTTTTCAAAGAAAGTTTATTATCTTTCCCTCTAAATTCATCTGAAACTTGCACATGACATGTGGTACTTCTTTACTGAGTAATAACAAACTATATAACTACAACATTGTCTGTCATTTGGTAAAGGGTTCAGATTCGTATTGTGTACCCTTAAATCTGAAAGTAAAGGGTACACTGTACCCCCAGATTTTTCTTTGTACCCCCATTTCAAAACCTAGGGGGTACATGTACCCCCAAAATAAAGACCCAGTGGGCACGCTGAGAAAATTCAAGATAACTCAAGAAAGACTGGAGTGATTCAAATTTCAAAGGTCTTATGCGCAACTAGACATCATAGGGAGTAATTGTACAAAGTTTCAGCTCATTCCTATTGATAGTTTAGGAGGAGTTGCGCACACAATAAACAGTGATTTTCGTTCAATTTAAGGGAAGATAATTCAAGATAACTCAAGAATGACTGGAGCAATTTGAATTTCAAAGGACTTATGTACAACTAGACATCATAGGGAGTAATTGTGCCAAGTTTCAGCTCATTCCTATTGATAGTTAAGGAGAGGTGGCACACACAATAAACAGTGATTTTTCGTTCAATTCAAGGGCAGATAATTCAAGATAACTCAAGAATGACTGGGGCAATTTGAATTTCAAAGGTCTTATGCACAACTAGACATCATGGGGAGTAATTGTGCCAAGTTTCAGCTCATTCCCATTGATAGTTTGGGAGGAGTTGCGCACACAATAAACAGTGATTTTCGTTTAATTTAAGGGAAGATAATTCAAGATAACTCAAGAATGACTGGAGCAATTTGAATTTCAAAGGTCTTATGCACAACTAGACATCATGGGGAGTAATTGTGCCAAGTTTCAGCTCATTCCTATTGATAGTTTAGGAGAGGTTGCGTACACAATAAACAGTGATTTTCGTTCAATTTAAGGGTAGAAAATTCAAGATAACTCAAGAATGACTGGGGTAATTTGAATTTCAAAGGTCTTATGCACAACTAGACATCATGGGGAGAAATTGTGCCAAGTTTCAGCTCATTCCCATTGATAGTTCGGGAGGAGTTGCACACCCAAAAAATTGCTAACGGACAGACAGACAGACAGACAGTCGAACGGACGGCTGGACGGACGGACGAACAGGGCCATAACATAATACGACCCTTCGGGCCTATAAAAGGCCTTAAAATACATTGCAGACATTTAAAAAATTGCTTTTAATACGTAGTGTCTTCAATGCCCACAAATTTTTCTACCCTAAATGGTAAAGATTGTTCTTAAATTTCACCAACTTTAAAAGGAGATATCAATTTTTCTGAAACTTAGATAAGAAAAAATTGCTTTCAAACAGACGCTTAATACTTAAATTTGAGTCAGATATTGTCTTCGCGGTGATCTAGTAGGCCTACAGTGGCTTTTTTTGGTTATATAGGAAAGAGTCAGCAGAATTCTAGGTTACTTTTAGATATCACAGAATTTGGTTGTTGACACCGCATGACCTCATTTGCATATGACCCAAAGTTAAAGGAAGGTAATAAACTGACAAGCGAAACAACCATTGTCCTGAATCATGTCACACCAAATGGTTAGTGCAAAACTAAGTGTCTATACTTGTATTCCCAGTTTTGAGTTATCTTTACAGAATTGAAGAAGGGCTAGCAAACATAATTAACTCCTGATGACATAACAATGATGTTGGTTTGAGCAAATTTAAACTGAATGCAGAATTCCAAAGGTTATTATGCACCACGTAAGTTACCCAATGCAGAATCAGAATAAACCAGGGTATTTCCCTAAAAGCCTACGTAGGCTGTTAATCTATTTTTAGTTTAAGCAGAGACAGTTGTAATGAATATCGGGTTATTCATGCGTTGCTTATTACCGTTGGATTCCCGCATTCAGTTTGAATTTGCTAAGACCAACATCATCATAACGTCAACAGGAGTTATTTTTGCTAGCTGGTCTTCAATTCTGTAAAGATCAGTCAAAAACTGTCGTAAATGTTTAAACAAATATAGACACTTACCCAAATTTGATGTGACATAATTCAGTATGTTGTTGTTTCACTTGTCAGTTTGTTATCTCAGGGCTTTTTTCCTAGAAATTGGGAAGAGGCCTCAGCCTGTTTGTTTTGGGAATTTTTTTGCACAGTTTTCAGAAGAATTTGGAAACACAGGTTTATTAAAAGAAAGTAATAAAAGTAATATTCATGCATCATTTTCAAGATTCAATGATAAATAACCATAGCTTAGGGTCTTATCAGTAATAAAATGAATAGAAATATTAAACAAAACATATTTTGAAGAAAATAGATCCATATAATGCAAGAATAAGCTGTAATTTTGGGAAATATCTCTGCCACAAGCGGGAAAAAAGAGCCGTTTTTTGAATCTGGAAGTAGCCTTTTATAGGCCCCGTTAAAGACCGAAAAAAGGCCCTGTATCTTCTTTTTACTTTGGGTTATATGCAAATGAGGTCATGCGGTGTCGACAACCGAATTCCATGATACCTAAGAATAACCTGGAATTCTGCTTAATCTTTCCTATATGACCACAAAAGCAACTTTAGGCCCATCAGGTTACCGCGAAGATAGCATCGGGCTAAAATTTAAGCATTAAATGTTTGTTTGGGCGTATTTTTCGGCAAATGGCATTTTTTTTCTTATCTTAGTTTCAGAAACATCAATACCTTCCTTTAAATTATCATCTGATGTATAGATCTTTCAATTCAGACTAGTCTAAAATTTAGTAATCACTAATGTTATGATTGAATTCTAATTTCAACTTTTAAGAAGCCAAATCATCGTGAAATTTTGACAAAAAAGTCGAGGGACATCATTCAAGTCCGGTCTAAGATTGCTTTGATTGCTCAATTGATTTTTTGATTGACAGCAGCTGTTCGTCAATTAATAGGGCCAATTAGCACCAAAAATGGTGCTGTCATGAAACCATTATCATCTTAACTTTGTCAATATTGTGGAATATTGAAAAAAAGAAAAGAATGATCAACTATCGATATCTTACCTATGTAGTATTTTTTGTCGAAATTCAAATCCGTTTTGAATGGCAGACGAACTAAAATTTGTTTACTTTCAGTTACGATGGGCTGAGGCTAAACGCGTACAGGTTGCATGAAATCGATATCGTCTTAAAATTACCTTGAGTTTGGTTACTCGGCAGAAGGTATGGCTAATCCCTCTACCATTGCCGAACGACAAAAAACCTGTACAAATTCAGTGAGCTTGCAGACGGCAATTCAAAGTCTCCTTAGGTCAAGGAGAAGGGTGTTCCATGTATTAAACGGGGGGGCTATAAGCCTGTAAAAGGCATTTCTGCAACCTTTGTTGTAATTTTTAAACATTTCATTGTTGCAATGAACCGCGTGAATTCAGATTGTAAGGACGATTTTGCAAATAAATTGTGGAAAAGACTACTCTTTTTTACTGTTCTTCTCACAATGTACACAATACTTTTACATTGTTTTTATTCTTTCTTGAATTTACTTGTTCTTTTCTCATTCAAGGCTTTCTTTCAATATTCGACTTCTTCCTTATACTCAAGGTGTTCCCCAACCCCCTTTCATCATTATTAGACTGATGGACCTGTCCCATCTACGCTACTCTCGAATATTGTATCGTAAGATTGGGATAGGCTCGCTAGTCAACACCATAATCAGTGTGACAGGTTCAGTGCCTCCTGTTGACCAACAATCAAACGACCAAAATTTTAGACTGATCCCAAATTGAAAGAAGTTGCAGACAGCAGTTCAAATTGAAAGAAAAAAAAAAACAGTGGCATTTGGGGTTGAAAACGGTTGTCAAAAAAAGGGAATTGCTTGTTAACTTGAAATCAATTCTTCCATTTCTCACAATGCTTTTTAGAGCTTTATTTATTTTCAGTGCGTAAAAATAGCGCGATTAGGTGTGAACCCGCCCGCCCCCAATGCACGACCGTGAACTCTGTCTATATCACGAAACGTTTTGTTATCCGAACTGAATATCATCCGTGACAGACAGCGGACTACCAGTTTATTTGGAGGAAGCAAAGGGAATCAAGGGGACGGGTTCAAATCCCGGCTGCCTTGCTTCTCACGTACACATGCCCTTGGTCAAGATATTTCTGAGCCAAGGGCGGCCAACAGTCTAGTACTGGTGATAAACAGGTAGCAATAAAAACAGTAAACGCCATGATTATCACTGAAACAAGGTTGTAGAAAAGGGTTGCTAATAATTGTAAACAAGAACGAAAAACGATACATTATTTTGTACTGATTTGCATATACCAAAGGTGGGGGCTATCAACTCGGAATCGGGAGATTTTCGACAAACCAATAAGAAAAAAATATCAGAGTTCAAAGTTCACTTCCGGTTTAAATTAATGATTTGATTGGCAAATTTAGATTCCAATTGGCGACCCAATTATCTTCATAGGGTTGGTTACTTGCAAGCTTTGGTCAATTCTCTAAGATATGAGGGGCAAGGGGCCACTGTCAATTAGATATAATCGGTAAACTAATTTAGTAGAAATATTAGTTGGACGTTAGCTGTTTGCCTCCGAAAACATTTCAAATATTTTCGTCTGGCGACTTAATCTAACCCCCCACCCCACCCCCAGGAAAACAGTTCGGAAAACATACAGGTAAAATAACGAAATTTTTTTTCAAGCAAATTCTTCATTCTACTTAATGTTTTCTATCCATAAAGTTGAAAATTCTAAAATTTCACATTAGATCTGAAAAACTTTAATCGTCTGCAACCCCTTTTAATTTGGACCAGTCTAAAATTTTCCTGTTTGGGAATGGGCTCAACGTCGTAAATACATCGGTTTATTTCCATCGTTATCAAAACGAACTTAGTATGTTGGCCACCAACAATTGCTTTATGTTTTATTAACTAGACAATATATTAGACAAACCTTTCGTATGATGCCTCGACAAACTACCATAATTGGTCAGTGGATTGAGGCTAGCTGTCCATCTATCAAAATATTATTTTCGTAGATTTTAATCGTGATTGTTCTAAATCGGTCCCATTAGCTCATTTGGTAGAACTAATCGTCAATTTAAGCCGAATATCTTTACCTAGAAGTTTGCGAGACATACGAGAAAAGTTCGCCTTAAAGATTGTTCGACGAGTAGATTGTTGGCGATTTTTTCAAATCCATGTCCATGCAATATGATGTCGATAAAACCGGCGTGTTAGCCAATGCTACAGCCGAATAGCACTATTTCATGAGCTAATTGAATATGAATACAACTCTGTTTTTATCGATTTCATTTCATTTTATCCGTATTTAAACATTGGTTTAACCTATTCCCACATAATCCCTCCTTGTTACGCGTCAGAAACAGCATTCGAAAACATTGTGGACAATGAAGAAATTGCTTGTATCAAGCAATTTCTTCATTGTCCACAATGTTTTCTATCCTTAGAGACGAAAAACTCGAAATTTTTGTCTGCAGCTTCTTTCAATTTGGACCGGTCTAAAATTTTGTTGAGTGGGAATCGGTGAATATAAACATTTAATAACCAAAGAAACAATAATAACCATGAAAGCAATACATAGTATTATCTTAAAAAAGGAATCATCGTAGGTTTGTTTTAGAACTTGAAACTACAGGTACTGTGCTTTGGGAATTAAGCCTTAGACTGACCTTTGGTTCAATTATATGATCTTGTATTAACCCATTCCTTCACAACAACATTATAGACTAGTCAAAATTGGAAGGAAAGCCCAGCATGTTTCTACATCTCGCATCAATGGGCACCTACCGATATACGTAGATACTCCACTTGATGAGTTACTTCCTTTGAACTCTGGGTAGTTCCGGTCTATATTTGTCCACTATTTTCATATATGAGGATATATGAATACCTTTGAAATTCGATGTTTTCATCTTATAAACATAATTGAAACTGTTCTGTCTCATTCTTGTAATTGTTAAAGTTCCGTCGTGAATTTATTTGAAAGCTTAATCACTTAAAATGACATAATTATCATTTATAAGTTGCCATGATAGGTGTGACCGGTTTTGCCATCTCGTTAGTGAAAAAAGCGTATAAACCCCTTTCCACAGGGTTAAACTTGCAGATACCTTTATTCCAAGACATTAAGAAATTTCACAAGTCCATAAAGTAAATTTTGTTTTTGTTTGTATACATGCTTATTCCGTAAAGGTATAAACCGTTTGTGCGATATTGATTCTGATATGGACCGGGTAAGTACATGTCGATCTAATTTTGAATATAGGTAAAATAGTTTTTACTTTAGATTTACATATCTGTGTAAAGCATATTACTTAGAACGTAATAATTTGAAAAGGTGCCACCATGCAGAATGTGACTTATTGCACCACCGTTTACTTTACTATAAAATCGCAGATTTCGACACCAGCCCGTAAATACAGCTTATTTTAAGCAATAGCCTACCTTAGACCTATATGTTGTTCGCCGACGAAATGCTTGAGAAAAGGTGAGAGATAAAAAAATGGAAATATAAAAGATGAACCTTAATAAGTGTTACGAAGATCGAACTAAGGCAATATGTTCAAACGTGTTAATCCAATAAGTTAATACCATATACTTACTGCTATATTGAGATATCATATCATGCAATGATATATATGATACAATGTATAAATACTTAAAAATTTCAAGTTTATTTTTTTGTAAAGAAAAGGAGGTTATTGTAAATGGTCTTAAACATGTTGGGGGTTTTTTTCGTCACATTTTTCTAACTTAAATATTTTCCCCAGTTTTTTAAAGGTAAAAAGTTGTAAAATAAATTCCCATTTCCTCTTGCATTTATAATCCTTTTTAAAATATACAAACTCGTATATTCCTTAGAACTAGATGGATTAGCAAACGACTTCCTTTGTTACTTATAATAAGGGGACAATGGGTAAATATCAAAGCAAATAGCCGATCATTATGAGATATATACAGTGTATATCGAGAATACCACCCGTGGTCTATTACGCAATCAAAGATACCGATCAGAAGCGCGTAAGTTTCTTGGGTTAAAACAACAGTTTATGGAAGGTCATCCTTAACTTTTAAAATTGATTTACCGTTTAACCCTTTACAGAAAAAAATATTTGATTCTACTCAAAATAGGAGCATTAGTCTCAGTCCTTATGCACCCCATAGAGCAAATTTAAATCGGAACTGCCCAGTCAAGTCAAGGGAGTTAATAACGGGCAATTTACGGGACAACTCCGTATATCGGTAGGGGCCCATTAAGAATGTAGTTACAATAAAAGCCAGCTTATGTTATCATCCTGAGTCAAATATAATTGTAATGGCAAGAAAATCCCAGCTTATTTCTACATCCTGAGACAAATATAATTGTAATGGCAAGAAAACCCCAGCTTATTTCTACATCCTGAATTAAATATAATTGTCCCTGATGAAAGTACTTTAGGACGTTGAAAAATTCAAACGTAATGGAGACGTCATAATTTTATCCCCCCACCCACCCACAAAAAAAAAAAAAAAAAAAAAAAAAAAAAAAAAAAAATGTGGATATATTTATTGAAGCAAGCCATTTCTTCATTTCCATAAAAGTTTTATATCACAAAATAGTGCAAATACAGTTATATCGGGGAGGACAGAAAGTCCCGAGAGCGGTTTTCCTGGCTTATCTGTAACCGCGCTCAATAATGCCAACATGTACCATCAAGATGAGTCAATAAATCGTACATCTAAGTGGGATGAGCAGCTGGATGTTCGATAAGGATGTAGTGGTAATACTGATGTGAGAACTACCAGAAATCCATGGTTTGGAGCTCCAGCCTCCCCGATAAAACTGAAATACTATGAAAAGTTGCGTTAAAACCCCTTTCAATTAATCATGACCCTTTTATTGTTTACCGAAATCGCTATTTTGTTTCAATCACAACGTTTTCCTTAATATTATTTCACCAGTGCGTGAAAATTTGTGGTTGTGTACTATGGATAAATTAAGTCGAAGTTTTAAACCATTTTCCTTGATATTCATGACTAAAAGGAGGCTGTTGGCATTCAGCAAGTAAGTTGTTTTTTTTCATCGGCGATGAAACAAGATGGAGGCGATTACATAGATTTTCACTTCAAGTTTATGAGCATGCGTGGAAATGAGTTGAAAATTTGTGAAAACTTGTTTCCGGTTGATCGATATGAAATACCGGTTTTGTCTTACAAAACCGCTAAAAATGACTTAAATAAAATTTCTCAACTGCAGTATCTCGTCTGGTATCTGTGAACGTAAAAGAACAACTGTAACTTTGTAAGTTTTAAAGATACTAACATCACTTTTCATGTTTGTGAATAAGGAAGATACTTTATTCAAGGGGAAACTATTTAAATAACGGATCATATTCCAAAAACCAGACTCTCTGTAAGATAACGTAAAGTCGACGTCATATGTTGTTTTTTCTTCCATAACATTAGTACTCCATGAAACCTTTTCAATTATATTTAAACCAGAGACATAAATATACATATTTATGTCTCTGTTTAAACTGATTTCATAATATGACCTACAGCACATGTAAATCCGTTGAATAATTGATCCCGCCCACTGACTCCAACAGGATGTCCTTTTCGATTTTAAACGGCAGTTTATTTTGCAATGTTTATAGCCAGTAGCATGTAACAAGATAGTAAAATAGTTGGTTGGCGACATAAACGTAGTTACTAGTCGAATGAGATGTAGTTGCGAAGTTAAGGTCGCCAAAAATCAACTTAAAAAGTAAACAAAATGGCGGCCAATGTTGGAGTTCAAAACTGCATGATTTCTGATAAAAATGAATGCTTTCATTGGTTCACTGGTTATTTGATTGACAGCCACGATTGGTCAATTTCTACATCGCATGGGTGATGTTAAACGTGTGTACTATGTTTACAAATGGGCTGAATCCAACGTTGGGGACAAACGTTGCTACAACATACACCGCTTGAGTATTAGGATATTTTTTAGGAGAACATGTATCATTAAATCAAACAAATCAAAAATGAAAAAAATACAATCAATGTTTATGATCATTGGAAAAGATTCCATGATGATTCACATGAATCTATAGATCAGTAATTTTTTATATGCTATAATGTGTAATGATTATAGAGCATTTTTTATGAAGGACAAACCGGGGATAGATGGAGTAATAGAATTAGCATACATAATCAGAAATTTAGGGACCCATCAATAAAACAACTTCATCATAATAGAATTAACATACGTAATCAATAATTTTGGGACCCATCTGTATGACAACTTCTTCATAATAGAATTAACATACGTAATCAATAATTTAGGGACCCATCATTAAGACAACTTCTTCATAATAGAATTAACATACATAATCAATAATTTAGGGACCCACCAATAAAACCACTTCATCATAATAGAATTAACATACATAATCAAAAATTTAGGGACCCATCAGTAAGACAACTTCATCCTATTTAACTTTTAGATAATTGACCAATCGCGGGCCCCGCCCAACCACTCCTTTTGCCCCGCCAATTGACTCCAACAAGAAGTTTTGCTTCGATTTCAACAGCGTTATTTTTGCAAAAATTACGACCAGTTGCACGTTATAAATAAGTAGAATGGTTGGGGACTTAAACGTCGTAATTACAACTTATACAACCTGTAGTTACGACGTTGAAGTTGCCAAACCAACAAATTGATTCACCAAAATTTCGGCCAATGACGGGGTTCAAACTAAACTTACAGTCTAAATTGATGATTTCATCGGTCGACTGATTATTTGATTGACAGACGCAATTGGTCATTTGTTGTAAGACGAATCCAAAATTCTCAATTTTCCCTTTTATAAATTCTAAATTAATTGTGTTTCCGCTAGACTATTTCGTCAAAATAAAATACTATTTCGTGGTTGTTGTTTTGACGTGAGGTCGTTAAGTTGCTAAACTCGTTGGACTCTGAATCATGAGGTCCCGGTTTCGATCCCCGGTCGCGGCAAATATCGTTTGTCTCCCACCAATTGGTAGATAATCTTAAACCTAAGTGGGCAGCTGGAGGCTCGGAAGGGATGTATTAGTAGTACCGGTGTGAAGAATACGTGGAATCCATTGTTATGTGTTACAGCCGCCACGATATGACTGAAGTAGGCCTACTGTTAAAGTGACGTTAAACCCCATTCAATCAATCATTTCATTCAACAAAAACGTTATCCCAATGAGTAGATCGGAACATCTCCAGGCTGATCTACGTTAACGGGAAAGGCCGAGTGTCTTCCGATTGATGCAAACCGTGGGACTACTTTTTGCGAAATACATAGTTCCGCACTTTTCTGTCATGGATGTATACGCCAATCAGAATGCAGGTATTTTGATAATTTTGTTGTTCGCCAAAACAAATAAAATTTACAAACTTTTCCACGATGAAAATAAATTGAAAATGGGATTGTTTTTGTAATTGTACAAGGAATCGCGGTCGTAAATCAAAGAATCAATCGACAAATTAATTGATTCCTTTAGACCGGAATTGAACTTTGAAATCTCAAATGGGTCGACATTTGTGTTGGTTTGGCGACCTTAACGTTGTAGCTACAGCTTATTCAAGCTGATTTTTCCACGTTTAGGTCGCAAAACAATCAGTGGAATCCCTGGGCGTGGTCAGCGAACCACCAATGCTCATAATCGTACGGGAAAAGAAGATGTCTAATGATTTCGAATTTCGTACCTGCCAGTCCATACATTTTGGCCTATAAAATTTTATGCACTGTTTTCTAAAAGGGCCAATCAACTAAGATTTTTATATTAAGTGAGGGGTATTTTGGCTCAGTGTTTAAAGCATTTTAGGGTAAAAATAAGCCAAGCTGACAGGTCTATATCTTTGGCAGATCAAAATTCCACGAACTAAATTTAAATAAGGGTTACTGAAGGAACATTTCTATCAAGATTGTTTGTACTTCGCAAGAGATAGATTTTTAAAGATTTCATAGTACGGACATATTCATAGCATTTTTATTACATGTTACTTGCTATACATATTTCAGACTAACGCTACTAAAATTAGAAGGAGAACTTTAGGTGGAGTTAGGGGGACGGGTCAAGCCGAGTTAATGGGCGGGACCTGTGATCCATTTATTCTGTTAAGTCACCACTGATTTTTCGCTCATTGAATGCATTTGGCGCGACATTTATCGAAGTCCCATAAAACACCAAAAAATGAGTATCATTGCTGCAAAGGCACTTGCTGAATTTCATGCGCTCTCAAACGGATTTCGATTCGGATATGCATTGGCTACTTATCATAACTGGCATTTCACACATTGAGTGGTCGAAGGTGAGCATCTGTAGGTCGCCTGGCAAGTCCAATTTAGCAAGCTCACCCGTCAACATTTGTAGAAACGGAATAAATGCTATCCCGTCAGGACATTTCTCATTAAGTTCTGTCAGTCGCATTACGAAGTTTGATATGAATATATTGCCTAATTGAGGATCCCCATCCGACATAAATCCACGGGTTGTCGTGTATAAAACAAGGCAGTTGTTCGGGCAGTTTCCAGTACTTTCTAATGGAGGCGCGGTTGGTTTTGGTCCTGATTGCGGTGCGTTTAGGAAAGGCGCCGGCTGTGGAAATAATTCCGCCTGCAAAAAAAGAAAATAAAGTAAAAAGAGAATGTTTCGGAACCAAAATCACTAATATAAGGACAGTCAAGAAACTTCTACAAATTGATCCATGGCTGCTAAAATCAAAAATTAATTGACCGAACAAAGCTCCCATTTAGACCGGAACTGGATGTTGAACTCCAACGTTTGTGAAAATTAACTTTGTTGGTTTGGCTAGTGAAACGAAGTAAGTGCAGCTTATTTAAGTGTGTTGCCAACTAAATAATTTATGTTGTTTAGAGCCCCTTTCATTATATTTTGCAGACTAAAGTCGTTAGACATCGCTGTCGGGCTGTTATGTCAGAGGTCAAAGGATATTATCAACGATCCGTCAAATACATATTCTAAATTAGAACCACGTCATCCTTAACATCCACGAACTGTTCGATTTACCTTTTGTGAATAGATCACAGATAGTTCAAAGTAATTTTCAGATCAAATATCTGTAAAGGTAATAGTGAAAATTCTGATCGAGATTTGCGGACACGGAAGCGACTTTTAGATTGGCACACATTTGCAATTGTCGGAAATACCACTCACGTGTCATGATTAAGCTTAAAATCAATGTCTTTGAATAAATGTTAGTACGAGAGTTCCGTAAATCAAAATATGATTCCCTGCGAATGACCCTGGACCTAGAGGCGCCTGAGCGCCTGTATCGCTCCATAGGCCCGATTGTACTGATTTAGCAAATGGTGTTTTCAGGAATTCAATATTATCCGAATCATTTTCCCCATGTGTGGCAAACATATCTTATAAATAAAAACTTTTTGCATTTCAAACTTTTCATTGTTTGACCAAAGTCAATCGCAGATGAAAAATGTACATGTATTAACAAATAAAAAAAAAGTAAAAAACAAAAACCATATAAGCCGTGTTTGCAACGAAACAAAATTAATTGATGGAATCTGAAAGAGTCTCCAGACGATAATTCTAGTGAAATTTGGTTGATATCAATCAACTGGCTTCTGAGCGGATTTTCAAAGCTTTCATCATATATGGAAATTAGCCCCTTCCAATTGAAGCCATGTTTTTCGTCCGATCAAAATTCTAAGGGGTCATCTGAGGATCATTTCTATGACCTCTGGTCATTTTTTTTCACCAAATGATAAATCCTGTAAAATTTGGTTAAAATCGATCAACTGGTTTCTGAGAAGAAGATTTTTAAAACTTAAATACATATAGAATCCGACCAATTTTTTAAAGAAATCTGTTAAAGGGTCACCCAGTGATCATTCATGTAAAATTTGGTTGAAATCCGGCACCCATTTGTCTCAGGAGAGAAGAGTTTTAAAACTTTCAACACGAACCACGCACGAATAACAACACAACGCCATGACAATAGCTCGCTAGCTTTCAGCCAGTGCAGCTAAATCGATTCTCTGTAACATAATCCGTTTTATGATATACAATAAACAATCAGAACTTTGTTTATGAAAGTCAAAGACCCAATGTTGTTTCACACTGGTAGGTGAACACTACATTTATAAGGGGCTGGACTCTGACTTTACTGCCCGTCAACCAGTAACACTAATAGAAGGGTTCATTGGGAGGGCTTACCATTTGTTCATTTGTGTTGTCAACCGAGGTTAAATGCCGTTCCGTATATCCGCTGCCAAAACCAGTTGCTCCCATTTGTAAACCGATATATTCTATTTGTTCTAAATCATGTTGGGTATCTTCAGTGGCTTGTGCTATCACCGTTCGACGTTCGTCTGGTTCCGGCCGTTCTTCGATTTTTCCTGCTAGGACTGGAATCTGACTTTGCCTAGAATTCTGAGCATCGACTGTTATTTGTGGGTAATTATCTACTTCCTTTATAACAACAGCTTCCTCTTTATGCTTTTTATTTCCTCTGCAAGCATTTATGAAAAGCATTCCATGTAAATTCTTATTTACCGAAAACTTATTTATAATAGTTCTTATTTCAATTGGTTCCCAGTTGGTATCCACTATTTCCATCTGACCGTTTTCGTTTGTATTTCCGTGTGAACACACAAACACCATTAAAGCGTCTGATTGACTTTCATTATCTACTGAAATATCCATTATCAGTCCTATTTCCTCCTTGGACCAGGACACTGTGTAAATATCACCCATAATTTTTTTGGTAGATCTTTGTCTCACCAAATCAATCTTAGTTGCAATTTTGTCAAATAATTCTTTGTATTTATTTCGCATTTTTATCATATGTTCGATTTTTGTTTGACCCAATTTTAGTCCAGCCATTCTTGCATGCTCAGTTGTAAAGCTCATTTTGTACAATATAAGTATGTTTTCCAAGATACGTTCCAGAGCGTCTTCATAACCAAACGTAGCAACAAAACGTTGAATAGATGGATACTCATCTGAGTTGCATCTCTCTTTGTCAGGTCTATTAACAAATTTCGTCATGGTCAACACTAGAACACTTGCTTTCTGTATCTTCAAAATGTTCCTGTGACGTCCAGGATCTACAAAGAGTGAATATGAAATGATGAACCACCCATAATCTGACTCGACTGACCAATCTCTGGCCCCGCCCAGTTACTTTGTTAGCCCCACCCATCGACTCCGACAGGAAATCCCTCTTCGATTTTAAACGGCGTTATTTTGAAAAAAAATATGGCCAGTAGCATGTAACAAGAAAGAAATATAGTTGGTCGGAGACCTAAATATCGTAACTACACCTTAAATAAGCTGTAGGTACGATGTTTAAAGTGCCAAACCAACAAAAATTCTTGCCGCAATGAATGATTTCATTGGTTGACTGGTTATTTGACTTACAGCTGAGATTAGTCAATTGTAAACTTAAGACAAAATATTCTAAAATATAAAAAAACATGGAACAAACATACGTGTATATCAAGAAACAATAAGTAAGAGGACAATGAGGCTCCTACATCTCTCACCCGATCTAATTTACAAACGGGATATCATATGAACATAGTTATCTACCAATAGTTCCTACAAAATAAATACCAATGTTCGAGCCAGATCTCTAGGTTTCAGAGAAAAGGAATTTTATAGATTGTCTTCTTTGTTTCTACGTTAAATAGTTTCTGCCCAGGTGGAGCCCGAATTTGGTCCCAGGGATATGACATGAAATAAATTAGTCGAGGTCAATAAGAAGATGCGTTATACTAAATATAAATACTCTAGTTCCTCTGATTTCAGAAAAGGAGACTTTTGAAGACAATCTTCTTTAGTAGTAGTTAAAATAGCGAGCACCGGGGGAAGCCCACTTATGACATCAGGGTATCAAAGGGAAACAATGGAAGGGAGATGTACATAACAAAGGCCACAGCCTTCTAGCTTTAGAAAAGTAGAATGTGAAACTTTAAATTTTTTTTTATTGCAGTGGTAACCTGAGCCAATGGTGAATTTTCAATGTTTGAATCCCTTAGGTAGAGATTTTTCCAAAGAACATCCATGCCAAGTCTTTTCAAAATCGGCTCACTTGTTCAGGAAAAGGAGATGTTTAAAGCACGACAAAGATTGTGCGGTCACAAAGCTCAAATTGAACCTTTAAGTTAAGCTATAATGAATTACCTATGAAGGGTATGTAATCGATTCCACACGTAGCTGAGGACTTTGTCGAAATAGGCTTTGAGATAGCTTTTTCGACCCTCTTCCTTAAATCTTGAATTCCATCGTCATCGTAATCGAAATTTTGCTCAGCTTTACTACAGCTTTTATCGTTCTGTTTTTTGTTGCAAACCGAAATACAGTTTATTGTTTCCTGAAACACACAGAACATATATTGAAAGCATTTTAATTTTAAATCATCAAGTACTAACTGACCAATCGCCCACTTACACCGTTGGCCCCGCCCATTGACCCCAATAAGGAGGTCCGTTTCGATTTTAAGCGGCGTTAATTTGCGAAATTCATAGCCAGGAGCATGTAACAAGAAGGTGAAATAGTTGATTGGCGACCTAAACGTCGTATCTACAGCTTGAACAAGGTCAAGGTTTAGGTCGCCAAACCAACGGAAATGTCTCACATAAATGACGGACAATATCGGAGTTCAAATTTGAATGAATGATTATGATTGGTCGAATGATTCCTTGATTGACAGCAGCGATTGGTCAACTGGACGTTCATCATACCCTAGCCTCTCAATTTGGCCTTTATGCATAAATTGGATTATACAAAATCTATTTCATTTTAAGCTGTGTCTGTCAAAACCGGTGAATTCTTGTAAAAAAATCTTTCGTGCCTCCATGAAATAAATAGAATTCAGAATTCCATGAAATAAATAGAATTCAGAATTAGATTGTTTTCTTACCTATATGAATCGTTACCTCAAACAGGTTTAACCTCTATTTCGATGGTATATGAGTTGACGATATAAAATCATAAGACATCAAGACAATGCTTTTTTTATTTTCATTTGAGTAAGACTGAAAACTATCATCATGAAATAAGGTTTTTATTTGTATACCTTAAAGAATACAATATAAATTCTTCAGCCTTCTTCAGCTCATCTGAGCCTTAAAGATACTTAAATATCGCGAATTGCTCTTCGTGTGTCTAGTGTCAACTCATTATTTACATTCTATAGAGACCATAGTTTTCACACAGTCTTCACCAAAGTTAGTCAGAATGTTTAAATTGATGACCTTTTACCCTATTGAAAATGAGTGTGACCGGGTTAATAACAACGTCACTAGTTAATATTTCACCAAATCTTATTCAGCATTAGGGACCATATTTTTTGCACAATCTTGACAAAACTCTATCAATGTTGAAATGAATGATCTTCTCGGCCGTATTGAAATTGGTGTAGTCGGCTCAAAAACAAGGTCACTAGGTCAAACCTTTGGAAATTTAATTCTTGTTTACGCGAAAGGGATCACATTTTAGGCCCTAATCTCTACCAAACTTTTTGAGAATGTTTATATTGATGCATTTCTGGGTGTATTAGGGTCTAAAAGTAGGCCATTAGATCAAATCTTGGCAAAATCTTGTTAACGCCACTTGGGCTGGCTGTTAAATGTCTTATCCATGAACAAACATTTTCGCACCATGTTGACGTTACGTAGTATAAAACAAACGAAGGCGGATTCTTTAATCAAAAAATGAATTTTCGACGTTAATTAACTTTGAATGAGGAAAACAATTTAACAAACACATTCTACACATTATGGGAAACGTTGTGGGATGTTATTTGTACTTATTTAGTGAACTCTGCTGTAAATACAATGAAAATGTATTCGCCGGAGACGTCAGGATAAAAATAGATGTAACGACCAATTTGACATTTAAAAATCAAGGCTGATGCTAAAACAAATTAAATAACGGGAAAGGGTAAAGAAGAAAGGACAAAATGATAAGAATGAAAAGATAAATTACAAAGTCAACGAAAAATTGACTATTGAAAAGAACCTACTGTACACACAGAGAGAAGACATACTGAATAAAGAAACTGGCGGTGGTGTTAAATTGACTTTTAGTAGTGGAACTTCCGAACTATTCAGAAATAAGGTAGACGAATATTTTGTTTACAAAAATTATAGTGTTAGCAAAACAACCTGTTTGCTGACAAAAACGGTTATCTTGCAGAAACTCAACTGAAGATAAGCCAATAGAAATCAAATTTACTTTCCATTAATTTTATCATACAAAATGCTCAAGTTTGATAAACGGAAAATTTGATAAACATTCTTTTATGACAGACTTTCCAAACATAGTTAAAAACATGCAAAACTAGTTGTCGCGGGAGAGTAGCACGGTTGATGATCTAAATGAATGTGCCAAATTTTTGGCTCTTAAATTTCTAAATGGTTCGCCGGATGGTAAAAATGAAATGCATACCAAGTCTGATGAAAAATGTGCTAAAAGGAAGGAATGTACCCTATTCTATATATTGAATGGTGAGAGCGCAGAACTCAGTAATGCATCGCATTCGATAGAACAGCAGGAAGCAGTAGATCACCCAGCCCCTGAATCATCGGAAACAAGGCCATATTTAAACCACGGCGCACGCACAAATGTACATGATAATTTGTGTCAGGTAGAAACAACACAAATCCATATGGTGAATGAAATAAAAACGTTAAACAATCTACTGCAAATCATAAAGTATGAAGCAGCTGAGTTTTATGTGAATACCAACATGCAATAGTGGTAGTACTGGTGTGAGAAATACCAGGAATCCATTGTTAGGTGCTTCAGCCGCCGCGATATGACTGAAATACTGTTAAAAGTGGTGTTAAACCCCATTCAATCAATCAATTAATCAATTATTATAACTTATTTGTTGTAGAGGGCCTCGTTGTACATAAGTTCTTCATTATATTGATTCGTACAATGATAGCTTAATGAGCTACCTTCTTTAAATAAAGGTTTTATTATTATTTTTATATCATTAATATTATGAACCCGGCGAGCGTAAGAGCTTGTGTTCACCAGTCTAACACTCACAGATGGATTTGAGGTACGGACCTATGAAACTTAATTACACTGTATGAATATGCGAAGTGTGATTAAGATTTTAGTTCCATACCCCAAATGAATTAAAAAAAAATACACATGTATTCTCTCCTTTTCTTATAATCATAATCGTAATCTTGTAATGAAGCAAAACATAGCAAATGTTTTATTAGTATAGGGCAAATATGTAACATTTTATCTACTTTGTGCGAAAGCATACAAAATAGTTGCGCGCTTAAAATTTTGTATGTAAAAAATCCTTCCAAAACAGTAATTCAAAGACGCCTGAATCCTGTTAGACGCATCTAAAATGGAATCGATAAAGTTCTGTTGAAGAAGAACCCAGATTAAATACCTTAACTCATTACCAGACGACAAATTTTTAGACTGGTCCAAATTCTAAAAGTTATAGACGTCAATTTCTAAGTGATGAATTTTGGAAATTTTTGTATTTTGGATTGGAAAATATTGTGGAAAATGAAGAAATTGCTTGTAACAAGCAATTCCTTAATTTCCACAATTTATTCTAAAGCATTTTTCTTAAATGGCGTCCAAAGCGTCATTGAGTTGGAATGGATTGAATACCTAGACTTTTCATAGCTTACCTCAAACAAATATTCCAACAGTTTCCTTTTTCTTCTATCTGCCTTTTGGAGACTATCTTTTGCACTTCTAAGGTGACTTTCTATAACACCAAGTTCACGAATCCTTTTACCATAAATGTCACCTAAAATAGAAGAAGGAAACATCCCCTTTTTAAAACTTTGAAGAAGCTCATCTGATGTTAATCAATTGACCAATCGCTGGCCCAGCCCGCTGACACCGTTGTTCCCCCCCATCATTGACCAAAACAGGAAGTTCCATTTCCATTTTAAGTGCCGCAGTCAGTAGCGCATCAGACTCCTAAACTTCAATCATAGGTTGTCATGGGCTCCATCCCCGGCTTCGGCACATATCCTTTCCGACATTTGTCTCTCACCAATGGGTGGATAATCGTAAATCTAAGTGGAATAGCAGCTGGAACCTAGGAAAGAGTGTAGTGGTAGTACTACTGTGAGAAATACAAGAAATCCATTGTTAGGTGCTCCAGCCGCCGCAATATGACTAAAATACTGCTTAAAGCGGCGTTAATCCCCATTCAATCAATCATTCAACCATTTCGATTTTAGACGGCGTTATTTGGCAAAATTTATGGCCAGTAGCATGAAACAAAAAGGTAGAATTGTTGGTTGGCGACCTAAACGTTCTTAACTTGAATAAACTGTAGTAACGACGATAAAGTCGCCAAACACTTAAATGGCGGCCAATGTCAGAGTTCATATTTAACTGACAGTATCTATGGATGATTTCATTGGTCGCCTGGTTATTTGATTGACATCTGCGCATGATTGGTCAATTGCAGGAGAAAGTATTTCATGATATGACCTACGACTTTAGAGTGAAATTAACCCTTTGAACATTTTTTAAGTAACACGGGTGAAATAACTATGTAACCGAGTTAAAGCATATGAAAACGCCTTTTCACAAAAAGATAGTGTCATACGATAATCAGAATATCGTGCTCGTGTTATACCGGATTCCTTAAACTTGCCATCTAAAAAAGAGAAAAAACCCGGCATAGCTGCAATATCGTAGCCCTCCTTCTGATAATCTGCTGCCTCGCCAGAAAGAGGACTACGATATCGCAGCTAACCCTGGCATATCCTCGTTTTTATCTGTTGATTGGTGACTCATCTAATAAATTCCGTATTCCATGACTATTCATTCAACACCCTCTATATATTCCACCCAATATTCAATGTTTCAATTGACGGAAAGTTCCGCTTCGGTTGAGTCTTTGATTGACCGGCGAGATCCATCAAGTTTTGATGAATTAATCCAAACACAATTGACCAATCGCTGGCCCTGCCCACTTACTCCTTTTGTCATGCCCATCAACTCCGACAGAAAGTCTCGCTTCGATTTTAAACGGTGTTTTCTTGCAAAATCTATGCCAAATAGCATATAACAAAAAGCGAGAATAGTTGGTTTGCTACCTAAACGTCGTAACTACAGCTTGAAAAGACTACAGTTACAACGTTTAAGTCGCCAAACCGACAAAAAAGGTTAACAAAAATGGCGGCCAATATTGGGGTTCACAATTCATTTCTGGTCAAATTGAATGAGTTCGTTGGTTGACTAGATATCTAATTGATAGTCGGATAGCTGTTGTTAATTAACAATAGATTGACCGACCAAACCGTTACTTAAACAGATGAAGAGAATTTTGTTTTTGTTTTTATGAGGGTATAAAAAGGAAATATACTTATTACATGGTTATGAATATGCGAAGCGGATTCATACATACGTTTGACAATTTTTTGCTTTTTTTTTCGTTTCAGACCCCCCCCCCCAAAAAAAAAATCGTTGCTTGTAGACCATAACAGCGTAACTAAAGCTTGAATCAGAAATAGCTACGATGTTTAACTCGTCAAATCAACAAAACTTCTTAATCAACATAAATGTTGGAGTTCAAAGTTCACTTCCGGTCTAAATTGGTGATTTGATTGGTTGATCGATCTTTAGATTGACAGCTACGTTTCGTCAATTGATCAATATAGTTACCGGTTTCTTCTCTTGAATAATGTCCCCCTTCTGCCATGTTTTCGTATATGGATCTAAATACATAAACAACGATGCAAAGCCAACCCTTTCCCTTTTTTATGAAAATTTAGACTGGTCCAAATTGAAAGAGGTTGCAGACGACAATGGAAATTCGATGCAATTTGATATAAAAACAGCCTATGTGGTATAAATTGTTATGGGAAATGGAGAAATTGCTTGTTGTTCTTCTTTTTCCACAATGTTTTCTCAAGGGTTAATTATCACTTAGATATATCGTCCGCATCACGACCATTGTATAAGGGCTAGCCAATATGATGTATGGCGGGAACCAGATTAGCCAAGGCCTGGTAATCAACATTACATCACCCTGAAAAAAGAGAAATGAGAGGATAATCGTTTGTTTACGTGTAAGACTGATATACCTTTAATTTCGTAAACAACAAAATCTATATTTTCACAAGTGAAACTTTAGCTTTTGTTGTTCATGAAATTCAAGATAAATCGATCTTACCAGAGTATGAATGATTATTCTATTTCTATAGAACCTATTCTGTTCTATTCTAGAACCTCCCCATTTGCAATAGGTCTAATCTTTATGACTTGCTGATTATTCTAACTTTCATGAGAACTGGACCAAAACTGTGGACCCTAGTGAAGAATTGAAGAAATTGTCACTAGACTCCTGTTCCAATGCTTTCTAATAGAACCTTCCTATAATCAATAGCGTTCATTCTTGGGAGCTAGCAGTTATTCTTGCCAAGTTTCATGAAGATTACGCCAAAATAGAGTTATCTAGAGTTTGAAATAAGAATTTGTCATTAAGGTCCTTTTCCCGTGTAATTGAATCTTTCCATAATCAATAAGATACATATTTATGACAAGTCGATTATTCTGACCAAAATTCATGAAGATTGAGTCAAAACTGTAGACACTAGAGTATAAACACATAGATTAATGACGGAAGACAGACATTCAAGGATCACATAGACCCATCACAAGCACGTTGTGCCCAGGTGATATAAAAAGTCAGCAAATGACCTAAAAACTCGGACATGTTGAACGAAGAATACTATCTACATAACCAAATTACTAGGATTAAGTTACACTTTATATTGCAAACATTATTAACTTACAATAGGTAACTTTTTGAACTGTGTCGCGATTTAAGGTTTCGCCATTTCTCGAATTATCTTGCGAATTATCTTTTCTTTCTAAATGTTGATTTAGATCTGATTATCACAGTATGTCAACGGCTATTCTAAATAAGGTACGATCCAACAAGCATTAGAATATGTGTTCTCTATGGGAAGAAACTTGGCATGAATGGAAATTTAGCCCCTTTTGGACCCATATAGTACCCATATTAATAATTATAAAAAGCTAAAACAGCCAAATGGAGAAGACTAAATTTCTAAATTCATATCTCTGTCGACGCTGTTTTTGTTGTTTTCTCAAATAAACTATTATGAACCACAGAAAATGTAATCGTGTCATTCACCATCCTTGTGGGCCCTATAATGTCACGAAAACAGGCGGAGATAAACAAACAAAGCTAAAGCGACAGAAAATTGGTGTGTAAACGGCAAAGTTTAAAAAGTGCATCTTGGATTTAATTCGTGTGAGCTTCCTAAGTATCTGGATACAGTTTCCACCAAATATTTTAACCTATCCCCACACATTGACGCCCCCTATGAATAAAAGTTTTTGAATGAATTGTGGAAAATGAAGAAATTGCTTGTTACAAACAATTTCTCCGTTATCTAAATGCGCTCTACCCTAGAAGGTAGATATTTTTTTTAAATTTCATAAACTTTAAATTTTCGTCTGCAACTCCTTTGAATTTGGACCAGTCGAAATATTTGTCGTCTGGTAACGGGTTGATTAATCATCAACTGCAGAATATTATAGTAATTAATCCTTTTTATAGTTATCAATCCTTTTTACAGTAATCAATCCTTTTTATAGTAATTCATCCGTTTTATAGTAATTAATCCTTTTTGTAGTAATTAATCCTTTTTACAGTAATCAATCCTTTTTCTAGTAATCAATCCTTTTTATATTAATTAATCCGTTTTATAGTAATCAATCCTTTTTACAGAAATCAATCCTTTTTATAGTAATAAATCCGTTTTATAGTAATTAATCCTTTTTATAGTAATTAATCCTTTTTACAGTAATCAATCCTTTTTACAGCAATCAATCCTTTTTATAGTTAATAATCCGTTTTATAGCAATTAATCCGTTTTATAGTAATCAATCCTTTTTACAGTAATCAATCCTTTTTATAGTAATTAATCCGTTTTATAGTAATTAATCCTTTTATAGAAATTAATCCTTTTTACAGTAATCAATCCTTTTTATAGTAATCAATCCGTTTTATATTTATTAATCCGTTTTATAGTAATAAATCTTTTTTGCAGTAATAAATCATATTTATAGTAATTAATCCTTTTTATAGTAATTAATCCTTTTTATAGTTAGGATAAAACCTGATTTTCATTGGTTTTCTTTACACCTCTTTTGTTTCTATAATTTTATCAATGATTGCAAAGCTATTTTTTGTGTATTCATTTTTCTGTTAGTCTGTATTATTTTATGCAGATAACTCCTTCCCCTTAATATATAAACCTGCTTCATTTATAGGCCGTATATCAGATTTTTGAATGTATGAATGCCCCACATGTTGCAATAATTGATCCTTAACCCATTCCACCACGCTGACACTTTTTGACGCCCCCAAGAAAAACAATAGGAAAAGTATTGTGTAAAATGAAGAAATTGATTGCAACAAGCCATTTCTTCATTTTTCACAATTTTTCCCCACAAAGAAATTTGAAAAGACCATAAAAATTCGTAAACTTTAATTTGTCGTCTGCAACTCCTTTCAATTTAGACCAGTCTAAAATTTTGCCGTCTGGTAATCGGTTAAGTTGATCCTATAAGTATCCCAATTTCAAATATGTCAATGATTTAACAAAGACAAAGATTCCGACTAATTTCAGGATTGATGGATTTCAAATGTGGTATTGAGAGCACAAACACTGTTTTGTTTTTTTTTATATGTAGAATTTGTCCCATTGACCTCGTTCAATACCCTAATTATAAAGTTGTCCATGGTCTCACAAAGACAAACATTCTGATGAAGTTTCAGATTGATTGAATATGCAATATGGTCTCTGTAGTACCCAAAGATTTGACCTTGTTTCGTTGGTCGACTGATAATTTGATTGACAGCCGCGAGACTAGTTCGAAAACGAAAAGTCTGAAGAACCTGCCCGTTCATAGTAAAAAATTATGTCATCGGAACGCAATGCTAATTTTGGACTGATCACATTGTACCTGCGATATCGTAGCCCTCTTTCTGATAATTCGCCAGCAGATTATCAGAAAGAGGGCTACGATATAAGAGCTAGTCGCAATGACATATCCAACGTCCAAAGCTAAGACTAGCCCGCTCGTTATTTAGATGGGGGCATGCATTCCATTTAAGGTCGCCTGATCGAGGTAGATGTGTAATAAGTGTGGGATGATTCCCCATGCCTTGGCCTGGTGTGAATTGCTGTTCATTTCAGTTCAAGCAAAACTTATATAATACAACAAATCAACGAACTTATTCATGATAAAGAAACAAGTTTGTACACAATTTTGTGAGTATAAAAAGAATTCTTGTACTTACGTGAGGTAAAACTATGTATGTTTACTCTTTGTAACGGTCTAGTTTCGTTTTCGACAATTCGGCCTACTTAAAATAATTTAAGATAGCCCACGACTCTTATCACCCTTTTCAACATTTAAGTATAATTATCATAGCACGTGTTGCAATTTACAAAATCAAAGAATCAATCAGCCAATCAAATTATTTTACTATAGATCGGAAGTTAGAGATGAAATCCAACATTGCTGCCATTTTTATTCATTTTTTTGTTGTTTTTGTGACTTAAACGTCGTAACTACAGCTTGAAAAAACTGTAGTTACGACATCTACGTAAAACCAACCAACCATTCTACTTTTTGTTACATTCTATTGGCCATACATTTTGCAAAATATCGCTGTTTGAAATTGAAGTGGAACTTCCTGTCGAAGTCAATGGGTGGAACCAACGTAGTAAGTGGGCGGGGCCAGCGATTGGTCAATTATCATCGCAGGTGTTGCGATTGTTGAAAAAGTCTATAGCCCTAACTAATTTCTGAAATGGATACACCTCCTGTCTTGAATCTGTAGATATAAAACGCTACATAGAATATATAAATAATTTAGAGCAGGAAGAAAAAAAACATGACGATTTATACGAGAGTAAAGGGTAGAAACAGATATGCAAGCTAGGGGAAATATTACGCGTTTGAGGTTGGGTGGGGTAATAGAAAGTATTATCTGACATTGATAATATGCCTGGACTTGCGTATATGTTCACACGTCGAAAAAGTTAACAAATTAAGTGACCGATTGTCGCTATTAAGTGACCGAATGTCACTTATTTACAAACAAAACGGTTTAAAATCACAACATTGAACAGAACAGAACAGAACAAAACTTTTGTTTTACACCCAAGTATATAACAGTACCACATGGACAAAAAAACATATAATCATGATTTTGTAATATCTAAAACTTCCATTGTGCCAAGATAGTAGTTTGATAGGAGAGAAAAAAATAAACTATTATATATGGGATAGAATCTCTCAGTGTATAGATAAGAAGTTCCAGAAAACCAAGGAAAATAACTTCTGAGATAGAATGTGGTTCCAGACAACTAATGATTTTTTTTAATTGGATGCAATTTCTGTATAGACTAAAAGTTCTCAGAAACCGGCATCACAGAATCCTGCTGTGGTTACGCGGTTTCCGATTGGACGTTATGGTTAAAAACTTGTTTTGGATTGATTCTTTTAATATAATAGTACTGTAACACCTTTTCTCCCGGACCTTGTTCGAAACGAAAAACAAGGCTTGGATAAGGGGAAGTTTAAGAAAACAATATGCACAATAACTAAAAGGCAGGTAATTTGTTATTTGGAGACCCTATTGTTCGTATTGTTTTTATGAATGTGTCACCTTGCGTAGACAGATCTGCGTCTACATTTGTATTATGCATGTTGAGATGATACAGTTTTATAATTAAATCGAAGTACTGTAAGCACTGATTTATTGAGTTAACTTCTTTGACAAAGGTTATCGTGATAAAAGGGGCTACAGTGCTTTTAAAGAAGTTCTCTACAGCACTTAAAGTACTTATTTTTTCTGTTCTATAAATAGATGACCTAACCAAGCCAAGATAAACAAAATCTCCTGATAAGATAAAAGAAAAATGTTTATTTTTTAATCATCATCATTATGATAACGTTTATTTTCATTTTATATTTGGGTTTGTATACATTTAATGTATATCATAGGTCATATTAAAATTTCAAAAAGGACATGCTACATTACAAAAAAAATTGCTTTAAATCTTCTGGTTCAAATAAAGGTGTTTCATTTTTTTAACAGCTGATTTGTAGCTCGATAATCAAAGTGTATTGTAAAGTCGTTGAGCGATTTGAAAACAGAAAACAGACTACGAAAAGAATTTAATTAACTTTAACTTCTTTGCGCACTAGGACAGCTCTCACATATCGATGGGTCAGCGCGAAACAGTTATAACTGCCTATATGTTGATAGGCAGTTACAGCTATTTCAGGTTTACCAAGCGATATGACCTCTGAAACAACAAGTCAAAAAAATCGGTAAAATTCAATTTGGGAATGCCACAAGTTACCATATCTTGATACTTTATCCAGTTTCATGCTGAAGCCGGAATATACCTGTTTTGGCAGTAGCTGTAGACAAAGATTAGCCTGCACATATGTGAAGTCTGATCTTAGTCTACACTACCTGATTGACCATTTTAAGCAGGAATAGTTTACAAGATATATTTTCAAAATAGATTAACCCATAATCAGTTCCAGGTTCTAGTGTTCTCAATCCTTTGATCTGAATGCAATTCTGTGGAAGATTTTATTCAGCATGACAAGGGTTAAGCTTTCTTGTTTCGGGTTTGAAGATTTGAGATTTGAACATTTACTCCCGTTTGATTCTACTCCAATAAGGCGCTTCTAGGTGGAGTCCGACTACTATACCAGAAGCATCACATGAACAAACTTGGTAACACTCGAGATCAAATAAAAATGTTTGAGATTTTGAGGGTATATACTTTTTTGTCAAAGATTTGCTCCCCGGTTTCTGACCATGACTACCAGAGTAGAGGATAGAGTTCCATTGTTTGAACAATTATCCCAAACGGATATCCTTTGTAGATTTCAAAAATTGTACCAGACTGGTTTAGTTGGAGAAACAAACTGAAAGACTTTTAAAAAAGCGCGACGTGACAACGATATACGCCACCGGACGTCTGATTAAGCTGCCAAGATCACACCTTAGAACTTCGCGTCCAGATGAGCTAAAAAGTTGTATGGGCGGACAGACTCGTGACGGACACAAGGCTATGAAATAGAACAATACAATATCATGCCGTGCAAGACTTTATGAGAAAGAGAACTGATATCATCTCATGTAGTTCCCCCCCCCACCCCCGACATGCTGCTCCACCCATCCTCAGGTCTCATTCCGAGTAGTTCTGCGGGTTGCTCTAGGGAGGGGAAGCTTTGATACCTGGTTTACCCTTCACATCGGACTCCGTCCGTTCGCAGAGCATCCATAGAATCTTAACTACTGGATCAGACCAAAGATGACACTTTACTAAAATCTTTGCAGTCTCTATTGAATTATTATTTGTTATTGTAATTATTATTATACCAGTTTCATATACATCTACAATCGATGGATTTATCACTCCTTTACCGATAACGTTTATAGGCTACCTCTATATAGTGCAATGTATGGTCAGACCATTGTTCTAGAGTGGCTGAAAGCCATGGCAGAAGAAGTTGACATCATTTTAACAAAAAAGGCTTTGGTCGCATGTGTTGTCTTAAAACGGTAGACGCCGAGTCTTATCCCACGAGTACCGAACGGAAGAAGCGATCAGACATTTATAAAAAAAAAAAAAAAAAAGGGACAACATCTTTTGAAACTTAAGCTCTTCAATTTCACCGTTACTTTCTCATTTAAAAACACTTTCTTACTTACTCTGAATTGTAAAACTAAATGCCTTTAAAGCAGTCCGCAGTTAATAAAATTTTCTTTCATCCATAGAAGTACACATATTTTTTTATCGAAATGAAATCGTTGTTTTCCTCGCACCTTGTGGGCATTCGCGTATATAAGTAGTTGAATTGAAGGAGATTGCGTCTTTTATCTGACCACCTCCCATTCCCACACAAACCCTCCTTTGTACGCCCCTCAAGGGAAAAATGAAAATATGGTGCAAATGAAGAAATTGCTTGTATCAAGCAAAAACCATCAACTTTTACTGCTTCTTTCAAATTTGACTAGTCTAACATTTTGTCGTGTGGGAATGGGTTAAACTGTCCTTTTGCAGGGGGGGGGGGTCATCTTTGTGACCTGAAACTAATTTTGACCAAGTTTCATCACGATTAGGCCTAATTTGTGGCCCCTTGAGTGAAAACAGTGAAATTCATTTCTCCGTGTTTTCCACTGGATCACTGGTTTACTACCAGCTTCCAAATGTTTCATTTTAATCCCTGACAAGCTTTCAGAGCAAGTTTCATATACAAAATTGAGATAAACTTGTGGCACCCGAAGAAAAAAAAAAAAAAAAAAAAAAAAAGAAAAAACGAGACTGTCATTTCGGTCCCTTTTACTGAGTTTCCAAAAGGAATTTCCCGTTTTTGATATGGTGTATTTTTATGATCTGACCAAATTTTTGTCCAAGTTTTCATAACGATTGAGACAAATATGTAGTCGCTAATGTGTAAGCAAAGAGATTATCACTAAGGTACTTTTCTATTTGAATCTTGTATTTATCAATAGCATTCATATGGTGCCCTGACAAATAAT
The DNA here is from genome assembly GCA_946902895.1 of Fragum fragum. Lineage (NCBI taxonomy): Eukaryota > Metazoa > Mollusca > Bivalvia > Cardiida > Cardiidae > Fragum > Fragum fragum. Next base: position 10,740,848 of record OX336373.1, on the reverse strand, counting down.
CTGGCCAAGTTTCATTTGAATTAAGCCAAATATGTAGCCCCTAGAGGAATTGTCATTTAGGTCCCTTTTACCTTGTTTACGTTCGGAATGTTCGCATTTTCCTGTTCAATTCCTAGTTTTTTACGTCCCTTTGAATTCATAACTGAGAAAACATTGTAGAAAAAGAAAAAAATGCTTGAAACAAGCAATTTCTTCTTTTTCCACAACAGTTTATACCCTACTGAATGGTCATATTTAAAATAAAGTCTACTTTCAATATTCGACTACGAAACCTTTGAATTTGGACTGGTCTCAAATTTGCAAACCAGGAAAGGGTTATAGGCACAACATTGGCGAAATATAATCCGACGTCGATTAATGTGTCACGTGATGAAGACAACTTGCGTCTATCCTCACATAGATGGGTTATCTATTCTTGCACCGTGAGCAATATATTGCCCTATTTACCTTAACTTTCATTTATATTCCCAATCAGAAACTTTTGTTTTTGTTGGACGTTGACGACCACCTCCGTTACCCGGTTTGTAAAATCCAGTAGGATATAACTAGGGTAGAAATGAAGTAGTGCCGAATTAGGTTCGTCTTATCATTTTTTAAGCCTGTATCATCCAAACAATTGTGCATTTTGAAAATGACGTAATAAGATGATTATTCATAATTTGTAGAAAGCGATAATAGTCCTTTTACACACGGAAACACCTACCAAAATCCAGCTCAGTAACGCGCGGTCGTTAAATAATAAAATGAGTAATTTGCCTTCCCATTCGGAAGCCGTACTGAAGTGCCCCAGCTAGGTCTTTTGGAAGGGAGTCCTGTCCTAACAGAGCGAAGCCCTGTCCTTTTTTTCAGTTTTTCCCTGTCCAAGTATTAGTCTCTTAATTCTACCTAATCACTAGGAAATTTTCAGATTCATTGTAGTTTTAAGTCTAATAATCCCTTCCATTGGCTGAATTTTGAAAATTTGGTAAACGCGATATAGACAGATTCTTCCTTCTATACTTCCTTAGCAATCATTTTTTCTATATATGCAATGCATGAAAATTAAAAGATAACAAGTTCGATCACCAAATTTGAACTGCTTTGTTGTCACACAAGTTTTTGTTTGTCTAACAGTGGAAGAGAAGTGGATGCGGTACCAGGCTAGTTTTTCAGCATGGATATTTATTTCTAGGCTTGTCTTTCTTTGATAAAAGTAATTATCCAATTATATACGTTCAAGCCAGATGATTTACTGAAGGATTTTTCACATATATATATATATGTGTGTGTCAATTGAGAAATTGCTGGACTCCTTCTTCGGCCACACCCACTGTCTCCAACAGGAAGTCCCGCTTCCATTTTTAAGCGGCGTAATTTTTATTTTCATTTTTTTTATTTTTTGGCCAAAAGCATGTAACAAAAGAGTAGAATGGTTAGTTTGCGACATAAACGTCGACGTTGAAGTGGCCAAAACCAACAAAAATACTTCACATAAATGGTAGTCAATGTAGGAGTTCAAAGTGAACTTTCATTCTAAATTAAAGACTTCAAAGGCGGACTGATTATTTGATTGACCATCGCCATTCGGCAATTATTCAATATATTTGCCTCTCAGACCTATTTCGAATCACCCTGGCGTGGGACCAGTACTGGCATTTGACACAGAGAATGGTCGAAGGTAAGCATATGTAGGTCTCCCATTACGTCCTCTTCTGCCAGCTAACCGGTCAAAATTTGTAGAAAAGGGATAAATGCTATCCCGTTGTGACATTTTTGCTTTAGTTCTCCCAATCTAGTGTCAAAGTAGGATGTGAATTGCGTATCTTCATTTTCACGCCTATCCGATTTAAAGCCGCGAGTTGTCGAATATAAAATAAGGCAATCGTTACGACATTCTCCGTAACTTTCTAAACATTTTGGTAATGTTTTGGTTTCTGTTTTCGGTCTGTTTTTCCAGTTTCGTCGCTTTGGTTTTCACCAGAGTTGGCTCTGGTAACGGTGTACTCTGGAATGAAAATGAAGATATCTTATTAATAAATACCCAGATGACCACTCCTTTTTACGCCCCCATGAGAATAGTTCTGGAAAACAATGAGGAAAATGTTTTCTGTAAAAAAATACGTTATTATTTAAAATTGTTGTCTGCAGCTTCTTTCAATTTGGACCAGTCTAAAATTTTGTTGTGTGGGAATGGGTTAAACTTCGTATAGAGTGTTTCTCTATGCATTTATTAATGCAGGCATTCCGACGTGTTTGAAAAGCAGTATCAAGTCTACTACTGGCTTAACCTATACCCTCACCATCCCGCTTTTTACGCCCTCATAGAAAAAAATGCTTTGGAAAATATTGTGGAAAATGACGAAATTGCCTGTCCCATATTTTTTTCCACCCAGAAAGACAAAGATTTTTAAAATTTCATCAATTTGAAATTGTCGTCTGCAAAATCTTTCAATTTGGACCAGTCTAAAATTGTGTTGTGTGATAATGGATTGGAATACATATTCGTCACAGAAATCTTGGCAATCACATAAAATTTCTAGATTCAGTATCTGTATCTGTTGATGTACTGTCTATGAGCGACCAGATACTACTCACACGTATGGCTGATATTTGCGTTGTTTTTTTAGCTTTGCAAAGCGTCAGCTTTGATAGTTTAATTTAACAGACAAAATTTTGAGGTCTTCTCAAAGTTCAAGGAGTGCAAACTGCCACTTGGTGCTTAAACACTAAATCCATTGAATGCCTACGCCATAAAAAGTAGTTCTTATATATTTAAGGAATATTGCAAACTCTATTAAAATTGTAGAGAACTATTTTAAAATTATGCTATTTAACGCATTCCCACTCAATTCCGCTTTTTACGCACATCAAGAAAAAAGTTTTGGAAAACATTGTGGAAAATGAAGAAACTGCTTGTTACAAGCAATTTCTTCATTGTGATGTCCACAATGTTTTCTACCCAACAAGGGAAAGATTGTCTTATTTCAACCAACTTGAAATTGTCGTCTACAACTTCTTTAAATTTTAACCAGTCTAAGATTTTTCATAATGTAATTGGTTAACTCCTGAGTTACTATAACCACGTTTGTTTATCGTGATAAATTAAACTTTTGCTACCACAACTATGCTTTGCTAGCTTCCTGTTCTTTCAGTAATTTGATTTTCATTCGTGACATAACATGAAATTATGTCATTGTATATATAAAACTATAGCATAGACAACGTTGATTATCCCGTTATTTTTATAGGCGCTATTACGTTATTACGTATTTGATTCATTTTTTCTTCTTTTCTTTTTTTTCAACCGAAAATCCTTTATTTAAATTGTTATAAAATGAAAAAGATATTAATTTTGCTGTTACCTTTAAGATGACACAGCTTCAATAACAAGTAGCTATGGTTTTGTAATAGGCAAAAATCATCTAAATTGTTGGAGTTCAACATTTATTTTCGGTCAAAATGACATAATTTGATTGGTCAATTGATTTTTGATTGACAGCGGCGAACCGTCTATTGGCAAAGGTGGGACAAAGGTGTATCAATCTCAGGAAAATTTGATATTTCACGGAGACCAAGGTCGAGTTAAATGACAATTATTTTTCCTACGCGGCAATAATCAAATGCAAGGTTTTGTATCACTACTACGTCATTGTGTTCCATTTATCATATACCTACGAATTAACAAATTTTGATTATAAAAGATAAAATAAGCTAACGAAATTTGTTTAAAATCGTTACGAATTATTTTGGAGAGACGTCTTTTGGAAAGCGGCGTCATTTAACCATATCGTATCCAGTACATGTATGATACGGGTTTCTTATATCGAATGTGTGCAATGAGTGTATCTCATAAGGAAAATTAACCAATGGCAGCTGTCAACCAAGGAATTTATCGACCAATCAAATCATTCATTCATCCCGGAAATGAGGTTTGAACTTCAACTTCAATATTGGCCGCCATTTGTGTGAAACATTTTTGTTGGTTTGGCGCCGTCGCTACAGCTTATTCAATTTATTATTTTCATTTTTTTGTTACATGCTAGCCTACTGGCCATAAATTTTGCAAAATAACCCCGTTTTAATTCAAAGCGGGACAACCTGTAGAGTCATCGAGCGTGACTCAAGGAGTAAGTGGGCATGGCCAGTTTGGTAGGTTTATAACAAAAAAATATCGATTAAGCAATTTTTCATCAGTTTCAAACAGTTTTTCATGGAACGACTTTGTGAACAAGCATAATTAGTACACATTTTTTCACGGAAATGTGTGAAGAATTTTAGATAGAATTTAGATAGAAACAACTACAGTGGGATTACTATATAATAATATTAGGAATATTGAAAAGCCTATAAACTACAATGGTTTGCAAGTAAAAGATCAGTTACCCTAGATTGATTTGCGTCTTCAACACTGTCCGTTTGTCGTTCTCTTAACACCTCTTTCTTCTCTACCTTTGCATCTTCCAATCGTTTACTTAGTTCAAGTTCTGTTTTTTCTTCGATGTTTTTCCTAGTGTTTTTTTCTTGAGGGCGTCAAAAAGCGTATTCGTAAGGGAATTGGTTATTGTGCCAACTTGTTTCACTCAGGTACAGTTAATTTTCGACGGCTTCCTAAGCTGTAGTTAAGACGTTGCTTCACCAACAAAAATATTTATAATTAATGTCGGCCAAGTTGATGTTCAAAGCTCACTTCCGGTCTCTATGATTTGATTTGTCAAGAAATTGATTGCAACAAGCCATTTATTCATTTTTCACAATATTTTCCAACAAGAAATTTGAAAAGACCTTAAAAATTCGTAAACTTTAATTTGGCGTCTGCAACTCCTTTCAATTTAGACCAGTCTAAAATTTTGCCGTCTTGTAATCGGTTAAGTTGATCCTAAGTATCCCAATTTCAAATATGTCAAAGATTTAACAAAGACAAAGATTCCGACTAATTTCAGGATTGATGGATTTCAAATGTGGTATTGAGAGCATAAACACTGTTTTTTTTTGTTTTTTTTTTATAAAATTTGTCCCATTGACCTAGTTCAGTACCCCAATTATAAACTTGTCTATGGTCTCACAAAGACAAACATTCTGATGATGTTTCAGATTGATTGAATATGCAATATGGTCTCTGGACGTAGCACCCAAAGATTTGACCTTGATTTCGTTGGTCGACTGATAATTTGATTGACAGCCGCGATACTAGATCGAAAACGAAAAGTCTGAAGAACCTGCCCGTTCATAGTAAAAAATTATGTCATCGGAATGCAATGCTATTTTTGGACTGATCGCATTGTACCTGCGATACCGAAGCCTTCTTTCTGATAATTCGCCAGCAGATTATCAGAAAGAGGGTTACGATATAAGAGTTAGTCGCAATGACATATCCAAAGTCCAAAGCTAAGACTAGCCCGCTCGTTATTTAGATCCAGATCGAGGTAAATGTGTAATAAGTGTGGGATGATTCACCATGTCTTGGCCTGGTATGAATTGCTGTTCATTTCAGTTCAAGCAAAACTAATATAATACAACAAATCAACGAACTTATTCATGAAAAAGAAACAAGTTTGTACACAATTTTGTGAGAATAAAAAGAATACTTGTACTTACGTGACGTAAAACTGTGTATGTTTACTCTGTGTAACGGTCTAGTTTCGTTTTCGCGATTCGGCCTACTTACAATAATTTAAGATAGCCCCCGACTCTTATCACCTTTTTCAACATTTAGGTATGATTATTTTCGCACGTGTTGCAATTGACCATATCAAAGAACCAATCAGCCAATCAAATAATTTAGCTATAGACCGGAAGTAAGGGTTGAAATCCAACATTGCTGCCATTTTCATTTAGTTTTTTTTTTTTGTTCTTTTGGCGACTTAAACGTAACTACAGCTTGAAAAAACTGTAGTTACGACATCTATGTAAAACTAACCAACCATTGTACTTTTTGTTACATTCTATTGGCCATACATTTTGCAAAATATCGCTGTTTGAAATTGAAGTGGATCTTCCTGTCGGAGTCAATGGGTGGAACCAACGTAGTAAGTGGGCGGGGCCAGCGATTAGTCAATTATCATCGCAGGTGTTTCGATTGTTGAAAAAATCTATCGGCCTAACTTATTTCTGAAACGGATACATCTCTTGTCTTGAATCTGTATATATAAAACGCTACATAGAATACATAGATAATTTTGAGCAGGAAGAAAAAAAAAAAAAAAAAAAAAAAAAAACATGACGATTTATACGAGAGTAAAGGGTAAAAACAGATATGCAAGCTAGAGGAATTATTAAGCGTTGAGGTTAGGTTGGGTAATAGAAAGAATACATTGCTGTATTATCTGACAGCGATAATATGCCTGAACTTGCGTATATGTTCATACCTCGAAAAAGTTAACAAATTAAGTGACCGATTGACGCTATTAAGTGACCGAATGTCACTTATTTACAAGCAAAACGGTTTAAATTCACAACATTGGAGACCATATTGTTCGTTTTGCTTTTATGAATGTGTCACCTTGCGTAGACAGATCTGCGTCTACATTTGTATTATGCATGTCGAGATGATACAGTTTTATAATACAATCGAAGTACTGTAAGCACTGATTTATTGAGTTAACTTCTTTGACAAAGGTTATCGTGATAAAACGGGTTACAGTGCTTTTAAAGAAGTTCTCTACAGCACTTAAACACGCCCGGTAATCTCGGGCTCCATCTCTTTTTGGAGAACAGTACAAAAAGGAGACAATGATACTTCCGATATGGAGCCAAGGACCGGAACTGAACAGAAAAGGTAAATAAAACAGTGTACCTCGCGTACAATTTGATCTCCTATTAACCTATTATGCATTTTCCCAAAACGTCCAGAGTTTCATACCACATAGAAATGATTATTGTATCCGTTGGCGGTGATAGATTTCAAGAATAATTCCGTTTGTGAAAAGTAACTTGAATCAAAGTTTGGACATCAACACGAAAATGCGTGTTGAAATCGTTCAAATCCATGTTATCAACAGTTCTGAAAGATTTAAGTGGCGATGTCTGTGAAATGAATGATAACGTGTTGATATAAAATAATGTTACCACAAAGAAATGCGTTTTCCTCCCCCTTTTACGGATTTTCTTAAATGAGATGGAGACCAGGATGCGGTTCGGGAGACAAGTTTCAGAGAGAGAGGCGATGCATATATAAATGCACCGTAAAACTTCTAATAGAATCCCATACTCTTATGTAGCGATATTTATTACCTCCCTTTGTTAAGATGTACGAGTTTTTGTGTTTGTGTGTCTTCACGGACGAATCAGACGCTTTAAAAACCACAGCAGCCAATAAAAATTTTGGAAAATTGTTATCGATTTGAATGAAATGCTGCTCATTTTTGGCGGTTTTAAATGTTTTTGAACTAATTTGAGCGTTTATTTAATGGTTTGAGTGAGTGTTTGGAATGAATGGATGTTCACAATTTACATGTCATAGACAAAAAAGGAATTACTAACCAAAATTTGCCAAATATATTCCAAAACCTAAATAATTACAGCATAATTGTCGGAGACTTTAATCTTAAACATTTAAGCTGGAACCCCCCTGGAGATTATAGACATGACGGCGAGGCAGAAACCTTATTAGAATTTCTTTCTGCAAATCAGGTTAACATACTAAACGATGGCCAAGTGACTCGAATAGATGCAAGTGCAAACAAAGCAAGTGCTATAGACTTGGGCCTAGTGTCTGCTAAATTACATCCGTTTAGCGAATTCAGTGTTGTTGACAACTCATTTGGGAGTGACCATCTGCCAATAGTAATTCATATAACATTAAGGAAAAGGCTAGGTACACTCACTGACACTGTAAAGTCAAAATGGAACTTTAGAAAGGCTTCAGAAGCAGACTGGGAAGGTTTTAAATATGAATGCAGTTTAGAATTCAATGAAAGCGCTTTTGACGAAAATATAGAAATATTTTTCAATAAATATTGTAAGAAACTAGAAACAACACTAAACAAAACTATACCTCAATCAAAATCAAATCTAAAAAGGAAATATCAAGTGCCCTGGTGGACAGACGATTGCTCCCGTGCAATTAAAAACAGAGAAAATTTAAGAAAAAGACTCCGATTTAGCAAAACTAAAGTTGATAGAGATCTATACACACAAGCAAGACGCGACGCTGAATATACAATACGTCAAGCAAAGCGAACAGGTTGGCAAGATTTTTGCTCCAAAATTAACGATAGAACAAACTCAAAGGAAGTCTGGGATTTTGTCAGAAAGATTAAAGGAACTAAGCCACAAACAAACCATCCATTCGTAATAGATCAGAAAGTTGTTACAAATGCAAAAGAAAAAGCGTCTGTGCTTGTAAAACATTACGAAAAGGTCAGTAGCAATGATGGTTATGATAATGATTTTCTAGAACAAAAGGCAGAGGCCGATTTCATTCTGCGGGGCTTTGATCCGGTTCATGAAGCCGATGTGGGTAAGAATTTGCCGTTTAATTCGGAATTCACTATGTTTGAATTGGACCAGGCTCTGCAGGATTGCAAAAATGGTGCTCCTGGTGATGACGGAATACATTACTCTGTTCTAAAAAACCTGTCACAAAATGCTAAATCCGAACTTTTGTACCTCTTTAACAAATCTTGGAATACAGGTAAAACTCCAGATTCTTGGCATGAAGCAACCATAATTCCCCTGCTTAAACCAAATAAACCCAAAACTGACCCAGCGTCGTATAGACCAATATCTCTCACAAGTACTTTTACAAAGCTCATGCAAAAAATGATTAAACCGAGACTCTGCAGTTATTTAGAAAAGAATAATCTAATATCAAATTATCAATCAGGCTGCAGACAAGGACACTCTTGTGAAGATAACTTAACTAGATTAGAGACCGATATTCGACGCGTTCAAAAAAGCAAACATTTTCTAATTGCTGTATTTCTGGATTTAACTGCTGCTTTTGACAAACTATGGAATTCTGGAGCAATAATTTATCTAAAAAAGATAGGCCTTAGGGGTAAAATTTTGAACTGGATCAAAGATTTTTTAGAAAGTAGAAAAATAAAAGTTAAATATCAAGGTCATGTTTCTGAAACTGTTGAAACATTGAACGGGTGTCCCCAAGGAAGTGTATTATCGCCCATCATTTTTTCACTCGTCATGAATTCTCTTAGAGATAAAATGGATAGACATAATAAGACAGAAAACAATACACTTGACAACATACAACTCTCTCAATTTGTTGATGATAGCGCAATCTGGACGGAATCAAAATGTCCAAAATTAGCAGTTAAAAAAGCCCAAAAGGCTCTAAACTCGATCGACAATTGGAGCAAAGAAAATGGCTTTCTAATAAATCCTATAAAAACACAGGTAGTTATGTTCCACCTAAAATCTAAATTAAAACCACCCGAACAAGACCCGGATTTCCCTAAATTAAAATTAGGCAAGAATGTTCTGCAATTTAGCTCATCAGCATTGTTCCTCGGACTCATCTTTGATAAGTATCTTAACTGGCAGGAGCACATAAATAAACTTACCAAAAGAGTTGATAAAGACATAAATCTCTTAAGATCAATCAAAGGCTATAGTTGGGGATCTGACAAAAAATCCCTATTTAACATTTATCAGAGTTTAATAAAATCCAAACTGAATTATGGCTCTATTGTTTACAACTCAGCAAATAATAGTGTGCTTGAAAAACTCCAAAAATTACAAAATAAGGCCCTTAGGGTCATCACAAATTGTCCAAAACACACACCCATAAGTACATTAATAGCAGAATGTGGTGACCTACCCTTACAGCAACAAAGAGAAATGAACATGTTAAAGTATTGGGCAAGATCTATAGGCCATGGCGCAAATCTACCGATAAATGAAAAAATTGAGACTGATCCAATCTTTCTCTTTAATCCAAAACGGGTCAAATCGGTTAAAAATCCATACTCTCAAAAGATTCAAGAATTGACCTCAAAATACAATTTAAATGCAAACGATCTGGTGCAACCGTATCAAAGAGACATTTATGAAATATGCAAACCAGACATAGATTTAGAACTAACTCATCATATCTCAAAGAAAGACAATCACAGTCTCCAATTACATAAAGCAAAAGAACACTTGTCAAAATACAGAAATTCAATTAAAGTGTATACAGATGGCAGCAAAGACCAAGAAAAGTATATAGCAGGGGCCGGGGTTGTTATCTTTGATGAAGAAAACACTGTCATTTTGAATAAAGGGATTAAAATGGACCATGGTTTGTCTATATACACATGTGAAATGAGTGCTATTGACTATGCACTGGATTGGCTTAAGAAAAGGGATACCCATTTATTCAAAACCTCAAATATAACGATTTTTACGGATTCCCTGAGCTCGTTACAATCTATGCAGTCAGGTAAATCCAAATCACGCCCTGAAATCCTAGATAAAATATTACTTTCAATAAAATATTTTAAAGAAAGAGAATTAAAAACCACGTTTGTATGGATCCCAAGCCATGTGGGTATAATAGGGAACGAAATAGCCGACCAAACCGCTAAAAAAGGAGCGACTTCGGGTGAAATTAACAAAATCAAACTGAGTGTTAAAGAAATGTACCATCTCATTGAACAGAACATTAAAAATGAATTTAAGAAAACGGACTTATCAAAATACGGTTATTATGATCAACCATCAGCTATCACGGTTTACAGTTCTAACAAAGTCCATGACACAGTTTATACAAAGTTAAGGCTAAAGGTAAGTCGTTTAGGAGCAGAAAGGTTCCCAAAGGTTAATTGCGAACGATGTGAGATAGAACAAACCTTTGACCATGTTTTCTTTGAATGTCCGTTATATAGAAAAGAGAGGGTCGATTTTCGAAATGAACTACTCTGCCTGGATATACCAGTTATAAGTAGAAAAACCCTAATGTTCCCAGAAAACAAATTGGCGCTTCAAACCAGAAATGCTGTCTTCAAGTATTTGAAGAACATAAAATTAATAGATAAACTGTAGTGAATTTGTCTGGATATTGAAGAATAAGATTGGGGAAAACAGTATAAATAAAGTAAAATTTTAAACAATACAAGTTCAGCAGTAAAGCAACAGTTTAGTCTGATGGCGCAAAATGTGCAGATTGGGATGCTAACTAATTTAACCAATTTAATTAAACCAATATAAAAATAACAATCATAATAATAGTTATAAATTTGAATAACGTCTATGGGAGGTCAGCATATGGCTGCTTCTTTAGAAATTGAAATTGATAGATAAGGCTGTAACAATATTGCTAGAATATCAGAATATCTAGGAACATGATTTGGGATAACATATTAGAAATACAAATAATACAATATTATGAAATTGAGTAACCATGGGCTTATATAATAATACTTAATTTTCTAAAGTTATAAACATAGGACTGTGCTAAACAGCCTTAAAGCTGCGAATTGTCCTTAAAGGGAGGTCAGTAAATGGCTGCTCTCTTGATAGCCCAGGATTAACAACAGATTTAGTTCTTGGTTATTTTGTATATATGAAACAAATTAGTTTTTGCCATAACATTGTAAATAACATGTGCTTATTTTTGTTATAAATACATTACTAAATTATACTGATTAAAGAAAAACAAAAATTCAAAAAAAAAAAAATGATACCCCCCTCCCCTAAAAAACTCCATTGTGATAACGATAAAATGAAAAAGAAACAATAATAATAACTACTAGTAATTGATGGTTATTGCAAACACTAAATAAAAAACAAAACAAAACAAAAAAAAACATTGTTTCAGGGGGAAAGGTAGTAAATGTTGTAGAAGAACAAGGGATTGCTTGTTACAAGAAATTTCTTCTTTTTTCACACTGTTCAAACATAGGTACACAGAACTTAAAAATCAGGAATTGAACAGGAAAGGGTTAAAGATAAGGGGGATTGAAGGTAATCAGCAAACTTGATAAGAAACAAAAGTATCAAGCCGAAATAATTTGAGAAATCACACTTTGAACCATCAAGCTTGTAAGTTGTTTGCACTGTGTTTTATGTATGTTTGAAAATAACGATTTACAAAAGGTATTGTCTAACAATGCCTGTACAACAAAAACAATGCAAACAATGTCCAAGCTAGATTTTAGACACCATTTAAGGGAGAAGGCAATACCAAACTGAGAATTTACTCTTCTGATTTTATAATTTACCAAAGGAATAAAGCAATGTTAATCCTATTATTCTTGATATTATAAGCCATCCGCTCTATCAGATAAAAATTTGATTAGCCAGTTTTCCTTTTCTTTACCATATGTAATATCAATAAGCTTTATTTATACTTCTCTTGCCACATTGTTTCAAGGGGGAAATTAGAATTTTGCCAAGACTGTTTTAAGCAGCTGACTTATTTTGTATATAAATGATTAGAACATTAAAAAAAAAAACAAAAAAAAAAAACATTGTTTCAAGGGGAAAATTAGTATATAGACCATACTGTTTTGTACTGGTTGGTTATTTGTATATATAAGAGATAAGAACAATGTAAATAAAAATGGTGATGGTAATAGGAAAAAAAAAAAAAAAAAAAAAAAAAAAAAAAAAGAGAGAGAGAGAGAGAGAAAAGAGAGAAAGAGAAATCCAAAAAAAAAAAAAATTGAAGAGTTTACACTTAAACAAAGTATACACATAATGTAACTATGAAAAAAAAAAATATATATATATAAATGACTAAAACTTGAATTTGACACTTTAAAGAAAAAAGAAATGATAAAGAAATAAATCACACACACTCTTATAGCGAAGTGTAAATCCACATACCTAAACCTAAATTGATGAAAGAAGTATGATTAAAAGGGGGGAAATAGTGGTAATGGCAATGCAAAATCGAATTCTAATAGCAAAGGTTATAAGAAAAAGAGAGAATAAAAGTAATGCCCTAAGATCAGGTTGATCACGTGAACAATAAAGGATGTTAATCTTTTGTAACATTATAGGCCTACGGGCACCATGGGTACACACTTTGCTAAATTAGCATCTTGTATCCTTAAAATTTGGCACCCAAATTTGTCCTTTTGCTGAGTAAGAGAATTGAAATTCATTTCTCATCAAATCTCAACCCTTTTCGATGTGAAAAAGTCTTTTAAACGGGCTGGTGGGTTGCAGCCTGGGGTCCATACCATATATGCCTCGAGCACGGAGGGACCTTATAAAACTACAAATACAACAACAACATTGGAATGAATGATTGGAGCGCTGTGTGAGTGATTTTGAATGGTTTTGATCGATGTGAATGTGATCGCCGTGCTCGGTTTCAATTTCAATGGAGGGGTTCTGACCTCCTGTATCATTTTGACCCTCGGCCGCAGGTTTAGGCTGACTGTCTGTCACTTGTATACGAACAGCTTCATCTCTTTGAACTTTATTTCCTCTACAAGCATTTATGAAAAGCATTCTACCAGAAATCCCACATTTCGAAAGTTTTGCTATAATAGCGTCTACTTTTATAGGTTTTTCGAAGGTATCCTCGATTTCCATCTGACCATGTTCATTGGTATTTCCGTGTGAACAAACAAACACCATTAGTACATCAACTCGATTTTCGTTTTCAGCAGCAATATCTACGATCAGTTCTATTTGTTCCTTTGACCAAGAAAGTGTGTCTAAGATTTCCACAATCGTTCCGTTATCTATTGCAGTCATTAGATCGGTGTTAATTCCAACGTTGTTCCTTAATTGCTCGTATGTCTTTTTCATTTTTTCCAGATGATTTATTTTAGCTTGGCTTACAACAAACCCAATATCCCTTGCGTGGTTCACTGTTATATTTTGAAAATACATTTTGTTCAATATTATGATATTTTTGAAGATAATTTCAAGGGCGTTCTCGTATCCAAATGTGTCAATGAAACTCATGATGGACGAATACTCTTGTGTATTTCTTCTCTTTTTTGGGGGCGAGGTGAACTCTGTATTGGTTAATACTAGTACACTTGCATTTTGTATCTTGAGAATGTTTCCGTGATGTTCAGGGCCTGAAAAGATTACAAAAAGACGACTAAATGGAGGGGACAGAGGACACTAGAAATGTGTGTGGGTGTGTTTGCTTTTAATCCATTACCAGACGACAAAATTTTAGACTGGTCCAAATTAAAAAAAAAAAAAAAAAAAAAAAAAAAAAAAAAAAAAAAAAAAATCCAGACGACAATATTTACTTGACGAAATTCAAAAAAACCCTCGTCTTTTAGGAAAAAAACGTAGTGGATATGAAAGAGTTTGCTTGTAACAGGCAATTTCTTCATTTTCTTCGATGTTTTTCCTAGTGTTTTTTCTTGAGGGCGTCAAAAAGCGTATTCGTAAGGGAATGGGTTATTGTGCCAACTTGTTTCACTCAGGTACAGTTAATTTTCGACGGCTTCCTAAGCTGTAATTAAGACGTTGCTTCACCAACAAAAATGTTTATAATTAATGTCGGCCAAGTTGATGTTCAAAGCTCACTTCCGGTCTCTATGATTTGATTTGTCATTCGATATTTTGATCGACATCCGGGACACGTCAAATTATGTCGAAGTGTACAATAGTGTCGAAATTTTATTAAAAAGGTCGTGTAATTCAAAAGCCATCGAAAGATAAATCGATCTCTCACGAAAAACAAATGATTATTCTATTTCTTTTAAGCAAAAATAGACAAAATATGATCTATATGAGAAGGTGGGGTGTGTTCTAAAAGCGCTTCATTTCGCGCGTGAATTACATGACAACCTGATGACGTCACCACTTATTTGGGGGTTCTGTGTAGACGATGTTCAATAACGCACAATGAACGAATGCAAGGCTAAATATACAGAACAATTAGATTATCATTTTGATCATTTCACTGTTTTTCCGAGAAAATTTTCGAGTGGCAATTTATCGAGAAATCTCGATAATCTACCGGGAAAGCATTAAAGAACTGGGACTGCCGGATCGGAAATAAACTGAAGTTTCCGGGTTCGAGCCCCACCGTCACCGTTCACGGGCAAGACACTTAATAGCCAGCCCAAGTCTACCCAGCTGTAAAATTGGGTAGCGGTGGTATAAGACATTGCCTTTCTTTAAGGGGCGTGAAAATATCTGGATTGTTGGTGTTTGAAGCCTAAGGCTTCCGTCGCAATCTATCTAAAATAAATTCGCATAAACTAAATTGGATTTAGACGAATTGATGCAAACTGGTCACGATTTTGAGCGAAAATTACTAAATTTTTCTGGTATTCAGAATTATTAAGGCAAGTCCTCATAAAATGTTTAATGTTTTTAGAAAACTTCAGAAAACTTACATCTTGATTTATCATTTTATACAATATTTATTAGAAGAAACCGCGTAAAAACTGCAAAAAGGGTTATAAAAATGGCCATTTTTGCCCCGTATAAATATCTTTACAGCCTATTACCATGGCAACGAAGAATTTAGAAAACCGAAGTTTTATTTCAAGAAAACACTTGCTATTTGGAAACCAATCAGTAGCTGGGCGAGTCCTATCTTGCATTTTCATCGACCCACTCAGAACTTCACAAAGACGTTTTGAGAAGGAGCAACAAATGAACATTTCTGCCAAAATGTGTTCAAATTGATGGATGCATTAGTCTATCAACCTACTAATCATATTATTCGTTTAGACTGACTGGACGTGATAACTGGACTCCAAAATTGGCCGACATTTTTGTTTGTTTAGGTCGCCAGCCGACCATTTTATTTTTTAGTTACATGTTGCAAATCGTCGAGGGGTGACCGACAAATTATAAATATAGCTTGAATAAAGCTGTATTTAGATATTTTTTTAGCCAACCGACAAATATTTTTCATAGTAAGTCGCGGTAAGCTATTTTGACGTATTTTATTTACATTGATCGTGCTTTGATTGTCCAGGTGTTCATCATACACGGATAGTGTTTTTTTTTTTTTTTTTTTTCGTTCTACAGAAAATAAAACAAGCAAACAATTAAAATGAAAAAAATGAATCAAACATGGAATAGTTATTTAGCAGTAGAAAATCTTCTATCATTAGATGGCAGGGATATAACCTGTATTCGGACAGTTTTAACCTAATAAAACAAAAACACGAATATTCGAACAATTCGAATAATTAAAACAAATATTCGATTATATTTTTTTTTCATTCGTTCCCTTCCCTAATATGTATACATGTATGTATGCCTTTATATGGATATGCGTCAAACCTCGAATGATAAACCCACTATTAACCCTTGTCATGCTGAGCCCGGAATATTCCTTCTTTTGCAGGAGGTATATACAAAGATCAGCCTGCACACATTTTCAGTCTGATCTTTGTCTACACCTCCTGCTTGTCACTTTTTAGATAGAATTGGCTTGAATATAAATTTTCAGTATAAATATTGACCGATAATTGTTGCATCTAGTGCTGTTAGCCCTTTGATTTTAAAGCAACTCTATGGAGGATTTAAAATTCAGCATGACAAGGAATTGCAATATTCATATAACACCCTGTGTAAAAGACTGATACTAACCGAGTTTTGTCCAGTCGTATTCGTAACTTCTCCTTCCCTGTCGATCTGGTTTTTCTTTTTTCTGCATAACAATTGTGATGTGTTTATTAGAAAAAATGGTATTACATGTTAGAGTAGAAATATGTCACAGACACGGATGTCGCCCCTTTAGTGTTTGTCACATGACCTGCAGTTGTGACCTTGAACTTGGGAGTATCCAACAGAACTTTACTCATGACACTAGTACTCACCAAGGAGAACAACTGTGCCAAGTTATTTTGAGGTCCATCAATGCTCCGGATAAGAAATTGACAAACACACTAACCTACCCACTCAACGAACTCATCCACTCATACACAGACAGAGATAACTCTTTATGCCTGTCGCCATTACATGGCGTGGTCGTAAGAAGAGTGTACGGGGGAATCCATTAACTGAAATCAAATTTGGGAATACCGACGACGTTAAATGGGTGACTTTACCCCAAGCAATTACGTGCGTGTCAAATAGTTGTATTAGTTTAAACTTATGTTTGATCTGTAGCTGTAATCGACAAATCGCAGCTGTCAATCAAAGAAAAACTCGACCAATCAAATCATTCACTTAGACTGGGAGTAAAGTTTGAGCTCTTACATTAGCCGCCATTTATGCGTGGCATTTTTTATGGTTTGGCGACTGAAACGTCATAACTACAACATTAGTAGTGGACTCGTTTATTTAGCTTTTGAAAGGCTATATTTTAGGCTTTGCGAACCACCTATCCATTGGTATATTCTACCTTCAATTAGATAGAAGGTGAAAACTGGTGTCCATACTGTTTTAGTCTCAATAACATCGTTGGATTATTTTTGTAGAGGCAAACCACCTATCCATTGGTATATTCTACCTTCAATTAGATAGAAGGTGAAAACTGGTGTCCATACTGTTTTAGTCTCAATAACATCGTTGGATTATTTTTGGAGAGGCATTTTCCTAATGGCGAGAATACGTCATCGACAAAACCGGTCTTGTTCTATTGAAATTATATATATAGGAAATACCGGATCTGCGATATATCGTGTCCATATCACCGTTTTTTTTAAACTCCAAATCAGGTATACGACTGCAAAAAAATCATTAAAAAAAATAACACGGGAAAACATATATATCGTAGTATCCAGGGCTTAGTATCCAGCAAAGCCGTATCACCAATTCTCCCTTCACTATGCAATTTTAATAGTTTCTCTACATTTGCACTCATTTTGTTTCTTTTTTATATACTATTTATTTTTTTAATATAAAAAAATAATAGTATATAAAAACAATACCATGGAATTTCAATGTTCTATGCTACCGAGAGGGTCAAACAAGCCATGTAAAAAAAAGTCATTAAAGAATTCTATTTACTGCAAAGTTCATAACTATATCATGAAACATAACAAAAGCAAAACAGTCCCATGTATAAGGTGTGGTAAAGGAACATCATCCAAATATCAAATCTGCGTCCAATGTGGTGGGCAAGAATTTAGGTTGAAAAATAATTATATAAACATAATCAAACCGTGGAGGCAAGAAATTACACGACTAAATAGGATACAAATAGAATAGTTATTTTTTCTAAACAAACCCTGGATACTACGATATATATGTTTTGCCGTGTTATTTTTTTAATGATTTTTTTTGCAGTCGTATACCTGGTTTGGAGTTAAACAAAAAACAAAAAACAAAAAAAAAAAAAACCGGTGATATGGACATGATATATCTCAGAACCGGTATTTCCTATATATATAAATTATTGTATTTAAAAAATGTTTTAAAATAGCAAATCGTTTTTATAGACATTAGATCCACTCGTCTAATCAGGAACCGCACTGGTCTTGTGGAACTTTTGAATGTTGGTAAATTACCATCGCCAAAGACCTTATCTATGGAGGTTAATATTCTCGTAGGTGTTATGTGTCGCGCTGAAATTGATTTTAAACATATCAGATCATTCAAAACATCACCAGAAATATCCCTTTATCATAAAGATAATCTCGAGTTGGAAGGGGGCGGGGGTCTAATAAACAAACAAAACTGAAAATGCTCCTCTGGTTCGATATTTCAAGTTTATTTTTTCTTATGTTTTCAGCTGAAAATGACCCAAGTATATGACGTAGGATAGAGCTACAGATGGAGGGCGTAATTCGAATTTTACATTGAAATATTTCACAAATATTGCCATGTGCCATGTGTTGTAGGTACTCATTTGAATCTTCTCGTCGAGACAATTCAAATGAGTACCCACAAAATAGGGTTTTAATGAAAAATAAGAATTTCAGAATGCTGTCACCCTCTCTTGTAGGATAAGATGTATATTAGCGTAAGCATCACGGATATTTTTGATGACATATGACATCGGGCAATCATGTTGATTTTCTCTTTAACAACAAAGGATTACGACTTTCTTTCCAAAAATAACGGAAAGTCCCGGCAAACATCACCCTACGCTGTCATGTAGACTTAAGATACCGGACAGCAGCACGTTTTCTTTATTTTGTTGTCTCATTACCGTGGACTTCTCTTAATTGCAATCCTGATAATAGTAATTTCTGATTAATTGCACCTATACCTTCATACACAAACATTCAATTTGAAGCACAAATACCTCCTTTAATAGCAACTTCAGGTTAATTGCATCAAATGTTAAGTGTTGACAAAATTGGCGTTACAATCTACAGGATTTAACTGTTTATTCATTAATCAAAGTATCAAAGTACCATGGGTGTTTTTTTATATATTTAAAAACTATACAAAAATAAAAAATCATAAAAAAAATATTGACATTGGTTGGAGATCTTTCAATTTATCTTGGATGTAATGACAATAGTTATGGAATTTACCTCATAGTATATAAAAATAAATATGTTTTCCGTCATGTATTTCTATTGTTTTATTTTCAGGTAAAGAAGCGGTTGACGCACGAAGTCCCAACCATGAACTTCGCCGCCATAGAAGATATCAGAAAGATCATTGAATATGTGACAAAAGATTATCTGACCTGTTTTCGCTCGTCAGTCTTGCGCGTTTCTTCTTCAATCGCGAGCACCAATTCCTCGTCATCAATATCTTTGTTAGTCATATCTTTTGAGAAGAAGTAGAGAAGAATAAAACACCTCTTGCTTAATTGACATATCGCAACCGTCAATCAAAGAATCAATTGACCAATCAAATCCTTCTTATCGACAGGAAGTGAACTTTGAACGTCGACATTGGCCGATATTCATTTGAATAATTTTTGTTGGTTTAGTCACTCAAAAGTCGTAGCTACAACTTATTCAAGCTGTAGTTACGACGTTTAGGTCGCGAACCAATCATTTTACTTTTTGTTCCATGTTACAGTTATAGTTTTTGCAAAATAATGCCGTTTGATTTCGAAGTGGAACTTTTTGTGGGAGCTCAGTGGGCGGGTACAGCGGAGTCAGTGGGCGGGGCATCATTTTTTTTGTGATGGAGGTTAAAATTGAAGTACTAAATATTGTTCCAGTCATATTCTTCAAATACGACTAATTATTCAAAATACACCAGGGAAAATATACAAAGAAAAAAACAAACAAACTACCCCTTCTTTCACACGAGTTCGTCTTGGTTTTACACAAATACCATGAAGTTTTAGATAGCAAAAATTGATATAAATTTATTGTTTATTTGGAGAGTAAGTCGCAAAATATTATAGAAATGATAAAAGAAAACAGAGTAGAGAGCGAGAGAGAAAGATACAGACAGATAGAGAAAGTAAGAGAGAGAGAGGGGAGAGAGAGAGAGAGAGAGAGAGAGAGAGAGAGAGAGAGACAGAGACAGAGACAGAGACAGAGACAGCGAGAAAGAACGACAAACAGAAAGGAAGAAGAATGATGACCAAATACCACTTGAGGATTGAGTAGAAAGCAATCCTATTTCCTGTTCTCCGCTTTCCTCCATATTCAGTCTTAGAATTCCTGCGAAGACATAGAGAAAATAAAAGTTTACAGATAAATAATCCTGAAAGAACAAACCCGTTTCTCGACACTCATAACACGGGTAAGAAAATCTTATCTAGTGTAGACGAAATTAGCCCAATCCTGCATATCGCCGCTTTTGGGACCAAAAGAGAGGAAAAAATCGAAAAACGTTGTGAAGAGATTACTTGTTACGATAAAAATTTAAACTGCTCTAGATAAAAAAAACTTTCCAATTTTTAGTTGATAAAATCTTGTTTTTTTAAACTATTTTTTCTTTACAGGATAAAAACATTGTGGATAATGAAGAAACAATTTCCTCATTTTCCATAATGTTTTCCAATGCCTTCTTTCTCTTGTGGGTGTCAAAATGCGTTAATGTCTCAGAATAGGTTAAAGTGTCAAATAACCTTGCTGAACGACTATCTCCCTTTGAAGTCATAACTTTGCCGATTGTAAAAAGGGAAATCTTCCTTTATTTAAACAGTTCACCAATCGCGGCTGTCAATAAAATAACCAGTCGACCAATGTAATCAGTTATTTAGACCTGAAATGAGTTTTGAACTCCAACATTGGCAGCTATTTTTTTGTTTACCTTGTTTGTTGGTTTTGTCGACTTAAACGTCGTTATTATAGCTTGAATAAGCTGTAGTTGCAGTTTTTAGGTCGTCAACCAACTATTCTACTTTTGTTACATGCTAATGGCCATATATTTTACAAAATGTCACCGTAAAAAATCGAAGCAGGACTCCCTGCCGGAGTCGATGGGCGTAGCTAGAACCCCTGGAACTTTTGACGTGTTTAACTCTGTACGAAATACTAGGAATTTTAACCCTTTCCCACGCAAAGACGCTTTTTGACGCCCTCAAGAAATTGCTTGTGACAAGCAGTTTCTTCATTTCTCAAAATATTTCTATCCCAAAAGTAAAATAAAATCAAAAACTTCATCAACTAAAGTTTTTCGTCTGTAAATTCTTTGATATTAGACTAGTCCAAATTTTCCGTCGTGTAGAAGTGGGTTAAGTCATATAAGTCTTCAGTTTTGCATCAATGAATCAAATCAACCAAAATGCAGTAACTTGTCATAGGAGCATTGGTCACAATTTGAAATTTGCAACTTCAAAATATTGAGGGATCAATTTCCCCGTTTGAAAAATATCTCTCCTTGAAATCAGATTTTTTTTCACCATCTTACATAATTCTATTAATTTTATACTGAAATTTTTAAATTAAAAGATGACGAGAATATTTTGGTTTCGTGGATGTATGAAACGGAAAAAAAAAAAACAAAAAAAAACCCAACAACTAATCACACAGTATGAATACACCAAGTGGTTTCTTACATAAGTATAATTAAGTTTTTCATTTTGTGACACGTAAGTCACTTGGTTAAGTTTTTCAATTCGAATTCCTCTTGATTAAAGCGTTGGCGGATCCTACCTTATTCAAGCTGTAGTTGCGACGTTTAGATCGCCAACCAACTAGGTTTCCTTTTTTGTTAGATGTTACTAATCATGAATTTTGCAAAATAACGCACTTTAACGTTGAAGTGGAATTTCCTGTCGGGCTCAGATTACGGGGCTGGTCTCAACTTTAGACGTTACATATTTCATTGTAAATAGTCTAATCAAAGTAGGGAAAGTACTGTAAGCTAGCAAAGAATGTCAAAGGTTATCATGATAAGTGAACATAGTTAAAGTAACCCAAGAGTAAGATAGGATGTTTTTGAGGGAGTTTTCTACAATTTGAATAAAGTAAATTCATGCGGCCATACGAAGCAGTGTGTATACTGAAGACTCTGATCCGACTCATCTTGAACACGATATACTCGAGTGATCTCAAAATACACAGGAGATAAACTTGCAGGCCAATATTCCTGAAATACACAAGAACTACTTTTTATGGTGTAGCCATTAAATGGATTTAGTGGTAAAGCCTCAAGTGGCAGTTTGCACTCATTGAACTCAGAAGACCAGTATTTTTGTCTCTTAACTTAAGCTATCAGAGCTAACGCTTTGCTAGCTAAAAATAGCATCGCATTCCGTAGACAGAAATTGACCTGATCTAATTTCGTGGCTAACGATCCGTCGATTTCTGGTCGGTGATCATGGTGCCCTTCAAAATATGAAATACTTACTCGTTAAATAGGACACTCAACATATTCCGGTAATTAGTTCTAAAACGAAAATAGTCTTATAATCTGCCCGTTCGGTTGAAGGTCAATATCTAGTTATGCATATTTTACCATGCCTTGATCTGAAATTAATTGTTGTTCATTTCAATTCAGGAAAAGCTTGGATTCTAAAGAACAAGGTTTACATTTTCTATGAAAATAAAGTGAATACTAGTACTTACGTGGAATTAAACTACACTTACTGTGCGGAACGGTCTGGTTTCGGTTTCAAACTTGCAAGATAGTAACTTAATACCCACTACCCTTATCACTCATTTAAGCCATTCTCACACAAGCCCTTCTTTTTATGCCTCTCTAGAAAATGCTTGGGAAAGCATTGTGGAAAATGAAGAAATTGCTTGCAACAAGCATTTTCTTCATCACCCACAATCCTTTCTATCCTAAAAGGCGAAAACCAACTTGAAATTGAAATATATTTATTGGATTGAATTATTGCCTGCAATCAGGATTAGGTGAGTAAAGTTCCTTTTAACCCTTGCACTTATGTGCAGGCTGATCTTAGTCTACACCTCCTGCTTGTACTTTTCCTGCCAGATTTGTTTATGAAGTTGATTTCTAAAAGAAATAATGATTTTTTGAACAAGTTCTATCAGTGCTTTCAGCCCTTTGATTTGACAGTATTTCTGTTAGGTAATTGATACAGTATGGTACAATAATGTACCTGGATGTAAATAAAAGATATGTTCTGTTCTGTTCTGTACTACATTTATGAATGAGTATTGACCCATTACTTTTATTGCATAGTCCCATGGTTCTTTACACACCATTGAAATTGTTATTGAAATGATATGTTGGTGTTTTTTTTTTTTTTGTTTTTTTTTTGTTTTTTAATTACTATAGTGCAGCTCCAGACCAGGTGGCTCACGGAATGCCATTGGTCCGGAACTTCACTATCAGGTTTTAAATCAATCTTAGTATGCAAAAATGTTACATGATTACAAATTATCACTTGAACATAACAATGACAATGACACAGCACAAGAAACTTTGTTGGAAAATGAGAAAAGACATAACGTCTTCAACTACCCTAATGATTGCCTTGATATTTACAATCTGATTAAAATCAGATCCTCCATTATAGCCCATTGCTCCGTCCCCGCGTGTGGATCTGAGGACCAAATGCAATTTTGGGTTTCTGCGCATCATCCTTCTAACCAATCAGATCGCTACTTGCAAAAAAACGAAAGTGACATCAGCCTCTAAATATAGTAATTATTTCATCAGATGGATATAAATAGAACGCGGTAAAAATAGTTAAGAGTTAATGTCGGAAAGGGCGTATGTAAAACCTTAATCCGCGTTCATTTTCAAATTTGTTTTTATCGAGTCATTTTTCTATGCTCATTGACATCTCAGTCATTTCTATTTGCACACACACACACACACACACAAAATAAACATATTTTGATAAAACTTTAAAGAATCATAGATCAAGGGGTTAGAAATGAATATAGGTCTGTGAGTTTACGGAAGTTCTGCTGGTCACGCATCCCTTCTCGTATTTTGCGGATATGATTTAACGTAGGTACTAGGTCATCACCCGTTGGTAAAACGGTTCATGTTTAAGGGACGGAGAAGCTTACTTATTTTCGAGTAAGTCTGTCAAGAGTTTTTCAACTAAAATTTTTCATCATTCATCATGTACACGATTTTTTCATAGATCTAAATTTACATAATCTACACATGAGGGATATAGGTTTATCACAATTATCTTCCTCCAGTTTTGACATATTACATACTAGGCCTACTTAGGAGGTGTAAAACCAGGGTGTTTGCATGACGCACAATCTCATACCCAGGAAAGATAAAAAATAGGGACTAAATTAAGAAGATAAATTTATGAGATATTTTTAAATCCATCCTTGTACGTAGGAGCTTTGAATTCAGCCAAATGGAGGACACAATTTTAAAGAACACATGCAAGAACATAAAAATATAAAGAGGTCAAGGTAGCCCTAGATTGCTTACCTAAAGTTACTTTCTCAAACCAACTAATCAAATCAATGTTGATAACTGACATTTTCACAATGCTAACCCATTACCGGAAAGCAATAATTAGACAAGTCAAAAAAAGTTGCAGGCAACAATTTTTAGTTGATGATTGTTTTTAAAGATCATTGCCTTTTGGGAAAGAAAACATCGTGCAAAAAGAAGTTTCTTGATTACAACAATATTTTCCACATTTTCTTTCTTGGGGGACATAAAAACAAAACGACATAAAAAAAACCCCCAAGGATCATGCATGAATAAGTTAAATAGATATAAAGGTTAAAGGTCATCCTTCTGTTGATATTAGTCAGAATGTCATGATGCTCAATTGGGATCACCCTACGTAACGGAGAGATAGCGTATTGGTCTCGTAGAGATGATTTTAATGAGATTGGATATTTACAACATATAAATGTGTTCTAATAGACCAGATTCGTAGGGTGTCAGGGCACAACCTTAGGTTACAGTGAAAAATATTGGCACTTATAACAGTTATGCATGTCTAACCCTTTACTAATTTGTTTTGTTTGTTTTAATGGGGTTCTACACCGCTTTCAACAATCTTTCAGTAATATCGCTGCAATTGGGGCATTTTTACTAATTTTTTTCGTGCTCATTGATTTAGCTACAATATTTTAAGGGAAATGGATAAAGGCAAAGGTTGACATATTGGACATTGTCAACTCATTTTGAAAACTCATACACAACTGTAGTTACATTGTTCTTGAGCCACTTTTGCCAAAGTAATGCATGGGGGTGTAGAAATATAAGATTTGCTGTAGACAAAAAAAAAAAAAAAAAAAAAAAAAAAAAACATTGAGGTAAAAGGAGAAATTGTCTTTTTTTACAGCAAATTCTCCTCTTCTCTCACGTCTTCTATTACCACTTGGTACTTATATTGAATATCGAACAGTTTGAAGATAAATTTCTAAATGACAGCATATTCTTCAATTTAGCCACCACACATGAGAGAAAGAGATTGAATTTGGCCATAGTTCATTCACTTTCCAAAATAAAAACATTTTGTTTAAAAACAACAACAACAATGACAAGAAAGAACAATAACAACGAAATAAGAAAACTATTGTGAACCAGTTGAGATTTTGGACATTCTCATCTCGCTCCGAAACTTTGCAACTACAGCCAGCCTGGCTGTGGCCACACAGTTACAGAGGTACAATGAGCACATTGACGTTTTGTTTAGAAGCCTGTGCATTTACTTGTGACTTCTATAATGTGAATCTATTTACAAATTCAGCAGACTACAGATTTGTCAAATGCTTGTTACTCCGCATTGGGGAAAAATAACAAATATACCTTATGATTAGGGTCAAAATCAACATTTTCTATGTGCTATCATATTTTGCCATATAACAATCAAATATTTTTAGAAAAGGATAAGTTTATAGGTATGTTGACAATATTTGTTAATAATGTATACATATAAATTAATGATGTTTGTAAATCATTGGGGTTATTGGGGTGCCATGGGGGTTAATTTTCATTGTATCTATCTAGTATTACTTTTAGAAAGGAGCTTAGTTGTTTGAGCTTTTTGCTTGAGCTTGTATGAAAAAGAGCTTTGATATTATTTTCATATCGTTGCAGTTCTGGTAGATATCTTTTGCGATCATCATTGAGGAAGGGACATTGAAACAAGTAATGGGTTTCAGAGCCAACAGCATTTAGGTTGCAAAAACTACACAGTCTGTTTTCAAGGAGGATTCCATCATACCGGCCTGTTTCAATAGGCAATTGGTGATTAGCTGTTCTAAATTTAAGAATGGGTAAGTATTCATTTTTGTTTAGGGTTGTCAAGTATTCTTCAAAGATAGGGTAATCTTTAAAGCTTAGATAATTTCTTCCTTTATTTGAGGCTGTTAATTCTTGGTGCCATTTTTGCTTGAATTGGTCTATTAGTATCTGTTTTAATATTTTATGAATATTTTCTTGGGTAATAGTAAATTGATTCTCCCATAAATCTGGTCTTCCTGCTGTAGTTAAGATTTCTTTTATTTTATTTGGCCACTTAAAATTGATTTGTGTTTGGGACACCATGTACTTATATACATTGAGAGATATTTTATCTGTCTTACCTACAATTAGTCTATTCCAAAATGACAACATTCTAGAGATGATAGTTATAGAGATAGGGTAACGTCCAAGTTCTCCATACAGAAAATTGGAAGGGGTTGATTTCCTGCACCCTGTTATTCTTTTGAGGAATTTTAAATGTATTTTTTCTAACATTTCAGTATTCTCAAAACCAAAGACTTCAGAGCCATATGTGAGGATAGGGACTACTGTGTGGTCAAACAGTTTAAGAACAAGGTCGATGGGAAGATCAGAGTTATTGGTTTTGGTGAACAGAAAATGTAGAGCCTTATTTGCTTGCTCTGAAATGTGCTTGCGTGCTCTTAGAAAAGATCCGTTGCTGGAAAAGGTAACACCAAGGTAATGATAACATTCTTGTATTTCTAGGGCTTGGCCACCTAAAGAAAAGGAGAAGTTTGTTGTGGTTCTAGAATTTATTTGTATTAACCTGCAGGTGCCAGTTTTTGCAGTATTCAGAAAAAACGTTCAAGCTATTTTGAAAATCAAATGCATTATCAGACAATATAATAGTGTCATCTGCGTAGAGCAAAACAAGTAGTTTAAGCCATAATGTTATATCTGCTGTTTCATTTAGCTCAACACCGAGGGCACCATTAGACTCTAAGTATGACTGTAAATCATTTAGATAAAGGGAGAATAAGATGGGTGATAAGTTTTCACCTTGTCGTACCCCTATCTCAGATATAAATGTATTAGAGAAGGATCCATTTGATTTTATGTATGATTTGATATTTTTATACATGTTGATAATTACTCTTAAGAAGTTCCCATTTATGTTGTTCAGAATAAGTTTGTGCTAGAGGCCGTTTCGCCAGACCTTATCAAAGGCTTGTGAAAAATCAACAAATGCTGTGAAAAGTTTCTTTTTCTTTTTTTTGAGTATTTCAAATAAGGAATGAAGGGTGAAAATATGATCACAGCTTGAGTAGTTTTTCCTAAAACCGGCTTGGTTTTCTTCTAATATTTTATTTTCTTCTAAATATGTGTTTAATCTATTGTTAAGGACTGCAGTGAATAATTTTCCTAGACAACTTAAGATTGTGATAGGTCTATAGTTGTTAGTGCTCTTAGGGTCTCCTTTATTTTTGAAAATTGGGATAATTGTGCCTTCTAGCCATGACTCCGGTATTATACCAGTAATGAGCACAGTATTAAATAGTTTACAGTATAGTTCCAAGAAGATGTCTTTTGTTGATTTGATATATTCATTAGGATTTTATCGAATGGCTTGGTGATTTTGAATTTTTCAAGCTGGTTATGCATTTGAGAATTTCAGTTTCTGTAATTTTTGCGTTCAAAAAAGCATTTGTATTGTTGTTATTATCAAAGTCATGATTAAATCTATTATCTTCAATACTATTTTTATTTATTTCCTCGAAATAATTATAAAATTGTTCAACAGTCGGTTGGTGGGAGCCTTTTTTCTTTAGTTTTATATTTTTTAGGAATTTCCAATACTTTTTTGGGTTTTTGTCATTCAAATCTCTTAATTGTTTGCTTTGTTTATCCTTTTCTTTATTTTTGAAGTAGTGTATTGTTCTTTTGTATTCTTTGCTTGTTTGTTTAAGTTTTACCTTGTTTTGAAGATTTTTGTTATTATGATATTTATCCTTTGCTTTATGATATTTCTCTCTAGCTTGGTGGCATTGTGGACCAAACCATGGCTGGTTATTTGGGTATGAGAAAAAGAAACCATGACCTGAGTTACTGTTTGGAAAGGAGACCTTTGCTGACTGCTCAAAGATAGATTGAATTTCATTGGTTATGCGTTCAATTGTGCACTTTGATTGCGGGTAGGTATTTAGCTCATTTATTAATCCTTGCACTTTGTTTTGGTCGATATTTTCAATAAAATCAGATTCGAGTGAGGGCACCCATTTTGGTCTATTTTCTGTGTGTGGAGCCGCCGTCATAGCGCAGTCGGTAGCGCGCCAGACTCCTAATCTTCAATCATAGGTGTCGTGGGTTCGATCCCCGGCGGCGGCAAATATTCTTTCCGACAATTGTCTCTCACCAATGGGTTGATAATCGTAAACCTAAGTGGGATAGCAGCTGGAGGCTAGGAAAGGATGTAGTGGTAGTACTGGTGTGAGAAATACCAGGAATCCATTGTTAGGTGCTCCAGCCGCCGCGATATGACTGAAATACTGTTAAAAGCGGCGTTAAACCCCATTCAATCAATCAATCAATTCTGTGTGTGGAATATCATTGATTACTGGAGTTTGCTTTTCAATTTTGGTTTCCCATACAAGAGTATTCTGTCCGTCAGAAAGGAGTGGGTCAGTTTCAATGATTTCAAAATTATTCAGAATTCTGAAACGGTCTGGCGTGGCAATGACGTAGTCTATAATGGATTTATCTCTAAAAGTAAGCTCTCCCACACCTTTATCTAAGAATACTCTCCCATTTAGGATAAAAAGGTTATTATTTTTACAAATATCAAGGAGTTTAAAACCGTTTGCATTTGTACATTTATCTTTTGATTTTCTTTCCAGATCAATGGACAGGCCTTCAAGAATCTTGTATTTATGAAGTTCGCGCTGAACGTCAAGATCAATTTGGAGAGACTCATTTATGTGGGTGTCTGATATGACGAAATCTCTCATTGAACCTACTCGACAATTTGTATCTCCGGCTAAATAAACATATTTGTATTCTGAACATTTTTCAAGAATTTCATTCTCTAACATGGAAAAGTGCTCCTCTGTGAAAAAACGGGACGATTCTGGTGGTACATAGAGGGAACAAAGAATTATGTCTTGCTCTAGTTTTATGTATTCTTTATCCAAGGATAACCACAGACCATATTCGGATGAGTTAGGGATATGATTCACATACGGGGCTAAGCACTCTCTGACGTACACCCCAATTCCCCCAGATTTTCGCTTGTAAGCTTGGGCTCTACATTTAGAGAAAAATATATAATTATCAATGTCGACTATATCTGAGCTATCAATGTGAGTTTCGCTTTCACAAAGAATATCATAATCGTTCAATAGGTTTACAAATTCAGGATACAGCAGCCGTTTTTTCAATCCGTTTACGTTCAGCGATCCGAGTTTTAGTGTTTTTAAATGTTTATTATATACGGGATATATCCCTGCGTTCTCCTATCTGGAGGGGCTAGCATTATAGTTCACATGTTGAGTATTACGTTGTGTAATGTTAGTGAATCCCGATTGTTGTTCTTCGGTGCCAGAAGGAGGATCGGACCAAGGACGCTGTAAAAACTGATTTCCTGCTTGAAGAGGCGGGGATCTATATGGTCGTCGTGGCTGGGGAACATTACTGTGCCTATTTGTAGGATGTGGGGACTGTGATTCCTGACGTCTGTAACCGTGTAGTGAGAACGATTCGGCGTTTTGACTAGGCGTGGGAAAATTCGATTTGTTTATGTTTGTATCGTTTGTATTACTATAGGTTTGATTGGCACCACGTTCTGTCAATTATCACAGGTGTTTGATTGGCACCACGTTCTGTCAATTATCACTCGTGTTTGATTGGCACCAGGTTCCGTCAATTATCACAGGTGTTTGATTGGCACCAGGTTCCGTCAATAATCACAGGTGTTTGATTGGCACCAGGTTCCGTCAATTATCAGAGGTGTTTGATTGGCACCATGTTCCGTCAATTATCACAGGTGTTTGATTGGCACCACGTTCTGTCAATTATCACAGGTGTTTGATTGGCACCATGTTCCGTCAATTACCACAGGTGTTTGATTGGCACCAGGTTTCGTCAATTATCACAGGTGTTTTATTGGCACCACGTTCCGTCAATTATCACAGGTGTTTTAGAAGCAAATAAGATAACACAACATTTGAAATATGAAAATCTCTTAAACAGCAGAAGAATAAAAGCAAAATATGTTATAATTTGTAGTTTTTTTTTTAGTTGAGATTACCTTGATGAGTGACATTGACCTTACAAACAAATGATATATATTGCTTACCGATGTCCGTCTGTCTGCGAATAGTAAACTTAATGAAAAAACTTTGCATTGTGTTATTATACTAAAACGGTTCCAGGTATATATCGGACTCAATTTGAGACACGGGTTCCTGTCATTGACAGGCATCAGTTAGTTGTAAGGTCAATAGTTTTATCAACCCTTTCCTGTTTTACAAAGTTTTAGACCTGTCCAAATTCAGAGCGTTTGCAGACGAAAATTTGCAGAGGATTTTATTTGAAAAATAACAATTCTGTTTGTTGGAAAATATTGGGGAAAAGAAGAAGTTGCTCGTTACAAAGAATTTCTTTTTTTTCTACAATGTTTTCTCAATTATAAAATCACAAGGCCATAAAAATGACATGTGTATACAGAAAAATGAAAATATTAACTAACAAGCAATTGTCCAATGGGCTTATATGTCACAATGTTCCACAAGTATAACAAAAATGATTAACTTCGTAACTATGTAAGATCATTGAATCCCTTTAATACATTACCACATACTGACTTTCTGACGCCCTGAAGAAATGCGATCATAGAAAACTTTGTGAGAAAAGGGGAAATTGCTTATAACAAGCAATTCCTCCATTTCTCTCTCTCCCCCCCCCCCCTCTCTCTCTCTCTCTCTATCCGATTCAGTTGACACTTATGTTTTTGTGCTTTTCGAAATGTCGCCTGCAACTTCTTTTAATCTGGACCAGTCTACAATTTTGTCGGACTGTAATGGATTTAATGAAAAAAAATCATTATGTTACACATATACATGTATATAAAATCAATACGGATACTTAGTCTGTTCACAAATGAGACCTTGAAAGTGAATTGTCGAGACAGCCAAAAGTCTATTTATTGATTCGGCAACATTAAAATAAACACATTAATATCTTAAAATTGACTGAAACACGGCTAAAATATGATTGTGGTTAAATTTAATCTTTATTTGAAAAGAATATTTACCGCTTAAGGATTAGCCACTCTTCCTTCGCCCATTACCACGAAATTCCGCATTTTCAATGAAAACATTGTGAGAAAAGGAGAAATTGCGTGTTACAAAATTTTCTCCTTTTCTCACAATGTTTTTTTGTATTTATTTTATAGGGCTCATGTTGTTACGGCAAGTGAAAATGGTTAAAAAAAAAAAAAAAAAAAAAACAACAACTAAACAGCCCTACGGACGAAAGAAGCTAGAATACCGCCTACCGAGGACGAAAGTTGAGATTTGACAACAATGATCTTATAAAGAATGATGTCAATGCCTTTGCTTGCGGTCTTCTAAAAGCAGGTGCCGCACCATGATTAGGCCGCTATATCATAAATTTGAACTGAGAGGGTGATAAATCTGTCTTTTCTTCCGTGATATCCGCCTATGTATAAGAATACAGAACGAGACATACAGACATAAGCCTGCTTTCACGTGACAGATATAATTCAAATAACTCTCAAATTTTGTACCTCAAGATAACAAGGGGACAGTTGTACCATCCTAACAGTGTAGACTGGTACCACTGTCGACTTTAATAAAGCCTTTATTAAAGTCGACGGCGGTACCGGTCTACCTAACAGTGTTGAATTTAGGAATGTCCAGTCTATTTTGCGCATGTGTTTCCGGTTTGACAATTTTCGGGAAATCTGTTTAAAAATTGATCTTAACAAATAAATGCTGTAAAATGGGTCGTTCTAAACAAAATAAAAGACGAAATAATCGAAAACCAAAACGATCAAAAGAAGAATGGGTAAGATGCTTTCCATTTACATCTGCGTAGGGTGAAATATCATCAGTTTTCGTTAACTCTCCATACCATAGCGAACTCTTCGGTTTAGGTTGCATTAATCTAATATATCTTTAACTTTAACCATTAGATTTCTGCTATTATTTGATGGTTGTTAGAATTGCATGGCTGCTATTGAATAAGATACCACATTGTTACAACGTTTTTCCCCCCTTTTGGAATGAGCCCCTAAAATGGACCCGGTCCCAATAGAGTAAATGCTTTGAATATCGGACACCTTTGGCCATGACGTATTTTAGCTCGAGGCAACTTGAAGAATATTGTTCATGTTTGGCTCTGTACCAATCGAGAACCTTTGAAGAATATATTCCATTCAACCAAATTTGTATACATTCTAATACAAGGTAGAAAATAACCTAATCAAACAGGTCGGCCAAGAAAGGGGAATATCGGACAAAGTCGGACAGTATCAGACAGCCAGATCGCCAAATATTGGACGTTATGTGATGGGTCGGTAATATCAGACAAAAACAATTTTGATTACAAATAAACTCATGATTTCTGTTTTACTTCTTCGATTGACAGCATTTCATTTCAGGGATGTGTGCTTTTAAAAGGTGGTTATGTCCAAAAGCATATGATTAGCAGATCACTGATCACACACACTAAGCTTTGACAGAAAGTTCCACTTCGATATTATTCTGCATTATTGTGGAAAATTTATGATCCGATATATTTCACACAATATTATGATTGATGGCGATCTAGGCGTTGTAACTACAGCTTGAATAAGCTGTTGTAATAACGTTTTAGTCTCAAATAATAATGTTTCACATAAATGTCGTCCAATGTTGGAGTTTAAAATTCACATCCGATCCAAATAATTGATATGGTTGGTAATCATTTTTTTAGCTCTACTGGCCGAAGGCCAATTGGGCTATAGCGATGGCTTTTTCCCATTTGGCGTCCGTGCATCCGTCCGTGCATCCGTCTGTTAAACTTTTCCTTGTTAACGCGATAGAGTCCACAGTTTTCATCAGATTCCCTTCAAACTTTCACAGAATGATTGTACCATCACAAGGATAGTTCCTTTCCAAAATTGGTTCAGATCTGTCAAGAAACATGGGAAAAGGGGCCTAATTAAAATTAAATTGAAAAATCCTCGTTTATGCGAGGAGTCCACAGATTTCATAGGTTTCTCTTCAAACTTTCACGGAATGGTTGTTCCATGATAAGGATGGTTCCTTTCGAAATTGGGTATGATCAGTCAAAAATCATGGGAAAAGGGGCCTTATGAAAATTTATTAAAAAATTCCATCAAAAATCCTTGTTTAGGAGATAGAGTCCACAGTTATCATCGGATTCTCTTCAAACTTTCTCAGAATGATTGTACCATCATAAGGATCGTTCCTTTCGAAAATGGGTCAGATCAGTCAAGAAGCACAGGAAAAGGGGCCTTATGAAAATTTAATTAAAAAATCCTCTTTAACACTCTAGTGTCCACAGTTTTCATCAGATATGGCACAACTTTGATGTGAATATATACTACTACCTAACAAAATTAAACATATAATATAGCTGTTCGTAAGTGGGCATCCAAATATCGCAATTACAGCTTATCTAAGTTGTAATTGTCGTATTTGTTCCACTTCGAAACATTACTTTTGATTATTCCGCAAAATTTGTTAATCCTACGGCAATTTCACCAAATTACCTCATCTACCACCATATGTACTCTATAAAAAGGCTCAATCATTGACCGCATCTATCCCTCGGAAAATATATGTCATCTTAACTATTTCCATCTACTTGTTTTACCGGAAGTATTTATTTATTCTATTTTCATAAAAGTTTTTGTATATATGTCCTTATTGTACCTTGTTGTACCTGGACGAAATAAATGATATGTTCTGTTCTGTTCTGTTCAGATTCAATTCAAACTTTCACAGAATGATTGTTCCTACATATGGATCGTTCCTTTCAAAATTTTGATTGATCCATGTAGAAACGTGGGTAAAAGGGGCCTAATGAAAATTTCGTTAAAAATTCATTAAAGAATCCTCATTAACACTCTAGAGTCCACAGTTTTCATCAGCTTCTCTTCAATCTTTCACAGAATGATTGTACCATCATAATGATAGTTCCTTTCGAAAATGGGTATTATCTGTTAAGAAACAGGGGAAAAGGGGCCTTATGAAAATTTAATTAAAAAATCCTTGTAAACACTCTAGAGTCCACAGATTTCATCAGATTGTATTTAAACTTTCACAGAATGATTGTACCATCATAAGGATTGTTCTTTTTGGAATTGGGTCTGAACCATTAGGAAACAAGGGAAAAGGGGCCTTATGAAACTTTAATTGAAAAATCTTTTAAGAAATCCTCGTTAACACTCTGGAGTCAACAGTTTTCATCAGATTCCCTTCAAACTTTCACAGAATGATTGTACTATCATAAGGATTGTTCCTTTCGAAATTGGGTACGATTAGTCAAGAAACACAGGAAAAAGGGGCCTTATGAAAATTCTAATAAAAAATCCTCATTGATAATCTAGAGCCAACAATTTTAAACGGATTCTCTTCAAACTTTCACAAAATGATTGTACCATCATAAGGATTGTTCCTTTTGGAATCGGATATGATTCCTCAAGAAACATGGGAAAAGGGGCATTATTAGAACTTGATTCAAAGATCTTTGTTAACACTCTAGAGTCCACAGTTTTCATCTGATTGACTTCTAACTTTCACAGAATGATTGTACCATCATAAGAATTGTTCCTTTCAAAATTTGGAATGATCAGTCAAGGACCATGGGAAAAAGGGGCCCGATTAAAACTGGATTGAAAAAGTCCTCGTAAACACAATAGAGTCCATAGTTTTCAACAAATTCTCTTCAAACATTCACAGAGTGATTGTTACATTAAATGGATTGTTCCTTTCGCAAGTAGGTTTGATCCATCAAGTTTCATGGGAAAAGGGGCCCTAAGAAAATTTAATTAAAAAATCTTAGTTAACACATCATGGCCCTAGATTTCACCTGATTGACTTCAAACTTTCACATAATGATTGTACCATCATAAGGATTGTTCCTTTCAAATTGGGTCTGATCCATTGAGAAACATAGGAAAAGGGGCCTTAGGAAAATTCTATTAAAAAATCTTAATTAATGATTGTAAGTCCACAGATGAGATGGGGTTGTCTTTATACTCAACCAGAATAATTATACTTTTGTAAGAAGAGTTCCCTTTGGAATTGGTTCAGATCCATCAAGAAACATGGGAAAAGGGGCTATATGAAAATTCAATTAATAAAACCTGTTAACACAATGAAGCCCACAGCTTTGATCAGATTTTGTTGAAACTTTCACACAATGATTGGAAGGTCATGACTATCATTCTTTTCATAACAGGGTTTGAACTGTCAAGAAACACAGGAAAAGGGACCTTATGAAAATTTCATTATAAATCCTTGTTACCAAGTCCAGAGCTTTCATTGGATTTTCTTCAAACATTCACAGAATAATTGTACAATAATAATGATTGTTGATGTTTGCATTAGACCTGATCCGTCAAGTATCACAGGAAAAGGAGCATTATGAAATTTAATTTTAAAATCATTGTACCAAAATAAAGTCAACAGTTTTCATCAGATCCTGTAAAAAGTTTCACAGAATGATTATTCCATCATATCTATTCTCTCTTTTCAAATTAGGCGTGATCTGTCTAGTATCATGGGAAAAGGGGCCTTTAGAGAATCTTATCTATAATCCTTGTAACCAAGTCCAGAGTTACATTGGATTTTATTCAAACCTTCACAGAATCATTGTACAATAATCACGTTTGTTGATGCTGACTAGAGACCTGATCCTTCAAGTATCACCGGAAAAGGAGCCTTATGAAAATTTTATTTTAAAAATTTTACACCAAGATAAAGTCTGCAGTTTTCATCAGATTCTGTTCAAACTTTCACAGAATGTTTGTACCATCATTAGGATTGTTTCTTTCCAAATTGGGCCTGATCTGTCAAGTATCATAGGAAAAGGGACTGTATGAAAAAGTATTACCAAATCCTCATAAACACAACAATGCCCTCAGTCTTTATCAGAATCTCTTCAAACTTTAATAGAATGATTGTACCATCATTTGGATTGTTCCTTTGTAAATTAGGCCTGATTGGTTAAGTGACACAAGAAAAGGGACCTTATAAAAATTTTATTACAAAACATCATTGTTACAATAAAGTCCTCAGTCTTTATCATTTTCTTCAAACTATCACTAGGATTGTTCCTTTGTACATTGGTTCTGATTTGTTAAGTTTCACGGAAAAAGGGGCCTTATGAAAATTTTGTTACAAAAATTCTTGACACAATTCAGTCCACTGTTTTCATTGATTCTCATGTAAAGTATCATGAGAAAAGGGGCCCTATGAAGATTTCACTTTAAACTCATTAACACAATAAATTCCACAGATTAAACAAATTGATTGTACCATCATTCCAATTGTTGATTTTGACAGTGGATCTGACTATAGCAAGGGTCACATAAAAAAGGGCCTTATGAAAAACTCTCTTAAATATTCTGGTTAACACAATGATGTCCCTTGATTTCACCAGATTCACTTCAAAATTTCACAAAATGATTGTACAAATACTTAGATGGTTCTTTTCAGAACTTGGTACAATCCATCAAGTATAATGTAAAAAGGGGACATATGATTTTTTTTTTAAATATTCTAGTAAACATAATGAATTCCCAATATTCCACAGATTAAACATATTAAACAGATTAAACATATTAAACTTTGACTATAGTTTATTTGATTGTACAAATACTTAGATGGTTCTTTTCAGAACTGGGTACAATCCATCAAGTATCATGTAAAAAGGGGCCATATGATTTTTTTTTTAAATATTCTAGTAAACATAATGAATTCCCAATATTTCATCGGATTCACTTTTAGCTTTCATAGAATGATAAAACCAACAGTAAAATATCACGGGAAAAGGGGCCTTATGAGAACTTGAATTTAATATCTTTGTTAACACAATAAAGTCAACAGTTTAATTGGATTCTCTTCAAAGATGCATGGAATAATTGTGGCATTCGAAACACAGGAAAAAGGGCCTTACAGATTATCATTCAAAACATTCTTGTGTATGTGATGAAGATCACAATCATTATCAAGTTGTCTTTTAAATTTCACAGGACAATTGTCGGGTTGTAAGGAAAGTTCCTTTTGGAATGAAATTGATCCATCAGAAAACACAGGAAAAGGGGCCTTATTGATTTTCATTCAAAACAATCCTGTTTATGTGATTAAGTCCACAATTATTGTCAGATTCTGATGAAATATTCACAGAATGATTGTAGGGTCATAAGGTAACTTTCTTTTGGAAATGGAGTGGATCCGTCATGAAACATGGGAAAAGGGGCCTTGAGGATTGTTGCTTAAAATGATAAAGGGGATAAAGCCCCCTTTTTTTTCTTAATGCATTCTTCTTTGAGCAATTAACTTCCTTAAATATCAGATTTCTTTAACGGAAAACTTGATAACCAGTAGAGCGTCTCAGGCCCTCATGGGCCTCTTGCTTTTCTTTATGCATTCTTCTTTGAGCAATTAACTTCCTTAAATATCAGATTTCTTAAACGGAAAACTTGATAACCAGTAGAGCATCTCAGGCCCTCATGGGCCTCTTGTTTTTTCCTTTATGCATTCTTCTTTGAGTAATAAACTTCCTTAAATATCAGATTTCTTTAACAGAAACTTGATAACCACTAGAGCGTCTCATGCCCTCATGGGCCTCTTGTTTTATTGTATTTCAGTCATAGTGTGGCGGCTTGAGTATTTAACCATGGATTCCTCGTATTTCTCACACTGGTACTACCGTAACATCCTTTCTGAGCACCAGCTATCCCACTAAGGTTTACGATTATCCATCCATTCGCAGGTGGCACAAATTTGCTGTGACCCCGAATGCAACCCTGGACCTCATGATTGAGTCTTATGGGCTATCAACTGCGCTATAGCTGTGGCCTTGTCAAATGCTAAAACTAGACAGTGATATTTGTTTCATGATTTTAGGTATTGATATGAAACTTAGAATATATGTTTTTGTTGAAATATCAATTTATAATATTAAAGCCATATCGTCCCTCAAAACACACTATTAAACTAATAAAAAGAACATACTCCAGGCTTAAAAGCATAAATAGATATGACAATTGAAATTATAAGATCAACATTATTCTATGCAGTAAGCCTACAATTTATGAAAGAAGTTTCAATATTTTAAAATGTGACCCACCAAAAATTAAGGTTTGTTTACAAGAAAGTATGACGTCAGTGTTGCTAGTCATTCAAACGACTAGCTGGGTCACGAATTAACGAAATCATCTGTAAAGTTTAGTCATCAGCACCTGTGCATATGATAGTCAATGCTGAAGACAGGGCTCTCACTAGGATTTTGAAAGTAGGATTCCAGGAATCCAATACAGGAAAAAGTTGGATTCCAAGCAGAAAAGTTAGATTCAAGCCTGATTGGGCAGGATTTTCAAGCTTAATGCGATTTCCACCAGATCCTTTTTTTACAGCACTTTCTTTGTTGGAAATAGTGTGGAAAAGGGAGATTAATTTTGGTTTTAAGAATTATCATATTTTCTAGCCCATATTATGTTGTTTACATGTCTGATCATGTTCATTTGATCTTCAGCAAATTCTCTTCACTCATTACCAGACGGCAAAATTTTAGACTGGTCCAAATTGAAAGGAGTTGCAGATGACAGTGTTAAGTTTATGACATTTTGATTTTTTCAACATTTTTTTTTTTTTTTTTTTTTTTTTAGGGGGGGGGGGTGAAATTTGGATAAAATAATGGCATATATTGACAGTCAAATTGACATTTTTTTTAAACAAAAAATGATAGTAAATTTATGATTTATGCCCAGCTTTAGAAGTTTAAGAGCTCAAAAAGTTTATCTAATAAATTTCATATTCAATTGAATTGTTGTATCCATGAAAACCCATGACAATTAAATTTTGCAATATAAGTTGACTTCTTTATTTTGTTTTGGTTACTTTTTCACAGAACTGATCATTGATAATTTGATTTCAGTGAGATAAGAGTGCTAGTACAATAATTTTACCCAAGTCTCACAGGTTCCTAACACCTGTCACTTACGATCGTCGATGCATGACTGGTCACTGCGAAATGGTAATTGTCAATCCAGCTGGGTGTTATCAATGATTGTGGTGTATGTTAGGATTATCAATTAACATTTTCCAATAATCTATCTACTATTTTAATGACCCTTGAACCATGACAGATGATTTTACAGAGTCACTTTGACATAAAGGCTGCTAAAGTCGGACGCATGCCATTCAATAAATTGTCGTCCGACGGAATCCTTTGATAGGATTTTTTGTCGTCCCTTGCGGAAAGTTGTCGTCTCAGACGACAGTACTGTCGTTTCCGAGAGCCCTGTGAAGATTAGCAAAGATTTCTGGTGAAGTGTCGGGTGCATTTGTCTTGATTTCAAAATGTAAATAAACACAAATTGAAATCCACAAGAAAAACACAAAATGCTCTTTGTAGAGAGCATGACTCATACCCTGCTTTTGCATATTGATATTAAGAAAGCTCATATTGTGTTAGTGACCAAATAAGCGATAGACTATTTTAACTATATTTTTCTTCCTCAGAGGGCAGATATGGCTTTAAGTAGGATAACTCTGAACTCATGTT
The DNA here is from genome assembly GCA_946902895.1 of Fragum fragum. Lineage (NCBI taxonomy): Eukaryota > Metazoa > Mollusca > Bivalvia > Cardiida > Cardiidae > Fragum > Fragum fragum. The sequence goes on along the minus strand of OX336373.1, from coordinate 10,700,741 downwards.
TGGCTCTGTTATTTTTATGCCCCCGCATCAATAGATCCAAGGCATATTGTTTTACCAGTGTCTGTCTGTCTCTGTCTGCAAAACTTAACCTGCCAACTAAACATTTTCCTATAACTTCAACCCTGATTAAGTTACAATGCTAATATTTGGTATGTAGGTAGGTCTCAACAAGGCACAACTGGGGAAGGTCATTTCATCAAGGTCAAAGTCAAAGTCAAAATTTTAACCCTTTTCCCTAAAACGTTACTCAAAAAATTAACCTGCCAAATAAACATTTCATTATAACTTCATCCCTAATTAAGTTACAATGCTAATATTTGGTATGTAGATAGGTCTCAACAAAGCGCAACTGGGGAAGGTCATTTCAGCAAGGTCAAGGTCAAAATTTTAACCCTTCCTAAAACGTTACGCAAAAACTTAACCTGCCAACTAAACATTGTCCTATAACTTCAACCCTGATTAAGTTACAATGCTAATATTTGGTATATAAATAGGTCTCAACAAGGTGCAACTGGGGAAGGTCATTTCATCAAGGTCAAGGTCAAATTTTTAGCTCTTTTCCCTAAAACGTTACTCAAAAACTTAACCTGCCAACTAAACATTGTCCTATAATTACAACCCTAATTACATTACAATGCATATATCTGGTATGTAGAAAGATCTCAACAAGGCAATACTGAGGAGAGTCATTTCATTAATGTCAAGGTCAAAGTTTTAACCCTTATCCCTTAAACTTAGTTCAAAAATTAACCTGTTTGCTACACATTTTAAGTATAATTATATCCCCACATCAATAGATCGGGGTCATATTGTTTTACCGGTGTCTGTCTGTCTGTCTGCAAAACTTAAACTGCCAACTTAACATTTTCCTATAACTTCAACCCTGATTAAGTTACAATGCTAATATTTGGTATGTAGGTAGGTCTCAACAAGGCACAACTGGGGAAGGTCATTTCATCAAGGTCAAAGTCAAAGTCAAAATTTTAACCCTTTTCCCTAAAACGTTACTCAAAAAATTAACCTGCCAAATAAACATTTCATTATAACTTCATCCCTAATTAAGTTACAATGCTAATATTTGGTATGTAGATAGGTCTCAACAAAGCGCAACTGGGGAAGGTCATTTCAGCAAGGTCAAGGTCAAAATTTTAACCCTTCCTAAAACGTTACGCAAAAACTTAACCTGCCAACTAAACATTGTCCTATAACTTCAACCCTGATTAAGTTACAATGCTAATATTTGGTATATAAATAGGTCTCAACAAGGTGCAACTGGGGAAGGTCATTTCATCAAGGTCAAGGTCAAATTTTTAGCTCTTTTCCCTGTCTGTCTGTCTGCAAAACTTAAACTGCCAACTTAACATTTTCCTATAACTTCAACCCTGATTAAGTTACAATGTTAATATTTGGAATGTAGATAGGTCTCAACAAGGAGCAACTGAAGAAGGTCATTTCATCAAGGTCAAGGTCAAAATTTTAACCGTTTTCCCAAAACAAAGAAAAGAACAATAAAAATCACCTGTTTCTAAGTATTTCCTGTTTCGGGGGCATGGTGTTTCACAAACACATCTTATTTTAGTTGTGATGCTGAGCAATAACAGTTTAGATATCTGTAGTAAAAAGATGCATAATACTTTCAATCTCAAAAGAGCAATCTATACTATTAAAAGAGGCAACACTAAATGCATAATATCCATTTTGATTTATTGATTAATTATTTAGGGTTTTACGTCCCCTGAACAAATGAGATCTCATGAAGACAGGGCCTCCATAAGGTAATGTCTGATCAGAATAAATGCAGAAGTTGAAATCCATTATTTTTTAAGATATTTTTTGAAACTTGGTATATATGTTTACTCTTATTTGAGCAGTTTATGCTATTAAGGGAGGTAACACTAAGAATTTTTTCAGATGAGCCTGTCACCCACACGAGGCTTTTGCTGAAATTGAAAAGTAGATATACCGACAAAATCAATTTTGATCAGAATAAATCCGATAATTGATAGTATCAATTGCATTAATATTTGGAGTTTCAGAGAAATGTTTTGTTATATTGTAGTGGCTTGTGACATAATCATAGCTCCTTTTGGTTTCTCCCACTTGAACAATCATAACATTGCTTCAAAGCCATCAGCAGCTCATCCAAATTAAACTGGGAGCTTAGTATGAGACAAATGTCGCAAGTCCCATTGATATTTATCAAATATCAGAGAGAGTGTTGGTTGAGCCTTGAATGGAAGTTACAACAGAAGGATTGAGAGCACAGGGTGTTACAGGCCGCCGTCAGAGCGCAGTTGGTAGCGCGCCAGACTGTTAATTTAGAGGTCCCGGGTTCGTTCCCCGACGGCAGCACTCATCCTTTCCAACTATTTGTCTCTCACCAATGGATCAATAATCGTAGACCTATGTGGGATAGCAGCTGGAGGCTAGGAAATGATGTAATAGTAGTACTGGTGTGAGAAATACCAGCCTGGCAGGATTCCATTTTTAAGTGCTCGAGCCGCCCTGATTTAACTGAAAGATTGTTGAAAGTGGCGTAAAACCCCATGCAAACAAACAAAACAAACAGGGTGTTGCAAAATGATCAAACTGATACAATCCACAAAAAACTTTACAGACTTATTGTTGTTTTTTAAATATTTTGTTTTGAACTAAAATTGTGATTTCACTGTGTGCTTCTTAACCTATTCCCACACAATGATGCTTTTAGAAGCACCCCAAGAAAAACAATTTGGAAAACATTGTGGAAACTCAAGGAATTGCTTGCAAAAAGCAATTTTTTCATTTTAAGCTCCACTGGCTGAAAGCCAAAGAGCTATTGTCATGGTGTTGTGTCTGTTGTGCATGCATCCATCCGTCCGTCTAGTCATCCGTCCGTCCGTAAACTTTTACTTTGAAAATCTTCTCAGAAAGTACTGAACAGATTTCAACCAAATTTCACAGAAATGATCCTTTGGTGACCCTCTATCAAATTCCTTCAAAGAATTTTGATCAAACGCTACATCTATGTAAAACTAAATTTGATTAGGTATAAATGCCAAAGACAGTCAATAACATAGAAACATGTCTCGGGTGAATTCTAGCCTTTTGATATTTGGGACCGAAAGAAAAGCGGAATTTATAGACATGTAGACAAATTTACAGATTAGTTAGTTCTGATAGACGAGGAAGGTAAGGGTAGAATTTAGTAATTTGGATTACCTGAATTCCGTTGGTTTCTGCTAAAATTTCGTAACAACAGTTGTTGTTTTTCATTTCCTGACAAGTAACATCTATAAAATCAAACTTGTTACATTTTAGTGAATGTGGTAGTGTTTTTATCGATTTATTGGGTGTTTGTTTCTGAAGATCAAATTATTCAGTTACCCGGGGAAACAGCATTATAGCTTAATAACTCCACTTCATCCACTGTTTCATTTCTTGGGTCCCACCAACAGCGTTATAGAGGAGTTGCAGTGTAGTGTTTAACACTTGATTTAGATTAACAAACTAAATCATCGTGGTTCTTTTGTAATTTACAGGAGGCCATGAAGAGAGCCAATCCTGCTCTTGGACAGAAGAAGAGCGATTATAAACTGGCGGAAAAGTCAAATGCTGCATTTGAGAAATATTACAAGGTAGGAAACATTTTAATTGGTACTTGACAGAAGGAAACAATCAATCAAAAATAGACTGACCAGTCATACTATTAAATTGCAATGTGAAATGTGAACTCCAACATTGAAGTTGTCATTAAACAATTTGTGTTTTGTTTAATGCCCTTGACTATAACATTATGCAAACATTCGTAGTTTAATATCTTACAATGTGGGATGTCAGTAGTTGTTTGCAAGTCATTTGTGAAATCTAAGACTATTTGGGATGGGGGAGGTGGAAAGATGGAGGAAGGCTTTTACTCTTGAAAATAGTGCTTTTTAACTCCACTGGTCATGGGTTCGATCCCTGGTGGCAGCACATATCCTTTTAGACAAATGGATTGATAATCGTAAACCTAAGTGGGATAGCAGCTGGAGGCTAGGAAAAGTATGTAATGATGGTACTGGTGTGAGATGTACCAGAAACCAATTGTTAGGTGCCACCCCAATATGACTGAAAAATTGTTAAAAGCGGCATTAAACCCTATTTAAACAAAACAAACTCCACTGGTTGAAAGCTAGCAGGCTATACTAATGGCTTTGTGCATGTCAGTTGTGTGTCTTTGCATCTGTGTTATTATTTTTTCCTGGTGAAAATACTGCACAGATTTCAACTATATTTCTCAGAATGAGCCTTCTGTGACCCTTTCAGATTCCTTCAAAGGATGTGATTGGCGATTTTGGACTTTTAGAGTCTTCTGCCAAGAAAATATTTGGTGCATTTCAACCAAATTTCACAGGATGGAGATTAAAACATTACTACCACAAAAGAATCTTTTAGACAGGACCAAATTCAAAAAGTTTCAGACAATAATTTCAGGTTTTAAAATTTCAAAGGTCTTTGTTTGCTACTTGCAATTTCTTCATTTTCAACAATATCTTCCAAAGCCTTTTCTTGAGGAGCATCAAAAAGTGGAATTGTGTGGGAATAGTTTAAGAAGATAGGTACATATTCATGTGTAGAGAGATCTAACAGTCTCAGTGTCACTGGTCACTGATAAACATGAGTTTGGGCCAAAATAAACCATTCCAAAATAATCCTGCTTTTTACAACCCTTAAGAAATATACATATACTTGGTAAAAGAAATGGTGGAAAATGAAGGAATTGCTTGTAAGTAACAAGCAAAGTCTTTCATTTTGCACATTTTTTTTTACCCAGAAAGAAAGAGGTCTTTAAAATATTTCAACTTTGAATTGTCATACCTGTTTTTAGCTCTCTGGCTGAAAGCCAGAGAGCTATTGTCATGGTGTTGTGTCTGTCCTGCGTGCGTCTTTTGACTGGTTTAAAAACATGGCTATTATGGTAGTAGGTTATGTCCATATATGGTAAAAGTTTTGTAATTTTTCTTCTCAGAAACCAGTGGATGGATTTCAACCAAATTTGACCGGATCAATCCTTTTGTCAGATTTATCAGATTTTAAAAAAGAATTTTGTTTTGATAAAAACTATAGCTTTAATGGGTAGGGTTAATTTCCATATATGGTATATGCTGAAAGCTTTGTAAATTTTTCAGTAACCTGTTGAAGGATTTCAACCAAATTTTACAGGGGAATGATAACCAGATGACTGTCAGATTCTTTCATATAACTCGATTGGTTGAAAAATAAGGCTATTATGGTGGTGGGTTATGTCAATATATGGTATACAGTGAAAATTTTACATAATGAATTTTACCTAACTTGACTTGACTTTTGTAAAAACAATGAAAAGTTTAAAATGATTCTCTAGAACTATTTCAAAGATTTTAATGATTTAGATTTATTTTCATTATATTCATTTTTTTTTAAATTTGTGAAAAAATTTTGAAAAAATTTGCTTAATCAGTATGTTCATGCCTGTGGCGCAATACAGGCGCTCAAGCGCCTCTAGTTCTAAGTTATTCCCTTGAGAGTTGTGATAAGGAGGGATTGGGTGGTTTAAAGTGAATTTGTTGAATGACTTATCTGTCTTTGCTATCATGAAGAAAGGATATTTGACTTTGCAGCTTTGAAAGCCAGTAAAGCATATCAGCTCCTTGTGTTTGAAGTAAGTAATTAATCAGTAGAGAAGAAAGCTTCTGTATGATTGGCTTGAAAACCATTTCAGGAGATTGGTGTTATTCCAGAGGAGGAGTGGCAAGATTTTATAGCAGTAATGAAGAAACCTTTACCTACAACATTTAGGATAACTGGGTCACGCAGGTAAGACTGTTTACTAATCATGGATGGTGTTAATCCCAGTTCTAACAAATCAAAGTAAATGATTCATTATTTGTTTGGATTGGGTTTAATGCAACTTTTAACAGTATTTCAATCATATAGCAGAAGATGAAGCACCTAACCATGGATTCCTGGTACATGTATTTCTCACACTAGCACCACCACTGCATCCTTTCTTAGCCTCCAGCTACTCATCCCAATTAGTTTACAATTTTCCACCTATTAGTGGGAGACAAATGTCAGAAAGGATATTTACTGTGACCTTGGGTCCCAAAAACAACAGCTCATCCCAAACTACTGTGCCAATTTTAACCAAAATTTGCAGCAATATCAATAGGTAACCCTCCTTTAAAATTGCTAAAAGAATTGGAAATCCGATGAAAACATTGGTTGCCATGGCAATAATAGTGAAAATTTAAGAAAAATCTTTAAAATCATCTCCTCCAGACCCAGAAGTCATAAAATCTTGATATTTAGCATTAAGCTTCAGCATATTGACCTTTTAAAAAAATGCTGAAGCCATTACCTTTAGGTCCCCAGAGGTGGTACTGTGGGGGAGGGAGGAAGACTTAAGGGATTCTTGAAACAACAACTCCCGTGAAACTACAGGGCCAGTCTAAATCTCATCCTCTTGACTCAGAAGGCTTACAGCCTCTATCTCAAGTGAGTGCCCTAGGGCAAAATGTTCCTCTTGTTTCTTTTTAAATTTCATACTTGTTTAAGGCAATATTTTCTATAATCATGAGGTTTATTCAGATTAGGACCCAGAATGTAGTCTCTAAAAAATAGAGAGGATAGGTTTATGTTTCAGTATAAGACCAATTTTTTTTTAGTAAGTGAACAATAAAAGCAATGTTATAATTAGTGGTTGAGCCAATCATAGAGGAAAATTAACGGTTATTCTATTCCCTAAATGAAAAATGAGACGAAATATTACCTTTTTTTGCGCAGAATCTCCAAAAGTGTGTTATTTTACTACATGAACTACTTGGTACCATGACAACGTTGTCATTGCCTTTGTCCCCACATAGCGTGCTCATTGAAAGAAAGTAGAGCTAAATCTAGTGGTAAAAAATACTGAATTTTTCATTTTGATGAAATTTTTATTTTCTGTGAAATCATTGAGAGACTAACTACCAAAATACTCTGAAATCTTTATAATCTAGCGGTAGGCTTTACAGAAAGAACTATTTTTTGTCTTTAAGTAAAAATATGACGGAGAAGCCATCCTGACTTTGATGTGTTAATAAATATGATTCATTAACATGGTTGTAACCTGGTGGGAAATGAGTGCATTAGCCCCTCCAGTATAAACATGTTGATCCCATTTAGGCATTACAAAATGGCAAAACTTTAGACTGATGAAATTCCAAGGATGTTGCAGACAGTTATTTCAAATTCATGAAATTTGAACTTTTTCGTCTTTTGGGGAAGAAAACAGTGGGCAATTTTTAGCTCACCTTAGCACAAAGTGCGGGGTGAGCTATTGTGATCGGTCGTTGTCCGTCTGTCTGTCTGTCTGTCAGTCCATCCACAATTTCTTTAAAAATCTTCTCCTCCTAAACAAGTAGGCCAATCAAGCTGAAACTTTGCAGGGATGTTCCTTGGGTGAAGTCTACAAAAGTTGTTAAAAGAATTAAATTCAGTCAAAAACTCTGGTTGCCGCAGCATTTGAAAATGAGAATCTTTAGTAATTCTTTAAATATCTTTAAAAATCTTCTCCTCCTAAGCCAGTTGGCCAATCAAGCTGAAACTTTGTAGGGATGTTCATTAGGTGAAGTTCTACAAAAATTGTTGAAAAAAATTGAATTCAGTCAAAAACTCTGGTTGCCGCGGCATAATTATGAAATGGGAATCTTAATTAATTTTTTAAATATCTTTAAAAATCTTCTCCTCCTAAGCCAGTTGGCCAATCAAGCTGAAACTTTGCAGGGATGTTCATTAGGTGAAGTTCTACAAAAATTGTTGAAAAAATTTATTCAGTCAAAAACACTTGTTGTCGCGGCATAATTATGAAATGGGAATCTTTAGTAATTTTTTAAATATCTTTAAAAATCTTCTTCTCCTAAACCAGTTGGCCAATCAAGCTGAAACTTAGCAGGGATGTTCATTAGGTGAAGTTCTACAAAAATTTTAAAAGAATTTAATTCCATCAAAAACTCTGGTTGTCGCGGCATAATTATGAAATGGGAATCTTTAGTAATTTTTTAAATATCTTTAAAAATCTTCTTCTCCTAAACCAGTTGGCCAATGCAAAGTTTGCAGGGATGTTACTTGGGTGTTAAAAGTTGTTTTTTTCATAGACTACAAGGCCAAAGGCCTTTTTATTTCGTATAGAGCTTAATCATATGGTTCTCTATCAAGTTTTTAAATAATGAATCTCTGGGGTAAAAAATGGCCCTTTCTCTGAGGTACGAAGTTTGAAAAATGCTTAACAAGAGCAATTTCAAAAGACTTCTCCTCTAGACTATAAGTCTAGGATATTCATATTTGGTAGGTAGCATAACTAGATGGTTTTGGACTATATCACCAAAAGTTGTCCTCCTAAGGTCAGAAAAGGCCCTTAGGGGCCCAAACATTGGAAAATCGTAAAATTTGAGGATGTTTAAAAAAAATTCTTCATTCTAAGGCGGAGGGCATTTATATTTTGAGTGTAGCATAGCCTGGCTGTTATCTATCAATTTTGATTAAATTATGCCTGTAGGTTAAAAAAACATCCCGTCCCTGGGTGTCCAAAGTTTGTTAAAATGCTCAATTAGACCACGTTCAACAGCCTTCTCCTCCCAATCTACAAAGTCTAAGGCATTCATATTTGGTATATAGCATAACCAAAATGGTTCTCTACCATGTTAGCTAAAGTCTTAGCACTGGGATAAAACGTGGCACTGCCCCAGAGGTCCAAAATTTTGGAAAACACCCAATTAGAGCAGATTCAAAAGTCTTCTCTTGAAGAAATATGAGGTGAAGGGCATTCATATTTGGTATGTAGCATGACTAAATAATTTTTTACTATGTTACAGGAAAATATGCTCTTAGGATAGAAACGTCTCTGCTCCTGGGGTCGAGAATTGCATAAATCCCATTGAAAGAATTCTTCTTAAATAGAAATGGAGAAATTGCTTTTCACTCCCTTACTCACAATGCTTTTTATACGCCCATCGAAGAAGGGGCGTATTATGGGATCACCCGTGGTGTCCGGGCGTCCGGTTGTCCGGTCGTCCGGGCGGTGTCCACTTCTTTGTCCGGAACATAACTCTGTCACCATAAGTCCGATTGACTTTAAACTTGGCAGTTATATTCTTCTCATCAATACGGAGTGCAGTGCACAAGAACCATAACTCTACCTGGCCTATTTTTGAGTTATTGCCCTTTGTTGTTTTTCATACTTGAATCTTGTCCAGAGTATATCTCTAAAAGTATTATAGCTAGGATTATAAAACTTCATGGGTGTATAGATCTCACCACGGGGGAGTGCAGTGCACAAGAACCATAACTCTACCTGGCCTATTTTTTGAGTTATTGCCCTTTGTTGTTTTTCATACTTGAATCTTGTCTGGAGTATATCTCTAAAAGTATTATAGCTAGGATCATGAAATTTCATGGGTGTATAGATCTCACCACGGGGGAGTGCAGTGCACAAGAACCATAACTCTACCTGGCCTATTTTTTGAGTTATTGCCCTTTGTTGTTTTTCATACTTGAATCTTGTCTGGAGTATATCTCTAAAAGTATTATAGCTAGGATCATGAAATTTCATGGGTGTATAGATCTCACCAAGGGGGAGTGCAGTGCACAAGAACCATAACTTTACCTGGCCTATTTTTTAAGTTATTGCCCTTTGTTGTTTTTCATACTTGAATCTTGTCTGGAGTATATCTCTAAAAGTATAATAGCTAGAATCATGAAATTTCATGGATGGATAGAGCTCACCAAGGGGGAGTGCAGTGTACAAGAACCATAACTCTACCTGGCCTATTTTTTGAGTTATTGCCCTTTGTTGTTTTTCCTATCTGAATCTTGTCCGGAGTATATCTCTAAAAGTATTATAGCTAGAATCATGAAATTTATTGGATGGATAGAGCTCACCAAGTCGAAGTGCAGTGTACAAGGACCATAACTCTACCTGGCCTATTTTTTGAGTTATTGCCCTTTGTTGTTTATCATACTTGAATCTTGGCTGGAGTATATCTCTAAAAGTATAATAGCTAGAATCATGAAATTTCATGGATGGATAGAGCTCACCAAGTGGGACTGCAGTGTATAAGAACCATAACTCTACCTAGCGTATATTTTGAGATATTGCCCTTTGTTGTTTTTCATACTTTGTTTGACAAAAAATATTCATTCTAAATAACTTCAGTTCTATTCAAACCCCCAGTTAATATTAAGCAGTGTGACGGGTGTATCTTGTGACAATTTGGCACCTTGTTTAAACCTATTTTCCCTAAGGGTGACACATTCTGGGATAGTTTGGTAATGGATTAAACTATAAAGCCAAAATCCTTCATTTTTAGCTCTACTGGCCGAAGGCCACTAGAGCTATAGCGATGGCTTTTTCCTGTCTGGTGTCCTACGTCCGTGCGTCCGTCCGTTAAACTTTTCCTCGTTTACGCAATAAAGTCCACAGTTTTCATCGGATTCTCTTCAAACTTTCACAGAATGATTGTACCATCATAAGGATCATTCCTTTCGAAATTGGGTCAGATCCGTCAAGAAACACGGGAAAAGGGGCCTAATTAAAACTTAATTAAAAAATCTTCGTTTACGCGATAAAGTCCACAGTTTTCATCGGATTCTCTTCAAACTTTCACAGAATGATTGTACCATCATAAGGATCATTCCTTTCGAAAATGGGTATGATCCGTCAAGAAACACGGGAAAAGGGGCCTTATGAAAATTCATTCAAAATTCAATTAAAAATCCTTGTTTATGCGATAAAGTCCGCAGTTTTCATCGGATTCTCTTCAACCTTTCTCAGAATGATTGGACCATCATAAAGATCATTCCTTTCAAAAATGGGTATGATCCGTCAAGCAACACAGGAAAAGGGGCCTTATGAAAATTTAATTAAAAATCCTCATTTACGCGATAGAGTCCGCAGTTCTCATCAGATTCTCTACAAACTTTCACAGAATGATTGTACCAACATAACGATCGTTCCTTTCGAAATTGGGTTTGATCCGTCAAGAAACACGGGAAAAGGGGCCTTATGAAAATTCATTCAAAATTCAATTACAAATCCTCGTTTTTTGCGATAAAGTCCACAGTTTTCATCGGATTCTCTTCAAACTTTCTCAGAATGATTGTACCAACATAAGGATCGTTCCTTTCGAAATTTTGTCTGATCTGTCAAGAAACACGGGAAAAGGGGCCTTATGAAAATTCATTAAAAATTCAATTACAAATCCTCATTTTTTGCGATAAAGTCCACAGTTTTCATCGGATTCTCTTCAAACTTTCTCAGAATGATTGTACCAACATAAGGATCGTTCCTTTCGAAATTTTGTCTGATCTGTCAAGAAACACGGGAAAAGGGGCCTTATGAAAATTTAATTAAAAAATCCTGGTTTATGAGATAGAGTCCACAGTTTCCATTGGATTCTCTTCAAACTTTCACAGAATGATTGTACCAACATAAGGATCGTTCCTTTGGAAATTTGGTCTGATCCGTCAAGAAACACGGGAAAAGGGGCCTTTCGAAAATTTAATTTAAAATTCAATTAAAAATCCTCATTTATGCGATAAAGTCCACAGTTTTCATTGGATTCTCTTCAAACTTTCACAGAATGATTGTACCAACATAAGGATAGTTCCTTTCGAAATTGGGTATGATCTGTCAAGAAACATGGGAAAAGGGGCCTTATGAAAATTTAATTTAAAAATTCTTGTTAACACTCTGGAGTCAATAGTTTTCATCGGATTCCCTTCAAACTTTCACAGAATGATTGTACTATCATAAGGATTGTACCTTTTGGAATCGGATATGATTCCTCAAGAAACATGGGAAAAGGGGCCTTATTAAATTTAATTCAAAGATCTTTGTTAACACTCTAGAGTCCACAGTTCTCATCTGATTGACTTCAAACTTTCACAGAATGATTGTACCATCATAAGAATTGTTCCTTTCAAAATTTGGTATGATCAGTCAAGGACCACGGGAAAAAGGGGCCCGATAAAAACTGGATTGAAAAAGTCCTCGTAAACACAATAGAGTCCATAGTTTTCAACAAATTCTCTTCAAACATTCCCAGAAAGATTATGACATTAAATGGATTGTTCCTTTTGAAAGTAGGTTTGATCCATCAAGTTTCATGGGAAAAGGGGCCCTATGAAAATTTAGTAAAAAATCATAATGGCCCTAGATTTCACCTGATTGACTTCAAACTTTCACATAATGATTGTACCATCATAAGGATTGTTCCTTTCAAATTGGGTCTGATCCATTGAGAAACATAGGAAAAGGGGCCTTAGGAAAATTCAATAAAAAAAATCTTAATTAATGCTTGTAAGTCCACAGATGAGATGGGGTTGTCTTTATACTCAAACAGAATAATTATACTTTTGTAAGAAGAGTTCCCTTTGGAATTGGTTCAGATCCATCAAGAAACATGGGAAAAGGGGCTATATGAAAATTCAATTAATAAAACCCTGTTAACACAATAAAGCCCACAGCTTTGATCAGATTTTGTTGAAACTTTCACAGAATGATTGGAAGGTCATAACTATCATTCTTTTCATAACAGGGTTTGAACTGTCAAGAAGCACAGGAAAAGGGGCCTTATGAAAATTTCATTTATAAATCCTTGTTACCAAGTCCAGAGCTTTCACAGAATGTTTGTACCATCATTAGGATTGTTTCTTTCCAAATTGGGCCTGATCTGTCTAGTATCATAGGAAAAGGGGCTGTATGAAAAAGTATTACCAAATCCTCATAAACACAACAATGCCCTCAGTCTTTATCAGAATCTCTTCAAACTTTAATAGAATGATTGTACCATCATTTGGATTGTTCCTTTGTAAATTAGGTCTGATTGGTTAAGTGACGCAAGAAAAGGGACCTTATAAAAATTTTATTATAAAACATCATTGTTACAATAAAGTCCTCAGTCTTTATCATTTTCTTCAAACTATCATGAGGATTGTTCCTTTGTACATTGGGTCTGATTTGTTAAGTTTCACAGAAAAAGGGGCCTTATGAAAATTTAGTTACAAAAATTCTTGACACAATTCAGTCCACTGTTTTCATTGATTCTCTTTAACTTTTAAAGAATGATTTTACCTTCATTAGAATTGTTCCTTTTGAAATTTGGTTTGTTCTGTAAAGTATCATGAGAAAAGGGGCCCTATGAATATTTCACTATAAACTGATTAACACAATAAATTCCACAGATTAAACAGATTGATTGTACCATCATTCCAATTGTTGATTTTGACAGTGGATCTGACTATAGCAAGGGTCACATAAAAAGGGGCCTTATGAAAAACTTTTTTAAATATTCTGGTTAACACAATGATGTCCCTTGATTTCACTGGATTCACTTCAAAATTCCACAGAATGATTGTACAAATACTTAGATGGTTCTTTTCAGAACTGGGTACAATCCATCAAGTATCATGTAAAAAGGGGCCATATGATTTTTTTTTAAATATTCTAGTAAACATAATGAATTTCCAATATTTCATTGGATTCACTTTTAACTTTCATAGAATGATAAAACCAAAAGTAAAATATCACAGGAAAAGGGGCCCTATGAGAACTTGAATTTAATATCTTTGTTAACACAATAAAGTCAACAGTTTTATTGGATTCTCTTCAAAGATGCATGGAATAATTGTGGCATTTGAAACACAGGAAAAGGGGCCTTACAGATTATCATTCAAAACATTCTTGTGTATGTGATGAAGATCACAATCATTATCAAGTTGTCTTTTAAACTTCACAGGACAATGGGCCCCTACCGATATCCAGAGTTACTCCGCTTAGTTTTAGTATTAGAGTGACCTCCCTTAAATCTTTGGGTAGTTCCGGTGAAAAAAATCGATGATATCGGTATCGAAAAGATTAACAGGTTGTTCCCAGCTATTACTACGTGTCATCAATGTTGAAACCCTAGATGATCTAGAGACTACTTTTTTTAACAGCTGAGCTTAATTTTTAAAGCAAAGTGACGTTTTATGTGTTTATAATCGTAAATGAGCCGGAATGAAAGTGTATTTTTCGGATACACCCTAATTCCGGATATACGTATGAATTACCATAAAAAGAGCTTTTTTTGATCGAAATAAATTCAATGATACTCAAGGAAATACATTCCGTTATTTCCTTTTTTAAAAAATGGTTTCACATGTCAAGCGGGGCTTTGAATTTATAAAATATCTGTCATTTTACAAACGGGAACTGATACAAAGAAGCTCTCCATACGTCTTCATATCATGACCATTGGAATTTACCAAATACCCTTTTCATTGATGAATATGAAATAAATTTAACCAGAATTTCACTGCATGATCCCCAACAAGCTTTGTAAAATGTCTGAAGGCTTGTGGAAATGATTGTTGCCTCTGTAGGTCCTCCGAAGATATATCATTCATTTCTTACTAATGGCAAGTAAGAATACCTTTGAAATTCGATGTTTTCATCTTATAAAATTATGGAAACTTTTCTACCCCATTCTTGTAATTGTTAAAGTTTTGTGGGAACTTATTTGAAAGTAAATTATCATAAGTTACCACGATAGGTGTGACCGGCTATTGTCACCTCGTTAGTGAAATAAGCGTATATACCCCTTGCAAATACCTTTATTCCAAAACATTAAGAAATATCATAAATAAATAGAGTAAATCATGTTTTTGTTTGTATACTTGCTTATTCCGTATACATATAAACCGTTTGTACGATTTTGACACTGACATGGACCGGGTAAGTACATGTCGATCTAATTTTGAATGGACATAGAGTTTTTACTGCAGATTTTAAAATCTCTGATTGCGACCGAAACCCGTAACTACAGCTTTTTAAGTTATACCTTATAAGTTTATGTCGCCCGCAGACGAAATGCTTCTTCAAGTTTTCGAATCGTGTATTTCAGTATTTGAGAAAAAGTGAGAAATAAAAAATGTATAAAAGAGATGACCGTAATAAGTGTTACAAAGATTAAACAAAGACAATCTTTTTGAACGTGTTAATCCATTTAGTTGATACCAAATTCTTATTAGTATATTGAGATATATCATGCATTGACATATATGATACAATGTATATATACTAAAAGTTCAAATTTTTTTGTTGTAAAAAATTGAACTTAAACATGTTTTTTTTTTTTCAGATTTTTCTTACTAATATATTTTTTTCAAAATTTTTCTGAATGAGAAACGTTTTAAAATAGATTTCCTTTACCTCTTGCATTTATAATCCTTTTTAAAATGTACAAACTCGTTATTTCCTTAGAATTAGATGGAATCGCAAACGTCCTCCTTTGTTACTTGTAATAAGGGGATATCGGGCGAAATTCAAAAGCAAATAGTCGATCATTATTAGATATATCCAGTGTATATCCAAAATACCACCCGTGGTCTATTGCGCAATCAGAGATACCGATCAGAAGCGTGTAAGTTACTTGGATTAAAACAGCAGTTTATGAGAGGACATCGTTAACTTTTAATTTTTATTTACCATTTAACCCTTTGCACAAAAATCTCAGAACGAAAGAGGATACAAACGAAATTTTAATTGCAATGTGTACCGAAAATAATGGATCTTTCAGATGTGGAGAATATCGGCGTAAAAAGTACTCTTTATCACAATATTGTTATTCTTGGTTGTTGTTGTGTGGGTTCCTTGTTTTAATAAGTCTTCAAGTTAAAGAAGTAGACGCAATGATTTCCTACAAAGGACGCCTTTGCTAATTTTGTTTCGAAAATGAGAGGTAAAATATGAAAACTGGATGAGACTTAAAATTGGTTCCTAGGTCGGGAGAGAAAAACGATTAAAACGTGTCAACGTTGATATAAACTATCAAAACAATTCCACATTCTAAGAGTACTTTAAGAGTACTCAACATTCCTTTGTATGAAATTCTGAAAAAACATCTGATTCTACGCAAAATAGGAGAATTTATTCTCAGCCCTTATATACTCTATATAGCAAATCTAAACCGGAACTACCCAGTCAAGTCAAGGGAGTTAATTAAAGGGCAATTTTCAGGACAACTCCGTATATCGGTAGGGGGCCCCTACTAGGGGCCCATTGTCGGGTTGTAAGGAAAGTTCCTTTTGGAATGAAATTGATCCATCAGAAAACACAGGAAAAGGGGCCTTATTGATTTTCATTCAAAACAATCCTGTTTATGTGATTAAGTCCACAATTATTGTCAGATTCTGATGAAATATTCACAGAATGATTGTAGGGTCATAAGGTAACTTTCTTTTGGAAATGGAGTGGATCCTTCATGAAACATGGGAAAAGGGGCCTTGAGGATTGTTGCTTAAAATGATAAAGGGGATAAAGCCCCTTTTTTTTCTTTATGCATTCTTCTTTGATCTATTAACTTCCTTAAATATCAGATTTTTTTAACAGAAAACTTGATAACCAGTAGAGCGTCTCAGGCCCTCATGGGCCTCTTGTTATTGTAAAGCATCACTGGATTGTTTTATATAGAGCCCAAAATCTTATATTTGTTTTATTTACATGTATGTGTCTTTTTTATACAAAAAAGTACTGTAATTTGCAGATGCCTCAGGTGAGCAACCATCATGGTCCTCTTGTCTTTTTACCCCACAATGCTTTCATAAGCCTTATATTTTAGAGTCATTAAGAAGCAGGATTGTAGCGGAATAGGTAAGAATGGAATCAAAATTCTTACAAACAATTAAAAGGAAAAAAAGCAAGGCTGATTCTATCCTACACACCTTTACTGTTTCTTTAATTGTTTATGATTTTATAGCCAAGCTCAAGAGTTGTTGAAGATTATCAAAGGACAGTATTTAAACCAATTGACAGAGGCATATGTTGGCGGAGTGAAGATTGATCCTCATTTCTTACCTTGGTGAGTTATCTGCTCTTGAACTTATAATTGAATGATTACCTTGGTTAGTTATCTTCTCTTGAACTTTTATTGAATTATGAATTATGAGACTTGTCTGAACTGGAAGCTTGATATTTGAAAAAATATGTGCCATATAAGGCTAAGAATATTGCAAAGTTATCTACTTTAATAGCATCAAGATGTGGGATTGTGTGTTAATCCATTCCCACACAATGACACTTTTAAAGCCCCTCAGGAAAAACAGTTGGGAAAATATAGTGAAATTACATGCAACAAGCAATTTCTTCATTTAACACAATGTTTTCTACCCAGTAAATTGAAAGAAACTAAATTTTCTTAAACTTAAAATTGTCATCTGTAAGTCCTTTCAATTTGGACCATTCTAAAATTTGACTGTCTGGTAATTGGTTAATTTGTTAAAATGAGAGCTTGGTCGAGAATGCCAAAGCATGGAAACAACTATGAATTTTTAACTTTAACTTTATTTAACCCTTTCCTGTTTAATCCCTAGTTTTTATGTCCCTTTGTTTTTAGCTCCACTGGCCGAAGGCAAGGGAGCTTTTGTCATGGCGTTGTCCGTGGTGTGTGCGTCTGTCTGTGCGTGTGTGTGTAAACTTTTCTTTAAACATCTTCTCCTCCTAAACCAATGGATGGATTTTAATGAAACTTTGCAGAAATTTTCCTTGGGCCACCCTTTTCTTAAATTGTTAAAGACATTTTGATTTACCTCCAAATATGGGCGTGGCAGAGCAAGGCTTATTTTCATTTTAAAATCTTTAAAAATCTTCTCCTCTCTAACAATTTGGCAGTTTTAAATGAAACTTGGCATGGATGTTCCTTGAGTGACCCTCTACTTAAATTGTTCAAGAAATTTTGATTGACCCCCAAATATGGGCAAGGCAGGGCGGGGCTTATATTCACTTTAAAAACTATAAAAATCTTCTCCACCCAAACCATTTGACCAATCTCAACAAACTTGGAATGGATGTTCCTTGAGTGAACTTCTACTTAAATTGTTCAAGAAATTTTGATTTTGATGTACTAAGTTATGAAAAACATTGAAATTAAAACTAGTTTGCTATAATTTGCTGGAATTCAGATTATCAAAACAAATTTTCAGGTTATGGGAGAAATATATTCATTTAATTTTGAGTTAAATAAGTGTGAGAGTGCTATTGTTATGGCGTTGTCTATCGCGCGTGTTTGGTAAGTACATGCATCTGTCTGTCCATGCATAACCATTTTCTTTAAACATCTTCTACTGCCAAACCAATGTACCGATTTGATCCAAACTTGTTAGATATGTTCCTAGGGTAACCCTTCTTTATACCCCCCCAAAATTATATTTGGGGGGTATATAGGAGTCAGCTTGTCGGTCGGTCAGTCTCTCTGTAGCTTTTTCGTGTCCCCTCAATTTCTCAGCAACCATTGGATGGATTTGATTCAAACTTCACTGATATAATCAGTATCAAGCAGAGATGTGCATATTCCATTTTGGTTACGGCCCATGATTTTTAAAGGAGTTATAGCCCTTTAGTGAAAAAAGTGTCCGCTCAATTTCTCAGCAACCATTGGACAGATTTGATTCAAATTTCACAGAAAGAATTGGTGTAACTCAGACATGTGCATATTCTATTTGGTTACGGTCCATTGATTTTTGACTGAGTTATGGCCCTTTAATGAAAAAGTCCATTTTTGTTATGGCCCTTTGGGAGATAGCACTTGTACATGGACAAGCGCTGTTGGGGAGTATTAGTCCGCTTTTCGACAATGTCTAGTTTAATTCAGAAGTGAACCTTGAACTCCAACATTGGCCAACATTAATGTTGAGTGTATTGGTTGGTTTGGTAACTTAAAAGTTGTATCTACAGCTTATTCAAGCTGAAGTTATAATGTGTTTAGGTGGCAAACCAACTATTTACATTTTTATGCCCCCGTATCAAAAGATCAAGGTATATTATTTTACCATTGTCCATCTGTCATTCTGTCTGTCTCTCTGTCTGCAAAATTTAACACAAGTTCTAACATTTACAATTACTTTAAGCCTTTACAAGGTACAATGCTCAAATTTGGCATGATAGATCTTATCAATATGCATACCAAATACCAAGGTCGAGGTAATGTGACAAGGTCATGTCAATTCATCAAGGTCAAACTCTTTCTTAAACTTAACCAAAAAAATTAACCTTTGCAAATACTTTAACATATCCCACACAATCCCTCCTTTTTATGCCCTTGAAGAAAAATGCTTACAAAAACATTGTGGATTAAAAAAAAATGCTTGTTTCAAGCAATTTCTTGAATGCCACAATGTTTTATACCCCAAAAGATAAAGAATTTTAGAATTTTATATACCAAAAATTGTCTGCATTTTTAGCTCGGAGAAAACCCGAGGTATTGCTATAGCCTTGGTGTCGTAGTTGTTGTTGTCAGCAAGTCACAACTTTGACATTTTGTGATATCTCTGGTTCTACTAAAGGCATTCACTTGAAACTTGGATCACTTGTTCACTATCAAAAGAGCAACCTTTACTATCAAGGGGGATGCGTTTCTTGCTTTTATCCTCTATCCAGCACCCAATAGCTGAGCGTAGGCACCCATAGGCGGTGCTCTTGTCTTTAAACTCTTGTCTTTAATTTTGTACCAGTCTAAAATTTTGTCATGTTGGAATGGGTTAAGCCTATTCAAGATAGAATACACATCACTGTCATGGTGGTAAATCTCATTAATACCTATCTGCAGATGTCAAGGTCATGTGACAAGGTCGAGGTCATTTATCAAGGTCAAATTCACAAATAAGCAGGTATAAAAAAATATTGTGTTGCACAAACACATATTATTTTCAAAAGTTACTGGCCATAAATTTTGCAAGGTTGGTGGATGTAGCTAGCAACATGTCTTTTTCATTAAGCAATGTTTCATTATTGCAGGTACCCTGATGAGATGGCATGGCAGCTTGATTTTACACGTAAAGAAATTCGAGAAAATAACACATTAAAAAATTTGCATGGATTTTTGGTTTCTGAAACAGAAAGTGTAAGATTAGATGTTTCATGTTGAGTCAAACTGATTCTTAAACCCTCAAGAGATATTCATTCAAGATTCAAGTGATGAAATTAAAATAGGTTGCTTCATGATTAGTAGTGAGCTAATATGGATAGTATATAAACCATTCCCATACAATCCCTTCTTATGCCTCTCAAGAAAAAGGTTTTGGAAAATGTTGTGGAAAAGGAAGAAATGGTTGTTACAAGCAATTTCTTCAGTATCAACAATTTTTTCTACAGAATATAGAAATACTTTCAGAATTCCATTAGCTATAAATTGTTATTTGTAACTTTTTTGAATTTGGACCAGTCTAAAGTTAAGCTGTGTGGTAATTGGTTAAATTAGGGCCTTTCCAAGTAAGTTTGCGACTAAATGTCTGTGTTCTTATAATCAATTTGCGTTTAGAACATTCATAGGTTTTGGCCTGATAGCACTCTACTTCATGTCTTAAGATCTGGATTTGGATCCCAATATTGACAAACTTACAAACTAATTTGTCTTTTGGAAGAGAGTATCCTATGTGACAGTACATAGGGCATAATGACATATCTTCAAAAGGCTGATTTGACATACGGACCAGATGGATCGAAATGCCAAACTGGGTCATTATTTTCTCAAGAGCTCTTTACCGCAATTTCTACGTTTCTTTTTCTGTTTAACTTTTGAAGGTTAAGAAAAAATGTTTCTCTTTCACTAAAATTGTGTTACAGCCCAGGACCGGTACTATCCTGCATCCCAAAATTTAGTTAAGTCATTTTTTCGAACCAATTATCTGTCATTCTTGGGCCAACCCATCTGGCGTTGCATGCAATATAAACAAATACAAATGTACATGTTTGAAATATTTTCAACTTTGAAGTCCAAGCAAGTTGAGACATATTTTTTTGAAGATGACCAAGATTTTTTAAAGTTACATACCCTTATGAATAAGCAAAGAAAAGTTTATTTTGATCACATCATCATTACTCAGAAATGTTTGACCAAAACCCAATTAGTTTTTTTCTATATGATATGTATGATCTTCTTTATCTGGATTGAGGTTTATTTAATTTAGTATTCATTTCGAATTTCAGCTAGAATTTGAAGGTCATTAATTTGCATAATCAAAGCACTGAAAGTACCTCTAGTAAGAAACAGAAACCAAATTTACACAACAAGAAGTTATTTTCTACCCAATTATGCCAGCCTTCTGCATTTGCTAAGACGATTTAAAAACTGCTTTTAGAGCTCGTACAATACTGAGAAGAAATGTTCTCTGATGTCTATGAATAGTGAAAAAATATTCATATTTCAAAACACAATTCACCTCAGATAATCCATGATTCTTTTAGGTAACTTGTGTGATATGAAGTCAAATTTAAGAAAATAGTACCTAAATGCACAATCCACTCACACTTGGCTTTAGAAATAAAACTTACTTACACAGAATTTACTGTCAGACCGATTAACTCAGTTGGTAGAGCACTTGACTTCAAACCTCAAGATCACAGGTTCGAGCCCTGGGCTGACCATATCAACTAACAAACTAATTGTCTTTAGGATGAGATGTTAAACCAAGGCCGCTTGTGGCGGTGCTATCCATCGAGCATGTTAAAGAACCAAGTGGAGCTCTCAGTAGTTTTTAGCTAACCTGAGCACGTAGTGCTCAAGTGAGCTATTGTGATCCCCTTTTGTCCGGCGTCCGTCTGTCATCCGTCATGCGTTGTCTGTAAACAATTTCTTTAAACCACATCCCCCCCCAAACCACGGGGCCAATTTGAACCAAATTTGGCAGAAATGTTCCTTAGGTAGTCCCCTTCAAAAATAGCTAAAAAGAATTGAAATCTGTTTAAAACTCTGGTTGCCATTGCAACAAAAGTGAAATTTTGAAATAATCTTTAAGAATCTTCTCCTCCTGACCCAGAAGGCATAGAACCTTGATATTTTGCATGAAGCATCAGTATATTGATCTCTTACAAAACAGCTAAAATCATGATCCTCGGGTCTCATGGGGAGGGGGAGGGTATAGGCATGAAGCATCAGTTCACAGACTTCTTCCTTATTTCTGAAATTATAACCCATGGAAAAAGTTTTTTCCTTCTTTCAAATCAGCACTAAAGCCTTTGAATTTGTAATTTAGACTTTTGGATCCCCAGGTTCATAGTCTTTATATGTAATTGTGGCCCACTTGTTTCATAATCCTAACCTTAACATGAAATTAGACTGTTGAAAAAGAGCCTTTATCTCAGGTGAGTGCCCCAGGGCCAACGGCCCTCTTGTTTTCTATGTCCTTGCACTATCCCCTGTTATAACTATCCTTCTTCTAGGGTGTTGCTCATATGGGCACTTGCTACGGTAGCAACAATAAATAAACGAAAATGGACAAAATTTACTTGAATTTGTCTTCTCTACATGGATCAATCTCATTCGATCAGTCAGGGGCCAACAGCCTTATAATGTTTATGTTTAGTAACTATTACCAGACAGTCTGTCTGTTGTTGCAACTCTCAGGCCCTGCAGGGATTTGATTTATTGATATTGTTGTATCTTACACACTGGTAGCCATTGTCTGATCTTTCTATATAGATGAAAACTTCTACAAAATGATATTTGTTTTACCTAAATCTGTTTCCAGGGTAACATCAGTAGACAAGAGGCAGTGAGCATGTTGCCACCCTTACTGATGGACATTCAGCCTCATCACAAGGTTTGTTTATTTAATACCAGACAAGAATGTTGGATTGGTCTAAATTGAAAGAAGTTGCAGATGAAAATTAAAAAGTTTATGAAATTTTAGATTTTTTCAAATTTATTGGTCAAAAACATTGTGGATAATGAAGAAATTGCTTGTTCAAGCAGTTTCTTCAATTTCAACAATGTTTTCCAAAGCTTTGTTCATGAGAGGCATTTTAAAGTCATTGTGTTGGAATGAGTTAAATCTAGTCAGTTCTTCCACCTGATTTAATCCTTTGTCATGTCAATCTGTCCTTGAAAGACCCTGAAAATTATTTTGAACTGAACCTGGTTGACAAAAGAGAAATAAAGTTTCAGTGAATTGTGAGACTTAAGTATTTATTACATTACTTGACTCCTTTTTTGTTACCTTCTTAAAACAATTTTCTCAAAGCTTATTAGCCTCTTAGTAGAAGGCGAAATTTTAGGCCCAAATTCAAAGAAGCTTCAGACAACATTTCAGAGTGGTTTGAAACTAAAAGTTAGTTTAACTCTTATCATGCTGATCCCAGAATATTCCTGTTTTTGAAGGAGGTATAGACAAAGATCAGCAGGAGACATAGATAAATATCAGTCTGACCTTAGTCTACACCACCTGCTTTTACCTGTTGCTTTATTAAGAAACTTTCTTAGTAACCACTGGCATGGCGTTGTGTCCATCCGTCCGTCCAGTGTGCATATTTTAATTTGAAAATCTTCACCTCAGAAAGTACTGAACTAATTTCAACCAAATATCACAGAAATGATCCTTGGGTGACCCTCTATCAGATTCCTTCAAAGAATTTTTTTCGAATGAAAAACATGGCTTTAATGGGCGGAGCTAATTTCCATATATGGTGAAAGCTTTGAAAATCATCTTCGCAGAGACTGGTGGATGGATTTCAACCAAATTTCACAGAAATGATCCTTGGGTGACCATTTATCAAATTCCTTCAAAGAATTTGATCGGATGAAAAACATGGCTTTAATGGGCAGGGCTAATTTCCATATATGATGAAAGCTTTGAAAATCTTCTTCTCAGAAACCAGTATATGGATTTCAATCAAATTTCACAGACAAGATCCTATGGTGAACCTTTATCAGATTCCTTCAAAGAAATTTGATAGAATGAAAAACATGGCTTTAATGGGCGGGCTTGTTTCCATATATAGTAAAAGCTTTAAAAGTCTTCTTCTTAGAACCTAGTCGATGGATTCCAACCAAATTTCACAGAAATGATCCTTGGGTGAACCTTTATCAAATTCATTCAAAGAATTTTTATTGGATTAAAAACATGACTTAAATGGGCATCGCTAATTTCCATATATTGTAAAAGCTTTGAAACCCGTGGATGGATTTCAACCATATTTCTTGGCAATGATCCTTGGGTGAACATTTATTGAATTGCTTCAAATTATTTTGATTGGATGAAAAACGTGGCTTTAATTTCCATATATGGTAAAAGCTTTGAAATTCTTTTGAAAAACCAGTCAATGGATTTCAACCAAATTTGACTGGATCGATCCTTGGGTGACCTTTAATCAGATTTTTGTTGAGTCTGCTTGTGGTGAGCGAGACATAGTTGTCACTATGACAAGTCAGTGTATATGCGTTTGTAGGTTTGTCTGTAAGTCCGTTAGTCCCTTAGTTCATTGGTCCGTCCAAATTTGTCCGGAAAATTACTCCTACATTTATGGATGGATTCAAAATAACTTGGCACAATTATTCACCATCCTGAGTAGATGACCATTTGAAAGAATTTTGGGATTGTTCTAATGTCAAGGTCACAGCTCAAGGTCAACCCTAAAATTATGATAATGAAGTGCATTTCTCCTACAATTATGGATGGATTTCAAAATAAAAAGGCACAATTTTTCTCATGAGTAGATGTGCCATTTGAAAGAATTTTTTGATAGCTTCAAGTTCAAGGTCAAAGCTCAAGGCCAAACATTAAAATCCATGGTCAAGGTCAAGTTGATGGTCAAAACTTTGCTGTCTCGACAGCAGTTGTCCTAGGACAACCATCTAGTAAAAAAGAATTTTGATTGGATGAAAAATATGGCTTTAACGGATAGGGCTAATTTCCATATATGGTATATACTGAAAACTTTGTTAATTTCTCATAAACTTGTTGATGGATTTAAACCAAATTTCACAGGAATGATTCTCAGATGACAGTTTTTCAGATTCCTTCATTTGATTTTGATTTGTTGAAAAACATGGCTATTATGGTGTTGGGTTATGTCCATATACGGTAAACAGTGAAAATTTTACATAATGAAATTTACATAACTTGACTTTTGTAAAAACAATGAAAAGTTCAAAATAGTTCTCTAGAACTATTTCAAAGATTTCAGTGACTTGGATATATTTTCCTTATATTCAGTTTAAATTGAAATCATGCAAAAATTTGCTTAATCAGTTTATTCATGCTTGTGGGGCGACTTCTGTCAATTTAGACCAGTCTATAA
This sequence comes from Fragum fragum, assembly GCA_946902895.1. Lineage (NCBI taxonomy): Eukaryota > Metazoa > Mollusca > Bivalvia > Cardiida > Cardiidae > Fragum > Fragum fragum. The sequence continues at coordinate 10,675,651 of OX336373.1, read as the reverse complement.
TGGGTTCAAATTTTGTTTTCAGATATTAGATATGTGTGCAGCCCCTGGTTCAAAGACTGCACAACTAATAGAAATGTTACACAGTAATGAGGATGTTCCTGAACCAGGTGTGTGGGAATTGCTGCCAAAGTATATTACAAGTTCATAAAGATGATCCCAACCAGCATTTTGTCACTTAGTTATGTTGGCTGTAGCCATTGTGCAATGGTAGAGAGTAGAACTTCTAGTCATGTGGTGATGGTTTGATCCCTGGCAACCTGAAAAATCCTTTCTGACATTTGTCTCCCACCAATGGGTGGATAATAGTAAACCTGAGTGGGATGAGCAGCTGGAGGCTCAGAAAGAATGTGGTAGTACTTGTGTGAGAAATACTATGGTAAGGTGATCCAGCCACCACAATATGACTGAAATACTGTTAAAAGCAGCGCTAAACCCCATTAAATCAATCATGTGTGGGGTACCTGTTTTAACCCATCACCAGACCTACTACCCCCATAGAAATTTATCGCAGAAATCATGAAAAGAGGATAAATTGCTTTTCTAAAGAAATTTCTCCTATTCTTACGATTTTTACTACCCTATAGGTAACTGAATCATTACATTAAATATTGTCTGCAAGTCCTTTTAATTTGGACTAGTCTAAAATTTTGCTGTTGGGAATGGTTTAAAGATAGAACAGCTGAATGATGAAATCTTTGTCATACATTTTGGTGTGAAAGAAGAAGAAAAATAAAGCTTAAGCAAACACTGTAGGAAACAATGGAATTGTTGGTTACCAATTTCTCTGTACAAAGAATATTTATACTGTTTATGGATTTACTGATTTATCCTCCCATTTCATTGGCCTCTCTGTGACATTTCCAGCAATGGTAAATATACCTAAAGAGCAGACCTATAACTATACAAGGAAATTTTTGACCAGTCCAAACTTCTCAAAATACTCCAAAATTAGAAAATGACAACCATTTCATTGGCCTCTCTGTGACATTTCCAGCAATGGTAAATATACCTAAAGAACAGACCTATAACTATACAAGGAAATTTTTGACTAGTCCAAACTTCTCAAAATACTCCAAAATTAGAAAATGACAACTAAATAAGGTAGAAAACATTGTGAGAAAAGGAGAAATTATTGTACCAATCAATTCCCCTTTTTTCCAAAAAGTTTCCCTTTAATATATTTCTTAAGGACATCAAAAAGTAGGATTGTGTGGTAAGGGGTTAAGCAGCCTGAACATCCAATAATATTCACTGATAGTCTCAGTAAAAAGGCAACAAGCTGTGTGCTTATCATTGATAAACTGCTGGCCTAGCCCACTCACTCTATTGGTCCAGTCTTCTGACTTGACAGGATGGTCCACATTGATTTAACTGACATTATTCTGAAACACAATGGGAAGTAGCATGTTCCCAAAAGTAGAATTGTTGGTCGATGGTCTAAATGTCACAACTGCAGCTTGAATAAGCTGTTGTTACAACATTTGATTTCCAAAAATAACAAAGATGTAAGCCAATGTTGGATTTGAAAGTTTTCTTCTTTTTCTAATGAATGATTTGATTGGTTTAATGATTCTTTGATTGACAGTTGTGATTGGTCAATTGTTGGAAACATCATACACTGGCTCAACCCTTTTCAGTCTTCAAATATCTGAAACTTTGGTTAACCTATTACCAGACGGCAAAATGTTGAACCGGCCTAAGTGGAAATAGATGCAGATGACTATTATTGAAATTTTATATTTTTTTAACTTTCTGGATAGAAAACATTGTGGGAGATGAAGAAATTGCTTTTTGCAATAAAGTTCTTCATTTCCAAAATGTTTTCCTAGTTGGTTTCTTGAGGGGCGTCAAAAAGCGTCATTGTGTAGGAATGGGTTAAACTGAAAACTGAATGATCTCTGTTCAACCCTTGAAAAACAGGCAGTCTAGACAAAGATCAGACTGCATATATATAAAGACTGATCTTTGTCTAAGTGTGCTAATGTTAGCCTGTTTCCAAGGTCAAGGTTGTTTAGCATTATAACTTTATTCAAACTTCTTTATTTGATTGTGTTTGTATCTGTTTCCATTGTTACAGATGGATTTGTGGTTGCCAATGACATGGACAACAAACGATGTTACCTGATGACCCATCAAGTTAAAAGAATACAGAGTCCTAACTGTATGATCATCAACCATGATGCAAGAATATTGCCTAATATGGTCACTTCAAAAGATACGGTAAGAAATAGACAACAAAAATTAAGACTTCTCCAAATTTGATGACAGTTGAAATTGAAAAAAATATTAAACAATAAGGAGACGAGGCTTGAAACAAGCAGTTTCTCCTTATTATACCCCCCAAAACTATGTTTGGGGGGAATATAGGAATCAGCTTGTTGTCGGACTGAGTTATGGCCCTTTAATTAAAAAGTCCATATTTTGTTATGGCCCTTAGGGGGATAGTTCTTATATATGGACAAGCCCTGTTAGAGGGTATATGTCCACTTTGTGACAGTGTCTAGTTATACCCCTGTATTGGAAGATCAGATCATATTGTTTTAAAGCTGCTGCCATAGCACTGTTATAGTGCATAGAACTCCTACTCAAGGGTTAGGGTTAGTGGGATGTTCAGCAAGAGGCTCAGAGAGGATATGGCAATACTGGTGTGAGAAATACCAGGAATCCTGAATTAGGTGCACCAGTCGCCACAATATGACCGAAATACTGTTAAAAGTGGTGTTAAACCCCATTTAATCATTTAATCAATCATATTGTTTTACTGTTGTCTGTCTGTTTGAAAAACTTAAGAGATTTCCACAAAACCTGGTGTTTTGACACCCCTCAATAAAAAAAGTTAGCAAAACATTGTTGAAAAATGAAGAAATTGCTTATAACAAGCAATTTCTGCATTTCCAACATGTGTTTGGGGAGGAAGACAAATAATGTAAAATTTCATCAACTCTAGATTGTCATCTGCAACCCCTTTCAATTTGAACTAGTCTAAAAATTCGTCGTGTGGTAAAGGGCTAACAAAAACTCAACTTTTTAGCTCACCTGAACACAAAGTGCTCCAGTAGGCTATTGTGATCAACTTAAGTCTATTGTCCCTATGTCGACAATCATCCGTCGTGAGTTGTCTGTCAACAATTTCTTCAAAAAACATCTCCGACGAAACTACTGAGCCAATTTGAACCAAATTTGGCAGAAATGTTCTTTAGGTGTTCCCCTTTGAAAATAGCTAAAAGAATTGAAATCTGTTAAAATCTCTGGTTGCCATGGCAACAAAAGTTAAATTTTAAACAATCTTTAGAAATCTTCTCCTCCTGCCCCAGAAGATATTTTGCATGAAGCATCAGTATATAGACTTCTTTCAAAATAGCAAAAATCATGATCCTTGGGTTCCCCAAGGGTAGGGTTTATATAGAAATAAAGAGAGATTTTTAAATTACATCTTTCCCAAACCACTCTGCTAATTTAAACCAAATTTGGCAGAAATGTTCCTTAGGTGGTCCCCTTTAAAGATTGCTAAAAGAATTGAAATCTGTTAAAATCTCTGGTTGCCATGGCAACAAAAGTGAAATCTTAAAGTAATCTTTAAAAATCTTCTTCTCCTGACCCAGAAAGCATAGAGCCTTAATATATTGCATGAAGCATCAGTATATAGACTTCTTTCAAAATAGCTAAAATTATGATCCTCGGTTTCCCCAAGGATAGGGTTTATATACAAATAAAGAACGATTTTTAAATTACATCTCCGAAACCATTAGGCCAATTTGAACCAAATTTGGAAGAGATGTTTCTTAGTTGGTCCCCATTGAAAATAGTTAAAAGAATTGAAATCCGTAAAACTCCAGTTGCCATGGCACTAAAAGTGAAATTTAAAAATAATCATTAAAGATCTTCTTCTGACCCAGAAGGCGTAGAGCCTTGGTATTTTGCATGAAGCATCAGTATATTGACCTCTTTCAAAGTAGCTATTATAATGATCCTTGGGCCCCAGGAGGGCGGGGGGGTTAAAGGCATAAAGTGTCAGTTCACAATGTCCTTTCTTATTTCTGAAATTATAACCTATGGATCCAGAGGGAGGAAAAAGTTAATTCCTTCTTTCATATTTGTCGTAAAGCTTTTGAATTTGTAGTTTAAACTTTTGGATCCCCAGGTAGGTAGTCTACATTTGTAAGAATGGCCCATTTGTATCATTATCCTAGCCTTAACATGAAATTTGACTATTTAAAGAAAAAGAGCCATTTTTTCTCAGGTGAGCGCCCCAGGCCCAATGGCCCTCTTGTTCATTTTCTTCTTTGCTATTTGAGATCTTGGTCTTAAAAGGACCAAGTTAATACATTGTATACACACTTAGAACAGTCTTGCAATTTACCATTGAAATGTATTGGGAAAAAAAAATTCTATCACTTCAATAAGAACAGTTTTACAAGATATGAATGCCATTTTATTTCAGGAAGGTCAGTTTGTGAAATATGACAGAGTACTCTGTGATGTCCCTTGTAGGTGAGTTGTCTGGTCTAATACTGCATCTGGTACTGTATCTGAAATGAAAATAGAGACCATCTGGGAAGTTAAAAAAAGAATGACCTGATCAGACAGCCAGGATGGCTAAGACTGACCAGGGTCAAAACGTGTGGGTTTTTAGCTCCCCTGAGCACGAAGTGCTCTGGGGTAGCTATTGTGATCGGTCATCGTCTGTCGTCCGTCCATCCGTCCCTCCGTTCACAGTTACAAAAATCTTCTCTTCCTAAACTAACCATGGAATTACAACAAAACTTCACAGAAATGATCCTTAGGTCATGCTCTTTCAAAATACTTCAAAGAATTGAAATCCATGAAGAACTCTGGTTGCCATGGCAACGGAATGAAAAAACTTAAAAAATCTTCTCCTCCCAAACGGAAAGGCCTAGAGCTTTGATATTTGGTATATATCATTATCTATTGACCCTCTACCAAAATACTTAAAGGAATTACCGTATTCTGAAATTTAGCCCTCTTCTGGGCGATCCCTGATTTTATATAGAATTAAAGAAGGAACACTTTAAAAATCTTCTTCTCCCAAACCATAAGGCTTAGAGCTTTGATATTTGGTACATATCGTCATATATTGACCCTCTACCAAAATACTTCAAAGAATTATCATACTCTGAAAATTAACCCTTTTCTGTGTGATCCCTGATTTTACAAAGGAATAAAGAAGGAAATCTTTGAAAATCTTCTTCTCCGAGCCATTAATCCTAGAGCTTTGATATATTTGATATCATCAGCCATTGACCCTCTACCAAATTACTTAAAAAAATTAGCCCTTTTCTATGCAGTCCCTAATTTACCATATTCTGAAAATTAGCCCTTTTTATTGCGATCCCTGATTTTACATAGAAATAAAGAAGGAAATCTTTTAAAATCTTCCTCTCCCAAACGGTAAGGCCTAGAGCTTTGTTATTTAGTACAAATCATCATCTATTGACCCTCTTCCAAAATACTTCAAAGAATTACCATATTCTGAAAATTAGCCCTTTTCTTTGTGATCCCTCATTTTACAAAGAAATAAATAAGGAAATCTTTAAAAATCTTCTCCTCCCAAACAGTAAGGCCTAGAGCTTTGATATTTGGTATATATAATCATTTATTGACCCTCTTCCAAAATACTTCAAAGAATTACCATATTCTGAAAATTAGCCCTTTTCTGGGCGATCCCTGATTTTACATAAAAATCTTCTACCAAACCATTAGGCCTAGAGCTTTGATATTTGGTATACATCATCATCTATTGACCCTCTTCCAAAATATTTTAAAGACATACCATATTCTGAATCTTAGCCCTTTTTATTGTGATCTCTGATTTTACAAAGAAATAAAGAAGGAAATCTTTAAAAATCTTCTTCTCCCAAACCATAAGGTCTAGAGCTTTGATATTTGGTATACCTCATCATCTATTGACTCTTCCAAAATGCTTCAAAGAATTACCATATTCTTAAAACTGGCCCTCTTCTTGGCAATCCCTGATTTTACAAAGAAATAAAGAAGGTAATCTTTAAAAATCTTCTTCTTCCAAACCATAAGGCCTAGAGCTTTGATATTTGGTATACATCATCATCTATTGCCCCTCTTCCAAAATACTTCAAAGAATTACCATATTCTGAAAATTAGCCCTTTTCTTTGAGATCCCTGATTTTACAAAGAAATAAAGAAGGAAATCTTTAAAAATCTTCTTCTCCAAAACAGTAAGACATAGAGCTTTGATATTTGGTACATATCATCAACTATTGCCCCTCTTCCAAAATACTGAAAAGCATTACAGTATTCTGAAAATTAGCCCTTTTCTTGGTGATCCCTGATTTTACATAGAAATAAGGAAGGAAATCTAAAAATCTTCTCCCAAACCATAAGGCCTAGAGCTTTGATATTTGGTATACATCATCATCTATTGACCCTCTTCCAAAATACTTCAAAGAATTACCATATTCTGAAAATTAGCCCTTTTCTTTGTGATCCCTGATTTTGCAAAGAAATAAAGAAGGAAATCTTTAAAAATCTTCTACTCCAAAACCATAAGGCCTAGAGCTTTGATATTTGGTACAAATCATCATCTATTGACTCTCCCAAAATGCATCAAAGAATTACGATATTCTGAAAATTAGCCCTCTTCTTGGCAATCCCTGATTTTACATAGAAATAAAGAAGGGAATCTTTAAAAATCTTCTTCTTCCAAACCATAAGGCCTAGAGCTTTGTTATTTAGTACAAATCATCATCTATTGGCCCTCTACCAAAATACTTCAAAGAAATACTGTATTCTGAAAATTAGCCCTTTTCTTAATGATCCCTGATTTGACATAGAAATAAAGGAGGAAAACTTTAAAAATCATCTACTCCAAAACAATAATGCCTAGAGCTTTGATATTTGGTACAAATCATCATCTATTGACCCTCTACCAAATTACTTCAAAGAAATACCATATTCTGAATCTTAGCCCTTTTTATTGTGATCCCTGATTTTACATAGAAATAAAGAAGGAAATCTTTTAAAATCTTCTTGTCCCAAACCATAAGGTCTATAGCTTTGTTATTTGGTACAAATCATCATCTATTGACCCTCTACCAAAATACTTCAAGGAATTACCGTATTCTGAAATTTAACCCTATTCTGGGCAATCCCTGATTTTATATAGAATTAAAGAAGGAACACATTAAAAATCTTCTTCTCCCAAACCATAAGGCTTAGAGCTTTGATATTTGGTACATATCATTATATATTGACCCTCTACCAAAATACTTCAAAGAATTATCATACTCTAAAAATTAACCCTTTTCTGTGTGATCCCTGATTTTACAAAGGAATAAAGAAGGAAATCTTTGAAAATCTTCTTCTCCGAGCCATAAAGCCTAGAGCTTTGATATATTTGATATCATCAGCCATTGACCCTCTACCAAATTACTTAAAAAAATTAGCCCTTTTCTAGGCAGTCCCTAATTTTAGTTAGGAATAAATAATGATATCTTGGAAAAACTTCTTCTCCTAAACCATAAGGCCTAGAGCTTTTATACTTGGTATGTATTGATGTCTATACTTCAAAGCATTACCATATACAGGAAACTAGTGCTATATGGTGGGATCATCAATATACCTAGGATTAATAGAGAAATCCTTAAACATCTTCTCCAAAATAATTAGACTTTTTTTTTATATCATAAAGCAATGAACCATCATACTCAGGGGAGCGATTTAGGACCATCATGGTCCTCTTGTTGATGGTTTGGAGACTTAATGTCATGGGTTTGATCCCTGGCGGCTGCACATATCCTTTCCAACATTTGTCTCTTGCCAATGGGTTGATAATCGTAAACCTAAGTTGGATAGCAGCTGAAGGCTAGGAAAGGATGTAGTGGTAGTACTGGTGTGAGGAATACCAGGAATCCATTGTTAGGAGCTCCAGCCCCTGTGATATGACAGAAATGCTATTAAAAGTAGTATTAAACCCCATTCAATCAACCAATTATCCCACAGTGGAGTTTTCGGTGAACAGTAGACCTTGTTCTTGTCTTTCATTTACCCATCCTACACAACCAGAACTTAGACAGGCCCAAATTGAAAGAAGTTGCAGAAGACAATTTAAAGTTGGTTGAATGAAGAAAGCGTCCTTAAAATCTTCTGCCTAACTGTTAGCCCAATAGCTTTGCTATATGGATATATGACCCTCTACAAAAGTACTTCAAGTTAATACTCTACAATGAATGTTGGCTCTTTGCTGTTGGAACCAGGATTTGACAAGGAAACAACAAAGACATTAAAAAATCTATTGCTCCATACCTGAAGACAAAATTTTTAGACTGATCTTGATTGAAAGAGGTTTTTGACAGCATTTCAAAGGATGTTTTGAAATAAGTTATAAGTATCAAATATGGTAAAATACAATCTGAGAGAGGAAAATTGCAAGCAATTTCACCTTTTCTTCAACTATTTTCCTGAAGACTTTTTCTTTGATACATTGATATAGTTATTGCCCCTGATTTGACCTAAAGATTAGCAAGAGTTTTTGCCCCTAACATTAACAATGTAGAGTTATTGCCCATGTGCTATGAAATATAGGGGTGAGGGTATTTCCTTCAGTGATATTTTTATGCCCCCACATCGAAAGATCGGGCATATTGTTTTACCGTTGCCCGTCTGTCTGTCTATCTACAAAATTTAACCAGAAATCTTAACATTGCCAATCACTAACAGCCTATTCAAGATACCATGCTCATATTTGGCACATCTCCATAATACTCATCTTCTCATGTCAAGGTCATGTGATAAGGTCAAGGTCACTTAGAAAGGTCAAATGCCAAAAAAATTTCCTTGTCGCTTTCACTAAAATACTCTTTTAAAACTCATGTACAAGTCAACAACACTTTTCATAGTTAAGTCCTGTTGGGTGGGCATTTTGTTTCACAAACACATCTTGTTCTAGTTTGAAATTATATTCCTTCATAGTGCGATAAAGTAAGATTGTGTGGTGATGAGTTATAGAGATTTTTTTTTTATATTTCAGTGGTGATGGAACAATGAGAAAGAACCCAGACATATGGAGTAAATGGCATGCAAATGGTGCATATAATCTACACAGGTAAATAAAATATTCATGGAGTCACCATTACTCTTTTGTAAAATGATTTGAGATAATCTAGGAATGATAGAAAACAGGAGTGATCTAGGAAAGTAAGGAAACAGGAGTTTTTGAATACATATCAGAAAAAGATGCCACTATTTTGTTTCCCATGGAACAAAAAGTATTTATTGTGAGTATTTCACTTTATGACTAGGTCGATACGTAATTCTGTCAATTTAAAATGTGAATTACTGTATCTGTATCTGTTACTTTCATATTCAAATTGACAAAAATCTACTGTTTTGTGCAAATTTTAGGAAAATTTGAATTTACTGTTTTGTAGGGCTATGCCCTATCTCTGTTATATGTGTACTGCAAGAATTTGATCATATAGAGTTTACATCTTTCCTGGAATCTTTTCCCTCATTCACTTGTTCATTGAAAACAAAGAAAATGTTACTGCAAGGACAAGAACTGTTTGCAGTGGGATAGAGACTATTGTATATCGATAGCTTAGTGTAAAAACATCATAAGTGTCAATACTTTGTATAGACACTAGAAATTAATGATTGGGGAGTTTATTTGATATGTATTTTATGTACTCGTAATATTTTCAAAAAACAGAAGAAAGTGTTAGAGCAAAAACTAGGACTAGTCTTTGTATCTTTTGCTGAGTCTATATTTATGGAATAAACAAGAAAGTATTACAGCATGGATAAGAGCTGTTAGAAGTGTCTTTAGTATTTTGATTATTTATAGAATATAGAAGAAAGTGTATCAGTGTGAACTAGAATGGTTTCAATAGTATGATTGCTAATCTATTCTATATGTTTTTTGTGTATATTTTATATTTATAGAATACAGAAGAAGGTGTTACAGCGTGGACTAGAACTTTTGGCAGTGGGTGGGAGGCTAGTCTATTCCACTTGTTCTTTAAATCCTGTAGAAGATGAAGCGGTTATTCTTACTCTTATAAAACAATGTGGTAATTTTTCTCCTTTTACACTCTTCCTGTTTATTTGATTTAACCCATTCCCCTATTCCTACTTTTTTTAGAAAAAAAGTTTTGGAAAACATTTTGGAAAATGAAGAAATTGCTTGTTGCAAGCAGTTTGTTCATTATCCACAGTGTTTTCTGTCTCATAAGTGGAAGATTTTTAAATTCATCAATTAATTGTTGAATTGAGATAAGTTAAAATTGTGTAATCTTGCAATGGATTAAACTTTCTGTATCCTAACATATTGTCATTGTGATAGATTCATAGCTATTTTAACTCAGCAGTACCGGTATTCCATTCAAATTTGCTCAATTTAATTACATATTGACTCGCTGAAAAAAATTAAGCTCCAGAAAGGGGCCTTATTTCTGTGAACTCCACCAAAACAATGATGCAATTGGTGAGGAAAGTTGGATTAGACTCCTTTTATTCTTTATGACAGCTGTTGAAATTCTCACTTAGGCCTACACCTTGAAATGAGTGAAAATTGGTGTTTAAGCTCACATGAGTATGTAGCTTTTAGGATCGATGGATGTCATCTGTCTGTCATACTATTGTCTGTCGTCTGTCAATCTTTGCTTCAAACAACATCTCCTTCTCAAGGGCTGGACAAATTTTCATGGAAATGTTCCTTGGATGGCCCTTTACCAAAATTGCTCATATCATTCTGGTCAAATGCACACTTTGGCTGTAAGATCCCTAAAGGAGCTCAAAATTCACAAATTTCAAAAATCTTTTCTGATAGTACAAAGCCAGGAGCTTTCATATTTGATGAGTAGTGTCATCTGTCATCTACCTAATTTGCTCAAATCATGACCCCAGGGGTCACTCGATTTTACATGGAATTTATATAGGAAAACTTCAAAAATCATCTTCTCCAGAACAACAGAGCCTAGAGCCTTTATTTATGATAATAAGGTACATACTGGTAGAATTTAATAATATCAAAACATTGCTGCATTTACATTTTTAACTCGGCTGTTTTCGGAGAAAACCAAGTATTGTCATCACCTGAGCATATCTCATTGGTGTTGGCATTTGTGTGACAAACTTTAACCTTGGTAAAATCGTTGTTGTTATTGAAGATATCCTCATGAAACTTGGCATGTGTATTGACAATCACAAGAGCTATCGAAACTATCAATGGGGATAACTCTAAAAGCGTTTTTGTAAGAGTTATGCCCCTTTTTCGACTTAGAATTTTTGCATTATCCAGCACCTGCAGCCAAGTGTTGGCACCGGTGGGCGGCGCTCTTGTTTTAGCATGTCATCAATAGGCAAGAAATTGTCAGAAAAGGAAATTACCTAACAAAATTCTGGATTTTTCTTTTTTTTAAAAAAGTAATCCACTGCTGTTTTAAAGTATTTGAAAGTGTCATGTGTTGAACTCACAATACAGGGCTTGTGCTTTCCAATCATAAGAAGGTATGGCTATAAATAAATTAATGCATTTCCATTGAGATTTAGTCAGCATACATGCTGTTAAACAAGGCAATATGTAAGTTTGTTACAGATCAGAAATCTCTGTAATATACAAATTAATTTGTCGGTCGCTTTGCTTCCTCATAATTAATTTCTGTATTATGAGATTTCAGATCTTTAACTAATACAAACAGCAGCTCATTGATTTATACATTCATCTTACTGAGTTTTTTTATCACTATTCGAATGTTAAGTTAAATAAAAGTAATAATAATTAACATAGATGTTGTTGTTGTATGTGCAAAAAATGTCATAAATGCAGATTGAATAAACCAGAAATTAAGACATTTCGCACGCCCAACAAAAATGTGATATCTGACTTATCAAATAACCTCCTCAATGGGGGTTTCCTGTGAAACTGGTGAAAATAAATGTTACCGCACCCATAAGAGTAGTCGGAAATGGCGACTTAATTTATACTTTAGTTTATATACAACAATGTTGTCAAAAGGCAAATTATCAAATATAGTCAAGGGATTTTATTCACTCCTGACCTAACAAATCATACGTAAATATTTCCAGGTGGTGCTATAGAACTCATCAATGTGAGCGATCAACTTCAAGGCCTGACATACTCTAAAGGAACTTATTCTTGGAAGGTAAGCTATAGTTACATCAGTACCCTTTTGCCCATTACTACATGACTAAATGCTAGACAGCTCCAATTAGAAAGGGGTTGCAGATGTCTATTATGACTTAAAACAAGCAATTTCTTCAATGTCCTCAATGTTTACCAAAGCTTTTTTCTAGATGAGTGTAAAATAGAAGGATTGTGTGGGAATTGGTTAACTCGTTACCAGACTACAGAAATTTAGACTGGTCTAAATTTAAAGAAGTTGAAGAATACAATTTCAAGCTGATAAAACCTCTGTCTTTCTGGGAAGAAGACTTAGTGGAAATGAAGAATGTATTTGTCACATTCTTTCACAAAATTTTTTCTTGGGAGCCTCAAAAAAGGGTTGGTGTGGGAATGGGTTATCTCCTTAACAGACAATTTCTTTATAATTGATTGAAATTGGAAGTAGTTACAGAATGCAATAGAGTGTGTGCATGACATTTACAACAATTTCACAGCCTTATTACATTAGAATAGAATATAAGGCTAAATATAAGTGCACATTATGTGCAGTTTGATTCTAGTCTGCACCACAGTTTGGCCATTTCACATTGGTGTGTTTGTAATATTGATTTTCAAAAGAAATATTGACAATCGGGCCTTTGAGTGCTATAAATAGGATTTTACTGTCATTTAAACTTGAGTTGTGAACTTAATGTTTCTTACAACTCTTACTTTTTAAGATACAATGCTCTAGTTTTATATGCAGCTTGCAATATTGCTCATGCAGCTCCTGTCATATGATTAACCTGTTACCAAACAGAATAGCCACCTTAATAGCACAGTTGGTAGCACACCAGACTCCTAATCTTCAATCATGGGATGTCATGGGTTCGATCTTCAGCGGCAGCACATATTCTTTCCAACATTTGTCTCTCACCAATGGATGGATAATCGTAAACCCAAGTGGGATAGCAGCTGAAGGCTAGGAAAGGATGTAGTGGTAGTACTGGTGTGAGAAATACCAGGAATCCATTGTTAGGTGCTACAGCCACTGTGATATGACTGAAATACTGTTAAAAGCGGCGTTAAACCCCTTTCAATCAATCAATCAACCAAAGAGAATATTTTAGAATGGTCCAAATTTAAGGAAGTTGCAGATGACTATTCAAGTTTGTGAATTTGAAAAGTCTTTTCCTTTTGTAAAAATTTATTACTAAGGGTTTATTTATCTTCAGTGATCCATCAAGTATTAAGATAATTGATGGATCATTGGCCTGGCCCACTGACTTGGACAGAAGGTTGACTTGGATATTAAACAGAGTTGTTTTAAAAAATTTATTGCCAGAAACATGTAACACAAAAGTTAAACAGTTGGTTTGTGACATCTCACTTTACTCACGATACTTAAGTCACCAAGGCAACACATATATTCTTCACATAAATGTCAGCCTATGTTGGAGTTGAATGAATGATTTGATTGGTGGACTGATTGTTTGACTTCAATTAGTCAATTCTAAGAAAAAAATGACAGAGGTGCTAGTGTTTCACAAACACATCTTGTTCTGTCTGTTTACAGATAATGGGCAAAGACAAGAGTTGGTATGAGAGAGAGGATCAGGCTCCAGAATATTTCCAGAAGAACTGGGATAACACCATGTATCCTCCATTAATTAACGAGGCCCAGGAGGCAAAACTAGAGAGATGGTAAGGATTTGTAGGGTAAATTCTACAAACTGTTGTGGCATTGATTTTTATACGCCCCGGAGGCGGTCGTATATTGGCGTCATCTTCTCCATACGTATGTACGTCTGCTTTTCTTGTGAGCGCAACTCCTCCTAAGTTTTTACTGGATCTTTTTGAAACTTGGTGGATGTTATCACCTTAATTGGTAGATGTGCATGAAGTAGGGATTTTATGGTTCATTGATTTTGCCTTAGTTATGCCCCCTTAAAACTAAATCTCTGGGGCTTTTTGAAATTGCAGCCTTGTGAACGCAACTCCTCCTAAGTTTCTGGCTAGATCATTAATAAAACTTTTTGTCTTTATTTAAATGAGACTTGGTCAATTTCATCAACATAATTTGTAGGTGTACATAGATCAAGGATTTTATGGTTCATTGATTTTTGCAAGAGTTATACCCCTTGACACTTAGTCTCTTGGCCCATTCAATCAATCAATCATAACAAACAGTTTGAACTTGACAATTTAAAAAGGTAGTCTGCAAATGTTTTGAATTTGGTTCTGTGTTAGTTTTATTAGTGTTTCAGTAGTGTTTAGTTAGTGTCTACTATTATTCTGTGAAACAGCAGCAAAGATGCGGCGTATATTGTGACTATGGCACTCTTGTTATAGAATGATAAAATCACTGCCAATAACTATGGTGAAGTATCTGCCATGTTACATCAATAAAGCATGTCTGTATGAAACCTGGAACAGTGAGGAAGTGCGCCAGCTAGAGAGTGATTCAGTTACAGATTCTGTATAAAAACTCTATTAATTATCCCATTCCCACACAATCCTGCTTTTTTACACCCGTCAAGGCCATGTATGGGAAATGAAGTTTCTCCCTAACATTAAGGCCAAGAGTTTTGATATTTGGTACATATAATTACCTATTGACCCTCAAAATACTGTGCGATCCCTGAATTTACAAAGGAATAAAGAAGGAAATCTTTGAAAATCTTCTTCTCCCAATCCATAAGGCCTAGAGCTTTGATATTTGATATGTATCATCACCTATTGACCCTCTGCCAAAATACTTCAAAGAATAACCATAGTCTGAAAATTAGCCCTTTTCTGTGCTATTTTTATGTTCAAAGCAGTAAGTGTAAAGCTTCCCACCTATATTTCAAACCTTTTTACTGAACCAACAAATAGAAATTTAAGATCAAATACAAATTCAGTTCTGAATGTTCCAAAGCCAAGAATCGAATTTTACAGGAAATCAATAGCATACTCTGGTCCAAAGATCTGGAATCAGATTCCTCTTTATGTAAGAAACTCAGAAAATGTCATAAATTCAAAGCATCCTATCTAAGTTGGTGGAACTCTGGTGGGAAAAACACATTGAATACCAATACCTTAACTTGACTTGTAGAGTTATTGTTTCATATGTATTAACCCTTACTAGAGAATAAAACTTTAGACTGGTCCAAACTGAAAGAAGCTGTAGATAACAGTTCAAATTGTGCCAAACAGGGTAGTAAACATTATGAGAAAAGGAAAATCTGCTTGTTATAAGAGACTGTCCTGTCCTCACAAAGTTTTTCATGATTGTATTTCTTCAGGGCATCAGAGAGCATCATTGTGTTGTCATGGATTAAAAGTCATCAGTATAAGTGTAAAACTTCAAGATATTGTTTTACTACATCAACAAAGGAAAGTCTACAACTTCACATAACCATGTTACATTTGAATGTTTTTCATATCATTGATGTATTTGTCTGGTTTTATTGTCACATGTTAAATCTCTGTACATATTCAGAGGCCCACAGGGAAGACTGGGTAATCCCAACTGTGCTGTCTCGTTAAATAAAGTCTTTATTATTATTATTATTATTATTATTCCTGAATTTACAAAGGAATAAAGAGTAGAGCTTTGATATTTTGTACATATCATCACCCATTTACCCTCTGCCAAAATACTCTAAAGAATAACAGTATTCTGAAAATTAGCCCTTTTCTGTGCCATCTCTGATTTTACAAAGGAATAAAGAAGGAAAATTTTGAAATTCTTCTTCTCCCAAACCATAAGCCCAAGAGCTTTGATATTTGGTATGTAGCATCAGGTTTTGACCCTCTGCCAAAATACTTCAAAGAAGCACCGTAGTCTGAAAATTAGCCCTTTTCTGTGCTATCCCTGAATTTACAAAGGAATAAAGACGGAAATCTTTGAAAATCTTCTTCTCCCAATCCATAAGGCCTAGAGCTTTGATATTTGGTACATATCATCACCTAATGACCCTCTTCCAAAATATTTCAAAGAATTGCTGAATTCTAAAAATAGCCCTTTTCTGTGCAATCCCTTATTGTACAGAAGAACAAAGTAGGAAATCTTTTAAAGTTGTCTTCTCTCAAAGAAAAAGGCCTAGAGCTTTGATATTTGATACGTATCATCAGCTATTGCTCCTCTACCAGAATAGTCTTAAGAATAACGGTATTCTGAAAGTTAGCCCTTTTCTGTGCAATCCCTTAATTTACAAAGGAATAAAGACGGAAATCTTTGAAAATCTTCTTCTCCCAATCCATAAGGCCTAGAGCTTTGATATTTGGTACATATCATCACCTAATGACCCTCTTCCAAAATATTTCAAAGAATTGCTGTATTCTAAAAATTAGCCCTTTTCTGTGCAATCCCTTATTTTACAGAGGAATAAAGAAGGAAATCTCTGAAAGTCATCTTCTCTCAAAGAAATAGGCCTAGAGCTTTGATATTTGGTACATATCATCAGCCATTGACCCTCTACCAAAATACTTTTAAAATAGCGGTATTCTGAAAATTAACCCTCTTCTGTGCCATCCCTGATTTTTCAAAGGAATAAAGAAGGGAATCGTTGAAAATCTTCTCCAAAATGAATAGGCCTAGAGATTTGATATTTGGTACATATTATCAGCTATTGACCCTCTACCAAAAAACTTCAAAGAATTACCATATTCTGAAAATTAGCCCTTTTCTGTACGATCCCTAATTTTAGTTAGAAATTAATAATGATATTTGGTACATATCATCATCTTTTGAATTTCTTCCAATATACTTCAAAGAATTACGGTAGTCTGAAAATTAGCCCTTTTCTGTGCTATCCCTGATTTTACAATGAAATGAAGAAGGAAAACTTTGAAAATCTTTTCTTCTCCTAAACAAATAGGGTCAGAGCTTTGATATATGGTAATTCTCATCAACTATTGACCCTCTACCAAAATACTTCAAAGAATTACGGTAGTCTGAAAATTAGCCTTTTTCTGTGTGATCCCTTTGTTACAAAGGAATAATGAAGGAAATCCTTTAAAGTCATCTTCTCCAAAACGAATAGGCCTAGAGCTTTGATATTTGGTACATATTATCAGCTATTGACCCAAAATACTTCAAAGAATTATGGTATTCTGAAAATTAGCCATTTTCTGTTGCATCACTAATTTTAGATAGGATTAAAGAATGATATCTCTGAAAACCTTTTTTCCCCTAAACCATTAGTCCTAGAGTTTTGATATTTGGTATGTATTGATGTCTATTAACCCTCTTACATAATACTTCAAAGAATTACAGTATTCAAGAAATTAGCGCTTTACAGTAGGATCATCAATATACCTAGGATTAAAAGAGAAAATCCTTAGACAACTTCTCCAAAATAATTAAACTGACAGCTTAGCTTATGTATGTATATATCATAAAGCCATGAACCATCATACTCAGGGGAGCGATTTAGGACCATCATGGTCCTCTTGTTTCAAATTGGACTAGTCTAAAATTTTGTTGGTAATGGTTTAAGAGAGAATAAGAGAATTATTCAGCAATACCCCTTGACCTTACTTGGAATGATAAATACTTGAGGTCAGTGATTTGAATAAGATGTCTAGAAACTCTCTGAGCAATTGGCCCATTGCTGGTTACACCTACTGTGCTTGGACAGGAAATTCAACTTTGACAATAAATGGACGATATTTTGCAAAGTTCATGATAAATGATAAGTAACATAAAGTAAAATGGTAATTTTTAGCTCTACTGACCGAAGGCCACTAGAGCTATAGCGATGGCTTTATCCCGTCCGGCGTCCATGTGTCCATGCTTGCGTGCGTCCGTCTGTCCGTTAAACTTTTCCTTGTTTACGCGATAGAGTCCACAGTTTTCATCGGATTCCCTTCAAACTTTCACAGAATGATTGTACCATCATAAGGATCTTTTCTTTCGAAATTGGGTCAGATCTGTCGAGAAACACGGGAAAAGGGACCTAATTAAAACTTAATTAAAAAATCCTCTTTTAAGCGATAAAGTCCACAGTTTTCATTGGATTCTCTTCAAACTTTCACAGAAGGATTGTATCATAAGGATCGTTCCTTTCGAAAATGGGTATGATCCGTCAAGAAACAAGGGAAAAGGGGCCTTATGATAATTTAATTTAAAAATCCTCGTTAACACTCTAGAGTCCACAGTTTTCATCAGATTGTATTTAAACTTTCACAGAATGATTGTACCAACATAAGGATCGTTCCTTTTGAAATTTGGTATGATCCGTCAAGAAACATGGGAAAAGGGGCCTTATGAAAATTTAATTCAAAATTCCAGTAAAAATCCTTGTTCACGCAATAGAGTCCACAGTTCTCATCCGATTCTATTCAAACTTTCTCAGAATGATTGTACCATCATAAGGATCTTTCCTTTCGAAAATGGGTATGATCTCTCTAAAAACATGGGAAAAGGGGCCTTTTGAAAATTTAATTAAAATACCACGTTAACACTCTAGAGTCCAGAGTTTACATCAGAATCAATTCAAACTTTCACAGAATAATTGTACCAACATAAGGATTGTTCCTTTCGAAATTTAGTATGATCCGCCAAGAAACACGGGAAAAAGGGGCCTTATTTAAACTTAATTAAAAAATCCTCGTTTACGCGATAGAGTCCACAGTTTTCATCAGATTCTCTTCAAACTTTCACAGAATGAATGTACCATCTGAAGGATCAATCCTTTCAAATTGGGTATGATCCATCAAGAAGCACGGGAAAAGGGGCCTTATGAAAATTTAATTTAAACATCTTTTAAGAAATCCTTGTTAACACTCTGGAGTCAACAGTTTTCATCGGATTCCCTTCAAACTTTCACAGAATGATTGTACTATCATAAGGATTGTTCCTTTTGAAATTTGGTATGATCTGCAAGAAACACAGGAAAAAGGGGCCTTTTGAAAATTTTAATAAAAGATTCTTATTAATAATCTAGAGCCAACAATTTTCAACGGATTCTTCTTCAAACTTTCACAGAATGATTGTACCATCATAAGGATTGTTCCTTTTTGAGTCGGATATGATTCTGCAAGAAACATAGATTATGGGGCCTTATTAAAATTCAATTCAAAGATCTTTGTTAACACTCAAGAGTCCACAGTTTTCATCTGATTGACTTCAAACTTTCACAGAATGATTGTACCATCATAAGAATTGTTCCTTTCAAAATTTGGTATGATCAGTCAAGGACCACTGGAAAAAGGGGCCCGATAAAAACTGGATTGAAAAAGTCCCGTAAACACAATCAAGTCCATAGTTTTCAACAAATTCTCTTCAAACATTCCCAGAATGATTATTACATTAAATTGATTTTTCCTTTCGGAAGTAGGTTTGATCCATCAAGTTTCATGGGAAAAGGGGCCCTATGAAAATTTAATAAAAAAGTCTTAGTTAACACATAATGGCCCTAGATTTCACCTGATTGACTTCAAACTTTCACATAATGATTGTACCATCATAAGGATTGTTTCTTTCAAATTGGGTCTGATCCATTGAGAAACATAGGAAAAGTCAATTAAAAAAATCTTAATTAATGCTTGTAAGTCCACAGATGAGATGGGGTTGTCTTTATACTCAAACAGAATAATTATACTTTTGTAAGAAGAGTTCCCTTTGGAATTGGTTCAGATCCATCAAGTAACATGGGAAAAGGGGCTATATGAAAATTCAATTAATAAAAACCCTGTTAACACAATGAAGCCCACAGCTTTGATCAGATTTTGTTGAAACTTTCACAGAATGATTATTCCATCATGAGGATTCTTTCTTTTCAAATTAGGCATGATCTTTCTAGTATCATTGGAAAAGGGACCTTTTGAGAATTTTATCTATAATCCTTGTAACCAAGTCCAGAGCTTTCATTGGATTTTATTAAAACCTTCACAGAATCATTGTACAATAATCACGATTGTTGATGCTGATATGAGACCTGATCCTTCAAGTATCACAGGAAAAGGAGCCTTATGAAAATTTTATTTTAAAAATTTGACACCAAGATAAAGTCTGCAGTTTTCATCAGATTCTGTTCAAACTTTCACAGAATGGTTGTACCATCATAAGGATTGTTTCTTTCCAAATTGGGCATGATCTGTCTAGTATCATAGGAAAAGGGGCTGTATGAAAAGTTATTACCAAATCCTCTTAAACACAACAATGCCCTCAGTCTTTATCAGAATCTTTTCGAACTTTAATAGAATGATTGTACCATCATTTGGATTGTTCCTTTGTAAATTAGGTCTGATTGGTTAAGTGACACAAGAAAAGGGACCTTATAAAAATTTTATTACAAAACATAATTTTTACAATAAAGTCCTCAGTCTTTATCATTTTCTTGAAACTATCATTAGGATTGTTCCTTTGTACATTGGGTCTGATTTGTTAAGTTTCAGGGAAAAAGGGGCCTTTTTGAAAATTTTGTTACAAAAATTCTTGACACAATTCAGTCCACTGTTTTCATTGATTCTCTTTACCTTTTAAAGAATGATTGTACCTTCATTAGAATTGTTCCTTTTGAAATTTGTTTTGTTCTGTAAAGTATCATGAGAAAAGGGGCCCTCTGAAGATTTCACTATAAACTCATTAATACAATAAATTCCACAGATTAAACAGATTGATTGTACCATCATTCCAATTGTTGATTTTGACAGTGGATCTGACTATGGCAATGGTCACATAAAAAGGAGCCTTATGAAAAACTCTCTTAAATATTCTGGTTAATACAATGGTGTCCCTTGATTTCAACGGATTCACTTCAAAATTTCACAGAATGATTGTACAAATACTAAAATGGTTCTTTTCAGAACTGGGTACAGTCCATCAAGTATCATGTAAAAAGGGGCCATATGAATTTTTTTAAATATTCTAGTAAACATAATGAATTCCCAATATTCCATCGGATTCACTTTTAACTTTCATAGAATGATAAAACCAACAGTAAAATATCATGGGAAAAGGGGCCTTATGAGAACTTGAATTTAATATCTTTGTTAACACAATAAAGTCAACAGTTTTTAATGTCGCTAAACTTCAGTTTAGCTGACATTATTGCAGTCATGAGGGTTAAGGGTGTTAGTAGTTAGTTTGCCTGACTCTTTAGATCTAGATAACAAAGTGTGATACCAATCTAACTCTGGTATTCCTCTTCTTGTAATTAAATTTCCTATACGGGGAACTAGGCAGATACCCAATCCATATAGAAATAAAGTCTCGAATGATTTCGTTCTGGAATTGTATCTTACTTGGAAAAAACACAAAATACTCTTTTAAAATTTATAAATTCATGTTATTATCACCTAATGGACATTTTAAATGGATTGATAAAATTAAAGAAATTCTCATATCGGTTGGTCGTCCAGATCTCTGGGAAAACCAGTTTTATATCGAACAAAATAATATACACAAAGGAGTAAAACAAATACTAATTGATCAATTCAAACAATCTTGGCACGACCAACTTCAACAAACTAATAAAGGTAAAATATATAATAGTTTCAAAACAATTCATCAATTTGAAAATTATCTTACTAAATTAAACAAACAAGAGTACCTACAACTGTTCAAATTCAGAACAGCTAACCATCTGTTACCAATCGAGACCGGTCGTTATGATGGCACGCTCCTGGGTGATAGAATATGTACACATTGCAACCAAAACGCAATTGGCTCGGAAAAACATTATCTTTTCGAATGTAGCTTCTTTAATGATAAACGCAGATTTTATTTGTCTAAGAATTTCGAACCGCACGAGCTAAATATCAAAAATATTTTTACTGTTGAATCTCCTGCTAAACTTAAATATTTGTCTAAATTCGTACACTGTATTATGCAGCAATTCCACAGATAATCTTAATTCTAACCCGATGCCTCTCTTGATCCTTCTTGAAAACACTTTATTATCATTGAATTTGTAAGAACAATTATTTATTTAGGGGTCGCCCCCTGTTTTTTCCCCCGAACAGAAATTATCGTTTAATATTGTATAGATATTAATATGAAAATAATGTTCACTTTCTGCCTACAGGCAACCAGCTTTACTTTTATGTCATTTAATTGAATATACTGCCAGGATGTGCTAACTTACCTGGGTCATAACTGTTTGTACACATAATTAGTTATGGTGGGTGACAGGGACCCTTTAACTACAGCTGTATAGAGCTGTGGTCTCGGGGTTTTCTCGCCCAGCAGTGATATCCTATTGTAATTGCTTAGATTTGCGAGAAATGTCGTTGACCATGAACAAAAGCCTGCAGATCGTATAGGCTGTAGCTGTAGTTGTGCCCCTAATAGATAGCATAGTCTTTTGTCAAAAATGTACATGTAATATTAACCGTACCAAAGTTATCTTAACTATTTTGCAATTGTAAAAGATTAGCACATAGACAGAGGATGTCATAACTTACTTACCTTCAATAATTATTTCCTGTTGTCTCCATATTTCTAAACTATTCTCTATGAAGCCAGACACAATAAATATTTGCGCACGCATTCACCGATCAAGGTCGACCGTGTTTACACAGCGTGTAGTACGAGTAACTATTTATGAATGGCCAGTCTAGAACCAGTCCACGTTATGTTTTGACTGCGCAAATTAGCGCACTCATGCGTACGATATACGCTCTAAATTAATACCTGTAAATCGGGAGAAGGTAGTTATGAAAATCCCGTAACTACAGACCTATTCATGCTGTTGTTGCGGGTCTTTAGGACTACACCGATGTGATTCACGTATTTACTCGAATTTACAAATGTTTTATCATTGAAGTAAAGCAGCAAAGACCTTCCAGTAGTGCAATAACCTATCGCATTATTTTCCCTCAATTTCATCTTTAATATGGTTTATCATATAATAATGGCTGTCAACACTGGGTATGAATATGGTCAGTGATGAGAGCCTATGGCTAATTCTGGTTTGCTGAATATACGTATTCATATATTGATTCCTAAAATAGTCAACTGTCATCTTAAGCTTTCGCGACAAATCCGACATGGCTAATATCTATATTTCATAAGTTATCATCTTCTCTGCATACTCGTTATTTAATCATGCTTGTTATCTAGCATTTTCTCCTATCCCCCACACAGATGATGTACATTTGCCTACTACCGAAATATCACACTTAGAACTGATAAATATCTATAACACGGAAGTAGAATAAACCGAACCTATCATTTGTTACACCTTGTCCCAGTATACAAATCCGTTTGTATTATCATTCATTTGCATGTATTTAAAACCGATTTGCAATCGAGAATCTGCCCCACCGCCTCTTCTGAACATGCTAGGGGGCAGGGACTCGGAAGTAAATTGACAATCTTATGGGACCAAGTGTAACAACCATGTGTATATTATTTCATATTGCCCTTGTTGTATAATTGTTATACCTGGGTGAAATAAAAGATCTGTTCTGTTCTGTTCTGTTCTGTAAGAACTCTTTGGTATTGTCTTTTAGAGGCCTATTCTAAGCTTCCTAAGAGTACCAACAACATAAGGTTTGATTAATCACAAGAGAAATTTACATTTCAAAATAGAAATCACTCTCTTTACCTGGAGCTGGAACTACTTTATTGTGGAATTTGTTCTTTGTGTAAGGGCCAGTCCCAATAACTCAGCTATCTAGACTAAAAAAATAGTTCTCTTATTTTCAAATCCTTTCATTTAATATCTGGTTGGTTTAGTGAGTGAAATTGTTTCCATTTAATTTATAGTCTTTGAATTAATGATTACGACAATAAAAATACCTGTTATACTTTTAATTATTTCTGTTCAATGCTTTTCAAGTGTAGTAACTTTGTATAGCAACCATTTCCAAATACATTCTGTGGTCAAAGGGAGATAAATAAAAATTTTCCTCTTCCTGTCTAATTTGAGTCAGCCTTTCTAATCAATAAGCTACTCTTTTCTTTCCAAATTCTGTTTTTTTTATAAATCTTGAAAATAGTGTGGAACAGGAAGGAACTATATTTCATTATATGGTTAAACTCAGAAGTTTATGTTACCCACCCTGATGGCTGGGTAATAGTAAACCTAAGTGGGATGAGCAGCTGGAGGCTCAAATTGATGTTGTAGTAGTACTAGTGTGAGAAATACCATGAACCCACGGTTAGGTGCTCAAGCTGCCACGATTTGTTTAAAGTGGTATTAAACCCTCTGCAATTAATTAATTTTATACCACGGTAAAAAATTCGACAATCATTCAAATGAAATAAATGTCAAATGTTGGTTATTCAGAATTAAAATTACTTATTCAAATGGTGTTTGATAGACATATTATCTGATTAACAAGCAAATTTCAACCTGAAATTTTAAGTTCAACTCAAAATAAAAAGAAAAAAAACAACAATAAAAACTCTACATAACAGGAATAGCTGATATTTCTGGTACACAATAAAGATTCAATTTTGTATGAAATAAAGAACGTATGAAGTTGAGACTTGAATATTACCTTGACATATCCGGAAGTTCAAGATTTCCAATTTCGAGATAATTAGTGTCGACTAATTCTACATTATAAAAGGTCTGTGATACTTTTGTTTAACTACTAACTTCTCTGCCTAAAACTGAGAATGTTTCTTAGTGATATTTGAGATTCATTTCTCTATGAGTAATGAAATCATAAACCCATCTGGAACATGGCGACATTCAGGACCTTCAGTCCTTTGATATTGGATTCTCTTGAAAGATGCATGGAATAATTGTGGCATTCGAAACACAGGAAAAGGGGCCTTACAGATTATCATTCAAAACATTCTTCTGTATGTGATGAAGATCACAATCATTATCAAATTGTCTTTTAAATTTCACAGGACAATTGTCAGGTTGTAAGGAAAGTTCCTTTTGGAATGAAATTGATCCATCATAAAACACAGGAAAAGGGGCCTTATTGATTTTCATTCACAACAATCCTGTTTATGTGATAATGTCCACAATTATTGTCAGATTCTGATGAAATATTCACAGAATGATTGTAGGGTCATAAGGTAACTTTCTGTTGGAAATGGAGTGGATCCGTCATGAAACATGGGAAAAGGGGCCTTGAGGATTGTTGCTTAAAATGATAAAGGGGATAAAGCCCTTTTTTTTTTCTTTATGCATTCTTCTTTGAGCAATTAACTTCCTTAAATATCAGATTTTTTTAAAGGAAAACTTGATAACCAGTAGAGTGTCTTAGGCCCTCATGGACCTCTTGTTCTCATTTGTTTTTGTTTAATGACATTGAGCATAAATAGGCAATAATTTTACAACCTTTTGTATGTTTTTAATGGATTTATTTTGTGTATAAGCATACAAAATAGCTGCTTGCTCAAATTTTGTTCATGGAGGTATGAATGATTTTTGGCAAATCAGAATGTGCGTTTTTGATAGACAAATCAAAAATTGAATTATTTGGAGCTTGTCTTTAAAATTTTGTTTCAGCATACGTGTATTACCCCATCAGCAAAACACAGGAGCTTTCTTTATAGCAGTATTACAGAAAACAAAAGAGTTGCCATGGATATCTGCAAGGTCTCACAGTAAGAATTTTATTATTAAATCTGAAATTTTATGAACCCTATGGCAAGTTTAGTTTCAATATCTATTGTATTTGTCCAATTCTAGTGGTTTGAAACTTTAATCATTCATTTTTAGCTCCCCTGAGCACGAAGTGCGCTGGAGGAGCTATTGTGATCGGTCATCGTCCGTCGTCAGTCCGTCCGTCCGTTCACAATTACAAAAAAATCTTCTCCTCCTAAACTAACCATGGAATTTCAATAAAACTTCACAGAAATGATCCTTAGGTCATGCTCTTTCAAAATACTTCAAAGAATTGAAATCCATGAAGAACTCTGGTTGCCATGGCAACGGAGTGAAAAAACTTAAAAAATCTTCTCCTCCCAAACGGTAAGGCCTAGAGCTTTGATATTTGGTATAAATCATCATCTATTGACCCTCTACAAAATACTTCAAAGAATTACCGTATTCTGAAAATTAGCCCTTTTCTGGGCAATCCCTGATTTTACATAGAAATAAAGAAGGAAATCTATAAAAATCTTCTTCTTCCTACAGTGGCCTAGAGCTTTGATATTTGGTACATATCATCATCTATTGACCCTCTACCAAAATACTTCAAAGAATTACCATATTCTGAAAATTAGCCCTTTCCTGGGCGATCCCTTATTTTACATAGAAATAAAGAAGGAAATCTTTAAAAATCTTCTTCTCCCAAACGGTAAGGCCTAGAGCTTTGATATTTGGTATAAATCATCATCTATTGACCCTCTACCAAAATACTTCAAAGAATTACCGTATTCTGAAAATTAGCCCTTTTCTTAATGTTCCCTGATTTTACATAGAAATAATGAATGAAATCTTTTAAAATCTTCTTCTCCCAAACGGTAAGGCCTAGAGCTTTGATATTTTGTACAAATCATCATCTATTGACCCTCTACCAAAATACTTCAAAGAATTATCGTATTCTGAAAATTAGCCCTTTTCTTAATGATCCCTTATTTTACAAATTAAGAAGGAAATCTTTGAAAATCTTCTTCTCCCAAACCATAAGGCCAGGAAATTAGTGTCCATTGTGGACTGGTAGAGCTTTGGCTTCCAGTTCAAGAGCTTCCAAATTTGAAACCTAGGAGAAGGTATCAATCTTTGAATTTTCATTGGCTCACACATTTGGCCCGAGTAGAATCGAGAAGGATAAATCTAAGTTGGAAAACTCCTTTCCAAAAGGTCATAAATAAATAGGTTTAAACCTAAACCTGCTGAACCCATTAGAGTGTTCAAATTTGAAAAAAAGTTTGTGAAAATTAAAAAATGTGTTCTGAAATGTGTTTTTGATGATTTAACAGTAGAACCCATTACCTGTTGGCATATTCTGGTCCAGACTGTAATAAGTTGAAGACCACAATTATAAAACTTGTTGAAATAAAAAATAATTGTTTTTGGGGGGTAGAAACATTGTGAATAATGAAGAAATTTTGTAACATGAAATTTCTTCACTTTGCACAATGTTTTCCAAAGCATTTATGGAGAGGGGATCATAAAAGTGTTATTTTGTGGGAATGGGTGAATTGCTTCACAAATTTGTCAACACTGTAGTTGTAGTTAACCAGAAGTTACTGTTATGAGGGGGAATGTAATGTTTGTGGATGAAGTCAGTTGTAATTAAGCAGTGAATAGCTTTTATCAAGAATACAATTTATTATATCTTTTTCCAGAGGCTGGCCCTATCATTAATCCCAAGTTAAAGTTGGATCCATCGGAAAAGAAGGAAGGTGAACATTTCTCTTTCGGTATACGAAGTAGTTCTGGCCTGTATTTGTATGGACGTTGTAACACGTGTGATGTGTTACTTCAGGGGAGGGGGGATCACACATCACACAAGAATGGGAAAAAACACAAGATGAATCTCGCAGAATATGAAGGTGAATGAAGTTCCATTTCGATATTAAATGGTGTTATTTTGAAAACTTAATGGTTGGTAACACATGTGACTAACCATTAATCTTTTGCAAAATTACGCTGTTTAATATCAAAATCGACCTTCCTGTTCAAGTTCAGTGGGCAGCGGTTTATCCATTTCTCAATTTCTCAATTTCTCTTAATTCTTCCATGAGTAATTCTCTTCTGTTACAGAAATGTGAGATTTGTGTTGTTATTTCTTCATCATAGAAAATAATCAACTTGACATTAAGATACTCACAAAAATCCTTCATAATACTAATCTGGGATCAAAATTAGGTTTCAAGGTTCCAGGTTAAAGAAGGGCATTTTTGAAAAACTTCTTATCCCAAACCAGAAGGCCTTGAGCTTTTAAATTTTGCATGTAGTCGAACCTAAAAGTACTCTACCCAAATATCTAAAATAATCTTGAATACATATTATCAACTTGAGTCCTGTGTTCTGGGTTCCAATATTTTACAGAGACATATAGAAGAAAATCTCTAGAAAGCATTCCATCCAAACCATGTGTCCAAGAACTTTCAAATTTTAATTGAAGATTTGCCTTATGGTACTCTATGAAAAATATAAGACTATTACCCTGAGATTATCCCAATCCCTTGCCATAGGACCTACAGTCCGCCTGCTGCTTTTATTTTGCATTTATGGTACTCTATCAAAATATGTAAAATGATACGACAGAGATTAAGTAAAGCCCTATGTTGTTTGATCCTAGATATTACATAGAGATCATGGAGGAAGTCTTTTGAATTTTCTTCCTAAATAATAAGGCCTAGTACTTTCAAAGTTATCGTACTTAATCTCCTTAGGCAATTCTACTGTAATATACAAGTTTATATAACTTTGGTCAGCCTATGTTGTAAGCTCCTGTATTTCACTGAGATAGAGAAGGATTTTTTAAAAAAGTCTTCTGCTCCTTTCAAATTTTGCATTCGTAATTGTCTAATGATCAGATGAGGTTATAGGACCGTCATGGTCCTCATGTTCTTTCCTTAACTACAAAATTTAAGACTGTTCCAAATTGAAAAAAGGTGCAGACGACAATTTCAAGTTCATGGAATTTTAAACTTTTTTGCCCTTTGGACAGAAAACATTGTGGATATGGAAGAAACTGCTTGATAGAGGCCATTTTTTCATTTTCCATAATGGTTCCCAAAGCTTTTTTCTTTTGGGACGTACAAAGGAAGGATTGTGTAGCAAGGGTTTAAACCGGCAGAGTTGTTTGATATTTTTGTGGCACCCTAATGAAGACCTTGACTTTATCAAATGACTTATGTTAATTAGATCAGTCATATAGGGCCATTACGATCCTCTTATTTTTCTTTTCACTTTTAATCTGATTTTATCTGTTAATGCTAATACATCCTGTTTTTTGACCTGCCTTAAAAAAAAATTTGGAAAACATTGTGGAAAATTAAGAAATCGCAATTTCCAAAGCAAGTATTTTCTAGATTCCACCACATTGAAATTGTTGTTATTTCAATTTGGACCTGTCTAAGATTTTGTCACGCAGTAACAGGTTAATTTGTACACATTTAGAATTATGACCTGAAACAAATATAGTTACAGCATGATAATTTCGTAATGAGAAAGAAGATATTTTAAGGTTCTCTTGTTTCCTATGTCACTCTGAATTTTAAATTTTAGCAAGTTTAATATGTAAATGTCTAAAACTTTAATCTATTTACAGCAAGGAAATTACAAAATGAGAAAGAAGATATTTTAGGGACTACTCCAACTAATACAGAAAGTGAAGAGAATAAAAAGAGAAATGAAGAAAATGTCAACAATATGGAAGAACAAGAAAATGCCAGCAAAATGGAGGAACATGAAAATATAGACGGGTTTGTAATGTTATACTTTAACTCATTCCCTCATGACATATTTTAGACTAGTCTTAACTGAAAGATGTTGCAGAGGACAATTTAATCTTGGTGAATATTTAAAAATTGTTTGTCATTTGGGGTAGGAAACATTGTGGACATTGAAGAACTTGAAGATGAAGCTTGTTTTGATATTCTACCAAAATTCTACAAGATATTACAGTAACACCTTGTGTATGAAAACTATATGACTATCATGGTCATCTTGTTTATAACAACTAAACTAATGTATTTGTATAAATATTACACAGAGAGCCAAAAGCAAAAAGACAGAAAACAGAGAATCATATACAAGCAAATGGTGAGGTCAAATCTTCAAAGCAGGATGAGATGCCAGGAACGTCATCAGAAGAGATTACAGAGCTCCCTGGTGGTCAGGAATCAACCAATGAAAATCAAGCAGATACTGAAAAGGAATTGGCTAATCAGAAATTACTTCCTGGGGATGATGCAATCAAGGTTGTGATGAGGGGTTACAAGGAAGATCCTTTCTATTTTTGTTCTAAAGACGATCCTGTGTGGCCTAAAATTCAGTAAGTTTTATTCAATACTTTCTGTTGGATTATTGAGATTTCTTGTAGAAGGAAAAGTATTCATGGCGCAGTTTTAACATTCAAAATTATTGCTTCCATTAAAATGAGTAAAAAAAATAAATATAATCCCCAATAAGTTTGTTTCCAGGCATTCCTACATATAATCATTCTGAGCTCTGTAGGCTTAAAAATAAACAACTGGTATAAATAGAACAACAACAATTGTGGCGACAGATTTTCGCAAAGCTCAATTCAAGCCGTTCCCTTGTACAATTGAGCTCAAAGATCATTCAATGCCATCAAATAAATCATACAAAATTCATATTTCAAACTCAATTTAGGCTTCGTCACAAAAAACGTACTTTGTTAATTTGGTTACGTTGCCGATGATTTATTTGTTTCAAAAAGACAGAAAAAGAGCCCTGGCGGAAACACTGTGTAATTTTACTGAAAAACAACTGAAATTATCAAAATGAGAAACTCAGTGTTTTAGAGTTTAGCCCAGCCTTTGATTATTTCCAGCTACTAAACGTCATCTCAGCCAAACTAAAGACACTTGTGATGTCAAGTAATTCACATGCAAAATGACTGGCTTGTTAAGATTTTGGAAAAAAAAATTATCTGCCTCGCAAAAGGTTTACATGGAAAAAAGAGCACCTGGTACAGATGCTATGCTCAGCTGCTGTGTAACTTGACATTTGAATTCTGAAAAGAGGCATAAATCTTTAAAAAAAAGTCCATTTGAGTTGATTTTCTTTATAGTATGATTTACTCATAACAATTGCCCTTGAAAAAAACATATTTTTATTAGCTTTGCTGTTTTTGAACTAAGAGTAGATGGGTTGTTGTAACTAATGTTTGCTTAGGTATTGTTAATAAACTTGAACGCTGGTCATATCTCAGTTACTACTGGAGATATTTTCTTGAAACTGGAAATGTGTGTTCACTATCACAATAACAATAAAAACTTTCAAAGCAGATGACTCTATTTGCATTTATATTTCACCTGAACATAAAATGCTCATAAAATGCTCAGGGTTAGCTTCTGTGATTCTGAATGTTTTCAAAAGCTTAGATATTTAGGAGTGTTAAAAAGCAGCATTATGTGTGAAATGCTATAGAGTCATATTTCTTCTACAAACATATATTGTTTTCGTTTCAGATCATTTTATGACATACCAGACAATTTTAATGTCGAGCAACTCATGTTTAGAAATATGAAGCGAGTGTTGTATTACGTGTCGGAGCCAATCAGAAATCTTGTTATATGTAATGATGAAAGAGTCAAGGTACACTTTCATTTGTCATTCCTGTCAATTCTTGTTAAGTCAAAATTAATTTAAGCGTTGTCATGCTGGTTTTTGCAGAAGGTATAGACAAAGATCAGCCTGCATGTAGGTGAGGTGCGGTCTGATCTTAGTCTATGCCACATGTTTGTCTTCTTCAACCAGGAGTTGTTTACAAAGTTAATTTTCAAAATGAATCTTGACCCTTAACTAATGCTCCCAGTGCTTTCAGACCAGATTTTAATGCAAATTGAGATAAGGATTTTATCCAGCATGACAAGGGTTAAACATCGTCGTGCTGAGCCTGGAATATTCCTGTGTTGGCAGGAGGCATAGACAAAGATTAGCCTGCACATACCTGCAGCCATATCTTAGTCTTTACCACCTGATTGTCACTTTGTTCATAAAAAAGATTTTCATAAGAAAATTGGAAGAAATTGAGTCACAACCAGTGCTCTCTGCACTTTTTTTTAGCTCAGCACTATCTGCTCAGGGGAGCTAATGTCACTAGTGAATGGCCACAAATCTTTAAAAATCTTTTCCTCCAAAACTACTATCTGTTTTTCAATGAAATTTTATTGAATGATCCTTGAGTGATGGCCTTCCAAAATACTTCAAGGAATTGTAATTAGTTTATGACTCTATATGCTATGGCTACCGAAAAGGAATTTCTAAGGAACTTAAAAGAATTGAGCTTTCTAACTTTATATGTTGCATCATCTCATGGTCCGCTACTAAAATACTTCAGGTTATGGTTATCATCACCTAAACTAATCATCTGATTTCAATTGAAATTTACAAAAATTATTCTTGGATGAAATCTTGCAAGAAAACTTAAGACAATAGGAATCCATGACTAACTCTGGTTGCTATGGCAACCAAAGGGAATTTCTTATGAATTATAAGAAAATCTCTCCGAAATCTTAAGTCCTAGAGCTTTCTAATTTGCGTATAGCTAGTACAAGCCCTGCTATGTTATGTACAGATGGTGACCAATATTTATGATTGACATACATGTAAGTAATTGAATGTTTCTTTTCCAGTTCATCAATTTAGGAGTGAAGTGTTTTAGTAATGCCCCTTCACCGTTAGTACCAGATTGTGATTATAGACTCTCACAAGAGGTGAGTTATGAAGGTTGTTTCATTGTTGGGCTTGCAAAATGTCGTAACTAATGTTTTATTCAAGCCATATTCTAGACAAAATTGATTTATAGTAAGTTGATAAGAGTTAAAAGTCTTCTTACTAGTTCAACAACAATTACTTTTTATGCCCCCGCATCGATAGATCGGGGGCATATTGCTTTACCGGTGTCCCTCTGTCCGTCTGTCTGTCCTTCTGTCCGTCTGTCTGTCTGCAAAAGTTAACCTGCCAATTTTCCTAGAACTTCATCCATGATTAAGTTACAATGCTAATATTTGGTATGTAGATAAGTCTCAACAAGGGGCAACTAGGGAAGGTCATTTAATCAAGGTCAAAATTTTAACCTTTTTCCCTAAAACGTTACTCAAAAACTTAACCTGCTAAATAAACATTTTCCTAGAACTTCATCCCTAATTAAGTTACAATGCTAATAGTTGGTATGTAGATAAGTCTCAACAAGGCGCAACTAGGAAAGGTCATTTCATCAAGGTAATGGTCAAAATTTTAACCCTTTTCCCTAAAACGAAGAAAAAAAAAAAACCAACACCCGTTTCTAAAGAATTCCTGTTTTGGGGGCATGGTGTTTCACAAACACATCTTGTTTTTTGTTAGTAAATTTATGAAACTATGACAGTTTTTAGCTCTACTGGCAGAAGGCCACTAGAGCTATTGTGATGGCTTTTCCTGTCCGACGTCCGTGGTCCGTCTGTCCGTTAACTTTTCCTTGTTAACACACACAGTTTTCATCAGTTACTCTTCAAACTCTCTAAGAATGATTGTACCATCATAAGGATTGTTCCTTTCAAAATTGGATCAGATCCCTCAAGAAACACAGGAAATGGGGCCTAATTAAAATTTAATTAAAAAATCCTTGTTAACACTCTAGAGTCTACAGTTTTTAGCTCTACTTGCCAAAGGACACAAGAGCTATTGCAATGGCTTTTTCCTGTCCGTCTGTTAAACTTTTCCTTGTTAACACTCTAGAGTCCACAGTTTTCATCGTATTCCCTTCAAACTTTCACAGAATGATTTTACCATCATAAGGATTGTTCCTTTTAAAATTGGGCGCGTCGGACTATCATTCTAGAGGTCCCGGGTTCGATTCCCGACGGCGGCACTCATCCTTTCCGACTACTTGTCTCTTACCAATGGGTCAATAATCGTAGACCTATGTGAGATAGCAGCTGGAGGCTAGGAAGGGATGTAATGGTAGTACTGGTGTGAGAAATACCAGGATTCCATTGTTAGGTGCTCCAGCCGCCGCGATATAACTGAAAGATTGTTGAAAGCGGCGTAAAACCCATTCAAACAAACCTTTTAAAATTGGGTATGATTAGTCAAGGACCACGGGAAAAAGGTGCCTTATGAAAATTTGATTAAAAAAATCCTTGTAAACAGTCAACAGTTTTCAACAAATTCTCTTCAAACATTCACAAAATGATTATAACATTAAATGGATTGTTCCTTTTGGAAGTGGGTTAGATCCATCAAGTTTCATGGGAAAAGGGGCCCTATGAAAATAATAAAAAAATCTTAGTTAACATATCAACGCCCTAGATTTCACCTGATCAACTTCAAACTTTCACAGAAGGATTGTACCATCATAAGGATTGTTCCTTTCAAATTGGGTCTGATCCATCGAGAAACAAAGGAAAAGAAGCCTTAGGAAAATTTTAATTTTAAAATCCTTGTACCACAATTAAGTCAACAGTTTTCATCAGATTCTGTGTTAACTTTCTCAGAATGATTGTTCTATCATGAGGATTCTTTCTTTTCAAATTAGGCCTGATCTGTCTATTATCATGGGAAAAGGGGCCTTTTGAGAATTTTATCTATAATCCTTGTAACCAAGTCCAGAGCTTACATTTGATTTTCTTCAAACCTTCACAGAATCATTGTACAATAATTACGATTATTCTTACTGACATGAGACCTGATCCTTCAAGTATCACAGGAAAAGGAGCCTTATGCAAAATTTGATTTAGAAATCTTAAGATAAAGTACACTGTTTTCATTGGATTCTGTTCAAAATTTCACAGAATGTTTGTACCATCATTAGGATTGTTCCTTTCCAAATTGGGCCTGATCTGTCTAGTATCATAGGAAAAGGGGATGTATGAAAAGTTATTACCAAATCCTCATTAATACAACAATATCTTCAGTCTTTATCAGAATCTCTTCAAACTTGTTCCTTTGTAAATTTGGTTTGATTGGTTAAGTGACACAAGAAAAAGGGGCCTTATGAAAATTTTATTACAAAACATCATCTCAATAAAGTTCTCAGTCTTTATCATTTTCTTCAAACTATTGATTTAGCCGCCGTCATAGCGCAGTTGGAAGCACGTCGGACTGTCAATCTAAAGGTCCCGGGTTCGATCCCCGACGGCGGCACTCATCCTTTCCGACTATTTGTCTCTCACCAATGGGTCGATAATCGTAGACCTATGTGGGATAGCAGCTGGAGGCTAGGAAAGGAAGTAATGGTAGTACTGGTGTGAGAAATACCAGGATTCCATTGTTAGGTGCTCCAGCCGCCGCGATATAACTGAAAGATTGTTGAAAGCGGCGTAAAACCCCATTCAAACAAAACAAATCAAACTATTGATCATTAGGATTGTTCCTTTGTACATTGGGTCTGATTTGTTAAGTTTCACAAGAAAAGGGGCCTTATGAGAATTTCAAAATAATCTTGACACAATGCAGTCCACTGTTTTCATTGATTCTCTTTAACTTTTAAAGAATGATTGTACCTTCATTAGAATTGTTCCTTTTGAAATTTGGTTGTAAAGTATCATGGGAAAAGGGGCCATATAAAGATTTCACTCTGAACTCATTAACACAATAAATTCCACTGATTACACAGATTGATTGTACCATCATTACAATTGTTGATTTTGACAGTTGATCTGATAATGGCAAGTGTCACATAAAAAGGAGCATTATGAAAAAATTTCTTAAATACTCTAGTTAACACAATGATGTCCCTTGATTTCACCGGATTGACTTCAAAATTTCACAGAATGATTGTACCATCTCTTAAATGGTTCTTTTCAGAACTTGGTACAATCCATCAAGTATCATGTAAAAAGGGGCCATATGATTTTTTTTTAAAAAATTTTCTTAAAAGGGGCCATATGAATTTTTTTAAAAATATTCTTGTAATGAAGTCCACATATTTCATCAGATTCACTTTAAACTTTCACAGAATGATAAAACCAACAGTAAAATATCACGCGAAAAGGGGCGTTATGACAACTTGATTTTAATATCTTTGTTAACACAATAAAGTGAACAGTTTTATCGGATTCTCTGCAAAGATGCATGGAATAATTGTGGCATTCGAAACACAAGAAAAGGGGCCTTACAGATTATCATTCAAAACTATCTTGTTTATTTGATGATGTTCACAATTATTATCAGATTGCCTTTGAAATTTCACAGAGGACTATTGTTTGGTCGTAAGGAAAGTTCTTTTTGGAATGAAATTGATCCATCAGAAATCACAGGAAAAGGGGCATTATGGATTTTCATTCAAAACAATCCTGTTTATGTGATAAAGTTCACAATTATTGCTAGATTTTGATAAAAATTTCACAGGATGATTGTAGGGTCATAAAGTAATTTTTTTTTTGAAATTGAGTGGATCTGTCATGAAACACGGGAAAAGGGGCCTTGAGGATTGCTGCTCAAAATAATTAAGTACAATTTTTTTTCCTTTATGCATTCTTCTTTAGCCCTTTCCTGTTTTTCAATACAAAAAGATTAGTCCAACTTGAAAGAAGTTACAGACGACAACTAAAAGTCAGTGCAATTTTAAATGTAACCAACCTACAGTGTGGAAAATATCATGGAAAAAAAAAGAAATTGCTTGTCACAAGCAATTTCTTCTTTTCCCACAAAGTTTTCTAAAGTATGAAATCACAGGTGTGTAAAACCAGTGATTGTTCAGGAAAGGGTTAAGTAATTAACTTCCTTAATTATCAGATTTCTTTAACGGAAAACTTGATAACCAGTAGAGCGTATCAGGCCCTCATGGGCCTCTTGTAGTATCTTTGTCAACACAATAAAGCCAACAGTTTTTAAAGGATTCTCATCAAACATGCATGGAATAATTGTGGCATACGAAACACAGGAAAAGGGGCCATACAGATTATCATTCAAAACATTCTTCTGTATGTAATGAATTCACAATTATTATCGGATTGTTTTTGAAATTTCACATGAAAATTGCAGGGTTCTAAGGAAAGTTCCTTTTGGAAATGGAGTGGATCCATCATGAAACATGGGAAAAGGGGCCTTAAGGATTGCTGCTCAAAATTATTAAGGGAATAAAGTTCAATTTGTTATTTTCATTTTATGCATTCTTCTTTAAGCAATTATATTCCTTAAATATCAGATTTCTATAACGGAAAACTTGGTAACCAGTAGAGCATCTCAGGCCCTCAGGGGCCTCTTATTTTATCCATAGCCAAAGAACATAGGGAATATAATGTTTTGAAAAAAAGAAATGATTAAATGTAATTACAATGATTAGAGAGAGCTAAACAGAAAAATCTGTTAATGGCCGTAATGTAAAAGGTTCCCTTTGATGTAACACGACCTATATTGGGTTATTAAGTAACTAGCAAAATGTCATAAAGAATCCATTGAATGATAATGCACACTCTTATATTTAATTGGTAGAATTTATGATTTGATGACACAAATTATATCTTTTTATGTTTCAACCGATGTGCTGCCAAATACTGATTGTCTTGTCAATTGATCAAAGGATTAGACTGGGTGTTGTTTTCAATCAGTATCGTAATATCATAGCATGGTGTTTATTTTAAGCATTTTGGCACAATCAACTAAAGTGAATTCAATGGATTTAAAATTGTTTCTTCTCTGCAGGATGTATTGCGAGGTAGGCTTTCATTTTAAAAAATCTAGATTTAATATTCGAAAATCTAGCCTTATTAGTTGATCATGGGGGCCATTATGAAATAATATGTATATCATAACCAGAATATCATCGATGGGCTACCAAAAGGCTGTAAATACAATTATGATTATGAATTAAGATAATATGTAGTTACAACATTTTGGTCGCCCACAGAGAATGTAATGTCAGAACCTTAAGTGAGTTGAATGGATTCAATATAGGCTTTTATTTTAAAAAATCTAGTTTTAATATTTGAATATCAAGCCTTATTAGTCAATCAATGGGCCAATATGAAATAATATGTATATCATATCTAAAATATCATCGATTATGAATTTAGATAATATGTAGTTACAACATTATTGATCTTTAATTTCATCTTTTCTTGCACAAACTTTCATAAGCTCAATATTTCTGGATATAAAGAATAGGAGTTTTAGTGATTCTGGTGGTTGCCGGAGACAAAACAGATTGATCAACTTTCATTAGTTCATTCATTCATTATAGGTGTTTGTTTCAACATATACAATATACCGGGTTATCATACATTTTATATTGTAAAAAATAGATCAAGAAACTGAACAACTGTCATTTATATTCCTTAAGGCCATGAAAATAGAGTGCTTTAATGTTTCTGAAGAACAACACTGAAAACATGGGACAACGAAAAAATGAATATTGTAACAAACAGATTTTATGCTTCTAACAATATCATTTACATTATCAAGCCCATGCTTTTCACTGAAAACATCAAAAATGAAGTAAAAATGACTGGATGCACTAATCTAGGGCTTTAGGAACAAAACTGGAAGTGAATTCTCCATGCGGTGGAAAATTGTTGTTTTTCTTTGAAAGCGTCTTACAGATACAGACTTTACAGTCAACTGGCATTTTGATTGAAGAGGTCTATTGGTTACAGAAAATTCATGCTGTTCATGTATGTTTCAACTTAATTACAGGGTATGTTGGCAATTCATCGTAAAATTTCTGGACGGAGAGTACAGTTAACAAAGGATGATGTTGTCACGCTGCTTAGTCAAGAAAACCCTTTTATATTCAAATTTAGTGAGAAAGCCCAAGCTGACATACATTTCTTAAGTGAGTATGACTATATGTGTGGCCTATGATTCATATCTGTCCTAAAATAAGTTTTTTAACTTTTCCATTAACTTTTTCCTGATATTTCAAAACTATTTACCAATTCCATTTCAATCCAGTTTTTTGTGCCCCTCAAGAAAATAGTTCAAGCAAACAATGTAGAAAATGAAGAAATTGCTTGTTCCAACAATTTTTGAATTTTTCTCATGGTTTTCTACCCAGGTAGACAGATATTTGAGATGATATTAGTTTTGAATTGTCATCTGAAAAATATTTGAATTTTGACTAAAACCCTTTATCTGAAAGCAATATTTTAGACTTGTCCAGAAGTATTTGGTGATATAAGAATCACTTGTCAAGACCCTTGACCGCTGTCAATGGAGATGGGTGAAGATATCAAAGCAGATCAGTTTTTGGATCACCTGACCAAAGTTCATGGACTCATGGTGACCTATTTTGATTGTGTTTTGCCCGTCGTAGTGCATTTTACGTGAACTTTTTACATTTTTGACTTTTTCTTAAGAACCCTTGGATGGATTTCAACCAAACTTGGCAGGAAGCATCCTTATGGGAAGGTGCTTCGGATTTGTACATGTCATGGAGTTATCTCGCCTGGGGCCCCATAAAGAGCAAAAAGGGTACATCTTTAAAAATCTTCTTGACATGAAACAGCTGTTGGATTGGACTCGCTTTTTGTATTAAGAGGCTTTAGGCCAAGGACTAAAAAAAGTTTTGAGAAATGGCTGTGCTGGGGAGGGATGTCAAAGGTAGAGGGATCATAAGCTTACGTAGTGACAACTTTGAACTTTTTTTCCTACCAAAAGACCTACAGCTCTGATGTTTGTTATGTGGCATCAACTGGTTGAACTCTATCAAGGTTGTATATCCAGGGTCAGAATTAGCTAGTTCCCAGACGCCACAAGTTTTACATAGGCTTATATAGTGAAAAATTCACAAATCTTCTTCTCCCAAACGGGAGGGCTTGGAGCTTTGATATTTGGTGTGTGGCATCATCCAGTGGACCTCTATCAAGATTGTATAAGTAAAGGCCCTGACCCCAGGGTCAAAATTAGCTCGTCCCGGATGTCACAAGTCTCACATAGGCTTATATAGTGAAAACTTTACAAATCTTCTTCTCTCAAACAGAAAGGCCATAGACCTTATAATTTTGATATGTAGCATCATCTGGTGGACCTCTTTCAAGATTGTAAAAATTATATCCCCAGGGTCATAATTAGCCCATTCCTGTACATCAGTTTAACTTAGGTCTTATATAGAATTTTTTTTTTTTTTAAATCTTCTACTTCGAAACAGGAGGGCCTAGAGCTTTGATATTTGGTATACAGCATCATCTTTTGGACCTCTATCAAGATTGTAAAATTATGGCCCCCAGGGTCAAAATTAGCCTGTTTCAGGTGTCACAAGTTTTACACAGGTCTTCTAGAGTTAAAACTTTAAAAGTTCTACTCCCAAATAAAAAGGCCTAGAGCTTGAATATTTGGTATGTAGCATCATCTGACAGACTTCTATCTTTGTTGTGCTCTTAGGAATTTGTCAGTTTTCTCAGGGAGTAAAGACAAAGATCAGCTTGCACATATATGTGCAGTCTGATATCAGTCTACTCTACCAGGGTGTCCAGTTAAGGCAAAACTGATTATGAAATCAATTTTCAACAGAATATTTACCTCTCCTAAGTAGCTCCAGTGCTTCAAGCCCTTTGATTTACATGTTTTTGAGAAAGAAATTTATTCAGCATGACAAGGGTTAACCTATTCCCACAAAAT
Source organism: Fragum fragum (assembly GCA_946902895.1). Classification (NCBI taxonomy): domain Eukaryota; kingdom Metazoa; phylum Mollusca; class Bivalvia; order Cardiida; family Cardiidae; genus Fragum; species Fragum fragum. The sequence continues at coordinate 10,635,439 of OX336373.1, read as the reverse complement.
CTGACATTTTTATGCCCTTAAGAAAAAAATCTTTCGAAAACTTTGTGGAAAATTAAGAAAGCAAGCAATTTTTTTGTTATAAAAATGAAGGAAGAAATTGTCATCTGCAAAATCTTGGATTTGAATCAGTCTGAATTTATGTCATCTGGTAATGGGTTAACCCTTTCCTGTTTCTCATGTTTCTGTGTTTTTACAGTTGAGAAAATACTGTGGAAAAAGAAGCAAATCCTTCTTTTCCACAATATTTTCTACCTTACCAAATGATTATTTTTTCAAATAAAATTAACTTTAAATTGTCGTCTGCAAAATCTTTGACAGGTTTAAAATTTTGCAATACATTAAAGGGTAAAGAAAGAATTATTTACTGTAAAAACAGTGAAACCTAACAATTTGTTTTTCTAGGTCCTGGAAGTGCAGTGTTCCTGTTCTCGCCAAGTGAAAGGTCAGTTGGAATTTATCTAATTGAAGAAATTGTGTCCTAACTGTTAAACAGTCAATGTTGTTTTTTTTTTAGACCATGTTCATAAATCCATTCCTTCTCAGTGCCAATTTTTCTCAAAGAAGAAAAACATTGTGAACAATGTAGAAAATACTTTAACTAGTAATTCCTTTATTGTTTATAATTCTGATGAAGACAACAAGCTTTTGTGATCACCATGTGTCTGTCATGTGTTGTCTGTCATGTGTCCCGTAAAGGAACTTGTCAACAGTTATTGAAAAATTATCTTCTCTTTAACCATTGTGCCAGTTTCAACCAAATTTGGCATTTATAAATATAGTTTTTGCACAAAAGTTGTGACATGATAGGGTGGCACTTGTAAGACTTAAAAAAAATAATTACAAAATATTCTTTAAACTTTCTCCTCTGAGTGAGGCTTAACACCCTTCAGGAAATCTTACCCCAAAACCCTTGAAAAGTTTTTCCTCCTTAACAACAGAACCAATTTACACCAAGAGTGTTCCTTGAGTGACCCTTTTAAAACTTGCTTATGTTATTGTGATTTGCAAAAGAATGGGATGGGAAGTGTGTCTGTGCAGGGTTTATCAGACTTGCAGAAATTTTAATATAAATACAGTCAAACTTCATTAACTTGAACACAGAGCGAATTTCGAATACGAAACTTGGTCCCCGCAAAAAATATTCATGATTCATGGTATTCGACCTTGGAAAACTCGTACATCGTGAAAGTGGAACTTTCAAAGACTTTTCAAAGTCCCCATCTGAAAGTCACTATACATTTCATCTGCAACAGTCAAACAAAGGGTTGGCTGACAATCATAAGCTGATATTTTTATTGAATTTTCACACATTCAACTTGTTAATCTGTTTATGACACCTCATTGTCAAACCATGCATCATGTGTAAGAATAACCTGTTCCGTGAAAATACATTTTTTCTGTCATTTAGGCATATTTATACCTGGTATTTGATTGTTTGTACATTCATCAACAAAAAATATTGAAGAAGGTTATTTAATTGAGAATTTTTTGTATCAATCCCAAAGCACCTTTGGAATCTGATGAAAAAAAGCTTAGGTTATTTAACGCCGAGGACCAAAACTATCGAAGGCTGCCGATACTCTTGAAATGAAACTTTATGGCACTTGTTGCTCTTGAAATTCTTTCTGCTTTTTCCATAAGATAAAATAACCTGTTGACCTATCGACAAAATAGGTGTGTAGTATTTTAATGCTTTGTTAAAGAAAGGAAATTTGCAACTGGGGCAGCGTACGTAATCGCTCTTTATAGAATGAATATTGAAAAACGAAGCGAACATATTAATATGCTTGTTTAGTGCAGCTAATTTTGTCAAATATTATGATTTCTTAACAAAATGTTGGTAAATTTCTCTTGTTGAGGTTTTGAAAACATTTATACATATGTTGGATTCTATGAAATTCAAAACTGGTCAAGCAAGTAAGTGGACGTATTTCCGGACATAAGCTACCTCGGACAAATGATAGTGATACTATCTGATTTTCAGATCAGTCATACTTTCAAATCTCGAACAAATTAGCCGGTCCCTGACGTGTTCGTATATATAATTTATATTACGGTGATTTCTGATGTTGTTGAAGAATTTATATCAATTTTATTTTGAGTTCCATTTCTTAAAAATAAATTCTCATTTTAGCTAATTACTTTTTGATTTTCATCTTTACAAAACATACACATCCCCTCTGTCAAATCTGAAAATCCCATGTGATAATTGACAGTTTTCTGTTCAAACACATTTGCTAAATGACCATTCAATCCGAATACTTGGAAGGTGTGTGTGGGGGTATGTACAGGTCAGCTTGTTGGTTAATCAATAATTAGCTTAGTCTTGCAGCATCTTGTTATTTGCACCAATCTATGATTTTGTTGTCTTGTTTCAATTTACAATATCCTCGGATATATTTTATTTGCAGTGATCCTGAGCCCAATGTAAAAATTGTATTCTGTGGTTGGAGAGGAAAGACGTCTGTACGGTCATTTGTGAGTCGAGATGAACGATCACATTACCTTCGACTTTGCGGTGTTGAATTAACTGATATACGTGAGTTTGTTGTACTTGATTTTCATCACAGTTCATATTTGATTTTTCTGATTTGTAACTGAAAGAGGAAATGTAGTTGATAACTGTTTGTTTCAGAGTAATATTGAGTTACTTTCCTTTGAATGCTCTAATTTTGCGTGTGGCAAAGCCAGAGTGAAAAAAAATATCTTTTGCTATTTAACAAACAAAAGAAGTACTAATCTTGCATGTAAAATTAACAAATATTCTTTTCTTTAGCCCATTTCCTCACAAAATGCTTTTATATGCTGCTCAAAAAAAATGCATTGGAAAACATGGAAATTGAAGAAATTGCTTATTAGAAGCAATTTCTTCATTTTCCACTATGTTTTCTACCTGAAAAGACCAAATTTTTTTTATTGAAGGCAGGTTTTCCTACAGAAAACAAACTTAAAGATCATTTTACTTGCCTAATTTTTCTAATTTCACGAAGGTCAAGTGTACAACTATTTTTGACATTAAAAGAACTACAGCAGTAAGCCTACAGTGTATTAGTTAGGATTTCAAGGCCCCATAAGTCAGTCCTTTTAACTCTAATTGTAAGAGCTCTGGACTTTAAGCCTTTAATTCTCGAATTTGTTGATTTGATCCTTGTGCTGAACCAGAGGTACTTGGTTTCCAGAGCTTAATTACTAGATTTCTATATTTCTACATGTACCAGTGTGTAAAGAATGCTTTAGGCCCATGGTATTTTAGTTTACCAAAGCTAGAAGTTCTTGGAGTGAGCTATTGTGATCAATGTCCTCTGCCAGTACATCTGTCTGCAAGTTGGTTCAACCACAATTACAAAAAATACCTTACAATCTGACCATCAGGTTTCAACCAAACTTCACAGAAAAAAAGCCTTAGGTAAGTGCTTCACTGGAACCAAGTGAAAAAAAAAACTTGAAAATTCTTCTGACAAAATCATAAGGCATAGAACCTTGATATATGACAGGTGACATCGTCTGATGGTTCTCTGCCAAACTACTTCAAATTATTTCCATGACTTGACAAAAAGTCCTATGCTGTGGGATCTTGCTTTGACATAGAAATAAAGAAGTAAAAGCCCTTGAAGTATTATACTCCCAAACTATTTGATCTATAAATTTGATAATTTGCATGTTACATTGTCTAAAGACCCTTAACCAATTTGTCAAGATCAGCTAAAGACTGGCTGTGAACGAAAAGAAAAAAATGAGTTTGTCACTTGATCTAAAAAAAAACAACCCTAAAACAACCCATCTCTGTATCATTAGGACATTTTAAACTTTGTTGTGAGGCTCCCATTGTCTCGGTGTCTGTGGGCATGAAATTCTTGGATCAAATGTTATCTTAAATTTGAAATGAAGCAATTTATACAAAAAGCTTAATGTTAATTATCCAATTAAATGGCTGAATCCAAAAAGTCAACATTTTTTAGGTAAAGATACCAAGATTTCCGAGAACTGCCAATAACAATAAAATCCTTTGCAAGTATTCGATTATTTCTTGTCTTGACAATTCTTTCCCCAGTAATGAGAAAAAGCCAAGAAATGATTTATATTAAATCCTACCAGGTTCATATATAAAAGACACCAAACTTTGATAAAGCAAAGAAAGACCTTTACCATGGAAGGGGCGCCCCTGTTCAGGGCCGTGGACAGGAAGATATAATAATGTATATCAAAGTTTTCAACGCTTATCGGTTAGAATGTCCAGTTATGTTCAGTAAAACGCTAGGAAATTAGTATAGTATTAAAATATCCATAACACTTGTTATTGTGATTTTTAGCTCACCTGAGCACGTGGTGCTCAAATGAGCTATTGTGATCCCCTTTTGTCCGGGGTCCGTCCAGCGTGTGTCGTCCCTCAACAATTTCTTTAAACGACATCTCCTCCTAAACCACTGGGCAAATTTGAACCAAATTTGGCAGAAATGTTCCTTAGGTGGTCGGTCCCCTTCAAAAATAGCTAAAATAATTGAAATCTGTTAAAAACTCTGGTTGCCATGGCAACAAAAGTGAAATTTTAAAATAATCTTTTAAAATCTTCTCCTCCTTACCCAGTAGGCGTAGAGCCTTGATATTTTGCATGAAGCATCAGTATATTGACCTCTTTCAAAATAGCAAAAATTATGATCCTCAGGTCCCCAGGGGCAGAGCCCCAGGGGGGTGGGGTTTATATAGAAATAAAGAACGATTTTTTAAATGACATCTCCTCTCATACCACTGGGCATATTTGAACCAAATTTGGCAGAAATGTTACTTAGGTGGTCCCCTTCAAAATTAGGTAAAAGAATTGAAATCCGTTAAAAACTCTGGTTGCCATGGCAACAAAAGTGAAATTTTAAAATAATCTTTAAAAATCTTCTCCTCCTGACCCAGAAGGCATAGAGCCTTGATATTTTGCATGAAGCATCAGTATATTGACCTCTTTCAAAATAGCTAAAATCATGATCCTCGGGTCCCCAGGGGCGGAGCCCCAGGGGGGTGGGGTTTATATAGAAATAAAGAACGATTTTTTAAATGACATCTCCTCTCAAACCACTGGGCCGATTTGAACCAAATTTGGCAGAAATGTTCCTTAGGTGGTCCCCCTTAAAATTAGGTAAAAGAATTGAAATCCGTTAAAAACTCTGGTTGCCATGGCAACAAAAGTGAAATTCCAAAACAATCTTTAAGAATCTTCCCCTCCTGACCCAGAAGCCGTACAGCCTTGATATTTTGCATGAAGCATCAGTATATTGACCTCTTACAAAATAGCTAAAATCATGATCCTCAGGTCTCCAGGGGCAGACCCAGGGGGGGGGGGGGGGTATAGGCATGAAGCATAAGTTCACAGACTTCTTTCTTATTTCTGAAATTATAACCCATGGAAAAAGTTTTTTCATTCTTTCAAATCGGCACTAAAGCCTTGGAATTTGTAATTTGGACTTTTGGATTCCCAGGTTCATAGTCTTAAACTTTATATGTAATTGTGGCCCACTTGTTTCATAATCCTAACCTTAACATGAAATTAGACTGTTGAAAGAAAAAGAGCCTTTATCTCAGGTGAGCGCCCCAGGGCCAACGGCCCTCTTGTTTCTTATTATTAAAAAGAATATTGATTGGATGAAAAATGTGGCATTAATGCTTAGGGCTAATTTCCATACATGGTATATACAGAAAAATTTGTAAATTTTTCAGAAACCTGTTGATGGATTTCAACCAAATTTCACAGAAATGATTCTCAGATGACTGTTTGTCAGATTCCTTCATATCATTTTGATTGGTTGAAAAACATGGCTATTACTGTTGCCATGTATCCAGAGTTTTCAACAGATTTCAATGCTTTTAGCAAATTTCAAAAGGCATCACTTAAGGAAAATTTCTGGGAAATTTGGTTGAAATCAGCCCAGTGGTTTGGGAGGAGATGTTGTTATAAATATCCTTTTTTATTTCTAAATAAGCCCCACCAACCCTGAGGCTCCACCCCTTTGGATCGGAGGGTGATGATTTTAGCAATTCTGAAAGAGGTCATTGTACTGATGCTTCATGCAAAATATCAAGGCTTTAAGCCTTCTGGGTCAGGAGAAGATAATTTTTTATTGCAGTCAGGATACTGACTAATCTAGGAATCTGCCAAATTCACTCTTTGCTTCTAGGAAACTGACGATGAAGTGAAAATTTTGTCCTTACCCCCCCTGAATTGATTAATATTTTTTTTGTAGTACTATATGAAGTGTGTGCTGTGATTAAGATCACAACCTGTAAAGGTACTTTTATTAGCTCACCTGAGCACGTAGTGCTCAAGTGAGCTATTGTGATCGCCTTTTGTCCGGCGTCCGTGCGTCGTGCGTCAACAATTTCTTTAAACGACATCTCCTCCTAAACCACTGGGCCAATTTGAACCAAATATGGCAGAAATGTTCCTTAGGTGGTCCCCTTCAAAAATAGCTAAAAGAATTGAAATCCGTTAAAAACTCTGGTTGCCATGGCTACAAAAGTGAAATTTTAAAATAATCTTTAAAAATCTTCTCCTCCTGACCCAGAAGGGGTAGAGCCTTGATATTTTGCATGAAGCATCAGTATATTGACCTCTTTCAAAATAGCTATAATCATGATCCTCGGGTCCCCAGGGGCGGAGCACCAGGGGGTGGGGTTTATATAGAAATAAAGAACGATTTTTTAAATGACATCTCCTCTCAAACCACTGGGCCAATTTGAACCAAATTTGGCAGAGATGTTGCTAAGGTGGTCCCCTTCAAAAATAGCTAAAAGAATTGAAATCTGTTAAAAACTCTGGTTGCCATGGCAACAAAAGTGAATTTTTAGAATAATCTTTAAAAATCTTCTCCTCCTGACCCAGAAGGCATAGAGCCTGGATATTTTGCATGAAGCATCAGTATATTGACCTCTTTCAAAATAGCTAAAATCATGATCCTCGGGTCCCCAGGGGCGGTGCCCCAGGGGGGTGGGGTTTATATAGAAATAAAGAACGATTTTTTAAATGACATCTCTTCTCAAACCACTGGGCCGATTTGAACCAAATTTGGCAGAAATACTGCTTAGGTGGTCCCCTTCAAAAATAGCTAAAAGAATTGAAATCCGTTAAAAACTCTGGTTGCCATGGCTACAAAAGTGAAATTTTAAAATAATCTTTAAAAATCTTCTCCTCCTGACCCAGAAGGGGTAGAGCCTTGATATTTTGCATGAAGCATCAGTATATTGACCTCTTTCAAAATAGCTAAAATCATGATCCTTGGGTCCCCAGGGGCGGAGCCCCAGGGGGGTGGGGTTTACATAGAAATAAAGAATAATTTTTTAAATGACATCTCCTCCCAATTCACAGGGCCAATTTGAACAAAATTTTGCAGAAATGTTCCTTAGGTGGTCCCCCTTAAAATTAGGTAAAAGAATTGAAATCCGTTAAAAACTCTGGTTGCCATGGCAACAAAAGTGAAATTTCAAAATAATCTTTAAGAATCTTCTCCTCCTGACCCAGGAGGCGTACAGCCTTGATATTTTGCATGAAGCATCAGTATATTGACCTCTTACAAAATAGCTAAAATCATGATCCTCAGGTCTCCAGGGGCAGACCCAGGGGGGGGGGGGGATGTATAGGCATGAAGCATCAGTTCACAGACTTCTTTCTTATTTCTGAAATTATTACTCATGGAAAAAGTTTTTTCCTTCTTTCAAATCGGCACTAAAGCCTTGGAATTTGTAATTTGGACTTTTGGATTCCAAAGGTTCATAGTCTTATATGTAATTGTGGATCACTTGTGTCATAATCCTAACCTTAACATGAAATTAGACTGTTGAAAGAAAAAGAGTCTTTATCTCAGGTGAGCGCCCCAGGGCCAACGGCCCTCTTGTTTTTACCATCTGCAGTGTTGCAACCAGGCCACGTGATCGAGGGAATCCTCTGAGTTTTAGATTCACTCACATAATTTTACTAATTTGATGGGGCAGTAATCACCCAACATTCTTCTGACTCCAGAAGAATCGATTAGGCAACAGAGTTATAATAAACAAAAAAAAGAAGATAAATTGCGATTAAAAACAGAACAGTCTGTGGACAGTACCGTACTGGATAAAAATAGTTTTGATCATCGCTACTAATAACCATGAAAGAATCCTTTTTGTAACACTGATTCTAAACCGACAGATTTCAATTCTTTTAGCCTAGTATAGCTATGCCAACCAGACTCTGACGGTCCAAGGTTACAATTCACAAATGGCTACAGATATTATGCGTTTTGTGTGAAAACATATTGCATATCACTAACAAGAGTGCCATAGTCACAATATACGAAGCCACTTTGCTGCTGTTTAACAAAAATAATTGTAGACACTACTTATTTTGACAGAACCAAATTCAAAACATTTGCAGACCACCTTTTTAAATTGTCAAGTTCAAACTGTTTGTTATGATTGATTGAATGAATGGGCCAAGAGACTAAGTGTCAAGGGGCATAACTCTTGCAAAAATCAATAAACCATAAAGTCCTTGATCAATGTACACCTACAAATTAGATTGATGACATTGATAAAGATTCAAAAAGATCCAGCCAGAAACTTAGGAGGAGTTGCATTCACAAGGCTGCAATTTCAATAAGCCCAAGAGACAAAGTTTTAAGGGGGCATAACTGAGACAAAAATCAATGAACCATAAAATCCTTACTTCATGCACATCTACCAATTAAGTTGATTACATTGACCGAGTTTCAAAAAGATCAAGCCAGAAACTTAGGAGGAGTTGCATTCACAAGGCTGCAATTTCAATAAGCCCTAGAGACTAAGTTTAAAGGGGGTATAACTGAAGCAAAAATCAATGAACCATAAAATCCTTCCTTCATGCACATCTACCAACTAAGGTTATAACATTGACCAAGTTTCATGATCCGTCCAGAAACTTAGGAGGTGTTGTGCTCACGAGAAAAGTAGACGTATGTACGGATTGATGGACGCACAGACGGAGAAGATGACTCCAATATAAGACAGCCTCAGGCATAAAAAAACGCATTTTGAAAATAATCATTGTGTTAAAACACATTTAAAATTATTGATAAACATTTCGAATATTTTCAGTGCATATTTTTCAAGGACTGCTATTTTTCCCATTTCAAAGAAGTCTGGAACCCGACACCTGCAATTGTTTTCAGCTTTTCAGATTCCAACAATCAATTTATGTTTGAAGTGGGTCAAAGATTTCTGTACCAATAATTGAGACATGAATGGCTTCTAAACTTGGTCGAATTACGAAAAGACCAAGATGTGTTTGTGAAACACCCTGCCCCCGAAACAGGATTTCTTTAGAAACGGGTGATTTTTATTGTGTTTTTTTTCTTTGTTTTAGGGAAAAGGGTTAAAATTTTGACCTTGACCTTGATGAAATGATATCCCCAGTTGTGCCTTGCTGAGACTTTTCTACATTCCAAATATTAGCATTGTAACTTAATCAGGGTTGAAGTTATAGGAAAATGTTTAGTTGGCAGGTTAAGTTTTTGAGTAACGTTCTAGGGAAAAGGGTTAAAATTTTGACCTTGACCTGGATGAAATGACCTTCCCCAGTTGTGCCTTGTTGAGACTTTTCTACATACCAAATATTAGCATTGTAACTTAATCGGGTTGAAGTTATAGGAAAATGTTTAGTTGGCAGATGAAGTTTTAAAGACAGACAGACTGAAAGATAGACGGACAGACAGATGGACACCGTTAAAAAAATATGCCATGGGGGCATAAAATCTACTCAGAAACCTCTGTTCATTTGATATCTTCGAAATATCGGAGGGCGATGCTTTTAAAACATTTTGTCCGAAATTTACAATAATGCTGTTAATCTAGTCAGTTATCGGCGAGGAAACATGCAGTGTTTATTCTAGGTTTTAAAAAATTGGGGATTTCGCACAAAATTGACACAGAAAATTTTAGAAAAATATCCCCGACCAATGTTTAAATAATGGGGGATCTTTGAAAAAAGTGGGGGAATCCCCCAGTCCCCCGCCTAGTATAAACACTCAACATGGTGAGGTTTCTGTCTCGGAGGAAAAGATAGAAGTCTTCAGATATGATTTCATAATAAGGAAAACAACAGAAAAATCAGAGAATGGCTTCAATTAAACAAATTGTTTATAAACAGTCCAGACTGCATTTGAGGCCAGTCAGGCCTTTGATTTAAGTTTTTGTTAAAATTTCAGTTTTGTTGCCATGGCAAGCAGAGTTTTCAATAGAATTCAATTCAAATTTTTTTTACAGGCACCAAATAAGAAACATTTCTGCCATAATTGGTTGTTCAGGAAGAGATGTCGTTTTAAAAATCCTTCTTTTTTTCTAAATAAGCCCCATCTACCTTGGGGATCCACCATATGAGACCTGAGGGTGATGATTTTGGCAACTAGAGTTTTCAACAGATATCAACATTTAGCAAATCCACCTTTGGGACATTTATGCCAAATTTGGTTTATATCAGCCAAATGGTTTGGGAGGAGAAATCGTTTTAAATTTTTTTCTTTGTTTCTATATAAGCCCCAACCCCCCTTGGGCTCTGGCCCTGGGAAGCCAAAAGTGATTATTAGTGATTATAGTAATTCTGAAAGAGGTCATTGTACTGATGCATCAAATTTCAGTTTTGTTACCATGGTAAACAGAGTTTTCAAAAGATTTAAATTCTTTAAAGAATCTTTAAAGGGCTCCACCTAAGAAACATTTCTGGCAAATTTGGTTGAAATCAGCCCATTGGTTTTGGAGGAGATGTCGTTTTTAGATCCTTTTTAATTTCTATATAAGCCCCCAAAGTCATCGCACATATCCTTTCAGACATTTGTCTCTCACCAATGGATGGATAACGGTATAACTAAGTTAGATAGCAGCTGGAGGCTAGGAAAGGATGTAGTGGTAGTACTGGTGTGAAAGTTCCAGGCATCCATTGTCACATGCTCCAGTTGCCACGATATGACTGAAATACTGTTAAAAGTGGTGTTATTCCCCATTCCATCAATCAATTCAATGAGTGAAAAGAAAAGTTGTATATTCCCAATTGGTGTAAACCATTACCGAATAATGACACTTTCACACACTCTATGTGGCCACAGAAAACTTTTGAAGAAAAGCAGAAATTGCTTTGTAACAAGCCATTTCTCTATTCCTCACTATGTTTTCTAGCCTATTTGGCACTTAATTTCCAATTTTAGTGCAACTTGAATTGTACCAGCCTTGAATTTTGTCGTCTGGTGATGGGTTAGTGCATTTTTCAGAGGCCCAAGTACAGGAAGTGAAGTCTATTCGAGAAGAAGAGTCAAGAACTGCAACTCCTGTTGGGGTACCCTCAGGGGATGAGGAAGAGTTAAAACAATGGACAGAGGGTCAGGAGGACCCAAGAGGGACTGAAGTTGATGAACAGGACAGTAATGGGGTACCTGATAGTGGAATAAAAAAGGAGGTACAAAGTCCTGACAGTATAGTAAAAAATGAGGTACAAACTCCTGACAGTGGGGTACTAGAATGTGATAGTGGGGTACAGGGAGGAGTTGAGAAATCTGATAGTGAAGCACAAGGAGGGAAACAAGTGGATGAAGTAGAATGTGATGCACAAGAGAAGGTCAAAGGTGATGTGAAGGAACAAGTTGGAGAATGATTTAGATACAAAATGCCTGAAAAGTTTGATTGAGAAAAATCTGGAGTAGGCATATTAGTATTGAATGGAATATTATCGTAAAACTGCTCCTTTTTACCAAAGGTAATGCTAGGTTCTCTTAAACTAATTGACCCGTTATGACTGGCAACGCCCACTACTTCTGACACCGCTGTTTTGCAAAATTTATGGTCAGTTGTGACAAAAAGAAGAAAAAAAAAATAACAAAATGATTAGTTGGCGACCGTAACATAGAATGGTTAGTTGGCAACTATAACACTGTAACTACAGATTGAATTACCTGTAGTTACAATGTTTAAGTTTCCAAACAATCAAAAATACCTCACATACTTGACTTCCAATGTCAGAATTCAAAATTAACTTTATGTCTATTTGTATGATTTGATTGGTCTATCTAATTTTTTATCAAGGCCGCTGTCATAGGGCAGTGTGTAGTGCATGGGACTGGCAATCTTCAAATCATGGGATGGGTTCAATCCCTGGCGGCAGCAATATTTGTCTGTCACCAATGGATGGATAATCGTATACCTAAGTGGGTTAGCAGTTTGAGGCTAGGAAAGTATGTAGTGGTAGTACTGGTGTGAGAAAAACCAGGAGATCATTGTTAGGTGCTCCAGCTGCTGTGATATGACTGAAATACTGTCAAAAGTGGCATTAAACCCCATTCAATCAATAAAACCATTAATTTTTGATTGACAGCTACTGTCAATTTGTCAACTCTAGAAAATTAGCAATATGACGTTGATGATCAGTCTGAGGCAAGGCATAGAAGCTTGTAATGTAATATATAAGATAGGTTTCTTTAGGTTAACCATTACCAGATTAGCATTAGCACTTTACAAAGCGACAAAATTTAAGTCTGGTCCAATTTGAAAGAAGATGCAGCCAACATTTCAAAGTGTGCTAGAATAGGAAAATAAGTGCAATTAACCTAGGAAATATTGCAAGAGAAGGGCAAAATGCTTATTAAAAGTTTCTTCAAGGCTTAATAAAGTGGGATAGTGGCACAATCGGATAATTGCTGGCCCTGCCCATTGAGCTGCATATTGTAACTTGTAACAAAAAAGTGAAATGGTTGATTGGCAATCTTAACGTCATAACTACAGCTTGAATAAGTTATTGTTAGGATGAGTTAGTTGCCAAGCAAACGAAAACACTTTTAAAAATCTTTGTTCCAAACTATTGGTTTTAGGTTTACAATTTTCATTTTCCAGACATGCCAATATTTCCAATAAATTCCGGGACATTGGACTAAAATTTCAGGGATTTAAAGAATATTCCCTCGAAGTACCCCCCGTCCCCGGAAGAAGCTCCTATATACACACTTGCATACAGGGACGTACCCACACAAACAAGTGTTTCCATATCAGCACTTCAGCCAACCAATCGTAAAAATCTAGAAAGTAAATGAAATAAAGCTTGAGTAGTTTTCAATTTATTTTAAACTTACTTTTTCATAAACTTAAAGTTCTTTTTCAAGATTGGTGATTTTAATTTTAACAAAGATCACACTCATATCGGTTTTCTTTCAACACCAGCGTTTGTAGATGGAAAGTCACAGCCTGACATCAAAAAGATGTCGGGTCTTTCCATTCTACCCTACAGGAGCACAGGATCTTGACGTACATCAAAGAAGTTGACAAGAAAAACTCAAGAGGGTCACCCACGTGTTTCAGTTTTTTCCCAGAGTAGAAATTGTACACAAAACTTGGTCATTTGTTAATTGTTGACAATTTGCGATTTTTTATTCAAACTCTAATCTGGATTAATTTTCCACCCCTGAAGCAAGACTTTCCGTGTCTTTGTTGAATTTAATTTATGAACAAGCAATATTATCAAATCATCCTTTTCGTTTAATTTTTACCATAGCTCTAATTATCTGCATTCTGCGGATTTCACTTATTATTTGAATTCTATTGTTTGGTTACTCACTGTGAATGAAAACTCTAAGAAAATGAGAAACATGTATTAATATTGTTACTTTTCTTCTTTTTATGCCCCCAAAGGGAGGCATATAGTAATCGAACCCTATGTCCGACCGTCCGTCAGTCTGTCGGGCCACCCGGCCCGCTTTCGTGTCCCCTCTGTAACTTCTACATGCAATAGTGGATTTCAATATAACTTTGCACAAATGTTCACCACTATAAGACGACATGTCGCTAAAAAGACCCAGGTTCCTATCTCAAAGGTCAAGGTAACAATCTTGGCTCAAAGGTCAATAATCGGCTTTTTTTGCCGTGTCCGATCTGTAACTTCTATAATCATGCATGCAGGTACAAATTTCTTTCAAACAAATGTTCACCACCTTCAAACGACGTGTTGTGAAAAAGACCCAGGTTCCTATCTCAAAGGTCAAGGTCACAATCTGGGGTCAAGGGGCGCCCAGAATGGTTAAATTGCGTCCGGAATGGTTAAATTGTATTTACTCTCTTATTCTTCAATGGATTTCTAATTTGGGTGGACCACTTTACTTGACCTTGACCCAGTTACCTTGACCTTTGATCTACTTTTGACCTCAGAAAAATCCGTCCATAATGCATTTCTCGATTTCATTCTGTATTCATAGAAATTATTATATATATTAAGATTTCATTTATTAAAAACCCAGACGTATAGATCACAAATGCATGTGGTTATGTTTACAAAACAAATCAAAGTGCCACATGCTTGATCCTGTCCTTTGGGGGCATTTGTCACATGACTTTGACCAGCTCTTGTTTTTATAAAATTTACAAGCCCTTTTTCAATTGTGTGATGCCGCCATCATAGCGTAATTGGTAGCGCAGTTGGTAGCGTGTCGGACTGTCAATCTAGAGGTCCCAGGTTCAATCTCCGACGGCGGCACTCATCCTTTCCTACTTCATTTGTATTTGTCTCTCACCAATGGGTCAATAATCATAGACCTATGTGGGATAGCAGCTGGAGGCTAGGAAAGGATGTAGTGGTAGTACTGGTGTGAGACATATCAGGATTCCATTGTTAGGTGCTCCAGCCGCGGCGATAAAACTGAAAGATTGTTGAAAGCGGCGTGAAACCCATTCAAACTGATTCAAAAAGACCTGAGAATTTGTTCCTAGGAATCTCCTTTTTTCATAGAATAAACTACATATCACCGCAAGACCTCAGAATAACAGTATTCAGAGTTTAAAATTCGGTACTGTCCTGCATGATCAAAGACGAATGGCATGTCTGCATTTTCAGTGAATAGAATGATCATAGTATTGTTTAAACATACCTTTCATTGTTAATTTTATAGGCTTTTAATTGTAAAGATGATACAACGTAAATAAATACTGTTTCTAAATGTTGTTTTTATGGTATTGTTGATATCGTATAACCCTTTCCTGTTCAATCCTAAGTTTTTACATCCCTGTATTTTGGAAAAAGAAGAAATTGCTTGTTTCTACTAAGAAAATGAAAAAATTTAGAATTGCATTAACTTTAAATTGTCATCTGCAAGTCCTTTGATTTTTGGCCATTCTAAACTGTTGTCATCTGGTAATAGTTTAATGTAGGAATAACCTAGAACAATCGTCTAGAGCAACTTGTTATACCAAAGAAGCATATGAATGAGTGAATTACTCAATGAGACATTTTTCAATCGAGGTTAATATATTAACTGGCAACAAAATTTCGGACTGGTCCAAATTGAAATAAGTTGCAAGCAATTTCAAATTGCACTAAAATTGAAAATTTGTCTGGTAAAATTGAGATTTTTTTCACCTCATCGTTTTTCTTTTCAAATAATGTGATAAAGGATCACCAAGGATCATTTCTGTGAAATTCCACTGAGATTCAGCTTCAAGTTTGAGAGAAGATTGTCAAAGTACAAACTATGCACCATATCTGTAAATAAGTTCTGCCCATAAAAGCTATGATTTTAATCCGATAAAAATTCTTTGAAGAAGTCTGATAGACTGACACCCAAGGATAATTCTTGTGAAATTCAAATGAAACCAAGCCAGTAGTTTCTGAGGAGACTCAGATTTTATAAGTAACAGTTTATGGACTGAGGCAGAGAACACCATGATAAAAGCTCACTAGCATTCACCCAGTGGAGCTTGATTCAGGCAGCAGAGCTAATAAAGACAGGTCACCTTCACAGAAATATAATTTTTCAACTTCTGTCATTTTGATCTTGATAATATACAGTCAACATGGATTTAACATGATATAAAGGAAAACAAAAATTTGTTTTCAAATTAATTGAACACTTTTTAATAAGAATTAAATTCATACAAAATCTCTATTTGGTCATGTAAATGTATTGTATCTATACAGAAAATTATGGATGATCATTCACTGAAAGAGGAGAAAGCATTTTATCAAGCAAACTAAAGATAAGAACAGACATGGTATCCCATCAATCCCTGATTTTTATGTTCCTGTGATATTATACTTGAGAAAACATTGTGGAAAAGACTTGTGTGTAAATGGGTTCAATTGACCCGCCTAAAATGTTAGCAATGTAAATCCTCAATCATGAGGAATAAGTGGTACCAAACCATTTATTTATAGTGTCCAATGAAAATTTTAACTCCAGACTTGTAATAAAGTAGTCATGATCATCTGTCTGAAAAACAAATACAACAACCTTAACCCTTTCCTGTTTTTGTTGTTGAAATTTTAGACTGGTCCAAAATGAAGGAAGTTGCAGGTGACAATTTCAAGTTGATGAAATTTTAAATATCTTTGTTTGTGGGGGCAGAAAACATTGTGGATAATGAAGAAATTGCGTGTCACAAGCAATTTCTTCATTATCTACAAAGCTTTCTCACGTTTGTTTCTCATAAAAATCTTAAGACTTGAAAAATCTTGATAAAAATTTATGTCCTTTACCCATGACAGCTCATATAGTATCACAAAAACAGTCCTTAGAAAAAAGAAACGATGCAAATACTACAATTTGCTTACGTAAATGTTTTCATAATCAACAGAAGAAATATTCTTCATACTTCAGAGCAGAATGCATTAAATTTTGTGTTTTTACAAACAAAATTTTGAGAATTTTTTTTTAACCCATTATATGACGACAAAATTTTAGTTTTGACAAATTCAAAGAAGCTGCAGACGATTTTAGACATCTCTGTAATTTGGGTTTGAAAACATTTTGGATAAGAAAGAAATTACTTGTGAAAAGCTTGTAACAAGCAATATCTTCATTTTCATCAATGTTTTCCAAAGTATTTACTTGAAGGGCGTCCAACAGCATCATTGTGTGGGAATAGGTTAATATCAGCAGTGTAGTGAAGTCAAGTAATAATTGGTTTTATGATATGACCTATGACCCGGGAGTCAAATAAACCAGTTTAATATTTTTTATATTACACAGGTGAAATTACCGGTACACTTGTGTAATAATGCAAATGAATTCGAAGCCTAAGGTAAAGTCTTTTTGCTACTGCTTAATGATTTCATAATGCATATAATGAAGTCATTTTACGAACAGCGTTGTATGTTTTGTGGAATATCATGTACCAATTTCAGTTATTTATTGCAAAAATTAAGGTCATATGAATAGAATATCAAAATTGTGTTAATAAAATTCTGAGTTTATTAAACTCGTCATCTCAAACCGATAAAAGTTTGGTAGGGCCTCTTTTATATCTGTTTAAGATTGATTCATTTAATAAATTCTTCGTTTCATGATTGCTCATTTAATATCCTCTATTTCTATGTAAATTGCTACTCACTTGTTTCATGTTGGCCTCTATTTTCCCTCTCTCATCTCTATATGACATCACTAAGACATCTTGGTTGGTGTAATCAAAACTCAAATCTGTGTTAAGCAAAACATGCATTAGATGGTTCTCATTTTAACCCACTACCAGACAGCAAATTTTAGACTAGTCAAAATTGAAAGGAGTTGCAGACAACAATTTGAAGTTTATATTTTTTTCAACTTTCCAGATAAACATTGTGGAAAATGAAGATTTCATATTGAAGAAAGTGCTAGCTGATTGATAAGAAATTGCTTGTAACAGCGTTCAGTCAGGCTCAATCTACAGAGGGAATAATGAAGAATCAGATCAACACTGACTGATCAAAGTCTTTACTTTTCACACATGTGTAATGGTTTGAAAAGACACATACAGGCTCAAATAATAAATTATAGATACTTACTGTCTTCCAATCTTTGTCCATTTATCCTTGTAGGTGAGCTGTTAAAAATAGAAAAAAAAGGCGTCAGGATTTACAAAGAATTGGAATGAATTGAAATACTTAACCCTTTCCTGTTTTTCAGAATTTTGGTCTTATCCAATTTGAAAGAACTTGCAAAAAATATTTAATACTTTCCCACACAATGACGCTTTTGGACCCCTCCCCCAAAAGAAAACTCCTTTGGAAAGCATTGTGGAAAATGAAGAATTGCTTGTATCAAGCAATTTCTTCATTATCCACAATATTTTCTATTTAGAAAATACAAAGATTTCTAAAATTTAATGACTAAAAAGATTTTGTCTGCAACTTTTCTGAATTTGGACCAGTCTAAAATTTTGTAGTCTGGTAAAAGGTTTAAAGTGAGTGCAATTTGAAAAGTGACCAACCTACATGGATCCTACCTATTGGATTCTCCATGTCTGTCTTGTCGATTTGCAGACTTTTTATTTCCTTACTCTAGAACTAATTAACCTACAATATTGAAACTTCATACAGTTGTTGCAAATAATACAAGTAACTGCCATATTTTTTTTTGTCATTTAGTTAGAGGTCAAGGTCACAAGTACACAGTGATTAGAAATCATATCTGTACTCTGACTTATCAGCCATTTGACCTAGGACCTTGAAACTTTATATAAATGTTAACCATGACTGAAGAACATGCCCTTATTTTTTCTTACTACCTACTTTATAGGTAGGGGTATTATCAACTAATTAACCTACAATATTGAAACTTCATACTTGCAAATAATACAAGTAACTGCCATATTTTTTTGTCATTTAGTTAGAGGTCAAGGTCACAAGTACACAGTGATTAGAAATCATATCTGTACTCTGACTTATCAGCCATTTGACCTAGGACCTTGAAACTTTATACAAATGTTAACCATGACTGAAGAACATGCCCTTATTTTTTCTTACTACCTACTATATAGGTAGGGGTATTATCAACTAATTAACCTACAATATTGAAACTTCATACAGTTGTTGCAAATAATACAAGTAACTGCCATATTTTTTTGTCATTTAGTTAGAGGTCAAGGTCACAAGTACACAGTGATTAGAAATCATATCTGTACTCTGACTTATCAGCCATTTGACCTAGGACCTTGAAACTTTATACAAATGTTAACCATGACTGAAGAACATGCCCTTATTTTTTCTTACTACCTACTATATAGGTATGGGTATTATCAACATTCTTTACTATCCTAAAACACAAACATTTTATAAAATTTTGTAATGGGTTAAACACCTTGAAATCTCGTGGAAAAAGTAGGCCTATAATGCACATGGATACTTCAAAATGACAGAGGACCAGAGAATCAAGCTAATGTAAAAGTTTTTCCTTTTCCCATTTGATGTCTCCTGAAATGTGATTAACCCTTTCCTGTTTTTGTAAATTTAAGACTAGTCCAAATTGAAAGAGGTTGCAGATGACAATGAAAACTTGATGCCATTTGAAATGAAACCATCCTATGTGGTAGAAAATATTGTGGAAAAAGGAGAAATTCTTTTTCCACATGTTTTCTGGAGTATAAAATCAAAGGAACGTAAAATCCCGTATTTGAACGGGAAAGGGTTAAATGACCGAAAATCTCCCTTAATCCATTCCCACACATCCTGCCTTTATCCCCCCCCCTTGAAAAAACTCTCAAAAATATTGTGAAAAATGAAGAAATTGTTAGTTAGAAGCAATTTCTTTATTATCAACAATGTTTACTAACCCTCAAAAACACAGAGTTTAAAATTTCATCAACTAAAAATTCTTTCCTGCAACTTCTTTGAAATTTGACCATTCTGTCTGGATGTCTGGTAATGAGTTTTATCTATACCAGAGGAATGAAGTATATACAACATTGGCAGTCATCATTTATGCTGTATAAGAAATAATGCTCTGTTTTACCTTATGCACCAAAATTTTTCATTTCTTTCATCCAAAACTGTGACATCCAACCAAACGACATCCTGTAAAATAATTTAATCCTAACCTTTGTCATGCTGAACCCGAATATTCATGTTTTGGCAGGAGGTATAGACAAAGATAAGACTATACATATGCAATCTGATATCAGTCTACACCACCTGCTTGTATCATTAAGCTACATTTGTTTCAGAAATTAATTTTCCTACAAAATAAATGCTTTCTACAAAGGCTTCCATTGCTTTCAGTCCTTTGATTTAAAGATATTCTTGGAAACTTATTTTATTCAGGTTAAGTAGTATTCATGACAAAGGCTTCCATTGTTTCGACCTTTATTTCTTGGAAAGATATTGTTGCTTGATATTGGATTCATTCTGTAACAAGAAACATAGTTTGCAAATTAATTTGAAGTGAATTAGACAAAGGACTATACCCCAAGCACACACCCGAGGTGAAATCTTGATTGTCTGAAAGGCACATTTTAACCAAAATAAACAACATTTTAACAAACTCCCACACAATGATACTTAACCCTCAAGAAAAACAACTGGGAAAACAGTGGAAAATGAAGAAAATGCTTGCAATAAGCAATTTCTTCCTTTTCCAATATTTTTTTCTAACCCAGAAAATGGAAAAAAAACTTATGATTCTTGTCTGCAAGTCCTTTCAACTGGGACAAGTCATTTGGTCGTCTGGTAATTGTTTAAGACTTGTTAGCACTCTGAAAACCAAACTAATTGTAAAAAGTGTTATTTTGATCAAATGCTAGCTTTTACTCTTGTTCAGAATAAAAAATGGCATCAGGTTTCAATTTTACGCCATATTTCATGCATCATTCAAACAATCTAAAAGTCTTGAATTGTAAAGATTTCCTAAAAGATATGTATGTTATGATGACAAATTTACTCAGCCCAACATGAGAAAGTACATGCATTTGATTTTTTTACATTGAGAATAATATTAATACAAGACCAAGTAGGAAATAATAATAAAATAAACTGATAGTTTGATCTCTTTTTCTAAATTAACTTCTTTATCTATTCAGCACCACATAATCCTGCATTTTTAAGCAACATGGAGAAAAGATTGGGGGATAAGAAGAAATTGTTTATAACAAGCCCTTGGAACTGGTCTAAAATTGAATTGTCTGGAACCAGGTATACCATTGTCATGCTGAATAAAATCCTCTTTGAAATTGCATAATATTGATATCTCTCATGTTTTCTGACTGTGCAAATTTGGGAGGAATAGTTCAAAATAAATCATGCAGTAATTAATTCTTAACCCTTGTCATGCTGAATAAAATCCTTTTAGAACTGTATGAAAATAAAAGGGCTGAAAGCACTGGTAGTACTATTTGTTCAGTTGTCATTAATTCTTTTGAGAATTTATTTCATAAACAACCCTGGTTTCATAAGGACAGACAGGAGGTGTAGACTAAGATCAGACTGCACTTATGTGGAGTCTGATCTTTGTCTATAACTCCTGCTAAACCAGAATATTCAGGGTTTAGTATGATAAGGGTTAAGTTACAGACCAAACAATTCAGAAATTAAAACTCACTGGGACAATTCCTCGAAATGCATCAGTTTTCCATGGAAACTCAAGTTTTTTCTGCAAAATTACTTGGTCTACTTCAAAATCTCTTCTTATTAATGGAAAAACAGCAAACCCTGAAACTGTAAATTTACAGAATCCACTACCACACAATCCTTCATTTTTACACACTGAAGAAAAATAAGTTTGAAAAACATTGTGAGAAAAACATGTTCATGGAGTGAAATTTAAGAGTTATATGAAACCTCAAAATGCTACCGTACTTATCCACAACTGTACAGAATTTGCTGACCACCAGCCAATAAGTCATGTCCAAATATGAGCTTTCTAACAACAAAAGAAGAAAGTTCATTTTAAATAATACATATTCATAACTGGTAGTGGACACCAATATAGATATTCAAGTTATAGTGAGTGATCAAAGGTCAATTCTGTCTATACCTGTATAGATAAAATTGACCTTTGATTACCCACTAAAACTCATACAACTATAGCAGGTGATGAGGTAAACACCAATGTTTGTCCAAAGGTGAACAGAAATACCGGACCAACTCAAATTGTTATGGTTACTGTGCTAGTAATTGTAACAAGAATTTTCCAATGTCTCATGTTTGCTACCCTAAATGGTAGTAATGTTTTAACCAGTTCCCACACAATACCACTTATTTACGCCCCTCTAGAAAAGTCTTGAGGAAAAGATGGTTAAAAATGGAGAAATTTGCTACATTGTTTTCCATCCAAAAAGATAAACATTTTTAGAATTCCATTAACTTAATATTGTTGATTGCAACTTCTTTTTTTTGGACCAGTCTAAAGTTTTGTCATCTGGTAAAATGTTAATCCACCCCTAGTAATCATTAGTTCTTGTTCTTGGAAAAAGTAAACAATGACATCTCCAACAATGAGCAAATGATATATCTTTAATGCTTTCCGATGGATTATCCAGATTTCTTGGTAGATCATGACCTGATAGTTTCACAGAAACTAATATTGATTTCCTCTTAAAGTTTCGGTAGATATAGCCTGTGTTCATTCATCGCATTCTACTGAACATTGTCTATGTTGGACAGACCAGAGACACTGATGTCATCATCATGTTACATTTTGATTCAAGTGTGAACATTGATTTTTAAAAGGAATTTACACACACACACACACACACCCAAGATAATAGTCTGTACATTTTTTTCATTAAAGGAATAGAATAATTGTTTGTTTTTCATTTAACATCGATTTATCTTTCATTTCATGAACAACTTAAGCATATTTTAAACTGTAGCTCTGTAATTCATGAAAATAAAGCTATTGTTGTTCACTTAATGAAAGATAAATCGATCTTACACTGAAACAATTAATCCCTATACAAAGAGAACACAGACTATAATTTAAAGTATGTTTGATTCTGTATTTTGACATGAACCAGAAAAATGATTGAGAAACATTTTACCCAAGGACCAATTGCTTGTGTCAAGCAATTCCTCCTTTTGACACAATGTTTTCAACCATTCATGGCTCTCACAAAATTTAATGTACTTTGACATGTTACGTACTTCTTGTGTCTGATAACTGTTTACAATATTGGGTACAAAAGTTGAAACTAAAACTGCAGAGTGGCATAAATACATCAGAAATGGATTGTCAAACAAATATATAAATGTACAGTCATGACGTATTACTCCGGACACTTGGGTTCCCTGTGGTATTGTACAGATAAAGCATATTTTCGGATAAGCAATTTTGTATGAATATCCGACCTCATGTGCTTTTGTATTATAGCCCAGGTTAAAAAACCTGTAAAAAAGATAATGATAGTATTCGTCAATTAGGACAGTTTTACATTTTTGGTTAATACAATACTACTAAATCTGAAAATGATTAAAAACCATGGTTCATTATTGCATTAGATTTGAAAAGTATACCTATCTGCTGTGTGAAAAAACAAATTCATTCTATCTGTAAATTATATCAGCTGTTTAAATCATAGATAATGACAGGGTAAAAATTCTCACGTGGTAAGCATCTTGCACATATCAACTCTGGAAACTCTCACAAAAATAGCCCAACATCTGGTGGCGACGCCTTTGATCATCTTTCCTCCCCGGAGTAAAATAAACTGCACCAAAATCGTTTACTCATATAACTTAAGATATTCATTTGTTTTGGACAAAAAAAGTCTGGGATTAATTTTTCGGTGTCAGGTAACGCTCTTTTATTTCCCTAAAAAGAGCAGTTTTTTCAACCGATAAACTTTCGAGATTGGGATTTTGACTTATTGGTGACAAATTGGATGGATTTTTTAAACAAAATATCAAAGCCCTACACCTAATTATTTTGGATAAGATTTTTTAAAGATTTTCTCCTGTAATCCTAGGTTTATTGAAGATCCTACCATTTAGAGCTAATTTCCAGAGTACAGAAATTCTTTGAAGTATTTTGGTACGGGTCAATAGATGATGATTTATACCAACTATCAAAGCTCTATGCCTAATGGTTAAGAAGGAGAAGATTTTCAAAGATATTCTTCTGTAATCCTTTCTAAAATCTTGGATTGCACAGAAAATGGCTTATTTTCAGAATACAGTAATTCTACAAAGTATTTTGGTAAAGGGTCATTAGGTTATGATACACGCCAAGTATTATAGCTCTTTGCCTTATTGTTTGGGAGAAAAAGATTTTCAAAGATTTCCTTCTTTATTAGTATGCAAAATCAGGGATCACACAGAAACGGCTAATTTTCAGAATACAGCTATTCTTTGAACTATTTTGGTAGAGGGTCAAAAGATATTGATGCAAACAAAATATTAAAGTTTTAGGTCTTATGGTTTGGTAGAAGAAGATGTTCAAAGATATCCTTCTCTGATTCTATGTAAAATCCGGGATCAGAGAGAAAAGGACTAATTTTCAGAATATGGTAATTCTTTGAAGTATTTTGGTAGAGGTTCAATAAATATTGATACATATAAAACATTAAAGCTCTAGGCCTTATGGTTTGGGAGAAGATTTTTTTAAGGATTTCCTTCTTTACTTCTATGCATATCAGGGATCACACAAAAAAGGGCTAATTTTCAAGATACGGTAATTCTTTGAAGTATTTTGGTAGAGGGTCAATAGATGATGATTTATACCAAATATCAAAGCTCTAGGCCAAATGGTTTGGCAGGAGATGATTTTTTAAGTTTTTTCACTTGGTTGCCATGGTAACCAAAGTTCTTCAAGGATTTCAATTATTTGAAGAATTTTGAAAGAGCATGACCTAAGTATCATTTCTGTGAAGTTTGGTTGAAATTCCATGGTTAGTTTAGGCGGAGAAGATTTTTTGTAACTACAGACGGATGGACAGACTCCGAACGATGACTGATCACAATAGCTCACCCAGAGCACTTCGTTCTCAGGTGAACTAATAAAGGATAATTTGAATGAACAGTACAATAGGCATTGACACACTTGTCAGGTCGTCCCCTAGACAGGTGTCCCAGGTATAAGGTGTCAATGTCTGCTATCAACTCTGAACAGACGACAACTTTGTTTATTCACACATGTCAATAGTCCAATCAAAACAATAGGTTTGGATGGGTTTTATCCGGATAACTGAATCATGTTTATTCTGATATTTGATATTTTGTTCCTAAACATTTCTGTCTTGCTCTGAAACGCAAATTCCCGGATTATAAGGTACAATTTGTGAACAAAAAATCCATTCCCATCACAATATTTCCAGATTGCGAATAATCCTATCTAACGACGACCGTATAAACACATCCCTACTGTATATAAATTTCAATTTTTATGCTAAATTGCAAAGGGATGTTAAAAATGATTTCCAAAGGTTTAAAAAACCTTTATGCTGTGTGCATAAAAAACAATGCAATTATAAGGTAATTTGCTAGGTAAAGGACTGATTATTCCAAAATAAGTGATTAAAATTATATTTGTAAACCACACATCATAGACATTAATTGTGGTAAGTTTCAGTTAAATCCTATTGAATATGTGGGAGAAGTTGCACATAGAACATTGCTAACAAACGGATGGACAACTAGGTCATAAGATGATATGACGTTTGGGGTGTAAAAAAAGAGAAATGGCTTGAACAAGATTTTTTCATTTACCACAAATTTTACAAATTATGCACATCACACCATTTCTTCAGTGTCAAAAGTGGAAAGGTAATAGATTAACGTACAATGGAAAACTTTGCCTTACCTATATTCTCTTTCTTACAAAACAAATTAGTAAACTGTTGACTCCATATTGAATTTCTTAAGGTGCGGATTTCTACCGTACACTGATACCCTATTAAACCTGGAAAATTACATGAGAAATTCAACCTGTTAATCTTAATTTCTTATTTCAAAATAAATCTTAAATAATTGTTTCAAGTCAAACACTGAAGGAAAAGGAGATGGGGTAAAAATTACCCTATCATATACTTATTTTCCAATTTACACTCATTCAAAAACGTTGTTAACCCATTCCAACACAGCAAAATTTTAGACTGGTCCAAATTGAAAGAAGCTGCAGACGACAATTTCAAGTTGATGGAATTTTGAATTTTTTTGTCTTTTTGGATAGAAAACATTGTGGATAATGAAGAAATTGCTTGATACAAGCAATTTCTTCATTTTCCACAATGTTTTCCAAAGCTTTTTTCTTGAGGGGCGTAAAAAGGAGGGATTGAGTTGGAATGGGTTAAACCATGCCCACACAATGACACTTGTTACAAGCAATCTCTTCATTATGCACAACATTTTCTACCCCAAAAGATAAACATTTGTAAAATTACAAACTAAACATTGTCGCCTGGAACAACTTTAAATTCAAACCAGTCTTAAATGTTGTTGTCTTGTAATGAAATAATAGATTCTTTCAATTCAGATTGATTGATAGATTGAATGGGTTTAACGCCACTTTTAACAGTATTTCAGTTATATTGCGTAGGCTCGAGCACCTAACAATGAGTTCCTGGTATTTCTCACACCAGTACTACCACTACATCCTTTCCTAGCCCCCAGCTGCTATTTCACTTAGGTTTACGATTATCCATCCATTGGTGAGAGACAAATGTCAGAAAGAATATGTGCTGCCGCCAGGGATCGAGCCCATGTCGTCCAATTGTTGAAGATTAGGAGTCTGACGCACTACTGACTGTGCTATGATGGCGGCTCCTTTCAATTCAGACCAGTAAAACATCAAGCAATCTGGTTAAGAATTGCATTCCTGTGATAATGCAGGGAAAATGTTACAAGTTAATTCTTTAGAATGCATCATTTTCAGAATAGATAAAATCTTTTCATGTTCATGTACTACGAAAACAAATCTCTTTGGCTATAGAAGAATAATTCTACAGCTATAAATGTAAATATGATGATTTTAGCTCCTAATAAACGCTAACAGATACTTAAGTCTAGTCTAAATCAAAGAAGTCACAGCCGACATCTCAAGGTGGTAATCGATTCAACTTTACGGTTGATGGACTGCTGGCCCTGCCCACTGAGCTCCGACAGGAAGTTCCATTTAGTTATCAAGATTAATGGGGTTATCCTCGACATATTTTGGTAGGTCTGTTGTTGACCGAAACATTGTAACTATAGCTTGGATAAGCCCGAGTTATGACCTTTAAGTCCCCAAACCAACAAAGAAGCCTCACATAAATGTTGGCCAACATCAAAGTTAAAAGCTTACTGCCAGTCTAAATGAACGGTTTGATTGGTTGAATGATTCTCTGATTGACAGATGTGTTCCATCAATATGCATGAAACATTTACCGTAATTAGTTGTGATGTCATCAGGTATAACTTTATGTGTTCCCATGTCAAACTGCCTGTAATAGAAATAAAAATTTGTTATTACTGATATTGCTGACATTCATTAACCCATTCCCAAAATGACAAATATTTAGACTGGTCCAAATTGAAAAGCATTTAAATTCAAATTCTTGCCCTTTTGGATAAAAAAATGTGGGAAATGAAGAAAGTGCTTGTTACAAGGAATTTCTTCATTTACCATAGTGTTTTTTTGAGCTCTCTTTTAGGGGTGTCAAAAACAACATTATGTGGGAATGGGCTTAATATTTAACTCTATGTTACATCATATAAGATTTGATGATAACCAGTATTTTGCTCTTTTCTCTCAATATTTTCTATGATTTCTGCTAAAAATCATTAGACAGATTGCAGCTGTCTATCAAAATATTGTTCGTCCAATCAAATCATTCATTCCGACCGTGAGTAAACTTTGAACACACTGGCCATCATTTATGTTGAGCATTTTTGTTTGCTTTGCAATTCAAACATTGTAACTACAGCTTATTCAATTATGTTGCCAACCATTTTACATTTTCACTATATGTTACGGGCCATAAACTTTGTAACAAAAGGTAAAACAATGGTTTGTAACCTAGACCACGTAAATTCATCTTGAATAAGCTGTAGATACAATGTCCAAATGGCTATTGATCAGTCTAAATGAATGATTTAATTGGTCATTCAGTTTTTGTTGACAGGTAAAATATGTCACTTTGACTTACTCATTAACTGTTCCATGCAGACATCTAGCTACTATCATGTTGTTGTGTAATCCTAGACAGATAAAGGCTAGACCCCCATCACCCTGAAATCAAAAACAAATGAAAACACCCATTACTAGACAACAACATTTTAGATTAGTACAAATTGAAAGCAGTTACAGACAATAATTTAAGTGTAAAATCATTAAATAAATCTTCGTAATTGAGGTAGAAAAACATTGTTGGGAAATGAAGAAATTGCTTGTTATGACTATGATTAGGTGCTCCAGCCACCACAATAAAAGTAAAAAAGTTAAGCATTATTGAATAAATCAAATCAACCAATCAAAGTTTTCACATACAGAATACAACAACAATAAAACTTTTACTCAGACTATAGAAAACAGTTGGATTTACATGTATTTGCAACAATTGTTTTCCTTATCATCTTTTCAGAACAAAGTACCTTCCATGTAGCTATGAGTAAGCCTGATGGTAATGCAGACAAGTTCACCATGTCGTCTGTTCCTATTGGTTTTGTTGTCTGGATCCATTTATTCCAATCAAAATCCATACATAACAGTAAGGACTTCTGGTATGGGCTGAAAAAGAATAACACTGTTAAACCATTCCCACAGTGACGCTTTTTGACAACCCTCTAGAAAAAACAATTTGGAAAAAATTGTGTAGAATAAAGAAATTTCTTCATTTTCCACAATGTTTCCTAGCCAAAAAGTTTAAAAATATAGAATTTAATGAATTTGAAAATGTAAGTCTGCAACACCTTTAAATTTGTACCAGTCTAACATTCGTCGTCTGGTAATGGGTTAAGCATGGTAGAATTTAACCCTTTCCGGTATTATACCTTCTTTTTATTTTTTGCGCTGATGACTCAGTTACAATAGTTGGCAACTACAGTACTGTCGTCTGAGAAGACCTCTTTTCCCAGGGGACAACTAAAAATTCGATAAAAAGACAAAAAAACTTATTAGGGGATTCAACCAATCAGCAAAAGTGTCAATGGCACGCATCCAACAATAGCTTTCTATCTGCTAAAGCTGGATTTACAATTTTTTATTATTATAAGTTTACTTATGTAACAAAATCAGATAAAGGGCATAACTATAGACGGATACTTTGAGTTATTAGGTAGAGCATAAATCAGCCCAAACAACTGATTTCTTAGGATCTCTTTCATCTTATGTGACATTAAATATGACACCTTAAAATGACGTCTGCAAACTTCTTTCAATTTGGACCAATCTAAAATTTTGTCTTCTGTTAATTGTGTTAATCACATTCTGAAAATCAGTGCGAGGATTGATTCAGAAACAGAGAGAAACAACAAAAGTATGTTTTAGACATTAATTCAATATTTGTCAGTTGACCTTCATATGTGACCTTGGCCTTGAACCTAAGAGACAAACTTTTGCAATGGCATGGATACAAAACATGGACAACTCTATGTGCTGGAAATGATTCATCAAATTTTAATGTCTTGTAATGAGTTTAAGATTGTCCCACAATTACCGTGAAAATTTTGGGGTTATTTGATTGGTAACTGGATTGGAAAAAAGTTGTAAACATTTAGCATCATCCTAACACGAAGTCTGTCAATGACATGTGATAAGTACTGTATTTTCAATATCCAAATAAATAAAAAAGTTTTGCTCAGGCAGAATGAGGACACAAGCACAAAGTAAGACCCATACATGGAACAAGGGTGTGAGAAATTACATAATTTTAGTCTTTATGAGACATTTCTAAACATTTCACATGTGCTTGTAGCACACACAGTCTGAAAAGCCACACTGTGCATGTAGAGTATTTACTGATTGTCTACAGAAACTTGGAGTAAGTAGCTGTATAGAGAGTGCATAGTGTAGACTCAGATCAGACTGTGTAGATACACTGGCTGATCTTGGGCTATGAGTCCTCATGCCATTGCTTGGAAATTTTATACACAAGCTCCTAATTATAAATCAAACTAGAGTTGTTGCAAAGCAGTCTTGTACCTACACCAGCTTTTTGTCACTCAAGTAGCAAAGTTGACCTTTGTTACCTTTGTTACAAATAGGTTCCTTGGGTCTTGGATAATATTCGTACAAAGTTTAAAATACTAGGTTAGATGGTTAATGTTAGAGCATAGAAATGGTTTTCAATCAAAGTTCATTTATGACCTTCGTTCTTCAACCTATTTGACCCTAAAATAATAGGGCACTTTCTTTGATCATTGACAAGAATTGTATGAACTTTCATCGTTTAAGGTCATTTGGTTCTAGATTTTGAGCAAGGAAACAAAAAGTCTTTGGATGGACAAACATACAAATTGATGGACAGACAGACATGGTGAAACCAATATACCCCCCTCTATGCTTTGTAGGTGGGTGGTTTAATAAAAATGTCCTAACAACAAGGGTAGGCATAAAAAGAATTTAATATTTTTCATTACTGACCTGTGTTTTATTGCAATTCCTGACGGTAGAAAAAACAGTGGATTGACAGCATACACTTTCACCTTCTTCATTGACCTCAGTACAGGAAGGTCAAGATCATACCATCGTATACAGGTTGACATAGAGTGATGGAAAACATCTTTACTTCTGAGTGAATGTTCCTTATCATCACGGTCAATAAAACAAAGTTGGAAATAAATACCTCCCACTCTGAAAGTTATAATCATTATAAGCTTTTTGACGTAATTATCCTCAAAGTTTTCTACCCCAAAAGACCAAGATTTTTAAATTCAATCAACTAAAAATTGTTGTCTGCAACTTCTTTGGAATTGGACCAGTCTAAAATTTTGTTGTGTGGTAATGGGTTGACCCATTACCAGATCACAAGATTTTACACTTGTCCAAATTTGAAAGAAGTTGCAGAAAACATTTCAAAGAAGATGAAAACTGAATAATTCTGAGTGTAACATGACTTATAGCTTGAAAAATATTAAGAGTATAGGATGGTAGGATTATTGCTGATGTCACTTTCTGTCCATTTCTTTAGTCGGTTATGGGCAGATCTCCCCATTACTATATTGAAAGGTCACACTGCCAACTTCATTCAATTTTCTGTTCTACTAGTATTGTCTGCATATACATTTTATTTCAAATTTACAAAATATGACTTTGACATATGACACCACAAAACAGGAAAAAAAACATGTAAAATATTATAACCTAAACACTTGCCTATAATTCAAAAGATATGGTCAGTGCAAGAATTTTTGGACAAAATGACAGAGTGAAACTTTATTACATACTATTTTCACTGTTTATGTGTGCAAAAAACAAACATTCTTAAATACTGCTAGGCAATGGATATCCCCTACTAGTCATAAAAGTATTTATTCTTTGTATCAATGTCAACCATCTGTAATTTCATAAAAAAATCAATGGAACAAGACACAAATTTTATGTGTAACTTATGATTTGTGAACTCACATAACAAAAGTAAGGTCAATATTGAGAATGATATAGAAATTTTTTAGATAATCTGTAGTTAAGATGCACAGGTAACCAAACCAACAAAAAAGGTTAACAAAAGTGATGGTAAATGTCAGAGTTGAAAGCTTAGGTCTGGGCAGAATAAATGATTTGACTGGCCAGTTGATTCCTTGATTGACAGCCACCATTGGTCAAATACCTGAACGGACAGATGGCTGGAAAGATAGTCCCCTTTGGCTTTGGGAGAACAAATAAACTACAAAACTAAATGTAAAACTTACTTCAGTGCTTTATCAGTGTCCCTTGGAAGGCCAGTAAAAGGACTTATCCGGGATAGAAACTGTCCAACTTTCTTATTTCTCCTTGTTTTACAGCTGGAAATGAAACAAGAGATGAAACAAGATATTTTAGTGAAACAATACTCAATAAACCCATTTCCACACAGTGAGGCTTTTTAAAGCCCCTCAAGGAAAACGATTGGGAAAACATTGTGAAAAAATGAGAAAATTACTTGTAACAAGCAATTTCTTCAATTCACACAATGCTTTCTATCCAGAAAGTTGAGAAAATATAAACCTTCATAAACTTTTAATTGATGTCTGCAAATCTTTTCAATTTGGACAAGTCTAAACTTTTGTCATCTGATAATGAGTTGAAAGAAGTTGCAGAAGACAATTTGAAATCAATGAATTTTTTGGACAGAAAACACTGTGGATAATGAAGAAATTGCTTGTTACACCATGATTTCAAGAGCCTTTTGGCGTTTTTTTAGCGGAAAAACCGGTATTTCATATTGATCAACCGGAAACAAGTTCTCACACATTTCTGTTCAATTCCACACATGCTTATAAACTTGAAGTGAAAATCTATGTGATCGCCTCCATCTTGTTTCATTGCTGATGAAGAAAATAACTTACTTGCTGAATGCCAACAGCCTCCTTTTAGTCATGAATATCCAGGAAAATGGTTTAAAACTTTGACTTAATATATCCATGGTAAATTGTCTAATGAACCGTCAAAATGAGAGAAATAATTTCCTCAAGACAGAATCTAGGTTAGTGGTTAGTGGTGTTAGGGAATACATGTAAACTGTCTGTTAGTGTTTTGACCTGGCAGGGCCAAGCAAATTTACACCCTGTATACACAGTATATGTAATAAGTTACAACCCTGTTATAGTCGTGATTTAAGCGCCTATTTAACCCCATCAAATGAAACACCTTTTACCTCTCGAATTCAACTAAATCTTTGAAACAGACATGCAGTACTTCAATTGTGATAATAATATGCTCAATGAAAAAGAATTGAATGTTAGCTTAGATTTCTTTAACTTTTATCATCTAACCTTTGATCAACCACAAATTTTCGCGCTCTTAACCCTTGTCATGCTGTATAAATTACCTTCCTGAATTGCTGTAAAATCCAAGCGCTGAAAGCACTGATAGAACTTGTTGTTCAAAAATCAATATTTCTTTTTTGAAATCAATTTCATGTTCATAAACAGCTCTGGCAAGAAAAGTATAAGCAGGAGGTGTAGACCAAGATCAGACTGCACTTATGTGCAGGCTGATCTTTGTCTACAATTCCTGCCAAAACCGGAATGTTTCGGGTTCAGCATGACAAGGGTTAAGAAGAAAACATTGCGATTAAATGAAAATAGCCATTTCGATAAATAGTAAGGGGTCATGATTAATTGAATGGGGTTTACCACAACTTTTAATAGTATTTCAGTTATATTGGGAAGGCTTGAGTTCCTAACCATGGCTTCCTGGTAATTCAAACACCAGTACTACCACTATATCCTTATCGAGCCTCCAGCTGCTCCTCCTACTTAGGTGTATGATTTACTTACTCATATTGATGAAACATCTTCGAATTATTGAGCGTGGTTACTGATAAACCAGCGAAACCGCTCTCAGGACTTTCAGTCCTTTGATTTTCTTAAGGGGTATAAAAAGGATGGATTGTGTTGGGAATGGATTATAGAGTATTTAGATTACAAAATAAAGGTCATTTGGGTTAAAATACACTGTCACAAGATCTGTCCGTATATCTCTTGGTTTAACCATTCCTGTTCAATTCTTTGTTTCTACATCCCTGTGATTCTATCTTTGAGAAACTATTGTGGAAAAGAAGAAATTGCTTGTAATAAGCAATTTATTCTTTTTCCACAATATTTTGTAACCTACTAAATAGTTATTTTTCAAATCAAATCCACTGCAAATTTTCGTTTTCAACACCTTTGAATTAGGACAGGGTAAAATGTTTAAAAACATTAAAGAGTTAAGATACTTGATATTTAAAGTAGGTCAAAGCAAAGGCCAAGGTTACTCGATGTCATGATGCATGAATAAGATGAAGTATGAAGGTACTAGCATACCCAACCTGGTACTACAATAGCTCCATCAAAACATTTGTTCCGGCGAGCCAAAAATGGAAAGTTTTTTTTAACAAGCCATTTCTTATTTTCATACAATATTTCCCAAAGCCTTCAGTGAATCAAAATGCAGAATTGTGTGGGAACTGGTCGAGGCATTAAACATCACTTACCTTTGTATACACAGAGCTTTGTAGTATGTTGATTTATCTACACTTCTATTACTAGCCTTGAGATTCAACCTTCCAAATTGTTCATATATCTTGTTCCACAATAAACTGAAATTGGAAATGATTCATATACCTTTTTTCCATATGTGCACATTAAACTAAAATATGATCAAAATATTTTTGGTTTTATGTATGATATTTCACATTTTCACATCAAGGATTAGTTGTGATACTGTTCTAAGTGTCTAAACATTGAATGGGTACTTACAACCGTATTGCAATAACCCTTGATATGTATTACATTGTAATTGATTTCTAATTTTACTGAGGTAAGTTCTTTCTCTTTGCAATTTAACCCATTCCCATGTCATCCTGCTTTCTTACACCCCCTAAGAAAAAAGCTATAGAAAATAATTTCTTTTTCCACAATTTTTTTGCCCAGAATTCATCAATTTGAAAGTTTTTCTTAACTCATTACAAGCTGTCAAATTGTCAGACTGATCCAAATTGAAAAGAGTTGTAGACGACAATTTAAAGTTTTTGAAATTTTAGATTTTTACAATTTCTAGAAAGAAAACATTGTGAAAAATTGTTGCAGGCAATGTCTTCATTTTACGCACTATTTTCCCAACTGTATTTCTTGAGGGGTGTCAAAAAGTGTCAGGGAATGGAATATCACCAAAGATGACTTGTGTAATAGACATTTAGCCTTTTCCCACAAAATTTTTTGATACCATGAATCTTAGAAAATAAGCTATTGAAAAAACATAGTGACAATATGAAAAAAAATCTTTTAACAAGCAATTTCTCCCTATCTAACTACTAATGGGTTCAATCATAATTTATTTGATAAATGTTATTGTATTACATGCCAGCAGCATGTTTTGACTTACTTGTCTGTTGCCAATGGTAACCATCTCTTACACACACCAGCAGTTACCAGTAAATCTCCAGGTCCAAGGTAACCAAATATATTTAACAGGATCTCATCTGGTAAACTATAAAATTCAATTGTAACTTCCTAACCTATTATCAGACTGGTCAAAATCAAAGAAGTTGTAGCCGATAGTTAAAAGTTGATAGTATCTTTTATTTATAGTAAACGACATTGTGGATAATGAAGAAATTGCTTTTTCAAAGCAACTTCTATATTTTCCACGATGTTTTATACAGCTTTTTTTCTTTAAGGGCTAAAAAGCAGGATTGTGTGGAAATAGGTTAAAGAAAGCATCCACTTCAAATAGACAAAAAAATGCACCAGTTACAATCTCTTCACCCAGAAAATGACAGATTTAATAAAAATACCATGTATATTGTAATTATCCAATATATTACTATTATATTGGTACTGACATTATTATATACCTATTGATTTTATTTTTCTTTTCTACTTGCGGATAAAACGATAAAGAGACAAACTCTTATTTCCATCCTGGTCCTAACTCTTCCAGGTGTTACCATGCGCACTACAGAGTAGGGCAATGGATTCTAACCACTGCTACCCACTTTTACAGCTGGATGAACCGGGACTCTGTCTGTAAGGTGTCCTACCCAAATACACTACCTGCCTCCGGTGGGAATCAAACCCAAAACCATCCAATTACGAGTCAAGCACACTAACCACTCAATCAATGAGCAAGACATATAAATAGTTCTAATTAAATATATACAATTAAAACAGACAAAATCAGAAACAGTAGAAAACAATCTGTATCTGATAGTGTCATATACGGTTCTATATAAGGCAGTCGTAGATGACCTCATAATCTTCATTCTGTAGATGACGTCAT
Organism: Fragum fragum; assembly: GCA_946902895.1. Lineage (NCBI taxonomy): Eukaryota > Metazoa > Mollusca > Bivalvia > Cardiida > Cardiidae > Fragum > Fragum fragum. The sequence continues at coordinate 10,599,860 of OX336373.1, read as the reverse complement.
AATGAGAATAAACTGAATCAGAAGAAGAGAAATACTTGTAGTAAATACTCACTTGTTAATTATATAATTGAATTTAAATAATAATTAATATAGGAATGAAATAAATAGCATACTAAGTTATGATAATGATACAAAATCTTGTATTAATGCTTTGAGCAGTGGTGGAAAATTTGAGGAATATCAGAATTATACTTCGCAGCTCAAGGCAAAATTTAATACAAGATTTTATATTGCTGTCCTTTTTTATTTCAATGAAAAATTATCTTTGTCTATACCTCCTGCCAAAACAGGAATATTCAGGGTTCATCATGACAAGGGTTAAATGTTAGACACATAATATACATATACATACTGATTTATGCTTGCTTTTCCCGTAATTTTTGGAGGAGTCTTCTTACTTGACATCAGGTTTGATGACCTTGACCTTGCACTGGATGTAAACAGAACTGGAACTTCTGTCTTATTGCTTGGGCTGTGGAAAATTGAAAATAAACTACACAAATTGATAGGCACATTTTGACTAAAACTTGCAGAACTAAATAAGACCTGAATTATAGCAACTTGAAACATGTAATTTTCACAACATTCTTTCTACTTTTCCCATATTGTTTCAAAAGGGTAGCTCTTGCTTAATCCATTCCTGCACAATCAAATTTTTTCACAACCCTCAAGAAAAAAAGCTTGAGAAAACATTTTGGAAAAAGGAAAAATTGCTTATAACAATCACTCCTTTTCTACCCACAAAGACAAAGATTTTCAAAATTTCATAAACTATTGTCTGCAAATTCTTTCAATTTGGAAGAGTCTAAAACTTTGTCGTCATGACAGCCAATCTACAGAAAGACATTCCTTATCTACATTTTATCTGGGCTTGAGCTTGCCTTTTATTTAACCCTTTCCTGTTCAATCCCTAGTTTTTACGTACCTGTGATTTTTTAATTGAGAAAACATTGTAGAAAAAGGTCAGGGTTAGGGTTAGGTCTTTGTCTACCCTACTGAATTGTTACGTTTCAAATTAAATCCACTTTAAATTTTCGTCTGCAAAACCCTTGAATTTAGTCTGGTCTAAAATTTTGCAAAACAGAAAAGGGTTAAAGAAGTCAGTGAAATCCTAGGGATAGAAACAGATTTTTTTAAGGGGCCGACACAAATAATTATGTGTTTTAAATCTGAAAGCTTGAGTGCAAATAAACCTTTCCTAGTTTTTGTTGATTCACTTTCATAAATCTCTTATAAGGATATGAAGCAGACAATGAAATTGTATAATATTCAATAGAACATGTATACCGCTGAAAGGAAAAATGGCATTCAAATTCCAGGAGCCAAGATGACCCCTCATTATATGACAGGTTCAGCATTAAAACAGGGAGAGTTGTATCATTCTGGTTGGCAGTATACTGAGAATTTGAGGGACCAAATATCTTGTATTTATCCTTAACTCATTTTTACCCAGTGACGCTTTTGGACGCCCCTTAAGAAAAACAATAGGAAAAACATTGTGTAATAAGTAATTTCTTCACTCTATGCAATTTTTATCTACCCAGAAAGTTGAAAAACCTGAAATTTCATAAACTTTATGTTGTCTTACTCCTTTCAATTTGGACCAGTCTAAAATTTAGCTGTCTGGTAATGGGTTAATTATCAAAGGGTCAAAAGAGGATAAGTCAACATGAGCCCTGATTTGACTCTGATGGCTGTCATCTTATACAGCTGCAACACTGAAGATTAGAGGGAGTGAGGACATAGTTAATCTGATATTTTTATTTCGAACAAAATCTCTTATTTTCATTCCAAATCCTATGCGGTGTGAACTTTTTGGAGCTGTCTCAAATACACAATAGACCAATTGCAGATGTGAATCAAATAATCAGTAGACCAATGAAATTGTTCGTTTAGGCTGGAAGTTACTTTTGAACTCCGATATTGGCTGCCAGTTATGTGAAGCATTTTTGTTGGTTTGGTAGCTTAAAAATTGTAACTACAGCTAATTCAAGCTGTAGTTATAATGTTTAGATTTCCAACCAACTATTCTTCTTTTTTTTTTTACATTCTACTGGCCACTTTGCAAGTCAACACAGTTAAATATCGAAGCAGGACTTTGTGTCAGAGTCAATGGGTGGGACTAATGGATTAAAATGGCGGGTCCAGCAATAGGTCAATTCCAATGAATACCCACATAATAGGGGTTGATATACAAATAATGAACTTTTTTACATTTTGAAATCAAAATCACATAGACTGTCAACACTGCCACTTATCTGCCATTTATTATTGAATTATTGAACAAATTCCAAGACTCTTTTGATGGTGAATTCTAGATGAATGGAATAAGGACACAATCTTTCTTCTTTTATTTTATTCATTTAAATATTGATGCAACTATTTTTTTTTAGAAAGTGCATAGGATAAGCTAAGGAATTAACCCTTGCCATGCTGAATCCAGAACATTCCTGCTTTGGCAGGAGGTATAGACAAAGATCAGCCTGCACATAGGTGCAGTCTGATCTTATCCTACACCACCACTTTTTCCTTTTCAATCTAGATTTGTTAATAGAATATTTTTCAAGAGAAATATTAAACCACAGATAGTGATTCCAGTAGTTTCAGACCTTTGATTTTAAGGCAATTCTCAAAACAGGATTTTATTCAGCATGACAAGGGTTAACAGATCCATGCTGTCATAAAAAAAAAAGCTGTTTACCAATTATTCATTTTGAAAGGGCTGAATGATTGACTCTGTACATGAATTCTTAACAAGTATTTTTGTTTGTTTGGTGACTTAAACACAGTAGCTAAAGCTATTTGCTATTTGCTTTATGTTTCTGGCTCTTGATAAACCCTAGTCATGCTGAAAGCACTGACAGTACTACATACTTGTGGACCAATATCTAATTTGAAATTCAAACTTCACTAACAACTATAACTTTAAAATCACAAACAGGTGGTGTAGACTAAGATCAGATTACACTATTGTGCAGACTGGTCTTTGTTTATATCTTCTGCCAAAAAAAGGGGATATTCTGGGTTCAGCATGACAGTGGTTTAGCACACTAACATTGTTTGATATTTCAGGACAATTGCAGAGACCAGTTGGTGTGGCCAGCAATCATTCAATTAATGATGCCTAAGCAAGAATCTGTCTTTGACAGTTCAGCTTGAGATTGTCTCTGAACATTCAACTGACAGCCTTACAGACCATTCCGTTCAGTTTAAGTCTCTTTTATAAGAAAGTGTAATCCATATCTGAAGTCCTGTATTTAAGAGATTTTCTGACAAAAAAATTTTAAGATTAGGTCCCAAATCAAAGAAGTTATGGACAACAATTTCAAGTTGATAGAAATTCAAATATCTCTGTCTTTCTGGATAGAAAATAATAATCAGAAAAGTTCAGAAATTGCTTGCATCAAGCAATTTCTACGTTTTCCACAGTTTTCTTGAACATTTATCTTGATGTGCATCAAACAAAGGGATTACTTGATAATGGGTTAGGATAATTTATCACAAAAAATGTTGAAAGGAGCAGATTTGACAGACAGCAAGGAGTTTACAGTTGTGACCGCCTATATCGATTCTCATTCTTTTGTCAATAGTAAGCAGTCAAATTATAACAGAAATAGTATGTACCGGAATATGCCAGTAATACCCGAAATGGGAGTTAGGCAGTATATATAAATATGAATAGATCAAAATCTCTTACCCCAGAACTTGATTGCTCAAATTTGAATTCTGCAACTTCCTACTTTCGTTTCCCGACTTTGGTTTATTTCTATTTTGATTTGACTTGTGAGATTCTAAATATTTCGCCACCTGACTTTTGTGTTGGTTTGCCATTTCTAAACCGACGAACAACTGTGAAACATATTCTTTATTACAACGTGTCAAGTAAAATTATATGAAGACAAACTGTGGAAGATTGAGATTGTCGGTTGTTTACATCGACACCGCATGTTGCTGAATAACAATTTACAACGACACCGTTAGGAAAATGTCTGCTTCAAGACCCACATGATACAGTCGATTTTTGATGATTTTTATGCTACCACGGATACGATTTTCACGGAAAATGAGTACATTTATATCCCAGTTTAACAGAATTACGGGGAAAATGGAATGGCAGATTAAAGAGGACGATTACGATTACCAGCAGGAAATTGCAAGGTATGAATATAAGTGAACCTATTACCGGATGAAACAAGTAAAGACAAGTAACAGATCTCATCATCTAAAAATCAAAACCCGGTATTCTAGCCCTTTATCATTCACTTTAGTTGAATTTTACTGTAATTTCACTGGTGAAAACTGGCTTGACACTCTCATCAGCTTTGTTTGTTGTATCACTAATAACCAATTCCCAAACAACAAATATGAAGACCGGTCCAAAGTTAAAGAGGTTGCAGACAAAAATTTCAACATGGCCAGCTTGTAATGTCAGAATTGATAAAAAAGTGTTAATCAGAATTTTCCCCAACATTTAACTTGGACCTTGAAATATTAATCCCAAATTAAAAGCATCAATTTGGGAACTGACTCGCACCTGCCAGTAATACCAGAAAGGGGATGTTAAAATGCTTTATTATGCAATATATCATCGACCAAACTTGTTTTTGAAAAATGAGGTTTTATATCGAAATTATATATATTTTTGACAGAGTAGTTTCCCTTTACCTTTGCTAGTCACTGGAAAACAAATAATTCATGCCGCATGTCATGACTCACGCCTGGTGTATATATTTCGCCCCATTTTTTTCTCCCTTGAAGAATGTGATTGTACAAGGGTTTTATATATTTTTTTTTATCATTTTATTGAGTAAAGGGAAATTATGAATAGGTAATTTAAGAAAATGTGCGAAGTTTTTTGCAATGACATATTCACGTGACTAGTGATTATAAGGATAGAAGAAAGATATTGTATTTTCACCCTTTTGTACAATGTTTTTATGTTTCTTTGTTTTATTTCATGTTTCATAGTTTGTCAATACCTAATTAGTCAACCTCAACAGCTTCCACATTGAGTAAGTTTTTATTTATCGTCATCTGCAATACACGTATTTGAATACATTGTTCTTTTATCTTTAGTTTTCTTTTTTGCTGGTATCAGTAGACTGTAGAGCCGTGGTCCAAAACTTGAACATTGATATTCAATTATTATCTCACTTAACCAATTAACACTCAATAAGGCCTTTTGACACCCCTGAAAAATGATGATACTAAGAAAAACATTTCGGGAAAAGGAGAAATGGCTTGTACATTGCACCAAGCTATGTCTCATTTTCCAATATTTTTTTCAACCATATTAAGTCATTTTATTTCAAATCACATCTCGTCTGCATATTCTTTCAATTTTGACTAGTCAAAAAAATGTCTTATAGTACTGTGTTAATCTTCTGTTAGTTCAGAAATGAAACATGTAATTCCATTGCCCGACGTTTTGGTCATTTATAAGAATAACTTAACCGATTTTTTTTCTTGATAAGATTATCATCCAGTGACTTTTCCACGGCGGTGTAAGATGGTCCATAAAATTGAAAAGGGTGGTTTTAAATGTGACAGATCTCATGAAATAAACAGAAAAATGTCAGTTTACAACATTACAAAGAGTAAAATCTTGCGCATTCAAAACAGACATGTAGTACTATAAATCGGAGTTTAGGGTTGACGAGCAATTATATGAATAAATTCTAAATATATAACAATACACAGCATGTAGGGTATAACCTTTCTTTCCTGTTCAATCCACGTTCTTTGCGACCCTGTAATTTAAGATTGAGAAAACATTGTAAAAAGAGAAGAAATTACTTCTGACCCAAACAATTTCTTCTTTTTCTCCAATATTTTCTACCCTACTGAATGATAATTTTTCAAATGAAATTCACTTTAGGTTTCCGCCTGCAAATCCTTTGAATTCGGACAGGTTTAAAATTTTGCAAAACAGGAAAGGGTTAAGGAAACACAAACAGTAAATCCGCCAAAATTCAGCTTCCAGGTGCTAATCAATGCTATGGTCGGTCTCAAGGGTATACTTTAAACCAATACCTCTTATCAGAATACGAATACACAATATTTCTCAGACGGTTAGCCTATCGCAACATAATCTGGCATTTTGACTTCCTAATGAAACACCGTCTTGAAAAAAGGTGTGTCTGAAAAAGAAAGAATTGTTCTTACAAATAATTTCTCTTTTACACACAATGTTTCTACCTTATTTGATATCTAGTTTATCAATTTTTATTAAAATTCAGATGACGGCTTCAACTTCTTTCACACTGAACCCGTGTAAATTTTTTAGTCTAGTAATGGTTTAATTTTCGTTGATAACGGTTACATTTTTCAATTTAAAGAAGGGTCATAGCACTTTTCATAAAAGTTTATTTTCAAGATCGTTGCGATTTGCTTAATTTTACTTTTTTAAACCTAAGTGGGATAGCAGCTGGAAGATAGGAAATGATTAAGTGGTAGTGCTGGTGTGAGAAATACCAGGAATCCATTGTTATGTGCTCCAGCCGCCGCGATATGACTGATATACTGTTAAAAGCAGCGTTATATCCCATTCAATCAATCAATCAATTTTACTTTTGAATTTTAATATAAGCTATCGCTCTGTAACCCAGTCTGGTAACACGGGAAACGTATCTATAATATTATGACCATTACTACTCTAATTAATTGAATGAAGTCATTGGGTGACAAAATTCGCATTAAAACGAAATGAAAACTTAGGTCGACTTTAAAACCTAAAAGAATGCAAGGAAACTTCCGATCGCCGTCCAATTGATGGATTGCGGTTGTCATTAAGAGAAGCAATCGACCAATCAAATCATTTATCTAGACCGGAGGTGAACTATGAACTCCAACATTTATGTGAAACTTTTGTATTGGTTTGACGACGTGAACGTCGTAACTACAGCTGATTCAATCTGTAGTTACGACGTTTAGGTCTTCAACCAAATATTCTACGTTTTTGTTTCATGCTACGGACTATAAATTTGGCAAATACTGATGCTTAACATCGAAATGGAACTTCCTGTCTGAGCTCAGTGGGACCGTCAATCTGGTTAACCAGTTGTTCGATAAATAAGATCAGTTGGATATAGGTAGGGAACACTTGCCTAAAGGATGTTGGAAATTTCTAATGATATCCGGAGTTTATTAATATCAATACATTAATCAACTATCTTACTAACTATATTTGTTTATGGTGCTAAAAAGCTCTAAGTTATTTTTAGAATAATACAGTCCAGTATGCTCATAGTCACCTTTGAATAATAGCGCATGTGATTATTATACCACCTGACAAAATGTGCGGTATTGATTCATAAGATTTAGCTATAGCCTCTCAAAATATATGAATATAATCACTACTTAAAGTTTTAGATTTGTGAACTACCATCACCATTTTTTATCTTTTGAGTTGGTAAATGGAATCTAAAGCGACAAGATCTTCGGTCTGTAACGTTTTCCAGGTGATAAGTGCATCTAATTCGGATAGCGTTTTCCATGACGAACAAGGAAAAGTGATTGGCGAAGCCGTTAAAATTACAATTATTTGGTGAGTCCTTCACAGTTTCATTCGTTAGCAAAATTGAGCGTTTGCTTGTTATAAAAGAGCACATTCATATGAGAGTAGCTAAATAGTTGACTGGAAGGTTGTAAGGAGATCCTGTCAACAATATTTCTGTTATATCGTAATGGCTAGAGCACTTAATCATCGTTTGAATAATCTAAATTAATAATATGACGTACGAGCCGGGATTGAAATAAATCGGTTGACTATTTTTGATATACGGGTGATATTAAACTAGTGTAATAACTATGCGAAATGAATTCGAAGCCTATGATAACGCCTTTTCCAAAATGACGCCAAAACGCATGAAATGACGTCATTTACATTAAATGCTTCGCGTAATATCATATAATCGATGGGTTCTATCAATTCTTAGTGATTCATATTCTAAAAAAGAATATCAAAATTATCCCCATAAATCCCGAATTTATTAAACCCGTCATCAAAAACATACTCTAACTTGACAGAACCTCTTTTTTATCTATTTATACATGTAGTTGACTTGTTTCGTAAATTAGGTGTTCAGTCTAGAGAATAGCCTACAATTCATCCCAGGGAACTACCCAGAACATAACGGTACCCCGATTTTGTTTGGTCAATTAATGATGTAATACTGACCCTAAAATCACCCCACGAGGCCAGTTATGTCTTCATGGTATGTTTACTGATAAGCCAACAATGCAATTCGAGAAATATTGTGCTGTGGATGACCAGACATACAGTCAAGATTCAATTTCAATACACATTGAAAATATTTGGACAAGATTGAATCCATTACAAAATGACTTTTTTTAAACTGGTCCAAATTCAAAGAAGTTGCAGACGACAATTTTTATTGCTGAAATTTCAACTTTCTCTGTCTTTTGGGGTAGAAAATGATGCGGACAATGAGAAATTGCTTGTAATCTCTTATCATAAATTTAAAGTTAACTTTTCAATTAATGTAGCTTATGACGTGCTTATATCAGTCAAATTACAAGCATTGAATGCACTTTAGAAGGAAATCATAATACAACAAAATGTACACTTGGGAAAAATGAGAATATGGTGACCTTTAACTATGCTTTAATTTTGCTTCTTTTCTACTAAATGATAAAAATGATAGACTTGTCGAAATTGAAGCTGGATAAATGAAACTTTGTTTGTAACAAGCAATATCTTTATTTTTCACAATTGTTTCCTTAGCAGTCTTTTGAGGGGCGTAAAAACGTGAATGTGTGGGAATGGGCTAAGGACTGTCCGATTTCAGAAAGACTGAAAATTGTAGCACATTATTACATGAGTCAAAAGGGTATAGACTTAATTTTAAGTCCCCAATGCAATAGAAAACATTGTGGAAAAGGAAGAAATCTCATTAGAAGTAATTTCTAGTTCTTTCACAATTGCATACATTCTTTCACACGCAAGATAGATGCAGGTTACATGCAGTGAATCTTCACAACTTAAGCCAACCATTAAATAACTACATTTCTAAACTGAACAAGTTACTACTGTAAATTACTTTCTTTTCGATAGTGTAACTTGTAGCTTACTTTCTATTTACTTATCATTCTGTCACAATACAAGCTTTAAATATATTTAAACTTTAGAAAGAAATAAAATAGAACGAAAGAGGGAAAAAATGACCCCAAATCATTCACATTAATAATATCTCTAGGACTGATTAGCCTAGCCCTGATCTACCCTCATTTTTTACAAATAAAGATTCCTTAACCAAGTTCAAATTGTTGAATGTTTTAAAGAATATCTTTATCATTTCTCATAAGTATAATAAACCCTCCACCCCAACCAATCTCCCAATTTTTTTCATAAATTCAAATTTCCCTGAACAAGTATTTAAAGGGGTCGCCTAAGGAATAGCGCTAACAGGCGTAGTGGTTTTCCTAGAAGAAGATTTTTAAAGAATTATTCAATCATATCTCTAAGTCTGTTATGTCATCCTCTTGCCACGTCCCACTTTTTCGCAAATCAAAAGTTCATTAACATGTTTTGAGAAAGGTCACCCAAGAAACATTCCTGCCAAGTTTACTTCAAATTTTCCAGGTTGTTTAGGAGAAAGACAATTTTTAAAGAATACCTTTATCGTTTCTCATAAGTATCAACACCCCAATTTTTTCATAAATTAAAATTTCCAGAACAAGTCTGGAAATGGGTCACCTAGGGAAAATTCGGCCAACTTTGGTGCCAATAGACCAAGTGGTTTTGGAGACGAAGATTTTTTTAAAAAAATAATATCTCTATGTCTTCTAAGTACACACCATGCCATACCCCACTTATTCGCAAATCAAAATTTTATTTGCAAATTTTTAAAGGGCCATCCAAGGAATATTCATGCCAAATCTGGTCCAAACTTGCCCAATAGTTAGAAGAAGATTTCTAAAGATATGTTGATGACACGATGATACACAATGCACAGCGTACACAGTATGATCACAAAAGCTTACCTTGAGCACTTTGAGCTCAGGTGACCTGAAATTGTACTCTAAGGAAAAATGTGAAAATGGTGACCATTATCTTTGCTTCTTCTTTTTACGTGATGAAAAATTCATAGACTAATCCAAAATTAAGGAATATGCCGATGAAAATGTTCAGTCCATCATATTTTAAAAATATTTGTCTTTTGAGTTCGAAAATATGGCGGATAATGAAGAAATTGTTTGTAACAACAATATCTTTAAATTTCCACATTGTTTTATAAAGCATTTTTTCTGATGGTCGTGAAAACAGGATTGTGTAGATAATGGATGAATGGTCACCACTTTCTCAATTTTCCTCAGTGCACTTTGCGTTTTAATCACACAACTCAGCAACATGTTATTTGTTCTGAAAAGTATTCGGTTTATTTCAATATCGCTAGTTTCAAAAGAAAATCTGATTGCTACAGAAATTATATTTTGAAGCAAAGTTGATTTGTAAACAATGTTATTTGTGAACCATAACAACAGGACAATATTTTTTTAGCCTGGCCCAAATTCAAAGAGTAGGAGACGACAATTAAATATATGCCGCTGCAAAACAGTTCAAGAAATAGTTTTTGAACATTCTTGTACTTCAGTTTAAAATTGTCCAAGAACGTTAAATTCCAGTTTGATAACACAGTGTTCTAGAACTGGTTCAAGAGCCAGTTCTTGAATATACAAGATTATATGATTGGAACACCAAACAATGGTATTTCTCACACTAGTACTACCATTACATCCTTTCCTAGCCTCCAGGTACTATCCCAATTAGGCTTACGAGTATCCATCCATTGATGAGAGACAAATGTCGGAAAGGATAGGAGCCGCCGCCATGACATGACATCCCATGATAGAGATTAGGAGTCTAATATGCTACCGACTGCAATTTGACGACCGCTTGAATATTCTAGGACTATTTACATAAACAAAGATATTTCAGTCATATCGCATTTGGTATGTTCTAGATAACTTATTAATAGACAACAAAGAAAGCGTTATTAAAAGTAATTTCTTCAATTTCCCCAATATTTTCCAAAGTCGCGGTTTTGTTTTCTTGGTGGACTTAAAAAATGCAGGACTGTCTGGGGATGGATTAAGATCCTATTTAGAAAATTGGTATATGCGTGACATTTCAAACCATTTCGCGTGTGCGTGACTCGCACACATTTAGCACCCTGGACAGCCATTCGGGGCAATTAGAATATTTGCTGATTTTTTTGGGGGGTCAGTATCTATCAACAGAGCGCAGAGGAAAGACTCTGATCAGACGCTGCGGTTGCACAGGCTGATCTAAGTCTTTACATGGCGCACATGTGTATTGGTTGGAAATATCACACATGCGCTTAAATGGTAAGTATTGAGAAAAACAGATAAAGTATAATATTACATATCAATACAGTCTTTTGAATAATAAACAAGTTAGTTTTTCAGTTTCAGTATAACTCTTTTCCTGCGTTTTATCATCAATAAAGACAAATATACACGGAATAAAATATGCACGTGAATACATGTTTCATTGAATAAAAGACAACTTTTCCACTGACTACTGATACAACATTGTTTGCTGATAGGCAGTTCTTATCAGCATTCTTAATCGGATGTGGTCAGAGTTTTATTGCCCCCATGCTGTGAAACTGGCCTTGAAAGACCTAATGGGTTTCATGGTGATTAGTGTTCTAACGGTTTACGATGGTGCAAATTCTAGGCAGTTTTCGTTAGTTCAATCTAGGACTGTAATCAGTGACTACTCTTTCACCCATTCAATATTCCAATTGACATTCAAATACTAACAAATAGAAACGACAAAGCCTCATGAAACGATCGCAAACTCATTATAAACCAGAGACACAGAGAGCAAGGGAGAAACAGACAGAATGAGGAAAAAGGGGATAAAAGAGATACAGAGAGAGAGAGTTAGAGAGAGAGAGAGAGTTAGAGAGAGAGAGAGAGAGAGAGAGAGTGAGAGAGAGAGAGAGAGAGAGACCAGTTTTGTCATGTTGGAATGGGTTAATTGGACTTAGAACGACGTAATATTGAAATGAATGACATCAAATTTTATGTGTCATCATTATTGATATGTATTTCATAAAAAAATTGATAATTCTCAAAATAATTACAACAACACGTATATTTAGTATTATTATTCTTTCTTTTTTAAGTACTAACTTTTTGGCATACGCCTTCTTCAGAGAACATAATAATGAAAACAAATAAACAAACGTGACGTCATTAATGCTACGTTAAGATAGCGGAAAAATAAATTACGCGTGTTGGAGCTTGCGATTTCGTAATAAATGGCAATGTTTACGAAAACATTAAAATGCCATAAAACATCGAAACTACAGCCATTCATGCTGGAATTCGATGATTCAGCAGCAAATAAACGATTTGTGAACCCATATAAAAATTTCTAATATTTATTTCATAATACACTGAGTTAAACAGGTAAGGATGAAATACAAATCATAAATAAGTGCACAGATGTGCAACCTAATACTGATCTATTTTGCACACAAAACCAAGTAGAATGAGATACATAGAAGCGCCTATCGGATAATAGATATACTTAAAATCCTATATCAAAAAGTGTTATTTAAAAAAATGATATATAGGAAAAAACGATTAGCGCTTCAAAACAACTCATATACTTAAAAATTATATTTCATATAACAGCTTTGTATTTAAGCCATTGGGGTTCATGGTTTTAAGCTTGTGTATCCAAAAGGTTTCTTTGCAAAGTCTATCCATATCATTTTCGATAATATCAGTGGGCATGAAAGTGAAATCATCAATACTATGGTTAGATTAATTGAAATGAGATGCCACTGAAGAAGAAAAAACAGGATCTGTAAAGTTATTTATATCAAATCTGTGACTATTTATGCGTCTTGAAACCGGCTGTTTAGTCTATCCGACATACTGAGTTTTACATTGATTACAGGTGATCAGATTTTTTTTAAATAAAATAAAATGCTAATGGATTGAATTAAGGTGATCGGTAATTTACACATAACCTTACGCTACCAATGTAAATATTGTGCCCCTTTTCGACTTGAAATTGAATACTCTACCAATCACTTGGACCGCCGAGAGTTGCCATCTGTATGCAGTGCTCTTGTTTTCATTTTTTCAATGGAAATTGTTTTTTCTGTATATGAGCCAACCATTCTTTTCCGGGTATGAGATTATAAAGATGTTATCTTTGATTTATTGCAGTTAAAAATTTAATTCAAGATACATGACTGTTTTTTTTTAAAAAGATCTTAAATTCGCCTTTAAATTTGTACTAAAATTGTAGGCAGTATAAACTTTGTAAAACATATCTTCTTTATTCACCAATAGTTAGTAACCAAGTGAAATCAACGAACTAATAGACAATTTTAAGATTAAATTACCGTGTTCGGATTTTTATTGACAGATTAAAAGAAACAAAACAAAACAAAACACACACACAAACACACACAAACAAAACAAACAAAAACAAAACACCAATTGACCCCGCTTCTAAATAGTATAAGCTATGCCTTTCCTTTCCCTTAGGGAATAACCAAGGAAAGAGATCGCCGGTTCATTTTGCTAAGTACAGTACACTAAAGTAGTAAATTATTGTTAAATAAAGGGAAAACTCGCAAACCCGGACCTTCAAAAGTCATCACTGTCAGATAACTTGTCTCGCTTAAAGACCTTTTAAATAATCAATCCGCTCTTCCATTTTTTTATTTATTTTTTTTTTTGGGGGGGGGGGGGGTCATTGATTTACTTGACTTACGAATGGCGCAATATTAAAGTGGCTTGCATCATGTTAGATCAGTCTATCATGAAAGGAGTTGATATTTGATAAAAAAAATGTTGATTGATAATACAGTTATGTTTTACATTTTTAAATTTTACACATTACCATGCGCTATGCTTCCCTGACATTATTTCGCTTAAATTGTAGGTTCTTAACAATAATGCATCACTCTTATTTTCAAATTTTTGTGGAAAATATATGGATGCACATGAGATGTAAATTCGAACTTACAAAGTATTACTTTTTTCATTACGGATCAGGTCGACCGAGAGGGTATCATCATATTTGAATCACGTAGCTGTTGAATAGATATTTTTCATAAAATTTGAGTTTGACAAATGTGGGGTGCATAAACTATATATCGCCCCATAACAATATGTATAACAAAGTTCAAGTGTCTTAATTATGTGATGATTATTTCATGTTGTCATTATATGAGACAACAAGTCAATTCTGGGTATAAGATTATAAAGATTTTAGATTATAAGTACTGCAATGAAAAAATGTCACATGACTGTTTTTAAGAAAATTTAGATTCTCTTTAAATTACAACTAATATTGTGGGGCGTATAAACTATGTTAAACGTACAATTATAATCAATAACTAATAGTAGTAAGCTAGTGCAATTAACGAAATAAAAGACAATTTTAAGAATAAATTGCCATTGATGATGCATTCAAGCCTGGCAATTTTCGGGTGTATAAACTATATAAAGTCTCATTAAAATATGTATACCAAAATTCACCTATTAAAATTAACTGATTAATGTTTTATAATTTGCCATTATATGAGACAACCATTCCCCGCTTGGTATGAGATTATGAAAAATTGAAATTGTCTTTCAATTTGAACATAAATTGTAGGCCGCATATATTTTTGTTAAACGTACCATTATTATTAACTAATAGCTAGTTACTTAGTGCAATCAACAAAGTAATAGACAATTTGTAGATAAAATTGCCATTCATTATGCATTTTCGAATTTTTATCGACTGTTTCGGCAAAAAAACCCAACAAATACACACACACACACACAAACAAAACAAAACAAAAAAACATTAAAAAAAACCCAAAACCAACAACAATTTCAAGCCTGCTTGTAAATACTATAAGGTAAGCATTTCTTTACCCTTGGAGAATAATTAAGGCAATACATCGTCGATTCATTTTGCTGTGTACAGTACATTAAAGTAGTAAAGTGTTTTAAAAGCAGGAAAACTCGCAAACCCGGACGACCAAAAGTCATCACTGTCAGATAACTTGTCCCGCTAAAAGACCTTTCAAATAATGAACCCATTCTTCCATTTTATGTCAATTATTTAATTGAACCAAGAACGGCGCGATTTAAAAGTGACAGTCTATCATGAATGGAGTTCATATTTGATGAAATAAATTGATTAGTAATTCAGTTACATGTAACATTTTAAAATGTACTCATTACCATTCGCCATGCTTCCCTGATATTATTTCACTTTCCTTTTTTCATTACGGTCGAATGATTGATTAATTGGATGGGGTTTAACGCCGCTTTTAACAGTATTTCAGTATCGCGGCGGCTGGAGCGCCTAACAATTGATTCCTGGCATTATTTACACAAGTGCTACAACTACATTCTTTCCAAGCCTCCAGCTTCTATCCTTCTTACATGTAGGTGTACGATTATCCACCCACTGGTTAAAGACAAAGGATCAGGTCGACCGAGAAGACATCTTTGATTATATGATAAATATGTTGAAAATTGTTTCATGAGAAAAATATCTTTTCTGAACCACATGGTTGTTACATATATGTTTTTCCTAAAATTTGAACTTGACAATTGTGGGGTGTATAAACTATATATAATGCCCCATAGCAATATGTATACCAATTTTCACGTGCAATAATTAAGTGATGTTTTTCTTTATATTTTGTCCTTATATGAGCCAACCATTCTTTTCTAGGTATGAAATTATAAAGATTTTATGTTAAATGTTATACAGTGAAAAAAAATACATCATTTAAAGCGCTTGACTGTTTTACGAGAATTAAAATTGTCTTTGAATTGTAACTCAACATTTGGAGAATAAGTAAGGCAATACATCGTCGATTCATTTTTTCTATGTACAGTACATTAAAATAGTAAAATGTTTTAAAAGCAGGAAAAACTCGCAAACCCGGACATTCAAAAGTCATCACTGTCAGATAACCTGTACCGCTAAAAGACCTTTTCTAAAATCAATCCGCTCTTCACACTTTTTTCATTGATTTAATCGAACTAAGAATCACGGATCAGGTGGACCGAGAAGATAACTTGGATTAAAAATATGATAATTATGTTATATGTATTGATGTATGAAATTCATTTTTAAATCACATAGCTGTTGAATATATGTTTTTCCTAAAATTATAACTAGACAATTCTGGGGTGTATAAACAATATATAACGCCCCATAACAATTTTGATTAAAATTACACTTTACCATGCGCTTTGATTCCCCAACATTATTTGCTTAAATTGTAATTACTTAATAATTATGCATTGCTCTTGTTTTCACAGTATTATGGAAATATTGAGAAGCACGTGATATAAATTCGAACTTCCATAGTAATCCTTTTTTCATTACGGACCAGGTCGATTGATTGGGGTTGTACGCCGCTTTTAACAGTATTACAGTCATATCGCGGCGGCTGGTTCACCTAACAATGGGTTCCTGATATTTTTCACAAAAGTACTTCCACTACATCCTTTCCTAGCCTCCAGCTGCTATCCCACTTAGGTTTGCGATTATCCACCCACTGGTGAAAGACAAAGGATCAGGTCGACCGAAAAGACGTCTTGGATTATATGATAAATATGTTGTATATTGTTTCATGAGAAAATCATAATTTCTGATTAACATGGCTGTTAAATATATATTTTCCTGAAATTTGAACTTGACAATTGTGGGGTGTATAAACTATATAAAACGCCCCATAGCAATATGTTTACCAATAAACACGTTTAATAATGAGGTGACGGTTTTTATATTTTGTCATTATATGAGCCAACCATTCTTTTCTAGGTATGAGATTATAAAGATTTTAGGTTTAATGTTGTACATTGAAAATATATATTTTCTAAAGCGCATGACTGTTTTAAGAGAATTAAAATTGTCTTTAAATTGGAATTTACCCCATGGAGAAAAATTAAGGCAATACATCGCTGATGCATTTTGCTATGTACATTAAAGTAGTAAAATGTTTTAAAAGCAGGAAAAACTTGCAAACCCGGACATTCAAAAGTAATCACGGTCAGATAACCTGTCCCGCTAAAAGACCTTTTCTAATAATCAATCCGCTCTTCCTTTTTTGTCATTGATTTAATTGAACTAAGAATTACGGATCAGTTCGACCGAGAAGATAACTTGGATTAAAAATATGATAAATATGTTATATGTATTGATGTATGAAATTTATTTTTAAATCACATAGCTGTTGAATAGGTGTTTTTCCTAAAATCATAATTAGACAATTCTGGGGTATATAAACAATATACAGTAAAACTCCTCTAATACGATCACTTGCGGTTCTTTCTGAAAGTGGTCGTAATAGAGGGGTGGTCGTAATACTGAGGTTTTGTCATTTGTTGTCAAGTTCAAAAGTCATCACTGTCAGATAACCCGTCCCCCTAAAAATCCTTTTCAAATAAACAATATATAACGCCCCATAACATTATTGCTTAAAATTACACATTACCATTCGTTTTGTTCCCTAACATTATTTTGCTTAAATTGTAGGTGCTTAATAATTATGTTTTGCTCTTTTTTTCATATTTTTTGAAATTTTAAGAATCACATGAGATGTAAATTCGAACTTCCATAGTTATGTTTTTTTCATTACGGACGAAGTCGATTGATATGTTGAATGGCATTAACTCTGTTTTTAACAGTATTTTAGTCATATCGCGGCGGCTGGATCACCTAACAATGGGTTCCTGGTATTTCTGACACAAGTATTTGTACTACATCCTTTCGAACTTCCATAGTTATCCTTTTTCATTACAGATCAGGTCGATTGATTGATTGATTGGGGTTTAACGCCGCATTAAACAGTATTTCAGTCATATCGCGGTGGTTGTCCCATATTATGACAACATGTTATAATCATCACTAAATAAAAGCACGTGTAAATTGGTAAACATATTGCTATGGGGCGTTATATTTAGTTTATACACCCCACAATTGTCAAGTTCAAATTTTAGGAAAATATATATTTAACAGCCATGTGATTCAGAAAAAAATATTTTTTCATGAAACAATTTTCACAATATTTATCATATAATCCAAGACGTCTTCTCGGTCGACCTGATCCTTTGTCTTTCACCAGTGGGTGGATAATCGTACACCTAAGTGGGAAAGCAGCTGGAGGCAAGGAAATGATGTAGTGGAAATACTTGTGTGAGAAATACCAGGAACCTATTGTTAGTAGATCCAGCCGCCGCAACATGACTGAAATACTGTTAAATGCGGTGTTAAACCCCAATCAATCAATCAATCAATCAATCAACCTGATTCGTAATGAAAAAAGGATAACTATGGAAGTTCGAATTTACATCACATGTGCTTACCAATATTTCCACAAAAAAGTGAAAACAAGAGCAATGCATAATTATTAAGAACCTACAATTTAAGGGAAATAATGTTTGGGAATCAAAGCGCATGGTTATGTGTAATTTTAATCAATATTGTTATTGGGCGTTATATTGTTTATACAACCGAGAATTGTCTAGTTATAATTTTAGGAAAAACATCTAATCAACCGCTACGTGATGTAAAAATAAATATCATACATCAATACATATAACATATTTTATCATATTTTTAATCCAAGTTATCTTCTCGGTCGAACTGTTCCGTAATTCTTAGTTCAATTAAATCAATGACAAAAAATGGAAGAGCGGATTGATTATTAGAAAAGCTCTTTTAGCGGGACAGGTTATCTGACCGTGATTACTTTTGAACGTCCGGGTTTGCGAGTTTTTCCTGCTTTTAAAACATTTTACTACTTTAATGTACTGTACATAGCAAAATGCATCGACAATGTATTGGCTTAAATTATTCTCTAAGGGTTAAGTTCCAATTTAAAGACAATTTTAATTCTCTTAAAACAGTCATGCGCTTTAAAAAAAATATTTTTCACTGTACAACATTTTACCTAAAATTTTTATAATCTCATATCTAGAAAAGAATGGTTGTCTGATATGATGACAAAAATATAAAAAATCATCACCTCATTATTACACGTGTAAATTGGTAAATATATTGCTATGGGGCGTTATATATAGTTTATACACCCCACAATTGTCAAGTTCAATTTTTAGGAAAATACATATTTAACAGCCATGTGATTCAAATATGATGATTTTTTCATGAAACAATTTACAACATATTTATCATATTATCCAAGATGTCGTCTCGGTCGACCTTATCCTTTGTCTTTCACAAGTGGGTGGATAATCGTAAACCTAAGTTGGATAGCAGTCGTAGGCTAAGAAAGGATGTAGTTGAAGTATTTTTGTGAGAAATACCAGGAACCCAGTGTTAGGTGATCCAGCCACCGCGATATGACTGAAATACTCTAAAAAGCGGCGTTAAACCCAATCAATCAATCAATCAGTCGCCCTGGTCCGTTATGATAAAAGGATAACTATGGAAGATCGAATTTACATCTCATGTGCTACCCAATATTTCCATAAAATTGTGAAAACAAGAGCAATTCATAATTATCAAGTACCTACAATTTAAGCGAAATAATGTTTGCGAATCAAAGCGCATGGTTATATGTAATTTTAATCAATATTGTTATGGGGCATTATATATTTTTTTAACACCCCAGAATTGTCTAGTTATAACTTTAGGAAAAACATCTTATCAACAGCTATGTGATTTAAAAATGAATATTATACATCAATACATATAACATATTTATCATATTTTTAATCCAAGTTATCTTCTCGGTCGAACTGATCCGTAATTCTTAGTTCAATTAAATCATTGACAAAAAATGGAAGAGCGGATTGATTATTAGAAAATGTCTTCTAGCGGGACAGGTTGTTATGGGGCGTTATACAGTAAAACCCCTCCTTACGACCACCCCGGAATTACGGGCACCCTACTATTACGACCGATTTTTCACAGAACGGAATTTTTTGTGCTTCATATCAATGGTCGCGAACCCTTCTAAAACGGGCACCCCGCTAATCTGAATTACGATTCAGTACCAACTATAGCTGATACACTATTTTGAACCCCACTAAAACGACCAGTAACTTCACACATTGAGACCGACCATCCGAATTTCACACATGATAAGAGCGACACTAATTTGGTACGAATTCATTGTAAATACATTTTTGGATTTTTGATTGTGTGATATCGAACCCTTATTATAATAGGCTTTATGATTAAAGTGGCAGATCAGTTTTAGAAATTATATCTTGTTTTAATTTTTAATTGTTATTTGAATGTGTAACGGGTTTTGACTCGAGTAATAAATTCGTAAGTGAAAAAATATCCGAAAAGTTACGATTAGTTTATTTCGAACATTTAATTAGCAATTAAATTTGATTTCAACGTAATTGATGCTTGGTATTCCTATTATAAAAGATATGATATCGATAGTTTGACAATTTGAACCTGTACTTACGAACAAATTATCTGAGGTCGGACTTCTGAATCAGACCCAAATGGAAAATAGAGAAAGTGGAACTTATCAAAGATCGTAAATTTTAAAATGACATAAGATTCCGCTGTAATACATGTTCTTATAGTTTCCTTTTTGTATGTATAGTATTAATATATTCAAATCACGAAAATAAAATAAACACAAATTACTTGACAACAAATGACCAAACCTCAGTATTACGACAACCCCGCTATTACGACCACTTTCAGAAAGAACCGCAAGTGATCGTATTAGAGGGGTTTTACTGTATATTATTTATATACCCCAGAATTGTCTAATTAGAATTTTAGGAAAAACACCTATTCAACAGCTATGTGATTTAAAAATAAATTTCATACATCAATACATATAACAAATTTTAATCCAAGTTATCTTCTCGGTCGAACTGATCCGTAATTCTTAGTTCAATTAAATCAATGACAAAAAATGGAAGAGCGGATTGATTATTAGAAAAGGTCTTTTAGCGGGACAGGTTATCTGACCGTGATTACTTTTGAATGTCCGGGTTTGCAAGTTTTTCCTGCTTTTAAAACATTTTACTACTTTAATGTACTGTTCATAGCTAAATGCATCAGCGATGTATTGCCTTAATCATTCTCCAAGGGTTTAGTTCAAATTTAAAGACAATTTCAATTCTATTAAAACAGTCATGCGCTTTAGGAAATATATTTTTTCACTGTACAACATTTAACCTAAAATCTTTGTAATCTCATACCTAGAAAAGAATAGTTTTCTCATATAATGACAAAATATAAAAAATCGTCAACTCATTATTAAACGTGTAAATTGGTAAACATATTGCTATGGGGCGTTATATATAGTTTATACACCCCACAATTGTCAAGTTCAAATTTCAGGAAAATATATATTTAACAGCCATGTTAATCAGAAATCATGATTTTCTCATGAAACAATATACAACATATTTATCATATAATCCAAGATGTCTTCTCGGTCGACCTGATCCTTTGTCTTTCACCAATGGGTGGATAATCGCAAACCTAAGTGGGATAGCAGCTTGAGGCTAAGAAAGGATGTAGTTGAAGTATTTCTGTGAGAAATACCAGGAACCTATTGTTAGGTGACCCAGCCGCCGCGATCTGACTAAAATACTGTTAAAAGCGGCGTAAAAAACCAATCAATCGACCTGGTCCGTAATGAAAAAAGATTTACTATAGAAGTTCGAATTTAAATCACGTGCTTCTTAATATTTCCATAAAAATGTGAAAACAAGAGCAATGCATAATTATTAAGTACCTACAATTTAAGCGAAATAATGTTGGGGAAGCAAAGCGCATGGTAAAGTGTAATTTTAATCAAAATTGTTATGGGGCGTTATATATTGTTTAAACACCCCAGAATTGTCTAGTTATAATTTTTGGAAAAACATGTATTCAACAGCTATGTGATTTAAAAATAAATATCATACATCAATACATATAACATAATTATCATATTTTTAATCCAAGTTATCTTCTCGGTCCACCTGATCCGTAATTCTTGATTCAATTAAATCAATGACAAAAAATGGAAGAGCGGATTGATTATAAGAAAAGGTCTTTAAGCGGGACAGGTTATCTGACAGTGATAACTTTTGAACGTACGGGTTTGCGAGTTTTTCCTGCTTTTAAAACATTTTACTACTTTAATGTACTGTACATAGCAAAATGCATCATCGATGTATTGCCTTAATTATTCTCCAATGGTTTAGTTCAAATTTATCATCGATGTATTGCCTTAATTATTCTCCAAGGGTTTAGTTCAAATTTAAAGACAATTTGAATTTTCTGAAAACAGTCATGCTCTTTAAATAATATATTTTTTCACTGTTCAACATTTTACCTAAAAATTTTATAATCTCATACTTAGAAAAGAATGGTTGTCTCATATAATTACAAAATATAAAAATCATCACATCGTTATTACACGTGTAAATTGGTAAACATATTGCTATGGGGCGTTATGTATAGTTTATACACCCCACAATTGTCAAGTTCAAATTTTAGGAAAATAAATATGTAACAGCCATGTGATTCAGATATGATGAGTTTCTCATGAAACAATTTACAACATATTTATAATATAAAATCCAAGATGTCTTCTCGGTCGACCTGATCCTTTATCTTCCACCAATGGGTGGATAATCGTAAACCTAAGTGGGATAACAGTTGTAGGCTAGGAAAGGATGTAGTGGAAATACTTGTGTGTTAAATACCAGGAACCTATTGTTAGTTTGTTTGTTTGTTTGAATGGGGTTTAACGCCGCTTTTAACAATCTTTCAGTTATATCGCGGCGGCTGGAGCACCTAACAATGGATTCCTGGTATTTCTCGCACCAGTACTACCACTACACCCTTTCCTAGCCTCCAGCTGCTATCCCACATAGGCTTACGATTATCTGCCCATTGGTGAGAGACAAATGTCGGAAAGAGTATTGCCGCCGTCGGGAATCGAACCCGGGACCCTTTGAATGATAGTCCGACGCGCTACCAACTGCGCTATGACGGCGGCGGAACCTATTGTTAGGTGATCCAGCCACCACGATATGACTGAAATACTGTTAAAAGCCGCGTTAAACCCCAATCAATCAAAAAATCGACCTGGTCCGTAATGAAAAAAGGATACCAATGGAAGTTCGAATTTACATCTCTTGTGCTTCCCAATATTTCCATAAAATTGTGAAAACAAGAGGAATGAATAATTTTTAAGAACCTACAATTTAAGCGAAATAATGTTTGGAGATCAATGCGCATGGTTATGTGTAATTTTAATCAATATTGTTATGGGGCGTTATGTATTGTTTATACACCCCAGAATTGTCTAGTTATAATTTTAGGAAAAACATCTAATCAACAGCTATGTGATTTAAAAATGAAAATCATACATCAATACATATAACATATTTATCATATTTTTAATCCAAGTTATCTTCTCGGTCGAACTGATCAGTAATTCTTAGTTCAATTAAATCATTGACAAAAAATGGAAGAGCGGATTGATTGTTAGAAAAGGTCTTCCAGCGGGACAGGTTTTCTGACAGTGATGACTTTAGAACGTCCGGGTTTGCGAGTTTTACCTGCTTGTAAAACATTTTACTACTTCAATGTACTGTACATAG
Source organism: Fragum fragum (assembly GCA_946902895.1). Lineage (NCBI taxonomy): Eukaryota > Metazoa > Mollusca > Bivalvia > Cardiida > Cardiidae > Fragum > Fragum fragum. The sequence goes on along the minus strand of OX336373.1, from coordinate 10,576,226 downwards.
CAAAATGCATCGACGATGTATTGCCTTAATTATTCTCCAAGGGTTAAGTTCAAATTTAAAGACAATTTTAATGCTATTAAAACAGTCATGCGCTTTAAATAATATATTTTTTCACTGTAAAACATTCAACCTAAAATCTTTATAATGTCATACCTAAAAAAGAATGGTTGTCTGATATAATGACAAAATATAAAACATCATCACCTCATTATTACACGTGTAAATTGGTAAACACATTGCTATGGGGCGTTATATATTTAGTTTATACACCCCACAATTGTCAAGTTCAAATTTTAGGAAAATATATATTTAACAGCCATGTTAATCAGAATTGATGATTTTCTCATGAAACAATTTTCAACATATTTATTATTTAATCCAAGATGTCTTCTCGGTCGACCTGATTCTTTGTCTTTCACCAGTGGGTGGAAAATCGTAAACCTAAGTGGGCTAGCAGTTGTTGGCCAGGAAATGATGTAGTGGAAATACTTGTGTGTTAAATACCAGGAACCTATTGTTAGGTGATCCAGCCACCGCGATATGACTGAAATACTGTTAAAAGCGGCGTTAACCTAAATCAATCAATTAATCGACCTGGTCCGTAATGAAAAAAACGATAGCTATGGAAGCTCGAATTAACATGTCATGTGCTTCTCAATATTTCCATAAAATTGTGAAAATAAGAGTATTGCATAATTATTAACAACCTACAATTTAAGCGAAATAATGTTAGGGAAGAAAAGCGCATGGTTATGTGTAATTTTAATCAATATTGTTATGGGGCGTTATATATTGTTTATACACCCCAGAATTGTCAAGTTATAATTTTAGGAAAAACATCTAATCAACAGCTATGTGATTTAAAAATAAATATCATACATCAATACATGTAAATTATTTATCATATTTTTAATCCAAGTTATCTTCTCAGTGGAACTGATCCGTAATTCTTAGTTCAATTAAATCAATGACAAAAAATGTGAAAAGCGGATTGATTTTTAGAAAAGGTCTTTTAGCGGGACATGTTATGTGACAGTGATGACTTTTGAACGTCCGGATTTGCGAGTTTTTCCTGCTCTTAAAAATTTTTACTACTTTAATGTACTGTACATAGCAAAATGCATCATCGATGTATTGCCTAAATTATTCTCCAAGGGTTTAGTTCAAATTTAAAGACAATTTTAATTCTATTAAAACAGTCATGCTCTTTAAATAAAATATTTTTTCACTGTACAACATTTTACCTAAATTCTTTATAAATTCATACCTAGAAAAGAATGGTTGTCTCATATAATGACAAAATATTAAGATCATCACCTCATCATTACACGTGTAAATTGGTAAACATATTTCTACGGGGTGTTATGTATAGTTTATACACCCCACAATTGTCAAGTTCAAATTTAAGAAAAAAAATATTTAACAGCCAAGTTAATCAGAAATGATGATTTTCTCATGAAACAATATACAACATATTTATTATATAATCCAAGATGTCTTCTCGGTCGACCTGATCCTTTGTCTTTCACCAGTTGGTGGATAATCGCAAACCTTAGTGGGATAGCAGCTGGAGGCTAGGAAAGGATGTAGTGGAAGTAATTGTGAGAAATACCAGGAACCCATTGTTTGGTGACCCAGCCGCCGCGATATGACTGAAATACTGTTAAGAGCGGCGTTAAACCTGAATCAATCGACCTGGTCCGTAATGAAAAAAGGATTACTATGGAAGTTCGAATTTACATCACGTGCTTCTCAAAATTTCCATAAAAATGTGAAAACAAGAGCAATGCATAATTATTAAGTACCTACAATTTAAGCGAAATAATGTTGGGGATTCAAAGCGCATGGTATAGTGTAATTTTAATCAAAATTGTTATGGGGCGTTATATATTGTTTATACTACCCAGAATTATCTAGTTATAATTTTAGGAAAAGCATCTATTCAACAGCTATGTGATTTAAAAATGAATTTCATACATCAATACATATAACATATTCATAATATTTTCAATCCAAGTTATCTTCTCGGTCCACCTGATCCGTAATTCTTAGTTCAATTAAATCAATGACAAAAAATGTGAAAAGCGGATTGATTTTTAGAAAAGGTCTTTTAGCGGGACATGTTATGTGACAGTGATGACTTTTGAACGTCCGGGTTTGCGAGTTTTTCCTGCTTTTAAAACATTTTTTCTACTTTAATGTACTGTACATAGCAAAATGCATCGACGATGTATTGCCTTAATTATTCTCCAAGGGTTAAGTTCAAATTTAAAGACAATTTTAATTCTATTAAAACAGTCATGCGCTTTAAATAAAATATTTTTTCACTGTACAACATTTAACCTAAAATCTTTATAATCTCATATCTAGAAAAGAATGGTTGTCTGATATAATGACAAAAAATAAAAAAAAAAATCACCTCATTATTTCACATGTAAATTGGTAAACATATTGCTATGGGGCGTTATATATAGTTTATACACCCCACAATTGTCAAGTTCAAATTTTAGGAATTTATATATTTAACAGCCATGTTAATTAGAAATGATGATTTTCTCATGAAACAATATACAACATATTTATTATATAATCCAAGATGTCTTCTCGGTCGACCTGATCCTTTGTCTTTCACCAGTTGGTGGATAATCGTAAACCTAAGTTGGATAGCAGCTGGAGTCTAGGGAGGATGTAGTGGAAATACTTGTGTGGGAAATACCAGGAACCTATTGTAAGGTGATCAAGCCGCCGCGATATGACTGGAATACTGTTGATAGAGGTGTTAAACCCCATTCAATCAATAAATCGACCTGGTCCGTTATGAAAAAAGGATAACTATGGAAGTTCGAATTTACATGTCATGTCCTTCTCAAAGTTTCCATAAAAATTTGAAAACAAGAGCAATGCATAATTATTAAGTACCTACAAATTAAGCGAAACAATGTTAGGGAAGCAAAACGCATGGTAATGTGTAATTTTAATAAAAATTGTTATTGGGCGTTATATATTGTTTGTACACCCCGAATTGTATAGTTCGGATTTTAGAAAAATCATCTATTTAACAGCTATGTGATTTAAAAATGAATATCATACATCAATACATATAACATATTTATCATATTTTCAATCCAAGTTATCTTCTCGGTCGACCTGATCCGAAACTCTTATTTCAATAAAAACAATGACAAAAATGGAAGAGCGGATTGATTATTTGAAAAGGTCTTTTAGCGGGACAGGTTATCTGACCGTGATGACTTTTGAACATCCGGGTTTGCGAGTTTTTCCTGCTTTTAAAACATTTTTTCTACTTTAATGTACTGTACATAGCAAAATGCATCGACAATGTATTGCCTTAATTATTCTCCATGGGGTTAATTCCAATTTAAAGACAATTTTAATTCTCTTAAACAGTCATGCGCTTTAAATAAAATATTTTTTCACTGTACAACATTTAACCTAAAATCTTTATAATCTCATATCTAGAAAAGAATGGTTGTCTGATATAATGAAAAAATATAAAAAAAATCACCTCATTATTACACATGTAAATTGGTAAACATATTGCTATGGGGCGTTATATATATAGTTTATACACCCCACAATTGTCAAGTTCAAATTTTAGGAAAATATATATTTAACAGTCATGTTAATCAGAAATTATGATTTTCTCATGAAACAATATACAACATATTTATCATATAATCCAAGAAGTCTTCTCGGTCGACCTGATCCTTTGTCTTTCACCAGTGGGTGGATAATCGTAAACCTTAGTGGGATAGCAGCTGGAGGCTAAGAAAGGATGTAGTGGAAGTACTTTTGTGAGAAATACCAGGAACCCATTGTTAGGTGATCCAGCCGCCGCGATATGACTGAAATACTGTTAAAAGCGGCGTTAAACCCATATCAATCTACCTGGTCCGTAATGAAAAAAGGATTACTATGGAAGTTCGAATTCACATCTCTTGTGCTTCCCAATATTTCCATAAAATTGTGAAAACAAGAGCAATGAATAATTTTTAAGAACCTACAATTTAAGCGAAATAATGTTGGGGATTCAAAGCGCATGGTTATGTGTAATTTTAATCAATATTCCCATTGGTAGGAGACACATGTGGGGAAGGATATGTGCCGCCGCCTTAGATCGAAACCATGACACCCCATAATTGAAGATTGGGAGTCTGATGCGCTACCAACTGCGTTATGACGGCGGCGATATAAAAATTGTATAGCAGCTACATTATCCCCACTTGTAATATTTCTAGATATTGTCACTTTGTAGATATGAATCATTCTCGTCGGAACTAATCCAAAATCAACTTCTTCATCGGTACTTTGTCAAGATTCGAAAGAACAGAACTTTCCGTTTTCTCTTTGATTTTTGGAAAGGAATGTAACGCTCCAACAAAATAATTAAGGGAACCGCTAATGACGGACTCATTTAATGTAGGTCTATACGTGTATTCTCATAGCCTCGCGAGATGGATATGTTGTTCTCTGTTTTTCTTCTCCAACATACAAGTTACCCACTGTCTCCGTACCCTTTTTTTAGGCCTTTTCATGTTGTATTTTTCCTTTTTGCCTTTCTTTTTGTTAATTTCACATCTCTCAATCCTTTTGAGTCTTTAACCCCAAATTTGACCATTCTCTCAATAATTTCCCCTTCCTAAAGGTTTCTTTAACAAGAGAAAAAGAGATAAAGAGACAGACAGAGATAGAAAGGGGGAGAAGGGTAGAGAGACAGAGAGAAAGACGGGGAAAAAGAGAGAGGATTGTGTATATCTAACAATAAATTAATCTTGTTCGAGAAAAACAGAGAAAATTTTAGATGATAAAAACAACAGCAGGAAGAAGCATTGGTAAAACTTGAACAGACACAATAAACTTGTAGTTGAAGTTACCTTTGTTTAAAATTGCATTTAAACTCGTTGACTGTTTTCTTTTTCTTACAAAGGGAATTCTTGTACTTGAAATGACGTCACGAGTACTTTCCTGTATTTATGACGTAAAAAAACCTAAGTGAAAATCACATTATTAACGCTGTTACTAACGAATAAATACATATTTCAATCGAAAATCTCTCGAGCGAGATTTATTTTGAATAAAGCAATCATTTATATGTTGGTTTAAACATGTGCGTGCTCCATTTTTCTCGATTAAGACTTCTTATCTCTTCTTATGAAGTATTAAAAAGTAATAATAATTATAATAATTGTTCATTTTCTATGTAAACCGCAATTGATGCTTAGATGACAGGAAGTAGAAACTTATTATAACGGAATAAGTTTTGCTCTTATTTGTTCTTTGCAGTTTGATATATTTATTGTCACACGCGTTTTAGAAGAGGGAATACCCGCCAAAGCGTCATTTCCCCAGAAATGTTAATATTGATAATAGTGGCAAATGACGTAGTAGTATCACAATAATGTTCCTCGAGGAACTGTTTAAACACTATACAAAATCACTCTAATTTTCAATAATTCTTGATAAAGGCATTTTTTGCCGAAATATTGAAAATTAGAGTGATTTTGTATAATGAAGTAGTAGTAAATGCCATTTTTATTTACGATGACGTCGCTAGATAAAATGACGTCATAAAGTCTATATTTCAGGGATAAGGTCAACGTTTTTCTTTGCAATTGATATTATTTGAAAAGAATTTTATAATGCATTATACGTTATAGTGCGTGAGCGCCTCGGTAGCTTTAGATTAATTTCTAGGGATTTCTTTAACTAAGTTTTAAGAACAAAATGCATCTTTCAGAAAAAGATTAGTATCAATATAGAGTTATTCGTCTTCAGAGATCGTTGACATCTTCAGAGCCGAATAAGGATTTAACGCTCTTAGTAGCGTTAAAAGCGTTTTCAGGGTCTCCGCAAAATTAAAGGCCAAAATATCTGAAATGGCGCTCGCATTGCACGTTAAGTATTTATTCCTTTTATTATTAAAGTATACAATAATGATTTAGTATTTCAAACGCATACACACACACACACACACACAAAAAAAAAAAAAAAAAAAAAAAAAAAAAAACAAACAAATAAACACTGAATGCTTTACATCCTTCATGGTATAAGACTACCATTTCGTTTACAGCATACTGTGGTCGATAATACTTTTCTTTTGATTTTAACTTGAAAATTCTCAAATAGAATATATGTATATATAACGCCCCATAATTACAAATAACTAATACTGTAACTTAATGCAATCTGAGAACTTAAGGACAGTTTAAATTAGCCTTATTGATGTGTATTAGACTATCTATCGACAGCTTAGAGGAAGAAGAAGAAGAAAAAAAACAATAAAGATGAGCTTTGCAGAGCGGCACACATATGCCCGAAAAGACTTGTCAGTAAAAAACTCTTTTATTAAGTCAAGTGTAGATAAGTCCAAAACGAATTGAGGTATAAGAATGATTTTTGTCTCATGCTTAATAAGACAACATAAAGATTGTGACAGGTTTCAGGTCATTCCAAATGAAACTGAAGGAGGTGTTGCGCGCTAAGAACTTGAATATGCCTCGCTATTGGATAAGGATAAAAAAATTCGACCGTGAAAACGGTCTAGGAACTAACTAAAGGTAATATAGATATGATAACTTTAAAGAATAAGACAATTCTCCCACAAAAAAAGAAATCTCGCAGTGTAAGCTTTCACATTTCTCGATGCCTGACTTTCGAACTTTCAAATCGATTCTTTTCTTTTGACCAGTCACAGACTTTAATACGTGACCTATCAAACTAGAAAGCAGAAACCAATGTATGCATATGCGTGTGTTTTTTGAATTATTGGTTAAAATTTAAGCATAAAGAAGGCTACTTTTTACTTTTGAAATATAAATTTGCGAGTGCATGAAATGCACATGTATATAATGCCTATTATAATAAAACAATATGTGTAAAGGAATGTAAACATGAAACTTGTGTGGGAAGTTTTAGACATCCTTCTTTTTCAAGAATATAAATTAATTAAAGGGGAATATACAGCAGTTCCTAAAAATCTATATCTAGAAAAATATCGGATTTAAGGAATGTCAAAGGCAATTAGAAATTCGAAGATATGAATAAATTAAGACAGGACTATCTTTTGCCATTAAATACAACTACCGAGGCAAACAGTCTGGCCGTTGGTAACCGTGTACATTCTATACTGTTATGAAGAATAGTCCAAAATGATACTTAATGCGAAATGAATCCCATATCAATGTGCAGAAACCTGAAATTTTAATGATAAATGTATCGTATTATTATTGTAAGAGAAAGCATTCTATATATCGTCTAAGGGGTATTTTTTATTTAGCATATCCTGTCCTTTTAGTATGGGGCGTTATTGAGATAATGTCGGGTCGATCTGAAATTGTATGATACTGGTCTTCATTTATTTATCTATATATTTATCCATTTTTCTTCTTGTCAATAAATTCCTTTAATATTACAGAAACCATATATGACTGTTTTATGTTTTATGACTATTTAAATGCGTTACATAAGTTGCACTGACTTTATCAAAATAAAAGAAATGATATTCATTTGCAAGAAAATAAAGATGTTAATATTAGATCTTAAAACCGAGACCGGGCAAAAGAAGAAAATAAGTCACTGCTACTTTACTTGGAAATGAGCTCTCCATTATTCAAACAATTTTCCTTTTTTACCGAAAAACAGCTTTTTCATGAAGTTAAATTTATTATGAAAAACGCTTAGTTAGAGCATTTGCAAATACCTTCCCTTCCCAACGTGAAATGAATTCATAGTTGGTATATAATATGTCCAGATGGTTCTCTACCAGTGTTAATATTGTTATACCAATCGGGTAAAAAATGGCCCCGCGCTAGAGGTCGAAAGTTTTGAAAAACGCTCACTGTCAGTTATTTCGAAGTAGTCTCTTTATCAGACGCTAATTCATAAATGGTCCAAATTAAAAGAATTAACAACTATTCAGTTTGGGTTAAAAATTGTAATGGAAGTACTTTGATGGTTCAAAACATTGTGGAAAATGAAGAAATCGCGCTAGAGGTCGAAAGTTTTGAAAAACGCTCACTGTCAGTTATTTCGATATATTCTCTTTATCAGACGCTAATTCATTAATGGTCCAAATTAAAAGAATTATCAATTATTCAGTTTGGGTTAAAAATTGTAATGGAAGTACTTTTGAGGGTTCAAAACATTGTGGGACATGAAGAAATTGCTTGTAACAAGCAAGGTCTTCTTTTCCCAAAATGTTTTCCAAAGATATTTTCCTTGAGGGCGTGTCGCGACGATAGCGCAGTTAGTAACGCACGAGACTCTCATTCATTATGTCCGGGGTTCGATCCCCGGTCGAGGTAAATATCCTTTCCGACATTTGTCTCACTCAAGGATATCGTAAACCTAAGTGGAATTAGCAGCTTGAGGCTCGGAAAAGTTGTCATTGTAGTTCTAGTGTGAAAAATATCTTGAATCCATTGTTAGGTGCTCCAGTCGCTGCGATACGACTGAAATACTGTTAAGGTGGCGTTAAATCTCATTTAAACAAAAAGGCTTTAGGGCGTGAAAATTCGAGATTTATGATAATAGACTAATGGACTAATTGAACTACAGAACCTAAGGTATTCATTCTTAGCACTTGAGCACAAAGTGCGAGGTGAGCTATTGTGATCGGTCGTTGTCCGTCGTCCGACCGTCTGTCCGTCTGTCCGTCCGTCCGTTCACAATTTCTTTAAAAATCTTCTCCTCCAAAACCAGTAGGCAAATCAAGCTGAAAGTTTGCAGGGATGTTCCTTGGGTGAAGGTCTTCAAAAAATGTTAAAAGAATTTAATTCCGTCAAAAACTCTGGTTGCCGCGGCATTTGAACATGGGAATCTTAAGTAATTCTTTAAATATCTTTAAAGATCTTCTCCTCTTGAACCAGTTGGCCAATCAAGCTGAAACTTTGCAGGGATGATCCTTGGGTGAAGCTCTTCAAAATATGTTAAAAGAATTTCTTCCGTGAAAAACTGTTGTAACCGCGGCCTATGAAAATGGGACATTTTAGTAAATCTTTGTTGTTGTTGTTTTCATAGACTACAAGGCCAAAGACCTATATATTTTGTATTTAGCTTAATCATATGGTTCTCCACCAAGTTTTTAAATATTAAATCTCTAGGGTCAAAAGTGGCCCCGCCCCTCAAGTCCGAAGTTTTGAAAAATGCTTATTTAGAGCAATTTCAAAAGACTTCCCCGCTTGAACTATTAGGTCTAGGATATTCATATTGGGTATGTAGCATAGCTAGATGATTTTGTACTATATCACTTAAAGTTGTCCTCCTAGGGTCAAAAACGGCCCTGCACTAGAGTTCCAAAAATTGGGAAAAACACAAAATTTGAGTATGTTAAAACAAATCTTCATTTTAAGGCGGAGGGCATTTATATTTTAAGTGTAGCATAGCCTGGCTGTTATCTATAAAATTTGATTAAATTATATCTGTAGGTTAAAATACATCCCTTCCCTTGGTGTCCAAAGTTCGTAAAATTGCTCAATTAGATCATGTCCAACAGTCTTCTCCTCCCAATCTACAAAGTCTAAGGCATTCGTATTTGGTATAGAGCAAGAACAGATGGTTCTTTACCATGTTAGCTAAAATCTTAGCCTTGGGATAACACATGGCACTGCCCTACAGTTCCAAAATGTTGGAAAACATCCAATTAGAGCAATTTCGAAAGTCTTCTTCTTCTGAAATATAAGGTGAAGGGCATTCATGTTTGGTACGTAGCATGACTGAATAATTTTGTACTGTGTTACAGGAAAATACTGTTATTAGGATAAAAACGCCTCTGCTCCTGGGGGTCGAAAATTGCATAAATCGCATTGAAAGAATTCTAAAATAGAAATGGAGAAATGACTTGTCACTCCCTTTCTCACTGTGCTTTTTTAAACCTATTTTCCATGACGGTGACGAATTCTGGGATAGTTTGGTAATGGATTAAACAATAAAGCCAAAGGCATTCATTTTTATTGTAAAGCATTACTGGATTGTTTTGTACAAAGCCCAAAATTTTGTATTTGTTTTATTTATTTTGCTCAAGTTGTGTCTTTTCTATACAAAAAATACTGTAATTTGCAGATGCATCAGGTGAGCGATTTAGGACCATCATGGTCCTCTTGTTGTATGTAGCATTACTAGATGGTTTTGTACTTTGCCAAAAAAAAATAATTTGTTATATGTATTCGGCTCCAGTTGTGTCTTTTTTATACAAAAAAGTACTTTAATTAGCAGATGACCATCTTGCTTTTTATAAATACGTCTTAACCTGTTAATAGACCACAAATTAAAGACGTGTCCAATTTCAAAGAAGGTACAGGTGATAATTCATAGTTGATGATGTTTTATGGTAGAAAGCATTGTAATAAGTAATTTTTTCAATTTCCATAATGTTTTCTATTTTTTTTTGTTTTCTTTGGGGACTTATAAAAACACGATTGTTTGGGAAAGATCTCGGGCCTTGTTAAGAAAAGGGATAGTATCGAGAAAAATAGACAAGATAAGATCTTATATGCAAGAACAGTCCTTTGAGTGGTAACTCAGTTTCAGTAAAAGTCTTTTCGCGCGTTTATTTTATGAAAAACATAAGGATCACTAAAGTGAAAGAAATATTGCACTTTGTACAAATAATAGAAATACCCATGTTTCCTTGAAAAAAGGAGATTCTGAATTATAACATTTTCTACTGATTTTCAGCATTGAACGCATGGCTTATTGGTAGTTCTGAAAAGCATTCTCAATCGATGTGGTCAGAGTTTTATTGCCCACCATATTGTAAAACTGACCTTCGATCCTTAATGGGTTTCATGGTGATTAGACTTCTAACAGTTTACGATGGTGCAAATTCTTAGCGGGTTTCGTCAGTAAAAACCAGCTCTGTTATGCATGTTTCACCTTGATAATCTTAACCTTGACCTGAACATGTCACGAAAATAATGGATGATAACAAATTATCTTCTCAGACAGAGTTTTTAACATTTCCCTTTTCTTTTAATATTCTTGAACCAATATTTAAACTATTTTGACAGCCTAAAACTTAACATGACGCCCTCAGCTGTATGAAAATATATATCGCTGTTAGTTTTTTGGTCTTCAACAAACCGATATTGAGTTAATAAAATAAAGTAGCAGTTAACTTCAGTAGCATCCTCCTATTGACTCGAAGACAGATAGATGGTACTTGTTTGTTTCGGTGGAAAACCGATTTATCTTTGATTGAGTTACCAACAAGAGCTAAATTTCGTGAATCGGGGGCTACAAGAGAAAATATAACATATGTCTTGCGCCAAATTTAAAGAAACGACTATTAAACATGACAAAATATTGTTCTTTGCTTTAACGCAAAAAGGGAAAATATGTGACCTTTTATTTGCAGAATTTCTAAAACCCCGTCATTTCGCTCGTGAATTACATGGCAACCTGATGGTGTCATCAGTGTCATTTTGTCCTGTGTAGGTGACATTCACTTTTGAGCGGTGAACAAAAGCAGAGCTAAATTAGTGAGTTTATCGTTTGAATAATTTCCCTATTGTTTCGGTGAAATTATCGAGTAATAATCTAACAAGGAATCTCGATAATCCACTTGAAAGCCTTAACGAATTACTTTCATGCTATTTTCAAACGGTTACATTTTAACATCACCCAATTAAATTTCAGTAAAATCAATTTTTTCTCTTATGATGATCTAAATATCACAATATTTTGTAATAATTTTCGTCTGCACCTTCTGAGAATTTGAACCAATCAAAATTTTTGTCGTTTTGGAATTGGTAAATTGGACTATGTCTGATACAACATAAGAAAGACTGATGAGGAATCTAAATGCATTTTTAAAGGAATTATTTCCCGCCTATTATTTCGACTATTTAAATCTTTATCAACCATCAAGCACTTAAACCTTCGAACGCTGGCATCTGCATGCGGTGCTTTTGTTTACAATTTGATGCATTTTTTGTATGAGAAAATCGATTTATTAAAAACCATGGATGTTGTTTAGACCGTTTCGTTTTAATTTGAAATATAAAATTGGGGGTACGTAAAATAAATATCAAAACCCCGTAACAGTATATTACCAATATTCATGTGGCGACTTTTTCACAGAAGAATTGAACTTGAAAAATTGTGGGGTGTATAAACGATATATAACACCCCATATTTTCGGAAAGAGCGGAATATTGATATAGCCGGGTCATCGTCTGTATTTGCGCCTGCATCATCGTCCGAAAACGTTGAATTTTGGAATTACTCTTGAATTGACCAATCGCTGGTCCAACCTACTGACACCTTTTTACCCCGCCCATTCACTCCGACAGAAACTTCCACTTCGATTTTAAAAGGCGTCATTATGCAAAATTTAAGGCATGCAGCATGTAACATAAAGAAGAAAGGTTGGTTCGAGACCAAAGCGTCGTAGCTACAATTTGAATTTAAAGTATTTTTTGTATGAGAAAATTGATTCATTTAAAACACATGGATGTGAATGAGGCTGTTCCGCTTGAATTTTAAATATAAAATTTTGGGAATGTAAAATAGATATCATAATTACATATAACCAAATTTATTTGATGTCTTTTCCCTAAAATTTGAACTTGAAATGTATGGTAACACCCCAAAATGTCGGAAAGACCGGAGTATTGCTTCTAGAAAATGTGGGTATATAAACTATATATAACACCTCATAATAATATTATATATCCCAATATTCAAGTATTATAATCCAATGAGGATTGTTTTTTATATTTTTTCGATATATAGACAACCATTCCATTCCGGGTAGGAGATTGTAAAGATATGTGTGTTTAGGGTATTGTAGTTTGAGAAAATAATTAGACATAAAATATATGACTATTTTTAAGGGACTTGAAATCTCTTGAATTTGACATTATATAATTGTTGGGCAAATAAGATATGTGTAACGTACCATTATTTTTAATAGAAATAGTCTGAATCCAAGTGCAATAAACATCCAAATAGACATTTTATGAATCAAATTACCATAAATTGTGCATTTTGGAATTTATAATCAACAGCGATTTAATTGGCAAAAGAATAATGCAATATAATTTGGCTGGTATATTAAAACATGTTATGATTGTGAGAAAAAAAATAGGTTATTATGTTATGTTTCACTTTCTTTAAAATCAAACATTACCTTGGCTACGCTTCGCCTAGGTCACACGCTTTATGTAATGAAACTATCTTTTCAAATTACGATTTTAATTCTTTTATTATTCAAGAAGAAAAGTACGGGGCATATATAACTAGACATATATATTAAACCTTATTAGCTCACAGTAGCTCCTTAGGTAAAAAACTCAATTTACAACTTCGAAATCTTGGGTTCGATCACTAAGCAGACAAAACTGACAAACTAATTGTCTTTCGGATGAAACTTTAAACGGATACTCTGGATGACATTACTATTCATTGATCACTCTTAAGAACGAGGATGGCTCTCGGTATTTTCTTCCGGTAAACTTGCACTATCCCCGTTACGACTATTCGTCTTTACGGGCATCAGTTATATGGGCTTATGCTACGATGTTTTCGGAGAGAGGCCGGAGTAATAGTAAACCGAAATTGTCGTCTGCGTTTGCGTCAGCGTCGTCGATAGTAATCTTTGGCATTTGTAACGTTTCTGGTATTAATGAAGACATTTACATAAAACACGGAATATACATTCACTACCAATTTTCAATTTCGCCCTTCCATTTATGTGATTCATTTAATCCATTCCCTCAAAATCCCTATTTTTAGGACCACAAAAAGATTATGGAAACAATTGTGAACAATGAGGAAATTGCTTTATACAAGCAATTTCTTCCTTTTTCACAATATTTTCTACCTAAAAAGACGGAGATTTTCATAAATTTCTAAAGCAAATAATTTTCGTCTGCACCTTCTGAGAATTTGAACCGTTAACATTTTTGTCGTTTTGGAATTGGTTAATTGGACTAAGTGTGATCCAACATTAAAATGACTGATATTCATGATAGATGTGTCTGTCATAAAATTCATAGTTATTGGATGAGATAAGGTCGAAGACGTGTTTTTTTTTTTTTTTTTTTTTTTTTGGGGGGGGGGGGAAGGCGGAGTCGGATGTATTCCAAAAAAGACCGAAGTAAGACTATAGTTTGGTCGTTGTCTGTGTTTACGTCATCATTTTCGACCGAAAATTTCAGCATTTGGAATATCTCTGGTATTACTGGAATTCTTAACTTGAAACACGCAATATATCTTCACTATAAAAAGAAGAATCTAAATGCATTTTTTAAAGAATTATTTCCCGCCTATTATTTCGACTTTTAAATTATTATCAACAATCAAGCACTTACCGTCGAACGTTTGCATCTGCATTCGGTGCTAAAGTTTTCAATTTTATGCATTTTTTGGGAAAATCGATTAATTAAAAAACGTGGATGTTGTTAAGACCGTTTCGTTCTAATTTTAAATAAAAACTTGGGGAACGTAAAAAAAATATCAAACCCCCGTAACTGTACATAACCAATAATAATGTAACGACTTTTTCCCTAAAATTTGAACTTGAAAAATTGTGAGGTGTATGAACTATATAAACTTTATATAACACCCCATAATTTCGGAAAGACCGGAATATTGCTATAGCCGGGTCACGTCTGTATTTTCGTCTACGTCGTCGTCCGAAAATCTTAAATTTTCGAATTACTCTGGAATTAATCAATCGCTGGTCCAACCCACTGACTCCTTTTTACCCGCCCGTTCACTCCGACGGGAAGTTCCACTTCATTTTTAAAAGGCGTCATTATGCAAAGGTTATAGCCTGCAGCATATAACAAAAATAGGGAAGGTTTGTTCGCGACCTAAGCGTCGTAACTAAAACTTAAATTAAAAGTATTTTTTTGTATAAGTAAATCCATTGATTTGAAACACATGGATGTTGATGAGACCGTTCCGGTTTAAATTGAGATATAAAATTGGGGGAATGTAAAATTGATATTTTAATTACATATAACCATATCTATTAGATGGCTGTTTCCCTAAATTTTGAACTTGAGAAATAATGGGGTGTACAAAATATATATAACACCCCATAATTTCGGAAAGACCGGAGTATTGCTACTAGAAAATGTGGGCTGAATAAACTATATAACACCTCAAAATAATATTATAAATACAAATATTCAAGTATTATAATCTAATGAGGATTGTTATATATTTTTCGTTATATTAGGTGACCATGCAAATCCGGGTGGGTGATTGTAAATATATATATATATATATATATATATATATATATATATATATATATATATATATCTTGAATGTATTGTTGTTTGAGAAAAAAGTTGGACTTTAAATATAAGACTATTTTTAAGAGACTTGAAATCGCTTGAGTTTGAGATAAGAAATTTGTTGAGCAAAAAAACGTTGATGTTGTTTGGACCGTTTCGTTCTAATTTGAAATATAAAATTGGGGTACGTAAAATAAATATCGAACTCCCGTAAATGTATATAACTAATAATGTGGCGACTTTTTCCCTAAAATTTGAACTTGAAAAATTGTGGGGTGTATAAACTTTATATAATACCCCATAGTTTCGGAAAGACCGGATTATTGCTATAGCCGGGTCACCGTCTGTATTTGCGTCTATGTCGGCGTCCGAAAATCTTGAATTTTGGAATTACTTTGGAATTAACCAATCGCTGGTCAAACCCACTGACTCCTTTTTACCCCACCCATTCACTCCGACGGGAAGTTCCTCTTCATTTTTAAAAGGCGTCATTATGCAAAGGTTATAGCCTGAAGCATATAACAAAAAAAGAGAAGGTTTGTTCGCGACCTAAGCGTCGTAACTTAAACTTGAATTAAAAGAATTTTTGTATAAGTAAATCCATTCATTTGAAACACATGGATGTTGATAAGACGGTTCTGGTTTAAATTGAGATATAAAATTGGGGGAATGTATAATAGATATATTAATTACATATTACCAAATTTATTGGATTGCTATTTCCCTAAATTTTGTACTATATATAACACCCCATAATTTCGGAAAGACCGGAGTATAGGTATTAGAAAATGTGGGATGTATAAACCATAACGCCCCAATAATAATATATTAGACCAAATTATCTAATGAGGAGTGTTTTTACATTTTGTCGTAATATGAGACAACCATTCCATTCCGACTAGGAAATTGTAAAAATATGCATGGTTAATGTATTATAGTACTTAAATGATATAACCTAAGCCTTTCCTTAACTCTCCGTCACTTATCAAGGCAAGAGATCAATAGGCTATTTTGCTATGTATATCACATTAATTTGAATTTTTGTCACCGATTTGGTTAGCTTAAGAATAATTCAATATGATATGACTGGTATAATAAAGATGTAATGATTGGAAGATAAAAGGTTAATAGGTTATTAAGTTATATTTCACATTCTTTAAATTTAAACATTACCCTCGGCTTCGCTTCGCCTAGGTCATATCGCTTTATGTAATGAATCGATCTTTTCACATTACGGTTTTAGTTCTTTCATTTTTCAAGAAGAAAAGTACGTGGCATATATAACTAGACATATACATTAAACCTTATTAGCTCCCACTAGCTCACTGGGTAAAAAACTCAACTTGTAACTTCGAAATCGTGGGTTCGATCACTAAGCAGACAAAACTGACAAACTAATTGTCTTTCGGATGAAACTTTAAACGGATACTCTGCGTGACTTTGCTATTCATTGATCACTCATAAAAACGAAGAGGGCCTCTCGGTATTTTCTTCCAGTAAACTTGCACTATCTCTGTTACAGCTATTCGTCTTCTCAGGCATCAGTTATATGGGCTTGGAATCAGTTGCATTTTAGATAAGAAAATTGTTGGGCAAATTAAATATGTATAACGTATCATTATTATTAATGAAAAGTAGTTTGAATCCAATTGCAATCAACGATCATTGGGAAATTTATAACCAATGTCTATGTGATGACTTTTTCCCTAAAATTCGAGCTTGAAAAAAATTATGGGGTGTATAAACTATACTAAGGGAAAAAAATAGCAATTTTTTTCGACCTACATTATTTTTCAAGGAAAATGTTTAAACCTTATAAAATCAGCCTCGTTTGCAATTTTTTAAAGCTAACTAACTAATTATGCATTAAGACCACGTTTTCCTCGCTTCTAAAGGCTGTCTGACGCAATTGTGCTGAAACACGTTCTGCACGTGCTTCCACATGTACGTGAAGTCTATATCCACAATATCTATCCCAGTTTATTGGTTAGCATCAATAAGAAGATAGCTCATTAAATTTAAAAAATTCGAATATGACGTTGCCCAGGGCTTAACTAAGACCAACGGAACGTAGCTGGCTGGTGGTATTATGGTAAAAGAGGTGGCTCAACATTTTGGCGTGAGCCAAAGTTCCATTTCAAGACCTAGAACAAAGTATCGTCAATTAGGCACCGTCAAAGACAGGCGACGTTCATGCAGGCCACGTAAGACTACCAAACGTAAGGACAATTACATCGTGACGTGTTCACTGCGTAATCGCTTTCTCAATAGCACTCGTAAAGCCGGTTTGGTCCGAAATGCAACGGGAACACGGGTTTGTGCTGGTACTGTAAGAAACAGACTTCGTCCGGCACGTTTACGCGCACGTCGACCTTACGTTGGCATTCCTTTGACACGTGCAAACAGACATGCAAGATTAAATTGGACAAGGATACACCTTCAATGGCCAAGACGAATGTGGAATCAGGTCCTATTCACAGACGAATCCCGTTTTAATTTGATGTTTTCGGATGGCAGGGTACGTGTTTGGAGGCGTAATGGCGAAAGGATGGATCCCGCCAACGTTTTTCAATATGACCATTTTGGAGGCGGCAGCGTCATTGTCTGGGATGGTATATCATACCGTAGCAAGACTGACTTTGTAACTATTCAGGAAAACTTAAATGCCGTTCGATACTGCATCGAAATTGTCCAGCCAGTGGTATTGCCGTTCTTGCGTCAAGGGCTTGCTACCATTTTTCAGCAAGATAATGCCCACCCACATGTCGCTCGGCACACGTTGGACCTTTTACAGACTAATTATGTTGATGTGTTGGATTGGCCAGCCAAATCATCGGATCTGTCTCCGATCGAACACCTTTGGGACCATCTGGGTAGGAGAGTAAGAGACAGGAATGACGTTAATAACGTTAGAGACATGGAGCGTGTTCTGCGTCAGGAATGGGGTCGTATCCCTATGGCCATTAATCGTAGGCTCATTTCCAGCTTGAGAAGACGCTGTGATGCCGTTATTGGCGCAAACGGTGGACACACAAGATATTAAATATTTGTGTTACTTTTACTTCCCTACCCCTACCATGTTTGACGCTGTACAACAAACACGTATGACCTTGAAATCATCTGATTTTTTTAAATACTGTGGCTAACACATGAAAGATGGATGTGTGAAAATATGGTTTGAATCCAAAGCTAGACACCGGAGAAAGTGGCTGTAACGTACGAAATTGCTAAAGTTTTCCCCCTCAGTTTATATATATAACATCCCATAATTTCGAAAAGGTCAGGAGTACTGCTTTAGCCGGGTCATCGTCTGTATTTTCGTCTGCGTCGTTGCCCGAAAACATTGATTTTTGAAATTTAACGCCAGATAATTACATAAAACTAATAATCATATGACGACTTTATCCCGAAATTTTGAAGTTGACAAATTATGGGGTGTATACACTATATATAACACCCCATAATTTCGGAAAGACCGGGGTACTGCTATAGCCGGGTCATCGTCTGTATTTTCGTCTGCGTCGTTGCCCGACAACGCTGAATTTTTAAATTCAACGCCAGATAATAACATAAAACTAATAATCATATGACGACTTTTTCCCGAAATTTTGTACTTTTAAGAATTACGGGGTGTATAAACTATATTTAACACCCTATAATTTAGGAAAGACCGTAGTACTGCTATAGCCGGGTCATCGTCTGTATTTGGGTCTGCGTCGTTGCCCGAAAACGTTGAATTTTGAAATTTAACGCACAATAATTACATAAAACTGATAATCTTGTGACGACTTTTTCCCTAAAATTTGAACTGAAAGACAGTTTGTAGATCAAAATCCAACTGATGATACTTTTTTCTTCGGCAAACACGTGCACTCGACCCGGTCTTTAATAATATATTTAAAGCCTTCTCTTTTCTCTTTCTAAATAATCAAGTTAAGAAATTATCGGTGTATTTTACTTAGTACATTTTGGTTGAGTTACTTTTCTGAATATTACACGTTTTTTAAATGTAGAAAACTCGAAAACTTTGACTTTGAACAGACATTGCGATCAGATAAACTGTCCGGCTAAATAACTTATTGGAATTATCAATTTCGCTCTTTATTTTTTTGTCGTCTATTGAATAAGACATATTATGACGCAATATAAATGAATGACATCATAATTGGCGTGTCATTCATAAAATGTTTCGTTATTGGATAGAAAAAGGTTGGTCGGTAATTAAGTTGTATTTCACATTGTTACATTTTACAAATAACCTGTCGCTACGATTCGCCTTTATCATTTTGCGTATGTTATTCATATAATGTTTTGTTATTGGATAGAAAAAGGTTGGTCGGTAATTAGGTTGTATTTCACATTGTTACATTTTACAAATAACCTGTCGCTACGATTCGCTTTATCATTTTGGGAAAGTCATTCATAAAATGTTTTTTCATTGGATAGAAAAAGGTTGGTCGGTAATTAAGTTGTATTTCACATTGTTACATTTTACAAATAACCTGGCGCTACGCGTCGCTTTTATCATTTTGCGTTAATGGAATTGACCAATCGCTGGTCCAACCAACTGACTCCTTTTTACCCCGCCCATTCACTCCGACGGGAAGTTCCACTTCGATTTTAAAAGGCCTCATTATGCAAAGTTTATAAACCGCCGCATATATCAGTCAAAAGGAAAGTTTTGATTGCAGCCTTAGCGTTGTAACTAAAACTTGAATTAAAAGTATATTTTGTATGAGAAAATCGATCCATTTAAAACACATGAATATTGATGAGACCGTTCCGGTTTAAATTGAAATATAAAATTGGGGGAATGAAAAAAAGATATTTTAGTTACATATTACCAAATCTATAAGATGGCTGTTTCCCTAAATTTTCTACTTGAAGTGTATGGGACGTAAAAACTATATGTAATTCCCCATAATTTCGGAAAGACGGGGGTATTGCTACTAGAAAATGTTAGTTGAATAAACTATATAACACCTCAAAATAATATTATGAATACCAATATTAAAGTATTATGATCTAATGAGGATTTTATAATATTTTGTCGTTATATTAGATAACCATTCAACTCCGGGAAAGAGATTGTAAAGATATATATGTTTAATGTTTTCTAGTTTGAGAAAAATAGTTTGACTTTAAATATATGACTATTTTTAAGAGACTTGAACCGCTTGATTTTTAGATATAGAAAATTGTTGGGCAAAAAATGGACGTTGTTTAGACCGTTTCGTTCTTATTTGAAATATAAACTTGGGGTACGTAAAATTAATATCAAACCACCGTAACTGTATATAACCAATATTAATGTGACGACTTTTCCCCTAAATTTTGAACTTGAAAAATTGTGGGGTGTATAAACTATATATAACACCCCATAGTTTCGGAAAGACCGGATTATTGCTTTAGCCGGGTCACCGTCTATATTTGCGTCTTCGTCGTCGTCCGAAAATCTTGAATTTTGGAATTACTCTGGAATTAACCAATCGCTGGTCCAACCCACTGACTCCTTTTTACCCCGCCCATTCACTCCGACGGGAAGTTCAACTTCATTTTTAAAAGGCGTCATTATGCAAAGTTTATAGCCTGCAGCATATAACAAAAATGAGAAGGTTTTTTTTCGCGACCTAAGAGTCGTAACTAAAACTTGAATTTAAAGATTTTTTTTTGTATGAGAAAATCGATTCATTTAAAACACATGGATGTTGATGAGACCGTTCGGGTTTAAATTGAGATATAAAATTCGGGGAATCTAAAATAGATGTTTTAATTATATATTACCAAATTTATTGTATGGCTATTTCCCTAAATTTTGTACTTGAAGAATTAAGGGGTGTATAAACTATATATAACACCCCCTAATTTCGGAAGGACCGGAATACTGTTATAGCCGAGTCATCGTATGTATTTGCGTCTGCGTCGTTGCCCGAAAACGTTGAATTTTGAAATTTAACGTCAAATAATTACATATAACTTATAATCTTGTGACGACTTTTTCCGTAAAATTTGAACTTGAAAAATTATGGGGCATATAAACTTTATATAACACCCCATAATAATACATATATTAATATAAGTATAACATTTAAGTGGTGAATGCTTTATAATTTGTTAATATACGAGACAATTTTTTTTTCATGTATTAGATTAATGTTAGACATTTTATATTTATTATAGTAAGAAAAAACTATCAAATTTGACGCACATGGCTGATTTTAAAAGATTGAACTAGAAAATTGTTTGGCGTATAAACTATGTTTAATAGCCTACTATTACAATAACCTAAAGTTGGCAACTATTTGCAATCAACGAAATAAAAGACAGTTTGTAGATTAAATTACTACTCATGATACATTTTTTTTTCGGAATCTTTGGTAAAAACATGCACTCGACCCGGTCTTTGATGATATATTTAAAGCCTTCTCTTTTCTCTTTCTGAATAATCAAGGTAAGAAATTATCGGTGTATTTTACTTAGTGCATTTTGGTTGAGATCCTTGTCTGAATATTCTAGTTTTTAAATGTAGAAAACGCTCAAACTTGGACTTTGAACAGACACTGCTATCAGAAAAACTGTCCGGCTAAATAACTTATTGGAATCATCGATTTCGCTCTTCATTTTTTGTCGTCAATTGAACTAGACATATAATGACGCAATATAAAGGAATGACATCATAATTGGCAATTCATTCATAAAATGTTTTGTTATTGGATAGAAAAAGGTTGGTCGGTAATTAAGTTGTATTTCACATTGTTACATTTTACAAAATATCCTGGCGCTACGCTTCGCTTTTATCATTTTGTGTAAATAGTCAATTATTAATAATGACATAATGGACCGATCCTATCTCATAACACTTTTAATTCTTTTTCTTTTAAAGGTAGGTAACGATTTCTTTTTCATGTCACACATTTTAATTATATCTATTCCCCCTCATATA
Source organism: Fragum fragum (assembly GCA_946902895.1). NCBI lineage: Eukaryota > Metazoa > Mollusca > Bivalvia > Cardiida > Cardiidae > Fragum > Fragum fragum. Next base: position 10,554,014 of record OX336373.1, on the reverse strand, counting down.
TTATTTAAATACAATATTCTGAAAAGTAGAAAAACAGAGTATTTCCATAAAAGATTTCGTAGGCTATTAATCTTTTTTTATATTAGACTGAGACAGATGCAAACAATAAGAGGTCATTGTCAAGGTACGAATAACCGTTGGAATCTCGCATTTAGTTTAAATTTCATCAAACCAGCGTCATCGTTATGTCATCTGCATCGACAATATACTGAACCGTAGTTTGCGTTATTTTCTCGGAGTACATAGATTTGCCCCAGTGAGCGCTTTGATCGGTGATACAGGTTGGCTACCTTCACAATACAGACAATGGTTAAGCATCATACGCTATTGGAATAGGCTATTACAGACCCCTGAGGATAGACTGTTACGTTCAGTGTTTGAATTTGATTATAGCAAATGTGAGAACAACTGGTGTAGTGAGTTAAGGGTTATCCTTGACAAATTGGGTATGTCTGACCACTATGATAATAAGCGGACAGTTGATATGGCTCAGACACAGACTAGAATAAAACAATTATATAGCTCATTATGGTTAGACAACGTTGAACGAACCCCGAAGCTACGCACTTACAAACAATTTAAGCGGGATTTTAACACAGAATATTACGTTTCCCTTAACCTACAGAAAAACGAAAGGTCCACTTTAGCCCAACTCAGGTTCGGCATTCTACCATTAAGGATAGAAACTGGGAGATATCTAGGAGAACCAATAGAGAGTCGTTTGTGTAACTTTTGTACAAGTTCGGTGATCGAATCAGAAACACATTTTGTTATAACATGTGATCAATATAACATTATTAGACAAGATGTATTTCAAGATGTTATTACGTGTAACTCGTACCTGCAATTATCACCTGAACAAAAATTGTCGTATCTTATGTTAAATCATTGTCGCAAGTTATCTAAGTTCTTGGTTAAAGCTTTCCAAAAACGTAGAAAGACACTTTATCAAACAACGAATAACTCGTAATGAAATGAAATTATTATTTCAGTCATTTTTTTTTTTTTTTATATCAAAAGAAATATATTTGTATCCGCAGTATCGCGGTAGACTTGGTCTTTTTGTATAAAACGACCTTCCCCTCTGCCATTCTGTAAGCATTATCTCATTTTCCCCATCCGCAGAGGATTTATATTAATGATATCAGTATTTATATAGTAATATCTTAACACTTTCCCCATTAAGGTTTTGCATTGACGTTACTGTCGATATACGCTAAATGGGGATATTGATAGAATTGAAGAGAGTGCTGAAAACGGCAATTTTCTTATTTTCCGTCAATACTTTCCCCTGTACATATTGTTTTACAAAGCAAGTATTTCTATTCTTGCATTCAACTCACTACCGTTGGATCCTTGTAACATTCATTTTTTCATATTGGAAAGAAATGATTACAGTATCTATCATTTTTGCATATATGAATGATAACTATTGTGTGTATATTTGCAAGCTCAAATTCCACAACGTTTTCGTTTTGTGCCATATTTCTTATCTTGTTGCCGCACTGGTATTCTGTTTATTATTCAAAGTGACTTATAGGCCCATGGGGCCGGGTGTTTATACTTTGATATTTGATATTGTATATTGATTTGTGTAACACATGTCACTATAATAAAAATTTACTTACTTACTATGTCATCAGTAGTTATGTTCGCTATCCGATCTTTGATTTTGTAAAGATCAGTCCAAAACTGTCGTAAGCGTAATTACGAATATAAACACTTATCATAGTTTAACGCTATCTATTTGATGTGACATGATTTAGGACGTTGGTTGTATCGCTCGTCAATTTGGAATCATCCGTTGATTTCGGATCATATGTAAATGAGGTCAAGCGATGTAGACAATCGAATTCCGTAATAATTTTAAATAATCTGGAATTCCGCTGAACATTTTCTTTATAACCACAAAACGCCACTTTAAGCCTTCACCATTACCGCCAAGACAATATCTGACTGAAATTTAATTATTAAATGTTCGTTTGAGTGTATCTTTCGACACTTGGCAAATTTTTCTTGTGTAGGTTTTAGAAACAACGATACCCCCTTTATCCTCCTTTAAAACAGATAATTATTGGGTGCGTCCTAACCAGCTCAGTTGATGGAGCAAGTGATTTCAAACCCCGAGATCGAGGATTATCCCGCCGGGCTGTCCAAACAACCATACTTATTGTTTTGCGGATGAAATATTAAGCCTATGCTCCTTTTGTCGGTGCTACCTATCGAGCACGCTACAGAACAAGGGGGGACTATCAGCAGTATACTTGCACTTTCCCCGGGGCATCGGTCATATCGGCAAGTGTTACGGCAGCGACGATAAATAAACGGAAATCCACACACACTCATACGATAAGTGATGAATGTTTTCTATTTTGTATGAGACAACAATTGTATTTAAACTATATAGCTAATTTTGACTGTTGTATTTTGTTTGTTTTTAGATCAGCTATTTCGGGAAAAGACTGGAGTATTGCTCTAGTCGGGTCATCGTCTGTATTTCCGTTAAACACATTCACTTGAAACTCGGATTAAATGTTCACTATCAAATAAAAATCTTAATGCAATAACGAAGTTCAAGGAATAATGTGCCTTTTTATACTTTTTTTACCCCCTATAATGCTCTTAAACCGACCAGCGTTGGCAACTGCAAACGGTACGCTCGTTTTAAATTTATATAAAAAAATTAGGGGGCAAATAAGATATACATTCGAGCTTCCGTAACCATCCTTTTTCATTATTTATTAGATCGACCGAGAAGACATCTAAAGTTTTATAAGTAAATATGTAATATGAATTGTTGTATGAGAAAATCATTTTCATTCAAAGCTCGTGGCTTTTGATTTTTCTTTTTTCCTAAAATTTGAACTAGACAATTGAGGCTTGTATGTACTATATAACGCCCCATAATGAAAATATATATACTTATACTAACGTATTATAATCAAGTAAATAATGTTTTTATATTTTGTCGTTGTATGAGTTAATCATTCCATTCCGGATAGGAAATTAAAAAGATATATATATATATTTCATGTATTGTAGTATGAGAAACGATTTGATTTAAAACACATGAATGTTTTTAAGAGACTTTTTAAGAGACTTTAAATCGTGATTAAATTTGAACTCGACATTCGTAGGGCGTATTATAAATGTAAAACGCACTATTTTTACTAATATACAATGATGAGTAATCAAGTGCAGTCAACAAAATAGAATACAATTGATAGATGAAATAATGTATATTTGAATTTTATCGACAGCTTAGGCAAAAAAAAAAAAAAAAAAAAATAATACCATGGACCCCGATTTTTTATAATATCATAATAATATAATTTTTTTAATGTATGTGTAATTCGAGGTCATTATATGAAAGAATCGTTGTATTAAAAATATGATTGTTTGTTAGACTGTTGTTTGTTGTTTATCTTCAAGCTGGGCGGTTTTCGGAGAAAAAGAAATATTAGTAAAGACTTATCACTGTCTACGTTAACGTCTGCGTCTTCCCGAGAAAACTTCGGCATTTTGGTATATCTCTGGTTTTACTGAACACATTCGTGTCATTGGTTGGTTGGTTAAATAGGGTCTAACGCCACTTTAACAGTATTCCATTATTATCGCGGCGGCTAGAGCACCTAACAATGGATTCCTGGTATTTCTCACACCAGTAATACTACTACATCCTTTCCCAGCCTTCAGCTGCTATCCCACATAGGTTTACGATTGGTGAGAGACAAATGTCCCATTGGTGACAGACAAATGTCGGAAAGGATATGTGCCTCCGCCGAGGATCGAACCCATAACATCCCATTATTGAAGATTGGGAGTCTGAGGCACTACCGACTGCACCATGAAGGCGGCACACATTCATATGATAGTCGGAATATTTTTTTCTGTATCGAAAGAACAATCTAAATACATTTTTGAACGAATTATTCCCCAATTCGATTTGCAGTTTATCCACTTTCAAGCACTCAAACCGCCGATTGTTTTCAATTTGGTCTAGAAATTTGACCACTTACTACGTTTGTCCCGCCGGTTGATTTCGACAGGAAATTCAATTTTGATTTTTATATGCGTTATTTTGCAAAATTTAGGCGCATGAATTTAAAAAAGAGAATGGTTAGTAGCCGACCTACACGTCATAACTACAGCTTGAATTGGCTGCAGTTTCGACGTTTAAATCATTTAATCAACAAAAAACTGAACTTAAATAACGGTCAATGACGAAATTAAAACTTACTTCTGGTCAAAATGAATGATTTAAGTAGTCGATGATAATTTGACTGACAGTCGTGATTGGTCAATTATTCTTAGCATTTAAGATATAAATTTAAACTTCCAAAATTATCCTTTTTTATTACGTGTCATATATTCCTGAGCAGACGTCCGAAATTTTAATGACAAATGTGTTATTTGTATTGTTCTATCGGAAAATCATTTTATTCAGAGGAAACGGCTTTTGCAAATGAGACATGTATATACAACACTCCCTTATTACATATAACCAATAGATTATAATTCAGTGATAAATGTTGTATTTTTGTCATTGTATTAGACAACCATTTCATTTGAAGCATATGGATGTTTGTTATAGACTTTTTTTATAATTTTAACAGGAAAACTGAGAAGAGTATATAGGAAGTACAAATTTGAACTCCAAAATTATCGTATTTGCATTTTGAATCAAATATAATTGTGGATACATCTGAGATTATAATGACAAATATGTCAAATATTTTGTTGTATGAGATTAAAATTTCATTTGAAGCATATGACTGTTGATTAGATTTTTTCTTTGGAATTTGACTAGAAAGTTGAAATAAAACATAAATGCCCCATATATACCCCATAATAACGTGTACCCAATATACATGTAGTATCATATAGTGATGAATGTACTATATTTTGTCATATTGTGTGACAACCATTTTACTCCTGGCATGAGCTCTAATGATAAATATGTTGTATGTATAGTTGTAAGAGAACCCCGATTTATGTAAAAGACCTGTACTTTTGTTTAATACTTTAATTCGTCGTTGATTTTAAACTAGAAAATGAGAGGGCTTAAAAAATGTATATAACACCCCATAATTCCAAATAACCAATACATTATTACTAATTGCAATGAACGAACAAATAAAAGACAATTCATAGATGGTTTTGCTGTTAATGATACAGTTTGCAATATCTTTCGACAACTGACACAAAAAGCATACCGTCGAAGCCAATTTTCGATTAATCAAATTCAGCCCTTCCTTTGTCCTTTGTGAATAATAAAAATGAGATCATTTGTGAATTTCGCCAGGGTACATTTGGATAGAATGGTTTGTTTGCATTTTACACGTTTTAAAGGGAGAAAAACTCGCCGCTGTGGTTAAAACTGAAGTGGTGTAACTTATTTTATTATTTTCTTTTTATTCCGATCTCTTGAAAATTAAATTGACAATCGAAAACAATTAATCTATGACGGTGTTATTTATTTTTTTAAAGATAATTGCTATGAATCATTCACAAGTTAAATCATATACTGCACAAATCAGTAGAAGATGATTGTCAGATATCTAGCTAAGAATAAACGGAAAAAAAAATATATAATTAACCCTTCACAGGTTTGATATTATAAAATATATCCTATGGTATGTTTTTATGGATATTCCGACACTCGGAGAACTTGCAAAGGGCAAATAAATTTTGTCCTTGTGAGGCTATGCAAGTTCTTCAGGGTAGACATTTTTCTGCTCTGCCCATATCAAATTGATGGATGACAAGTCGACGGTGCGAGAAACATAGTAAATACAGTTCCTCCAAGCGATTTTTGCAAGAAAATCAAAATGAGTTTCTTTTTGTTTGGACGGACACATGAACAGACAGACTGTCCTACACATGAATTAATAATATTAGAATACCTCAACGGGTGGAAATATTTGGAGGATAAATGTAAGGAATCAAACGAATCGTTGTAAAGTTATCGCGAAAAGTGCGTTTTTTGGGGTTTTTTTTGTTGTTGTTGTTGTTTTAATTTGCAGGCGGACGGATAGTAACAACAGATTAGATACGTTTGGTGTTTAATATATAGTCAACATACGACAAAAGCTATGGGGCATTATATATATATAATATATATGACACATAAGTGGGTTTAGTATTTTCACCACATAAGTGGGTTTAAATCATATATATATATATATATATATATATATATATATATATATATATATATATATATATATATAGATATAGATATAGATATAGATATAGATAGATAGATAGATAGATAGATAGATAGATAGATAGATAGATAGATAGATAGATAATCTATAGATAGATAGATAGATAGATAGATTAGACCGATAGATAGACCGATAGATAGATAGATAGACCGATAGATAGATAGACAGACAGATAGATAGATAGATTAGACCGATAGATAGATAGATAGATAGACCGATAGATAGATAGATAGATAGATTAGACCGATAGATAGATAGATAGATAGATAGACCGATAGATAGATAGACCGATAGATAGATAGATAGATAGACAGACAGACAGACAGATAGATAGATAGATAGATAGATAGATAGATAGATTAGACCGATAGATAGATAGATAGATATATAGATCGATAGATAGATAGATAGATAGATTAGGCCGATAGATAGATAGATAGACCGATAGATAGATAGATAGATTAGACCGATAGATAGACAGATAGACAGATAGATAGATAGATAGATAGATAGATAGATAGATAGATAGATAGATAGATAGATAGATAGATAGATAGATAGACCGATAGATAGATAGATAGACAGACAGACAGACAGATAGATAGATAGATAGATAGATTAGACCGATAGATAGATAGATAGATAGATAGATAGATAGATAGATAGATACTGTAAAGGCTCTTACAGGGTTTTCGTTTCACGGTTTTCATCACGGTTTTCATGCACACAAATTGAAAAAGAAGCAATTTCTGACGCTCGAAAAATTATCACTGTGCGTCATTTTCACTCTCGGAAATTAGCAGCCTTGCGTCAAGGGTCATCATAATTGTGCCAAATTATTTGAAAATGGTTAATTGATTATGAAAATATACACCCCTATCAAGGATAACACCAAGCTTGATAGGTAATTAATACTCTCGAGTGATGGACATGCATCGGCGATCGTAATTGACAGGTACTTCAAACCTGTGAAATTAATGCTGAAACCCCTCTTCAGAGTTCTAAGGCTACTGAAATTTACTTATTTGTTAATCCTTTTATCACAAACCTCACAAAATATAACCAAGAAGTGAAATGAAATCAAATAAAATGTTGCTCAAGAAATGTCATGGGTTTTCGCGGATAAAGTCGGCACTGTATTTTATGAAAGTTAGGAATAATTTGATCCTTTTAATATTCATGAGATTTACTAAAACTGATTCAAACTTAAAATATATGCATTAATATTTAATTTTCCCTTAAATTTATCTTGTATTGAAATATAATACTGTCAGATTGGAAAAAATTTCGAATATAACCATTGCAAAAAAAAAAAAAATACAACAAATTTAAAATATATTTTCTATCTAGGCCTACTATTATTTTTTTCTGAATCACTATTGGGGGGGGGGCGGGGGGGGAATTATGCATTTTGACTCTTTGGATTTCAATTTTGACTCTTGAAAATTTTGACCCAAGGGTCAATGACTCTTGACTTTTAGGTACTAATGAAAACCCTGCTCTTACAGTGAAATTTTCTGTATCTTAATCAATGTTAATCCATGCTTTCATAGGTATTCCTAGGAATTCTTGGTAGAATTTTTCTTGATAATTTGGCCAACAAACCTGTCAAAGTAGCAAACTGATAAACACGCCAGGGCTCTGCAAACTCAGAACTTGTGGAAAAGTGACTTCTCCCTAGTCTGAGAATTGGGAGAAGTTTTTCAAAATAGGGAGAAGTGGTGAGACTAGAAGTGGACCTTAAATAACAAGTTTTTGCATGCACCCATTTCCACACAATCCTGTTTTTTTAATGCCCCTCAAAAAAGGTTTAGAAATTATTGTGGACATTGAAGATTATTTCAAGCAAATTCTTCAATGTTTTCTACTCTAAAAGACAATGATTTTCTAAACTCAACAAACTTGAAATAGTCATTTCAATCTTTTAATCTGGAACAGTTAAAATTTAGTCATGTGGTAATGGGTTAATGGCCAAAAAAAAGCTTGCTTGTCTTATTTGGAACATTTAGGAAAATCACAAAATCATTGCCTCTTTAGAAGAATGGATAAAAAAACCTCTACAGTGGAAACCTCTTCTTTTCGCAAACTCGTGACTTAATAGAAATTCACTGCATAATTGCAACTCACATTTTGCGCAAATATTAGATTTATTGAAGAAATAGCTCCTTTTATTAGTAACTTCTGGTTAATTGCATCAAAAGCTTTGACAATTGGTGTTGCAATTAACAGGATTATACTGTACTAAATACTTTACTGCTGTACTTTCAGGTCGTCATATGCTGACATGCTGCATGATACAGAAAGGGTAAACAGGCAATTTTTTCTTTATGGACAACTTCTTGGAATACTCTGCAAATATTTGACTATTTCCACTATTTCTCTGCTACTTCTTGCACTTGATGAATAAAGGGATCACTCTTCCTGCCCACTCACCCCTCTGAACCCACCTGCTTTCCCCGACAGGAAGTTCCACTAAGATATTAAATGGCATTATTTTGAAAAAAATTATGGATTGTAACATGGAACAAAAAATCTAAAATTGTTGGTTTGGGATCTGTTACATAGTATGGAAATACATGTATGTATAAATACGCATGCTCAGATATTGCCTCTCTTTTGGTCTTTGCCCATTTGAGTTAGTTGTTAATAAATCGAAAAAACGAACACACGCTCTTGTTTACTACCCCTGCATCACCAGCCAACACTTAAATATAACATGGTGTCAGAACTAGGAATTTAGTTAATCGGTTTTGGAATTGCGCACATTGAAGTCATTTGACATTGTGTCAGATTTTTAGCTCACCTGAGCACAAAGTGCGAGGTGAGCTATTGTGATTGGTCGTCGTCTGTTGTCCGTCCATCCACAATTTCTTTAAAATCTTCTCCTCCTAAACCAGTAGGCCAATCAAGCTGAAACTTTGCAGGGATGTTTCTTGGGTGAAGTTCTACAAAAGTTGTTAAAAGAATTTAATTCCGTCAAAAACTCTGGTTGCCGTGGCATTTGAAAATGGGAATCTTAAGGAAATCTTTAAAAATCTTCTCCTCCTAAACCAGTAGGCCAGTCAAGCTGAAACTTTGCAGGGATGTTCCTACGGTGAAGTTCTACGAAAGTTGTTAAAAGAATTTAATTCTGTCCAAACCTCTGGTTGTCGCGGCATTTGAAAATGAGAATCTTTAGTAAATCTTTAAAAATCTTCTCTTCCTAAACCAGTAGGCCAATCAAGCTGATTTTTTTGCAGATGTGTTCCTTGGGTGAAGCTCTTTAAAGTTGTTAAAGAATTTCATTCCATGAAAAAGTCTCGTAACTGCGGCATATGAAAATGGGAAATTTTAGAAAGTCTTTGTTGTCTTTTTTTTTCACAGACTACAAGGCCAAAGGCATTTATATTTTATATAGAGCTTAATCATATGGTTCTCTACCAAATTTTTAAATATTCAATCTCTGGAGTCAAAAATGGCCCCTCCCCTGAGGTCCAAAGTTTTGAAAAATGCTTAATTAGAGCAATTTTAAAAGACTTCTCCTCTTTAACTATAAGGTCTAGCATAACTAGATGGTTTTGTACTATATCACTAAAAGTTGTCTTCCTCGGGTAAAAACAGCCCTGCACTAGGGGTCCAAAATTGGGAAAAACGCAAACTTTGAGTGTGCAAAAAAAAATCTTCATTTTAAGGAGGAGGGCATTTATATTTTGAGTGTAGCATAGCCTGGCTGTTATCTATCAGTTTTGATTAAATTATGCCTGTAGGTTGATAAACACCCCTTCCCTGGGTGTCCAAAGTTTGTAAAAATGCTCAATTAGACCATGTTCAATAGTCTTTTCCTCCCAATCTACAAAGTCTAAGGCACTCATATTTTGTATATAGCATATCCAGATGGTTCTCTACCGTGTTTGCTAAAATCTTAGCCCTGGGATAAAACATGGCACTGCCCCAGAGGTCAAACATTTTGGAAAACACCCAATTAGAGCAACATCAAAAGTCTTCTTCTTTTGAAATATAAGGTGATGGGCATACATACAAATGTAATTTGTATGTATCATGACTAAATAATTTTGTACCATGTAACAGGAAAATATGCTCTTAGGATAAAAAATGTCTTCTCCTGGGGTCGAAAATTGCGTAAATCGCATTGAAAGAATTCTTCTTAAATATAGGTTCTGGAGAATTTACATTAAAAACATAGGATAACATTATTGTTATCTACCATGTTTATATCTTTTGGACAAACATGGCCCTTCCCAAGGCATCCAAAGATATGAAAAACGCTCAATAAGAGCATGTTCAAATATATTCCACTCCTCATGTATAAGTTGTAATGCATTCATATTTTGATTTATGGTACATCGTGATTGTTGGGCCGCCATCATAGCGCAGTTGGTAGCGCATCGGACTGTCAATCTAGAGGTCCCGGGTTTGATCCCTGACGGCAGCACTCATCCTTTCCGACTTTTGTCTCTCACCAATGGGTCCCACTATTTGGAAACTATTTGGAAATGTCCCCGCATTGCTAAACTAGATACAGCCCGTAAGCTAGGTTTGATCAAATTGACCTATGCTGTTGATCAGAAAGATCCTAGTCATCCAATCATTTCAGAATTGTCTGACGTTTGCGAAGGGATAGGAACATTCGAAGGCCTTTGTTCAATTAAGCTTAAAGAAAACGCTTGCCCTGCAGTCTGTGCGACTAGGAAAGTTCTATTTGTGTTAAAGAAAAATTGAAATCCGAACTTGACTCAATGATTGAAAAGGGATAATAACCAAGGTTACTGAGCCGACTAAATGGGTTAATGCACTTGTATGTGTTGAAAAACCCAATGGTAATATAAGGGTATGCATCGACCCAAAAGTCCTAAACTACAGCATTCAGAGGCCATATTACCCCATGCACACTATTGATGACGTAACCTCAAGGCTCACCAATGCCACTCACTTTAGCGTTCTAGACACAACAATGGGATATTTCTCTTGTAAGCTTACTTAACTACATTTGTAAGTCCTTTTGGAAGATATAGGTATCTTAGACTTGCTATGGGTTTAAGATCCAGCCAAGATATCTTTAATAGAAAAATGGAGGAAATACTTGAAGGTCTCGAAGGCGTTGTGTGTATAGTAGACGATCTACTTGTCTTTGGAAAATCCAAATCAGAACACAACAGAAACCTAAGAAATCTTTTGCTTCGAGCCTGTGAAAAGGGTATAAGATTCAAACCCAATAAAATGGTCATTTGCAAAAAAGAAGTCAATTATTTTGGCCATGTTATATTGGATAAAGGCTTGTCCATGGATGAGGATAAAGTTATGGCTATAATTAAAATGATAATGCCAAATTCCAGGCATGAGTTAGAAACCCTCCTGGGAATGCTAACATACCTGTCAAAATTCGCTCCAAACTTAGCAGAGCTTACTAGCCCCCTCTGCGTTGTACTCAAGAAAGATATAGAATTTATTTTAAGATTAGCAAGATAAAGCTTTTGCAAAAGTCAAACGGGTTATTACGAAATCCCAAGTTATAACGTATATGACCAAACTAAACCGGTTGTTTTACAAGTAGATGCAAGCTCTAAAGGATTGGGCTCATCGTGCCTTCAAAATGGTCAGCCTATAGCATATGCGTCCAAAACACTGACAGAAAGTCAAAGGTTTTTGGCACAGATAGAGAAAGTAATGGCAGCTATTCTTTTTGGATGCCTCAAGTTCAAACAATACATTTACAGTAAACGTACAAATGTTGAAAGAGATTGTAAGCCAATAATCTCGATAATGAAGAAACCTTTATGCGTTGCCCTGCCAAGGATACAAAGAATGCTTTTGCAGCTGCAATCCTTCGACATAGAGGTTATCCATAAAAAGGGCACGAATATATCGTTGGGAGACGCTCTAAGCAGAAATTTTGTGTCGGAGAGGTATCCTAAATTATTTAATAGCCTCGATACACATGTGCATACTGTGTTACAGCAGTTACCGATAAGCCACAAAAAGCTTGATCTGATAAGGAAAGAGTCATCTGCAGATGATCAGTTTCAATGCATTTTGCGTGCTATGTAAAAGGGATGGCCCTATGAATGCACGAAATACCGGAAAAAAAAAACTTGGGATTTTGGAATCATAGAGACGTAATGTCCTATGAGGACGGCATTCTTTTCAAAGGTCAGAAAGTCGTCATTCCCAAAAAAAAATGCTAAGGATGATTCATGGCAACAGCCACAAAGGTTGTAATCAGGCCACACACTGCACACACAACATAATGTTCTGGCCAGGCATGATCAAAGCCACAACGGATTACGTTTTGGCATGCCCATTATATGTTATCAACAGTCAAACTCAAAGGAACCTTTATTACCTAATAAAAGTCCGGCCAGGTCATGGAAACACTGTCATGCCATATTTTGGCATTCGAAAATACATGTAGTCAATACCTCATAACTGTTGATGCTTACAGTAGGTACTTTGAAATTGATTATTTACCAGACTTAAAGAGCACTACAGTCATAAGCAAATCGTTTTGGTATACCAGAAAGGGTGAAAACTGACAACAGAACTCAGTTTACTTCGGAACAATTCCGTAACTTTAGTAAAAGTTGGTCATTCACTCACGTAACTTTTAGTCCGAACCATCAAAGTTCAAATGGTCTTGGTGAAATTTATGTGAAACACGCAAAGCGTTTACTGTGCAATTCGAAAGACTAAACACCTGATTCTTTTTTGCCATTGCTGATGTATAGAAACACGCCGTTAGATTGTGGTTACTCTCCCGCTCAATTAATAATGGGGAGTAAGTTTTGCCAACTACTGATCAGCAGATATTGCCGGAACTGGTCAATATCAAAAAAGTGAGGGGAAATATGCAAAGACAAAAGGAGAAATCAAAATTCTATCACAATTGTAAAGCTAAATCTCTACCTTCACTGAAAATTGGAGATCAGTTTCAAAGAAAACAGGGAAATAATTGGGAAAGGGCTAAAGTAATCAGAAAACCCAATCACAGGTCATTTGATATAGGAACTTCAGACGGTGCAGTGTATCAACGTAACCGCATGTTTATTAACAGGTCACAATCCTATCATAATTCTATCCCCCAAGTAAAAAAAAAAAAATCACGACCCAAGCTACAACTACCTAAAACAACCTGTCTAACTAAGTGTCAATCCAAATTCCAGCAATAATTACATAACAAGGTCTGGTAGAGAAGTGAAGCCACTCCGTGTGTACACCAAAAGCAAATGGGTCAAGTAATGTAAACAGATTTGACACTGCTAGTTAAACTCATTAAGGTTTTATTTCCTATTTAGAATTAGCATGGTTCTGAGATAACAGAATCTAATGGAATTTCATGAACCATTAATGTCAATGCCACAGCGGTTTGACTGTCATCTCAGATTAATACTCATAAAATTAATTACACCTTGGCTCTGTCAAAACATTTCCTGATGAATACCAACAAGATAATATGGAAATAGATATACAAGTTATTAATTTCCCAGTGTTCTGCCGAGGCCGCGATTCTGCGATATTCTTGCATAAAATTTGTGGATGTCGCATAAAAATTAGCGTAGGTGCGAAAATTGTCGCGGCTGAAATTAAGCGTTTGGACGTAAAACAAACTAAAAATTGAAAATTTCTTTTTTTTTCCAAAACCAGAAAAGAATTTATTTTAGATAAACTTGAAAGGAATGTTGATTCTAAGAATAGGTCGGCAAATCAGACCTACTTTTTCCGCGATATTTATTTGACCAAAACATTGCGTAAAGCATTTCTATAAGACTATCAATTAACACATTTACTGGATTCAAATAGCCAACAAAACAAGGAATGATATATATTCACAGTAAGAAATAATTGATATTTAAATATTCTGTACTTGGATAAGTTATGAAAGATCATATTTTGTTGCCAAAAGAAGTTTGGGTTACACTCCTGTCCGTTTTTGCCTCATTAAATAAAGAGCAAAAGGGCCCATTTTCACAATCTGTAGCTCCTCCCAAAAGTTTCGTTGGGCCTTAAATCTTAGTCCGTCTTAAAGAGCAGTCTTTGGTCTTGAAATACAGGCCAGGAAAATGGTATCATTAGGGATAAAGTTTTTCGCAAATCTTCATTCTGCACATCAACACATGAAATTCTGTAGGCTCGGAAGTGAAAGTCTTGTAGGGTACCACCTTCAAATGTCAGTTTCTACAAGGAAATAGTTCCCTAATCAAAGCTTTGAATCACATGCATGACATGCAGCAGTGATCTCTCACTCTGCAGAACCCAACATCAAGCAACTTGCTGTTGATTAAACGTTAAAACAGCATGACAAAGGGCGGAGATCAAATTTTCTTGATGGACTACTTTAGGGTACAACCACCCGGAAGTAATTCCGGAGTGGAGTTGTACAACCACCCGGAAGTAATTCTGGATTGGAGTTGACCCTATATAAGACATTTTTTTCTTTTGATTTTGACAAAACTGCAATTAGTCTATGCATATGCTAATTGCAACAATCCCTATTTCTATCTTTTTCAAATATATGGCTTAGGAGTGAAATGACAGAAGAATTAGTACAAGGCTTCTTTTGCTTAAATTATCCCAAAAATTGGGCAGTTTTGGACTTCTTCTTATGGTCAACAGAAATGGCCATAACTTTTGTAATAACGGATGAATTTTCACGAAATAAAAAGTGTCCTATAGAAAAATGACATTCTCTTCACATCTAACCCTTTACAAGATGACTGTCAAAAATTGCTTTTGAAATGTACAAAATCGAGCAAAAAAATGCAATTTAAATTTTAATCAAAGTTAAATCATCTTTAAAAAAAATATCAAAAATACACACAAAATCTTTTAAATTAGTGTTTGTAACAAATTTGGTATGTTTACAATGAGTCTAAGTAAAAAAAAAAAAAAAAGGTTTATAGGCTTAACAGGACAGTGTTCAAAAAGGGTACCCCATACACTAAAATATCAGAAATGGCCTTGGCACTTTCAAATTAATATAGCTGCAGTGTATTTTTGTTAACCCATTACCAGATGGCAAAATTTTAAACTGGTCCAAATTGAAAGGACTTACAGACGACAATTTAAAGCGTATGAAATTTAAAAAAAAGTAACTCTCTTGGTAGAAAACATTGTGGAAAGTGAAGAAATTGCTTGTAACAAGCAATTTCTTCATTTCCAACAATGTTTTTAAATTCATAAATCTAAAGCTCTTGAAATATTAGATTTTTTCAACCTTCTAGGTCAAGAAAACATTGTGGAAAATAAAGAAATTGCTTGTTACAAGCAATTTCTTCATTTTCAACTACATGTATGTTTTCCTAATTGCTTTCCTTTGGGGCATCCGAAAGCGTCATTTGCTGGAATGGGTTAAAGACATTAGATTTTCTGAAATGTTCACTCTTTTGCTTGTTGTTGTTGTTGTGATGACTTAAGTTAAGAAGTTGCTGAATCCAACACTGGACCATTGATGATGAATCAATGAAAAGGGGCTCTTTACAGGGTATACCCAAATAGGGTTAGGGTTTAGAAGCTTATCAACTTAATTTCAAGAGTGTCATAGGCTGGCAGCCAATCAAATCAATGCCTTTCTGGTCATGTGACTAAGAGGGTGACATTGGCAGGGTAGGTATAAATGATGAAAATGCCTCTCTTGACCAAAAGTAGTTACTCATTCATTATCTGCACATTACAAGAAAATATTGAATTCACCCTGGTTAAACGGGAAAGACTTAGAAGAGTTTCAGCAAACTGCTTTTTATAAAAAAAGGGAATACATTTCAGCTACTGAAAAGAAGGAAGCACCCAGGACTTTCATAAGAAACGGGTGAAAGGGCGAATATCATTTTTGATGCAGACCACAATGTTTCGAAAGAAAATAGCTATAACCTATGACCACACGTATGGCGACACAAAATCGCAGCTTGGAATGCGGGACTTTTACAACTCCCTCTTGAAGAATGGAATGTGACAAGACATGCCGACCCAAACCATTTATCTGTAAAAAGTATGTAATATTCACTTCAGTGAATGAATGTTTCCATTCAATACAAAGCTTTAGACGGACTGCTCATGGGAAGATGTGATATGATATAAGAATGCAATGTAACACTGTCATTGCAGAAATGGCAAGAAGGGGGCAGGGTGACATATCCAAAATGTTGAAGGACTTGCCCTTAATAAGAGCCTAAACCGTGGAATCTCATGCTGTAAATTGTAGTAACTGTGCTACTAATTCTCTACTATGTGATTGGAGTTTCGTCTTGGATGCCTATTCAAAATTGCTCAGCCCTGCCAACATGATATATCTCTGAATGACTGAGAATGATATAGGCATTGTTATAGGCATTGTTAGAGGTGATCTTGCAGATGAGACTCAGTGAATTTACAGTGTGAGTTCCAGGGCATCCACACAAAAGTGTGAAGCATTTAACAGCATCTGCTACTCTAAGCAAAAGTGTAAGCTTCAGCCGGACCTTCACAAGAAGGCTTTCGGCCCAAAATTTGCATTCAAACGATGCTTTCGACAAAGCGGTCAAAAAGAAAATATGGAAAATAACAGGAACAGGGCTTGGAGTTTGGGCAAAAAAGCATCTTTAACAGATTTCAGTACCCCAAATGAAGACCAAGAAATACAGAAAAACTGACTGGTACAGAAAGAAGCGTCTTAGAAGAAGAGCTGTCATGGAATTTCAATACCATGAGGCTAGGAAAAACAGAAATGAAACAGGGTATATGGGCAATGATGACATACATAATTATGCACAGATTGTGAACTAGAGGCAAAAGGACAACAGATAGAGATTTAGTAAACAGAAAACAAGATGGGATGAGAAATGACAGCAATTTCTGCCTGGTGGAAAGCAACACCACTGATGAGGCTTGATGCTAGCTGAAACAGAGTTAATACTGATGAAATGCAATGTTAGCCCAAGGCTGGCCATCTTGTGGTGAATTGTTGTCATTTGGTGAATTGTTGTCATTTGAAGTTCTATCAAGGGGTAACAAGAGGTGCAGACAACATTGGCAAAAATTGATGCATTCTGGGGGATCAGAGTATTGCAAATAGGGTGAAAACTGAAATTTAAATGGTTTTTCAAAAATTTCAAATAAAATTTCACTTACCATAAAAGAATTTTATTAAAATCCAATTCTACACTATCTATTCTATTTGTGTTCAAAATTTGAAAAGAAAATTCACAAAAATACAGCCAATATCACCATTTTTGCATAACCTCCCCTGCTTCATATAGGTTACACTCCTGTCTGTTTTTGCCTCATTAAATAAAGAGCAAAAAGGGCCCATTTTCACAATCTGTAGCTCCTCCCAAAAGTTTCGTTGGGCCTTAAATCTTAGTCCGTCTTAAAGAGCAGTCTTTGGTCTTGAAATACAGGCCAGGAAAATGGTATCATTAGGGATAAAGTTTTTCCCAAATCTTCATTCTGCACATCAACCCATGAAATTCTTTAGGCTCGGAAGTGAAAGTCTTGTAGGGTACCACCTTCAAATGTCAGTTTCTACAAGGAAATAGTTCCCTGATCAAAGCTTTGAATCACATGCATGACATGCAGCAGTGATCTCTCACTCTGCAGAACCCAACATCAAGCAACTTGCTGTTGATTAAACGTTAAAACAGCATGACAAAGGGAGGAGATCAAATTTTCTTAATGGACTACTTTAGGGTACAACCTACCGGAAGTAATTCCGGAGTGGAGTTGACCCTCCAGTTGTAAGTGTACCAATATTAGGACATGACATATCGCGACCAGTTTTGTCCAAATCAATTGTTGTTAATGGTTGATATAGAGACAAACTTTTACACAAATATTACAGAATTACAAAATCTCTGTTTATAATGATGTAAATGATTTACGGAGCTTTAAAACTATTACAGTTTCATTTTTTGCTGGCCTTTTCCTGTCTTGGAATTACAAGCTCTGATAGATCCCTCATACCCTTCTCTTGATACTTTTGAATGGCTGGTATAAACTTGATGGACCCAAACCTCATACCCTGCAATACATTCTGGTCATGTTTCAGATTAGACAAGTCTTAAGTTTTGTCTACTTGTAATGTGCTAGAAAGATGTTAGAGACATATTAGTCATAAAATGAAACAAAAAGTTTCAGTGAAGTTGGCTTTGGGATTATGCCTGGTTACAGTATGATACGAAATTTTATGACTTGTCAAACTCGGATTGGATAAAATGCATGCACGCACACACACACACAAAAAACAAAAATAACCCACAGTAGCTATATATCCTATAATTCACCCAATCATTTTAATGATAGAAGAACTAAACTATACTGCTCTCAATTTTTTGTGTAATCAGAAAAACAAGGTTTATAACTGTACCTGAAGTTGAAATTATACTTTGATGTTAAGTATTACAGTGAAATCAAAGTGTCTCTTTCATTCAGAAAATGTCTCCAAAAATTTAGGGCTGAGGGGACAATTGTCCCCTCTTCTGAAAATCCTTGGCAGAACACTGATTTCCTGTTTTTCAAAACAAGAAATGTTACATAGTATGGAAATACATGTATGTTTAAATGCACATGCTCAGACATTGTCGCTCTTTTGGGCTTCGCCCATTTGAGTTAGTTGTTAATAAAAAGTTAAACCAAACACACGCTCTTGTTTACTACCCCTGCATCACCACCCAACACTCAAATATAACAGGATCCAAAGATTGTAACTACAGCTTGAATAATCTGTAGTTACAATTTTTAAGTTGCTAAATCAAAAAGTTGTTTCACATACATGCAAGCCAAACTCACCAAGTTCTAAGTTCCAGTCTTAATGAATGATTTGATTGGTTAATTGATTCTTGATTGATAGCTGCAATTTGCCAGATGAAATGAACTCTAACAAGACAGTTTTAATTAGATTATAAACAATTTTGTGAATAATAATGTCAGGGACTTGAACCATAAAAGCAAATTGTTGATTGGAAACCTAAACCTTATTCAACTACAGCTTGAATAAGCTGTAGTTACGGCATTGAACAAAATTCTTGACATAAATGTTTGAGTTCCACATTCACTTTCAGTTTGAATTAATGATTTGATATGTCAATTAATATTCTGATTAACAGAAATGATCTGTCAATTACTTAAGAGATGAAGAGATGTTTTTTTGTTTTCATGGAGGTATGAACCGAAAAGACTAATGACAATGTATGAATACGCGAAGCGGATTCATACAGTGTGTGATTAGGTTTTTTGGTTCATACCTCCATGAAAACAAAAAATATTTTCTTCATTTCTTATAGTTTAATAGGATCAAGCGAAACAAACAAAAGCTTTACAAATTTTGATACTTTTTTGTAAGGGACTATTTTGTGCGGAAGCATACAAAATCATGATCAAAATTTTGTTCATGGAGTTATGAATAATATTTTTCCACCAATCAGAACCCTCGTTTTTGATAGACGAAACTAAAAATTAAATTATATAATTCTGACAAGAAATTAAATCTTTGTGTAACCCATTCCCATAAGGCAAAATTTTAGATCAGTCCAAAGTGAAAGTAGTTACAGTATATAGAATTCTAGATTTTTTTCAGCTTTTTGTATAGAAATGAAGAAATTGCTTTTTACAAGCAATTTCTTCATTTTACATAATGTTTTCCACACTGTTTTTCCTGGGGTTGTCAAAAGGAGCCTTTGTGAGGGAATGGGTTAACTGTTGACAGCATTGTGACAAAAGCTTGTGGCATGTCTAAGTTGAAAGAGGTTGCCTATGTCTTTTAAAAATGAATACTGAAATTAGATCACACTGAAGGAAAACTTTGTGGGGAAAAAGAGAAATTGTATTTATCAAGACCTCCTTTGCACTGGAGAGTATTTCAACCCATTCCTGTACAATGAAGCTTTTTGACACCTCTCAAGAAAAGAAATTGGGAAAACATTGTGAAATGAAGAAATTGCTTGCAACAAGTAATTTATCTATTTTCCACTATGCTTTCTAATCAGAATGTTGAAAAAAAAACCTCTTAACTTTCATAGACTTTAAATTGTCGTCTGCAACACCTTTCAATTTGGACCAGTCTATTTTGCCATTTGGTAATGGGTTAATCAACTAAGCTTTATTGTACATGGTCAATAAAATTGTGTTGTCTCATATATTCATGTGTTTTCTGCTCTTGCACTGAGGTGTTCAATTAGTAGGTAAACCTAGTAGGAACTGAATTGACCATTAGCTTCGAAATTTGTGTCTCTTTTATGAAATTGTATTTTGTCCTACTCACATGCTTAATGAAATTAATAGAACTTAGCATAGGTTCAAACACTATCATGTCTAGATTCCATTTTGCTGTAATTTTGATGAAAAATATTATCAATTAAGCTATATAATTTCATAGATTGTTAGATTATTCTATTTGTGTGGTTGAAAAATCCTTATGAAAATCTGTCACCACTTAAGTTTTTATCTAATATTTTTCTCCATATCTGTATTTAGAACCAGCTGTACTACAAGGCCCTTGCTAAAGCAATATCACAGAGAAAGGAGTTAAATCAGCCTATAAATGTCCTTGACATTGGGACTGGTACAGGCTTGCTGTCTATGATGGCTGCCAGGCTAGGAGCTGACTTGGTGTATGCTTGTGAGGTTGGTTATCAAAAATTAGCTGTTAAGATTTTAGTCCTTACTCAATACAAACAATTTTTCATTATCCAGTGTTTTCTTCCCACAAGGACAAATGTTTTTTTATATTTTCATCAACCTGATATTGTCATTTTCAACTTCTTTCAATTTGGACCAGTCTAAAATTTTGTCTTCTGGTAATGGGTTAGCTCCAGTTGGGACAACATTCTGTGTGATTTCTTGAAGAACAACCAATAGTGGGATCATAAGTAGTACAAGTAAGTGAGCTGAGGAGTGTCTGTTTTATCCATGATCATAAATCCCTCATTTGAAATAACAAAGAAAAAGAGCTTCAGAAAACATTGTTTGAAAAAGAGAAACTACTTGTAACAAGCAATTTATTCTTTTCTCACAGTTTTGCTACCATATGGAGCACATTTTCTTCAACTTACAAGCAACTTTAATTGTTGACTTAAACTTCTTTTATTTGGAGCAGCCTAAAAGTAAAATGTGTAATGATAGATTATATACTTATAAAGTCTAACACTAATGGTAATTACTACTGACTTTTTCACATCAGTATACTAGTAATTTGTTCACATCAGCATACTAGTGATTTGTTCACATCAGCATACTAGTGATTTGTTCACACCAGCATACTAGTGATTTGTTCACAACACCATACTAGTGATTTGTTCACATCAACATACTAGTGGCTTCAAAATTTGTCTCTGAGGACAACAATTCTAATGACATTTACATATTCTTTTTCTGATTCAGGCTTTTAAACCAATGGGCGAGTGTGCTAAAAAGATAATAAAAGAAAATGGATTTGCAGACAAGATTAAGTTGATACCAAAACGTTCTACAGACCTAACAGTGGGGGAAGGTGGGTCAGAGAGAATTATTATTGATATTTCTTGAAAGACAACCCAAACATTTTGCTCTGTGATATTGCAAGTAAGCTTTGTGGCAAAAGTGATACATTGGATTTAATTTTCATTCTTCCACAATGTTATTTTATCATATGTCATACCTAAACTGACCAATTGCAGCCATCAATCAAATAATCAGTTTACCAATGACATTATTTTATTAGACTGGAAGTTATCTTTAAACTCCAACATTGGCTACCATTTATGTGAAGCATTTGTTTTGGTTTGGCAAGTTAAATGTCATATCTCCAGATTATTCAAGCTGTAATTATGACATTTAGGTTGCAAACCAACTAATCTACTTTTTTGTTGCATGCTACTGGCCATTTATTTTGCAAAATAACGCAAAAATCAAGGTGAAACTTCCTGTCAGAGTCTATAGGTGGGGCAAACAGAGTAAGTTGGCGGGGTCAGTGTGTGGTCAATTTAAACCTGAAGGACTTAGAGCAAAGACATGGTATGGGTCTACAGCAAAGACATAGTATGGGTCTACAGCAAAGACATAGTATGGGTCTACAGCAAAGACATAGTATGGGTCTACAGCAAAGACATAGTATGGGTCTACAGCAAAGACATAGTATGGGTCTACAACAAAGTCATAGTATGGGTCTTCAGTAAAGACATAGTATGGGTCTACAGCAAAGACATAGTATGGGTCTACAGCAAAGACATTGTATAGGTCTAAAGCAAAGACATTGTATGGGTCTACAGCAAAGACATAGTAAGGGTCTACAGCAAAGACATAGTATGGGTCTACAGCAAAGACATAGTATGGGTCTACAGCAGAAAGACATTGTATGGGTCTACAGCAAAGACATTGTATGGGTCTACAACAGAAAGACATTGTATGGGTCTACAACAAAGACATTGTATGGGTCTACAACAGAAAGACATTGTATGGGTCTACAGCAATGACATAGTATGGGTCTACAGCAAAGACATAGAATGGGTCTACAGCAAAGACATTGTATAGGTCTACACCAAAGTCATAGTATGGGTCTACAACAAAGACATTGTATGGGTCAACAACAAAGACATAGTATGGGTCTACAACAAAGACATAGTACGCGTCTACAACAAAGACATTGTATGGGTCTACAGCAAAGACATTGTATGGGTCTACAGCAAAGACATAGTATGGGTCTACAGCAAAGACATTGTATGGGTCTACAGCAAAGACATTGTATGGGTCTACAACAAAGACATTGTATGGGTCTACAGCAAAGGCATAGTATGGGTCTTCAACAAAGACATAGTATGGGTCTTCAACAAAGACATAGTATGGGTCTACAACAAAGTCATAGTATGGATCTACAACAAAGACATTGTATTGGTCTACAACAAAGACATTGAATGGATCTACCACAAAGACATAGTATGGGTCTACAGCAAAGACAAAGTATGGTCTACTGCAAAGAAAAAGTATGGGTTTACAGCAAAGACATTGTATGGGTCTACACACTGAGAAAGTGTGATTAACCCATTCTCACAAAATGAGACTCTTTTGAACCCTTATTTCAAGAAAACGATTTTGAAAACATTGTTGGAAAATGATAAAATTGCTTGTAACAAGCAATTTTTTTCATTTTACACAATGTTTTCTACATAGAAAATTGAAAAAATCTTTAATTTCTTAAACTTTCAATTATCATCTGTAACTCATTTCAATTTGGACCAGTCTGAAACTTTGCTGTCTAGTAATTGGTTAACCTATTCCCACACAATTTTGATTTTATTGCCTTAAACCTTTCCCGTTTTTGGAAATTTTAGACTATTCCAAATTGAAAGAGTTTTCAGACGACAATTAAAACTGGATGCCATTTGAAATTATAAAATCCTATGTGGTAGAAAATGTTGTGGAAAAAGGAGAAATTGCTTGTTACAAGCAATTTCTTCTTTTTCCACAATGTATTCTCTAGTATAGAATCAAAGGATCATAAATTTTCATATTTGAACGGAAAAGGGTTAAAGAAACAAAAATATGGAAAACATTGTGAGAAAAGGAGAAATTGCTAGTTAAAAATAATTTCAGGGTTTTTTTTTCACAATTTTTTCTACCTTATTTGTTACTTATTTTCAAATTTTAATGTACTTTAAGATGTTGTCTATAACTCCTTTAATTTGAACCAATCTAGCATTTCATCAGGTGGTAATGTGTTAAGAGTAGTTGCATTTTAAGGTTCATGGATGAAATTTTTGCCAATCTTCCAGGTAAAGACATGCCCTGTAGAGCTAACATTCTAGTAACTGAAGTGTTTGATACAGAACTAATTGGAGAAGGTGCCATAGGAACATTTACACACGCTCATGAACATCTGTTAGAGGTTAGTTGTGGCTCAATGGGCAGATAAGTGGCCATGCCTACAGGAAATTTAACTTCAATATTAAACAATATTAATTTGCAAAATTTATGGCAAGTACCATGTGGAAAAAAAAAATTAGTTGGCAACCTAAACATCGTAACCACAGCTTGACTAAGCCACTGTTGGCCATTGTCGAAGTTCGAAGTTTTCTTCCGATCTAAATGAATGATTTGATTAGTCAATTGATTCTTCAGAAAAGTCTAGTCATTGGTTGGTAAATGCTTAAAATTTTGATTAACTGAAACCCATTACAGGACAATTGCTTGTTTTCATGCCCCTAAAATATAATGATATAGAACACCTTGTGGGAAAAGAGAATGCTTTTAAGAAGCAATTTCTCTTTGTCCTTGTCTTCTTTGTGTTAAATGATTTTGGGATTCCAAAATATAGATTTATCAATCTTCAATAACATATTAAGTTCTTTATCAATTACACTGCAACTCCACTATAACGCTGTAAATGAAACAGCGGTGGAGTTATCTTATTATGCTATAACACCCCCAGTTGCACTGTATATTTTTCCCTGTGGATGATATTTCCAATAATTTCTCATGCGTACCAAATAGAGACTCAAACAAGCCCATGCATCCCCAGTCTGATCAGAGTCTTCACTTTGGGCTTTGAGGATAGCTACTGACTCCCAAGTTTCTATAGAGGATCAGCGAATGTTCTATACACTTTGTGGATGTCCAGGCTTCTTAGCAAATAAGCAGATGGCATAGTTTTAGAGTTGTCCAAATTGAAAGAAGTTGCAGATGACAATTTTAAGTGAATGGCATTTTTAATGCCCCCCCATCGATAGATCGGGGGCATAATGTTTTACCTGTGTCCGTTTGTCCGTCTGTCTGCAAAACTTAACCTACCAACTAAACATTTTCCTATAACCCCAACCCTGATTAAGTTATTTAATATTTGGTATGTAGATAGGTCTCAACAAGGCGCAACTGGGGAAGGTCATTTCATCAAGGTCAAGGTCAATTTTTTTCCCCTTTTCCCTAAAACGTTACTCAAAACTTAACCTGCCAACTAAACATTTTCCTATAACTTCATCCCTAATTAAGTTACAATGCTAATATTTGGTAAATAGATAGGTCTCAAGGAGGCGCAACTGGGAAAGGTCATTTCATCAAGGTCAAGGTCAAAATTTTAACCCTTTTCCCTAAAACAAAGAAAAAAAAAACAATAAAAATCACTCGTTTCTATAGAATTCCTATGTTAGTGGCATGGTGTTATAAAAACACATCTTGCTATCTATTTGTTTATTTGAGTAGAAAACATTGTTAATAACGAAGATTATGCTTGTAACAATCAATTTCTTCATTTTTCACAATGTTTTCTACAGCTGTTTTCTTGAGGGGCATCAAAAAGGGGCTGTTTGAGATTGGGTAAATGTCTGCTATTCACATGCATATAAAATTGTTTGAAATAATGGAAAAGCTCATTTGTCATAAATCAGATTTGTTTTATTTCAGAAAGACTGCAGTGTGATTCCATCATACAGTAATCTATATATTCAACTGGTTCACTCAGACTTTGTAAGAAGATGGGACCAAATTGATGAGATAGCTCTTGATGGTAAATACAAAGTGACGTCCCCTGATGATATTTCCAATTGTGGAGGTGCTCCAATTCTTCATGATCTTCAACTTGATCAGTTGCCAATGGATACCTTTACAAAATTAACAGAACCTGTCAAAGTATTCAGGTAAGCTGATTATGTATCTGCTTGGACAACTTATGTCAGTTTACTGCTAACATGATGAATAAATTGAGAGAAAGTGTTGAAAACTATAGACTGGTTGTGACTTTATTAGATCAGAACTTCACAATTTTAACTTCATACCTGCTATCTTTGAAGTATGAATTCGGAAGTGTGGAATCAAGTCAAGCTTCAAACATTAGACTTCAGACTTTAAACTTCACTTGAAGTTATTATGAACAAAGTTTGAAATGCTAACACAATGAATATGTTAGGAGGGGGTTGAATACAAAAGACTGTTTCTGGCCTCATAAGTACACACTTCAAATTTCATACATACTAACTTTAAAATGCGAAGTTTTAAGTATGAAGTCGAAAGTGTGAAGTCAAGTCAAACTTCAACCATTACTCTTCGACTTCACTCTCTAAACTTTACTTAGCCCATTCTCACACAATGACGCTTTCGACGCTCCTATAGATAAACAATTTGGGAAAACATTGTGTAAAATGAAGAAATTGCTTGAAACAAGCAATTTTTTTCATTTTACACAATTTTTTCTACCCAGAAAGTAAGTTGAATATCTAAAATTTCATAATGTTAAAATTTGCCATCTGCAACTCCTTTCAATTCAGACCAGTCTCAATTTTTGAGTTGCGGCAAACGAAGGTTTGAAGCTACTCACTGTCGTCGCACGATTCAACTATCTCATGTATTCCTCCAATGGCCCGGGACAAATAACATCCCTGACATTGTCGTTTCTTAAATAGGCTCATTCTGTGTTACCAGTCCAAATTATAAATTTTTGGACACTGTTGTAAAAGATGGCATCATTTTTAAAGGTTTAATTACAAAATTATCCTAATTTTTTCAAAACTTTTGTTTTTACAAGCAAACTACATTCAACGTGTAAATAACCTCAATACATACAAATAATTAGATCGTCAGTATTGATTAAAAGACCATAATTTCGAAAGGACAGCGTGTATCTTCACGTCATTTTATATTTCTTAGAAATATATCTACAAATGCAATACAAATCTCATATAGGTTACCTCCGTTGAAACGAATTATCAATGAAATTCAGCATAAATACATACGATACTTGAAACAGGCCGTATAAGTGATATGGGCTGTACAGCTTTGTATATATTAAATGGGTCCGTAGGGAATTGCATAGACGATATTAACTTATTTTGGTATTTTTAAGGATAAAAGGCTATAATCTTTGTGATTTCAAATATACTGGGGCAAACCCAACCTACTGTATGCACATTATTATCAAATTATTTGGTGTACGACGCATGCGCGCACTTTTTTATATCCTGCCCTGATACTAAACGAGAATGTTGATTCCTGATTTAAATCCGAGTTGTTGTTTGATTTCGTGAAAATCTATAAAGATTATTTAGTGACGAGTAAAGGCATTCACCCTCGAGACCATGGTTATATCCGAGATTAATGTCATATCTTCGATAGGCTGATTTGACTTACCTACCAGATGGATGGAAACGCAGAATTAGGTCATGGTTTTCTCAAGACGTCTACTGCAATTTCTGCGCTTCCTGTAAAAGATTATAATTCAATTGCATGTCAAATATGATTTGTCTTGTACAAAAATTCTGTTTGTACCGCCCTTGTCCGGGCTTTCCCCAATTTAGTAAAATAATTTTTTGAACTGTTTTTCTGTCATTCTCGCACCAAACCATCTCGCGTTGAATGCGATATAAGGAAATATACGTTTGAAATATTTTCAACTTTGAAGCCCAGGTGAATTAAGGCATATATTTTCTAAAGATACCTGAAGATCTCTTAGTTACATACCCATATGAAGCAGAGAAAAGATTATTTTCATTACATCATGCGTACTCAAAATTGTTCGACCTAAACCCTATTTATTTTTTTCTTAGTTGATATGTACAAACTTTTTATTATATGGATTGAGGTTTATTTATTTTAGTATTCATCTAAAATTTCGGCTGGGATTTGAAGTTCAATAATTTGTATAATCAAAGCACTGAAAGTACCTCTGATGCAACACTGAGAAGAAATATTCTCTGATGTCTATAAATATTGGGAAAATGTTCATATTTCAAAACACAATTCACCTCAGATGATTTAATCCATGATTCTTTTAAGTAACCTGTGTGATATGAAGTCAATTGTAA
Source organism: Fragum fragum (assembly GCA_946902895.1). NCBI lineage: Eukaryota > Metazoa > Mollusca > Bivalvia > Cardiida > Cardiidae > Fragum > Fragum fragum. The sequence continues at coordinate 10,526,059 of OX336373.1, read as the reverse complement.
GAAAATATTACCTAAATACAAGATCCAATCACACTAGGCTTTAAAAATAGAACTCACTAACACAGAATTAAATAAACAAATATACAAACACAGAATTTACTTTTAAGTGGATCAATCTCATTTGATCAGTCAAGGGCCAACAGACTTCAGTTTATGTTTAGTAATGAATTCCAGACAGTCTGTCTGTTGTTGCAACTCTCAGGCCCTTCAGGGCTTTGATTGCTGTCTGGTAATGGGTTAAATAAGACTGGTCCAAATTGAAAAGAGGTGTAGACGACAATTAAAAGTTTATGGAATTTTAGATTTTTTCAACTATCTGGGTAAAAAAAACACTGTCTGAAATGGAGAAATTGATTGTTGCAAGCAATTTTTTCAATTTACACAATCTTTTTCTTGAGGGGCATCATAAAGCATTTGTTGCATGGGAATGGGTTAACCCTTTCCTATTATGCAAAATTTTTGACCTGTCTTAATTCGAAAGTTTTGCAAACAAAGATTTTAAGTGGATTTAATTTGACAAACAACCATTCAGTAGGATAAGAAATACTGTGTAAAAAGAAGAAATCTCTTGGTACAAGCAAATATGTATTTATCATTGCTTTCTCAATTTTAAAATCACAGGGGTGAAAAAACTGAAACAAAAACATATTCTATTTCTTTATTGTAACAATGGCATAATATGAAACTTAAAGATCTAAAGAAAATGTGTCATTCCACACATGATTAACCCATTTCCATTCATTGACAGTTTTTGATGCCTCTCAGCAAAAATGCTTTTGAAAACATTTTTAGCTCGGCTTTTCGGAGAAATCCAGAGGTATTGCTATAGCCTTGATGTCGTTGTTGTTGTCGTGCAAAAACTTTGACATTTTGTGATATCTCTGGTTCTACTAAAGGCATCACCTTGAAACTTGGCTCAATTGTTCACTATCAAAAAAGAAACCTATACTATCAAGGGGGATAACTCTAGATGCATTTTATCCACTATCTAGGACCCAATAGCCGAGCGTAGGCACCTGTATGTGATGCTCTTCTACAAGCAATTACTCATTGTCCAAAATACTTTCTACCCTAAAAGGCAAAGATTTTTAAATGCCACCAGCTTGAAATTGTTGTCTGCAACTGCTTTCAATTTGGACAAGTCTAAAATTGTATCGTCTGGTGATCTATAAAATGATGTTGTCAGTGGCTTTGGTCCTATGTTGTTAAGGACAATGGCATAGCAAAATTTATGAAGGTAGGGTAACAAATAGTGAGTTGAACACTGATAATGACCACTCTAACAGTTAAATTATCAAGCAATAATCTGTCAAGAATCCTCAATGGTTCACCCTAAAACATTTTAGAATGTGTATGTTCTTCCAGGTTTGATTTTACGGGTAAGACAGATCTACCCTTTGAAAACACATCCGTAGACATGTGTACTATGTTAGACAGTGGAAAAATTGATGCTGTGTTTATGTGGTGGGATTTGGAGATGGACAGTGAGGGGGAGATTATCCTTAGCTGTGCACCAAGATGGGCTCATCCTACACCGAAAGATATGCAGGTTTGTCATTTCTGATTACTCAGTGTTTGGAGATTCTATTTGTATAAAGCCACTTTCAACATTATTTGATTAATATTGCGATGGCTTGTACACCTTGGCTAGGCTTCCAGTTATTTTTCAAACCAGTACAACTACAACATTTGATCAGAGCCACCAGCTGCTCATCCCACTTATGTTGACTACTTCCCAAATTATGCCCACTACTTATCATTTGCCCTTTGGTGAGAAAAATTATACATGTTACAATGACTTTTGTCATATGTCTGAAATAATGTTGATGGAGCTGAGGTTAGAACTCAAGACCACAGGATTGAGGGCATTGTAAGTTATGGACTGAGGTAAAAGGGCTTGGCACTGATTTGAGCTTTAGAGGAATAGATATCAAGGTGCACAAATACTGTTGATTATAAGGCTAGATAGACAACAAGACAGTAATAACCAGGGCTCCGGAAATCCGATAAATAGCCGGTCTGGACCGAATTTTTAATTGCCAGACCTATTGGAATCCCAAAAATTACACCAAAATCGGTCCGAAATTTCATCAATTTTCACTTTCAAATATTGATAAACTGGCCCACCATCTATCAAAATCCACTTGAAACCGAAATAATTCAAGGGTTTTACACGTTACCTGCAGATTTGGAGATAAACAAAAGCGCCAAAAATCGATAATTAGTTTACCCGCCCGCCAGTCTAATGCCCATCTGCACGTGGACGGAATTAGCAGTTTCACGCTTGACCGGACTTCGGGAATCGAGTTTTGTAAACTATTTGCAATAGAGAATCGGTCCAACTCACACACGTTCCAAGAAATGGACATCTAATACTGCGTCGATTTAAATTGCTGTTACTCGTGAAACTAATTTCTTTTACTATAATATTGGATGCGTATATAAATGGACACATGAACAGGCTTCGTATATCGGCACAACGCTTTTATGAAATTAATTTATCATAAGCGTGAGACCGGGTTTGAAATTTTTAAAAAGAAAAAAAAGTCATGTCGTTTATAAATGTTTTATGGTTTTTCATTCACATTAAGAAACATAGCCAATATAATTCAAACAATAATTGGAAATCCGCAGAATACAGATAATTTAAATATAAACGAAAACGACGACTTAATGATATCCCTAGTTCCGTCAATAAAATTAAATCTTACTTCAGGGGTGGCAAACGTCCGAATAATAAATCGGAAATCAACTACAATAAGTAAATGACCGAGATTTGTGAACAAATTCCACTCTAGGAAAATAGTGCAACACGTGGGCAACCCACTCGAGTTTGTCTCGTCGGTCTTTTTGATGTACGTCACGACTCTGTGATCCCATGGGGTAGAATGGAATGACCCGACATTTTCGTGACGTCAGCTGTGTTTTTCCATCAGCAGACGCTCGTGTTGAGAGGAAATCGACATGACTGTGTTAAATTAACAGAAATTTGGATAACTAGCTTATGAAAATGAAAAAGTATATCTTTACTTTAATTAAATCGGCAGTACTCTGTAAAACCCGGCAATTTTGATAATATAATTTATTTGTCTATCTAATTTTACAACATATTGGAATTTCGTGGACTACCGTACATTGCCGGAATTGTAATTTATACTAGGCCAAATTTTCAAAAACAAAATGAAAGTAGGATCTGTCAGTTGTTTTCATCTATCTTCCACTCGTTGAAGATTATAATCATCTTCGGAACATTTGAAAAAGAAGGCAACTACTGAATGAATGATGAACCCTTTTACGTACGGGAAAGGTGAAAAACGGCGGGGTTATTCGTTTTTTGTCGGCGGAGGGGGGGGGTGTTTTTGCCGGCGGGGGGGGGGGACGTCCCGGACCGATTTAGATTTCCAAATTTCCGGAGCCCTGGTAATAACCCTTCTGTAGTTCTTTGACTGTCAGTTTCTATCAGACTTAATACTATATTTTACAGGTTGGCCAAATAATTCAATTTCATCTATAGAATTAAAAATCTTATTGGCTAAATTTTTGTTTATACTTCCACAAACAAAGTTTTGCGCATATAGTTATTTTGTGAGCTTGGATACAAGGTAGATCATATATTTGTTTTGCTTGATGGCATTACATCATAAGAAATAAAGTTAATATTTTTAGTTTTTAGCTCCACTGGCTGAAAGTCAGCAAGCTATTGTCTTGGTGTTGTGTCCAGCTGTGCGTCCATCTGTCCGTCCGTAAACTTGTACTTTAAAAATCTTCTCCTCAGAAAGTACTGAACAGAATTCAACCAAATTTCACAGAAATGATCCTTAGGTGACCCTTTATTCCTTCAAAGAATTCTAGTCTGATGAAAAAAAACACTGCTTTAATGGGCGGGGCTAATTTCCATATATGGTGAAACCTTTAAAAATCTTCTTCTCAGAAACCAATAGATGGTTTTCTTCCAAATTTTACTCGAATGCTCATAGGGTTACCCTTTATCAGATTACTTCAAAGAATTTTGATCACATGAAAACATGGCTTTAATGAGCAGAGCTAATTTCCATACAGTGTCTGATCCAGGATTTGAAAAACATGGGGGAAATTCCCCCATTAGTTTTGAAAACATGGGGGATCTGTAATTACTATGGGGGCCTTCAAGTTAGCTTAACCAAACAATAAATCAATTGACTGGTCCGTACTGAAAGAAGTAGACATATTTTCAAAGTTATTTGTTCCAATTGTAAAAGTGTTTGACATATTATTATCAATGCAATAATTGCACTTCATTAGCCCTTCTTCGTATTTTAACCAGGGCCATTATCCGAGCCGTTACAGGGCTTTGACTTTTTTCTTGTGACACGGAGTCTGAATCTGCGGTGGCGCTGTCAATTTATGACTCTGATTCTAGCACCGTTTCAGTTTAAGTTACGCTGGTCGACGTATTTTTGTCGTCCAAATTTGTTTCACAGATAGAAATCAGTAATATGCCGTTTTCCAGTCTGACAAGAGAATGCAGACGATTCGATCATCACTATGACAACAAATGTAAAATTCGAATTTTCCTGTTGACGAAAACGATTTTAAAATTTTCTGTAAGTAATTCACTTCGAAAAGAACTATATTTATTTTTTCAATAGTGATTATTTTTTTATTGACAATGTTTTTCTCGCACAATGAAAATATAAATGAATGTACTCAAATGCTCGTTTAAAAAGATTCGTAAAATCATCGGTCGACTTCGACTTCTACTAATAGGAATACGATAGTATCAATAACTATAGTTACAAACGCACGGTATTAGTTGCGATCGAAGTCAACCATAGTAAACAATAAGGGAAGTCACTCTTATGATACAGCTCGAAGAAAAAGGTAAACAGTTAGACGCGACTTGCTGTAAAGGCTAGATTTATTGATATTCCTTTTTGAAATTTTTGCGCTACCATCCCGCGCTTGATAAAAAAACATGCGTGATCTTTCAGAAATGCCGGGATTCCCGCAATCGTGCGTCCTAGATCAGACACTGTCCATATATTGTGAAAAAAAATAAAAATCTTCTTCTCAGAAACCAATTGATTGATTTCAACTAAATTTACAGGAATGCTTATTTGGTGACCCTTTATCAGATTCCTTCAAAGAATTAAGAATGGAAGAAAATCATGGCTATAAAGGGCGGGACTAATTTCCATATATGGTGAAAACTTTGAAAATCCTTTTCTCAAAAACCAGTGGATGGATTTCAACCAAATTTTAGAGGAATGCTTATTATGTGACCTTTTATCAGTTCCCTTCAAAGAGTTTTGATTTGATGAAAATATGACTTTAATGGGTGGGGCTAATTTCCAGATATGGTGAAATCTACAAAATGTACAATCTAAGATACCTAATCAATGGATTTTTACCAAATTTTACAGGAATGCTCATTGGGTGAATCTTTAGCAGACTCTTTCAAAGAAGATCGGATGAAAAACATGGCTCAAATGAGCTGGACAAATTTCCATATTTGGTGAAAACTTCTTAGGAATGCTAAATAAATTCAGGCCGGTGGAGCAAATCAGGCACTCAAGTACCTCTAGTCATTGAAGTGTGAACATAAAAACTTAATCATACTAATGTATGAATCTGCTGTTTTAATCACACTAATGTATGAATCTGCTTTTTAGCTCGACTATTTGAAGAAAAGGGGGGCTATTCCAGACACCCAGGTGTTGGCTTATTGGTTTGGCTAAACCTTATGTGCAAGTGTCATATCTGAGTTTTGACTTATGCTATTGCTCTGAAACTTTGCATATGTTTTTGTGACAATAATATCACCCATTTAGACAAGGTTTCGTTACTCTGACATTCATTTTAGTGATATTTTAAACCTTTTTGGAATTGGAAATTTTTTGTTAAACCTTATGTGCAACTGTCATATAGTTTTAATGATTCTCATTAAACAAATGCTTTTGCTTTGAAACTTTGCATAGCTTTTGTGACCATCATATCATTTACAATGCAAAGATTCTTTACAATTATATTTATGACAGTGGAGTTTGAACCCTTTTCAGACTTAGAAATTCTTGGTTAAACCTTGGTGCAACTGTCATATACAGTAAAAACCCTCCTTACGACAACCCCAGAAATACGGGCATCCCGCTATTACAACCAAATTTTTCCAGAGCGAAATTTTTGTTCTTTATTTCAATGGGCACCCTGCTATTCTGAATTACGACCACTAAATTCAGTACCAACTATAGCTGATACACTGTTTTGAACCCCACAAAAACGACCAGTAACTTCACATGTTGAGACCGACCACCCGAATTTCACACTTGATAAGAGTGACACCAATTGTGTACGAATGCATTGTCAATACAGTATCGGATTTTTGATTACATGATAACGAACCCTTAATATAATAGGCATGGACAATCACCTTTAGAAATTATACCTTGTATCAATTTTAATTGTTATTTGAATATGTCACGGGTTTTGACTCGAGTAATAAAGTTGAAAGTTAAAAGGTATCTAAGAAGTTACGATTTGTTTGCTTACGGTAATTAGCAATTATATTTTGATTTCAACTGAATTGATGTTTGGTATTCTCATTAAAGAAGATATGATATAAACAGTTTGAAACTTCTTCTTACGAATAAATAATCTGAGGTCGGACTTCTGAATCAGATCAAAATGGAGAAGAGAGAAAGTAAAACTTATCAAAGATTGTAAATTTGAAAATGACATAAGATTCACTGTAATACATGTTTTTATAGGGTTGTTTGTTTTGTATGTATAGTATAAATATATTCATATAACGAAGATAAAATAAAGATGGATTACTTGACAACAAATGACCAAACCTCAGAATTATGACCACCCCGCTATTACGACTACTTTCAGAAAGTACGGAAAGTGGTTGTATTAGAGGGGTTTTACTGTACCTTTAATAGCTATCGTTCTACCAATGCTATCAATTTGAAACATTGCACATGTTTATATGACAATAATATCAGCCTCTAAACACAGTTTCATTACTCTGACATTCATTTTAGTGGGATTTTAACCATTTTTGGACTTAGAAATTTTTGGTTCAACCGTACATGCAACTGTCATATATCTTTAATAACTCTCTACAAATGCTATTGCTTTGAAACTTTGCACATGCTTTTGTGACCATCATATCATCTTCTAGGCAAAGATTCATTACAATTATATTTAGTATAGTGGAGTTTTAACCCTTTTGGACTTAGAAATTTTTGCTTGACTTAGAATTTTATTTGAAAGATTTTTTATCTATATTTCTACTTAGGTATTATGTCGACATTGAATCGCTGTTACTATCCAGCACTCAGTATAGTCAAACTTTGCTGTCCTCTGACAGCTCTTGTGTTGGCCCTCTGTGGATATGGTATCAGAGAGATATTAACCTTTTCCCACACAACAAAATTTTGGATGGTCCAAGTTCAAGAAAGTTGCAGATGGCAATGTGAAGTTGAAAGAATTTTGAGTATCTCTGTCTTTTTGGGTAGAAATGAAGAAATTGCCTGTAAAAAGCAATTTCTTTGTTTTCAACAATATATTCATCATGTGTTTTCTTTAGAAGCATAAAAAAGCGGAACTGTGTTGGAATGGGTTAAGTATTTGCTCTAAGTATGCAAGAAGTAAGAAAAAGTCTGTTTACTCAAAATCTATAGATCATACTTCAAGGTCAAAGTTTTAAAATTTCATCTGAGCTAATTTTTACTCTCAAGATTTTTCATAGTCTTTGCCAACTTTAATGTCATTTAACAAAAGTATTGGTCTAAGTTGAGCAAGATGCTAAAATGACTTCATATGTGCAAGCAATTTCTCCTTTTATGTATACCACTGAAGATGGACATAAATTGGTATTATCTTCTCTGTTTATCAACATCTTGTTAAGACATCTCCCCTTACATTTATGGATGAATTTAAATGAAATTTTCACAGAATGTTCATAGGCACCTGACTTTACTCATGTTGTTATGCTATTTTGGGATGTGTCACAGAAAAGCGGGCTTAATGAAAAATTTCTTGTCTTGGCTTGTTGTTCTGTGTAGTGTATCCATGTCTACTAGCCTTTAACCCCTATAACAATCATCTTAAAAATGCAATTATGTGGAGGTGTATATTATGACTGGCTTTCTTGTTTCTGTTTTGTCACACTGTTTTTTATCCTATGAAATACTTACATAACACATGGTATACACAGTGTTCATGACTTTCCTGCTACAGCAATAAATCAAGTATAGTGTTTGTAATGCAGAGATAGAAATGAAATTTGTTAAACTGAATATACACCTTGTTATTTTTCTATTCAAATTCTCTTAAGTTATCATCTGCTATCTCTTTTAAAATTGGACAAACCTTGATTTTGTAAAATTTAGGAATGAAGTTTCTTCTTTTTGCAAATTAAGGGATTTATTTCTTGATGTTTATTTCCCTGTAGTGGAGAGATCACTGGATGCAAGCCATTTATTATCCCTATACACAGTTGTCTGTTACCAAGGGAGACAAGGTTAAGGTCATTAGTAAACATGATGAATACAGTCTTTGGTTTGATGTTGCCATGGAAACAAGGTATGTATGAGAGATTCAAGGTAGATAATATTTAAATCCTTTACCACAATTCCGCTTTTTGATGCCTTGAAAAAATATGGTTTTGAAAAAAAAAATCGAAAAGGAGAATGTGCTTGTAAATTGCTTGTGACAAGCAATTTTCTTCTTTTGTCACAATGTTTTCTATCTCATTTGGCACTTATTTTCTAAATTATTACACATTAAAATGTTTTCTGCAACTTCTCTCTGTTCCAACAAGTCCAAAATTTGATCATCAGGTATTCTGTTTATTAGACCAAAGGCTTCAAAGTGAGTTGAGCCTTTTAATTATTTTTGATACACCAGTGGCATAAAATCAAGGATCAATTAGTAATAATTATGCAGATGACATGAAATCTACATGAATTACTTTCGAATGATGACATTATAATTATGATCCTTCATCCAGGAAAGCCTGCATAAATGACACTATGTGTCGCCACTTGATATTTTTAATTTAAGTTGGAAATTTATACCAGATTCAACGTTAAGATTATGTTAACCCATTCCCATACAATTCTTCCTTTTTTGCCCTCTAGAAAAAGCTTTGGGAAACATTGTGTTTCAAGCTATTTCTTCATTGCCCACAATGTTTTCTATCCAAAAAAAAAATAAATAAATAAAATAAAATTCTATCTACTTGAAATTGTCCTCTGTAGTTTTTTCAGTTTGGACCAGTCTAAAATTGTTGTAATAGGTTAAACAAAGTTAATATTAATCCTAACTTGTTCACCTCAATTCACAAGGCCAAGAAATTTAACTTCCATGCTAATTTAGATGTTGTTGTTTTTCAGTGAGGCTCCAACTCAAAGTGACAGACCTATCTGTTTGTGCTACAGCAGGTCACGGATGGGCATGCTTAGTGATCCAGTAAGACGGAAAAAATACTTGAACATTTTACAAAAGGTAGGCACCAGCTTTTTGGGCTCTGGGTGTGAAATAAAAAAGGTATATTATGTAATAGTTGTGATACAAAACCTGCTATGAAACTTCATATAATTATTGCTAATGATTCAAAGAAGTTCAATATTATTTGAGGCTATGCGATACATTTCCAACAATTTCGCATGTATAGGAAGCACAAACTGAGCAGCCTGAACAGCTACACAGCAAGTGTAGAATATATCCTAGTTGTCTAAAGGAACTTTGAGTCAGTAGCTCTCTACAGAGTGTATAGTGAGGGTTCTGATCAAACTATGTGGATGCACAGGCTTATCATAGTCTTTGCTTCGTGCTCATTTGAAATGGTTGAAAACATGTATGCTCAATTTTGGGTCACATAGGTCAGAGGTCAATTGTACTACTTGAGTAATATAATGCTGGTTTGGATATAAGCCTGCTTTGCAACATTTCTAGTTTATTCTTAGGATTCTTTGCTATCTTTCTCAAGACTGTGATTTTATATAACATGTGCATTTTAACCCGTTACCAAACAACAAAATTTTAGATTGGTCCAAATTTACAGAAGTTGAAGATGACAGTTTCATGTCATTGAAATTTCAAATATCTCCACCTTTTTGGATATAAAATAAAGTGAAAAGGAAGGAATTACTTGTAACAAGCAATTTCTTCAATTTTAGCTTCACTGGCTCAAAGCCAGAGAGCTATTGTCATGGTGTTGTGTCCGTTGTGCATGTGTGCGTGTGTCCGTCCCGTCGTCCACCCGCCCATAAACTTTTACTTTGAAAATCTTCTCCTCAGAAAGAACTGAACAGATTTCAACAAATTTCATCGAAATGATCCTTGGGTGACCTTCTATCAGATTCCTTCAAAGAATTTTGATCGGATGAAAAACATGGCTTTAATGGGCGGCACTAATTTCCATATATGGTGAAACCTTTGAAATTTTTCTTCTCAGAAATGGGTAGATGGATTTCAACCAAATTTAACAGAAATGATCCTTGGGTGACCCTTAATCAGATTCCTTCAAAGAATTTTGATTGGATGAAAAACATGGTTTTAATAGGTGGGGCTAATTTCAATATGTGGTGAAAGCTTTGAAATTCTTCTCAGAAATGGGTAGATGGATTTCAAACAAATGTCTCAGAAATGATCCTTAGGTGTACCTTTATCATATTCCTTCAAAGAAATTTGATCGGATGAAAAACATGGCTTTAAAGGGGGGGCTTATTCTACATATGGTGAAAGCTTTGATATTCTTCTTCTCAGAAACCGGTAGATGGATTTCAACCAAATTTCACAGAAATGATCCTTAGATGAACCTTCATCAGATTCCTTCAAAGAATTCTGATTGGATGAAAAAAACATGGTTTTAATGGGCTGGGCTAATTCTATATATGGTAAAATCTTTGAAATTCTTCTTTTCAGAAACGGGTAGCTGGATATCAAATAAATTTCACAGAAATGATCCTTTGATGAACTTTTATCAGATTCCTTAAAAAAAAATTGATTTGATGAAAAACAAGATTTTAATGGGCGGGGCTTATTCTATATTTGGTGAAAGCTTTGAAATTCTTCTCAGAAAACAGTGGATTGATTTCAACAAAATTTGACTTGATCGATCCTTGCTTGACCTTTTATCAGATTATGAAAATATGGCTTTAATGAGCAGTGCTAATTTTCCATATATGGTATATACTGAAAACTTTGTAAATTTTTCAGAAACCTGTTGATGGATTTCAACCAAATTTCACGTCATGATAACCAGATGACTGTTTGTCAGATTCCTTCATATAGTTTTGATTGGTTGAAAAATAAGGCTATTATGGTGGCGGGTTATGTCCATATATAATGTATACAGTGAAAATTGTACATAATGATTTTTACATAACTTGACTTGACTTTTGTACAAACAATCAAAATTTTGAAATGGTTCTCTAGAAACTCAAGCGCTTCTATTTTACATGGTTTCCATGAACTCTTTTCTTGAAAGGCAAAAAAATGTGATTGTGTGGAAATGGGTTAAGTTGGATTACTCACTGCTTTTTTAGCTCACCTGAGCACGTAGTGCTCAAGTGAGCTATTGTGATCGCCTTTTGTCCGGCGTCCGTCCGTCGTGCGTCGTCCGTCAACAATTTCTTTAAACGACATCTCCTCCTAAACCACTGGGCCAATTTGAACTAAATTTGGCAGAAATGTTCCTTAGGTGGTCCCCTTAAAAAATAGCTAAAAGAATTGAAATCCGTTAAAAACTCTGGTTGCCATGGCAACAAAAGTGAAATTTCAAAATAATCTTTAAAAATCTTCTCCTCCTGACCCAGAAGGCGTAGAGCCTTGATATTTTGCATGAAGCATCAGTATATTGACCTCTTTCAAAATAGCTAAAATCATGATCCTCGGGTCCCCAGGGGCGGAGCCCCAGGGGGGTGGGGTTTATATAGAAATAAAGAACGATTTTTTAAATGACATCTCCTCTCAAACCACTGGGCCGATTTGAACCAAATTTGGCAGAGATGTTGCTTAGGTGGCCCCCTTCAAAAATAGCTAAAAGAATTGAAATCCGTTAAAAACTCTGGTTGCCATGGCAACAAAAGTGAAATTTTAAAATAATCTTTAAAAATCTTCTCCACCCGACCCAGAAGGCGTAGAGCCTTGATATTTTGCATGAAGCATCAGTTTATTGACCTCTTTCAAAATAGCTAAAATCATGATCCTCGGGTCCCCAGGGGCGTAGCCCCAGGGGGGGTGGGGTTTATATAGAAATAAAGAACGATTTTTTAAATGACATCTCCTCTCAAACCACTGGGCCGATTTGAACCAAATTTGGCAGAGATGTTGCTTAGATGGTCCCCTTCAAAAATAGCTAAAAGAATTGAAATCCGTTAAAAACTCTGGTTGCCATGGCAACAAAAGTGAAATTTTAAAATAATCTTTAAAAATCTTCTCCTCCCGACCCAGAAGGCGTAGAGCCTTGATATTTTGCATGAAGCATCAGTATATTGACCTCTTTCAAAATAGCTAAAATCATGATCCTCGGGTCCCCAGGGGCGTAGCCCCAGGGGGGTGGGGTTTATATAGAAATAAAGAACGATTTTTTAAATGACATCTCCTCTCAAACCACTGGGCCGATTTGAACCAAATTTGGCAGAGATGTTGTTTAGATGGTCCCCTTCAAAAATAGCTAAAAGAATTGAAATCCGTTAAAAACTCTGGTTGCCATGGTAACAAAAGTGAATTTTTAAAATAATCTTTAAAAATCTTCTCCATCCGACCCAGAAGGCGTAGAGCCTTGATATTTTGCATGAAGCATCAGTATATTGACCTCTTTCAAAATAGCTAAAATCATGATTCTCGGGTGCCCAGGGGTGGAGCCCAAGGGGGGTGGGGTTTACATAGAAATAAAGAACAATTTTTTAATTGACATCTCCTCCCAATTCACTGGGCCAATTTGAACCAAATTTTGCAGAAATGTCCCTTAGGTGGTCCCCCTTAAAATTAGCTAAAAGAATTGAAATCCGTTAAAAATTCTGGTTGCCATGGCAACAAAAGTGAAATTTCAAAATAATCTTTAAGAAACTTCTCCTCCTGACCCAGAAGGCGTACAGTCTTGATATTTTGCATGAAGCATCAGTATATTGACCTCTTACAAAATAGCTAAAATCATGATCCCCGGGTCTCCTGGGGCAGACCTGGGTGGGGGGGTGTATAGGCATGAAGCATCAGTTCACAGACTTCTTTCTTATTTCTGAAATTATAACCCATGGAAAAAGTTTTTTCCTTCTTTCAAATCGGCACTAAAGCCTTGGAATTTGTTATTTGGACTTTTGGATTCCCAGGTTCATAGTCTTTATATGTAATTGTGGCCCACTTGTTTCATAATCCTAACCTTAACATGAAACTAGACTGTTGAAAGAAAAAGAGCCTTTATCTCAGGTGAGCGCCCCAGGGCCAACGGCCCTCTTGTTTCTTATGTATTTCAGCACTTGAAAAAAGATTCCACTTGCCTGTTCATTAGTGATGGCAGTTTATTACCTCTAGTTGGAGCCCAGTTAGCTGGTGTAAACCATGTATACACAGTTGAGTCAAATCCCATGTGTAGAAGAGTTATTTGTGATTTTATTACACACAATAACCTGGAAGATAAAGTCACTGTGATAAATGAAACTTTAGAAAACCTGAATAGGATTGACTTACCTGAAAAGGTGAGAAGATAATCCCCAAAAGATGGGGGGAAAATGAAGTTTATATACAGATTGAGGAGAATTATATTAACAAATTAACCAAAAATTTAGACTTTTCTCTCCAAATTGAAAGCAGTTGCAGACAAAATTTCAAATTGTGCTTAAATTGGAAATAAGTGTCAACTATTTTGTAAGAAATAGTGAGGAAAGGAGAAGTTTTTTTGTTACAAGCAATTTCTCCTTTTATCACAAAGTTTTCTCATATCGCAAGAGGGCAGCATTTTGTGGTAATGGGTTAATGCTTTTTAAAAACTTTCTAACTTTAATTATTCTATATAGATGCGAATTTTTATAAGGAAAATAAAAAGGCTGGGCTTAGTTTAAGGAAGTTGTGGACAAAATTTGTAGTTCATTTATTTTTACAAACTGTCTCTCATGTAGGGAAAGAATAAGGATTGAAGAGATAGCAATTTTCTTCATTTTCAATTTTGTTTTCCAAAGCTTTTTTCATGGGGGTTGCAAAAAAAAGCAGGATAGTGTGGGAATGGGTCAAAGATGCACAGAATTTTGAACTACGGAATGAGGCTACTTTCAAATAATTTTTTCATTTAAAACCTGTGTTGCAGTTTTCCAGAAATGAAAGTTGTCAATGCCCTTCTTGAATTAAGTAAATATTTTCTTCTTTGCAGATAGATGTTGTAATTGGGGAACCAGTATTCCAAACCTCCTTGTTACCCTGGGATAACATGTGTTTCTGGTACTCAACTCACAATTTACAACATGTACTGACTGATAAATGTAAAATTCTTCCAATGAAGATGGGGATCTATGGGGCTGCTGTGGAATATGACCATTTATGGAAAATTAGGGCAGATGTTGGCTTGTGTGAGGGTTTTGATTTGAACCAGTTTGATAAACTTATACAGGTAAGAATCTTGTTAGCTCACCTGAGCACAACATGCTCAAGGTGAGCTATTTTGATCAGTAATTGTCCGGCGTCCGTCTGTACATATCATCACCTATTGACCCTCTACCAAAATACTTCAAAGAATTACTGTACTCTTAGAATTAACCCTTTCTGTGCAATTCCTGATTATACAAAGGAAATCTTTTAAAATATTTTCCTCCTAAACCAAGAGCCTTAATATTTGGTACATATCATCAACTATTGACCCTCTGTCAAAACACTTCAAAGAATTACTGTATTCTGAAAATTAGTCCTTTACTGTGTGATCGCTGATTATACAAAGGAATAAAGAAGAAAATCTTTAAAAAATTTCTTCTCCAAAACTATAAGGCCTAAAGCTTTATATTTGGTACATATCATCAGCCATTGACCCTCGACCAAAATACTTTAAAGAATAACTGTATTCTGAAAATTAGCCCTTTTCTGTGCGATCCCTGATTTTACAAAGCACTAAAGCAGGAAATCTTTTACAGTCTTCTTCTCCCAAACGATTAGGCCTAGAGCTTTGATATTTGGTGCATATCATTAACTATTGACCCTCTACCAAAATACTTCAAAGAATAACTATTCTGAAAATTAGCCCTTTTCTGTGTGATCCCTAATTCTAGTAAGAAATAAATAATGATATCTTTGAAAACGTACTTCTCCTAAACCATTAGGCCTAGAGCTTTTATACTTGGTATGTATTGATGTCTATAGTTCAAGGCATTACCATATTCAGGAAATTAGTTCTTTATGGTGGGATCATCAATATACCTAGGATTAAAAGAGAAATCCTAAAACATCTTCTCCAAAATTATCAGACGGAGGGCTTTGCTATTTTGTTTATATCATAAAGCCATGAACCATCATACTCAGCAGAGCGTTTTAGGACCATCATGGTCCTCTTGTTTTTCCTTTATTTTGTCGTACAAGACATTATTGTTGAAATTCCACAAGCAGGGTGTCCACAGTCAGGGAAAAAGTCAGGGCAATTTTTTTTTCAAGGTCAACCTGAATTTGGAATTGAACCAAAAGTCAGGGAAAAGTCATTGATTTTTTTAAAAAGTTTATGATTAAATATGAAAATTATTGCTTAGGCAGTTTGGCTGTAAATATTTGGTTATTTATTTATACAACTACATGCATTGCTTCTACTTCTATTACTAATTCTGCTGCAGAGATGACAACTGATATAACTACTTATAATAAGAGCTACAGATACAGGGCATAATTCGTATTTTAGATTTAAATATTTCACTAATGCTACCATTAACCCTATATTGTTGGTGCTCATCTTGACAAGACGATTCAAATCAGTAGCCACAATATAGGGTTTTGTTGTGAAATAGTGATTGTTACCCCATCTTATCTAGACCTCTGCTAATAACGAAAATAACCGTAATGTTTGATGAGTGTACTAATGTGTTCTAGGTTGTAATTCTTGAGAAGAAACTGAAGAGATTAAATTTCCTTAGTTTCTTCCCCAGCAGAACTTCCTTTACAGGATTATGGAGGATTTTTTCTACCTCTTGCAGATATCATTTTAATAATAACTTCACCGTCAGGTACTTATTTGGGGAAATAATGTGTACATCTGAAATATTAGCATATTCCTTTAATCCAGAGGTCATCTTTCCTTAAAAGTTTTCTAGATCATCATGCTGAGCCTTTGTGATCATTGAAAGTCTGTCTTGTTTACACTGTAGGGGCCACAGTTTTGACTTAAACTTCATGAAACTTGGCCAGAATAATTGTTAGGTCATAAGGATGGATCCTATTGATTATGGGAAGGATCTATTGGAAAACACAGGAAAAGGAGCCTTAATGACAATTTCTTTGTTTACATTATAGAGACCACTATTTTGGCTCAATCTTCTTGAAACTTGGCCAGAACAATTGTTATACCGTAAGGACAAACCCTACTGATTCTGGGAAGGTTCTAGTTTAAAAACAGGAATAGGGGCCTTAATGACAATTTCTTTGCACTCTAGATGCCACTATTTTGGCTTAGTCTTCATTATACCTAGTATTGTTAGGTTGTAAGGATGAACCCCATTGATAATGAGAAATTCTATTGGAAAACTCTGGAAATGGGGCCTTCTTGACAATTTTTTTGTTTACACAATTGAGACAACAATTGTGGCTCAAATCATCATGAAACTTGGCCAGAATAATTGTGAGATCATGAGGATGAACACTATAGGTCATGGGAGGGTTCTATTGGAAAATACAGGTAAAGGGGCCTGACAATTTTAGCTCAACTCGCCAGAAACTAGCAGAGCTATAACAAATTATTTTTTCCCGTCTGTGCGTCCGGCCGTTAACTTTTCCTTGTTTACTATCTAGAGTGCACAGTTTTTATCGGATTCTCTCCAAACTTTCTCAGAATGATTGTACCATTTTAAGGATTGATCCTTTTGAAATTGGCTCAGATCAGTCAAGAAACAGGAGGAAAAAGGCTTTATGAAAATTGATTGAAAAATCTGTTTAAAATCCTGGTTTACACACTAGAGTCCTCAATTTTCACAAAAACTCTCTGTAAACTTTCTCAGGATAATTGTACCTTATGACAATTCGATTAGAAAAATATTAATTAATGCTTTAAAGTCTACAGATTTCATTTGGTTGTCTTTATACTCAAACAGAATAATTATACTTTTGTAAGTATAGTTCCCTTTGGAATTGGTTCAGATCTATCAAGTGACATGGGAAAAGGGGCTGTATGAATATTAAGTCAAGAACTCTGTATTAATGCAATGAATCTCAAAGCTTTGGTCACAACATT
This sequence comes from Fragum fragum, assembly GCA_946902895.1. Lineage (NCBI taxonomy): Eukaryota > Metazoa > Mollusca > Bivalvia > Cardiida > Cardiidae > Fragum > Fragum fragum. The sequence continues at coordinate 10,508,658 of OX336373.1, read as the reverse complement.
GATTTTTTTTGAACAGGGTTTGAACAGTCAAGAAACACAGAGCCTTATGAAAACTTTCTTAATAAACCCTGTTAACACAATGATATACCTAGATTTCACCGGATTCACTTCAAAATTACACAAAATGATAGTACAACCATAAGGATGGTTCCTTTCAGAATTTGGTATCATGTAAAAAGGAGCCATTTAAATTTTTTTTTCAATTATTCTAGTTAACCCATTACCAAACGGCTAAATTTTAGACTGGCCCAAATTGAAAGAAGTTGCAGACGACAATTTAAAGTTTATGAAATTTTGGATTTTTTCAACTTTCTGGGTAGAAAACGTTGTGGAAAAGAAGAAATTGCTTGTAACAAGCAATTTCTTCATTTTTCATGATGCTTTCAAAAGCTTTTTTCCTTGAGGGCGTCTAAGAGCGTCACTGAGCGTTAATGGGTTAACATAATGAAGTCCCCTCATCAGGTTCACTTGAAACTTTCACAGAATGATTAAACCAACAATAAAGTATCACAGGAAAAGTGGCTTTATGAGAACTTGATTGAAATATCTTCATTAACACAATACAGTCCACAGTTTTTATCGGATTCTTTTCAAAGATGCAAGGGATGATTGTGGCATTGGAAACACAGGAAAAGGTGCATTACAGATTTTCATTCAAAACACTCTTGTTTATGTGATGAAGTTAACAATTATTATCAGATTGTCTTTGAAATTTCACAAGACAATTGTATGGTCGTAAGGTAAGTTCTTTTCAGAAATGAAATGGATCCATAAGAAAACACAGGAAAAGGGGCCTTATGTTTACATGATAAAGTCCATAATTATTATCAGATTCCAGGGCTCACGCTGGCGATCGCCATTTTTGCCAAATTTAAAAGCAATTTCTTTATTTTTCACAATGTTTTCCACCTATAAAGTTGAAAAAATCCAAAATCTCATAAACATTTATATCATATATTGTCCTTCTGCCAAAACAGGGTTTTTCTGGGTTCATCATGACAAGGGTTAATTTTCTATTATTCGTATTCTTTATTTTTCTTCTGTATGAATCTTGTTTGATGTTTTCCTGTGATCTAATTGAAACTTTGTTGGATGATAAAAAGACAAAGTGTCAAGGTTTCAGAATATTCTAAATGGCTGCCAGGTTGAAAATAGCTGACTAAAGAAACATTGGTCAGGCATAGACTTCAGTCACTTTTGACAAAATTTCTTGAAATTTGGTAGATGTTCCTATATGTGAGCGGGTTTTAGTTTCATACCTCTATGAAAAAATTCAAAAGAAAAAGAAAACTCAACTCTTGATACATTATTAACTTTTTACAGTTGACATCTGACAAAGTAGATGAACTTATAGAACCCCAGCCTCTCTGGGAGTACCCTTGTAGAGCCTCAGGGGAGGCCCAACTGCTACTAGAGGTTGATTTCAACTGCCATGTACAAAATGCTGACTGCACACAGACAACAGTTAGTCTTCCAGTTCAGAGGTAAATTGGTACTTTTTTTAACCCTTCCAAATTGAAAGAAGTTGCAGACGACAATTTAAAGTAGATTTTTATACCCGTTCATCAAAATATATGAAGCGTTGTATTTTTTGGGTCTGTGAGTCCACCTGTCTCTTGAAAACTAAACCTACAAAAAAGCTAGTTTAGGACTTTGTTATTTTCAATACTGGTGAAGTTTTGTCATTTTTTATTATTAGCTCTACTGGCGGAAGGCCACTAGAGCTATTTGGATGGCTTTTTCCCGTCTGCGTCCATGCCTCCCTCTGTCGTCCATCCGTTAACTTTTCCTTGTTAACACGCTAGATTCTACAGTTTTCATCATATTCCCTTCAAATTTTCACTGAATGAATCATAAGGATCTTTCCTTTCAAAATTGGGTATGATCCATCAAGATACGATGAAAAATTGGCCTTGTGAAAAGTTAATTGAAAAATCCTTGTTAACACTCTAGAGTCCCTAGTTTTCATAGGATTCTCTTCAAACTTTCACAGAATGATTGTACCATCATAAGGATTGTTCCTTTCAGAATCCGGTATGATCCATCAAGAAACACAGGAAAAGGGGCCTTTTTAAAATTTAATGGAAAAATCTATCAAGAAAACCTCGTGAACACTCCAGACTCCAGTTTTCATCTTCTCTTCAAATTTTCACAGAATGATTGTACTATCATTAGGATTGTCCCTTTCAAAATTGGGTTTGATCCGTCAAGAAACACAAGTAAAGGGGCCCTTTGAAAATTTAACAAAAAATCCTCATTTAGACTCTAGAGTCCACAGTTTTCATCGGATTCTCTTCAAACTTTCACAGAATGATTGTACAATCATAAGGGTTGTTCCTTTTAAAATTTGGTATGATCAGTCAAGGACCACAGGGAAAAGGGGCCTTATGAAAATTTGATTTAGAAAATCCTTGAAAACACAATAGAGTTCACAGTTTTCAACAAATTCTCTTTAAACATTCACAGAATGGTTATTACATTAAATGGATTGTTCCTTTTGGAAGTGGGTTTGATCCATCAACTTTCATGGGAGAAGGGGCCCTACGAAAATTTAATAAAAAAAATCTTAGTTAACACATTATGGCTCTAGATTTCACCTGATTGACTTCAAACTTTCACAGAATGATTGTACTATCATAAGGATTGTTCTTTTCAAATTGGGTCTGATGATCCATCGAGAAACATAGGAAAGGGGCCTTAGGAGAATTCCATTGAAAAAACCTTAATTAATGCTTTAAAGTCCACAGATTTCAGCGGGTTGTCTTCATACTCAAACAGAATAATTATACTTATGTAAGTATAGTTCCCTTTGGAATTGGTTCAGATCCATCAAGTAACATGGGAAAAGGGGCTATATGAAAATTGAATTAAAAAATCCATGTTATCACAGAAAAAGGAGCATTATGAAATTTGATTTTAAGATCCTTGTACCACAATAAAGTCAACAGTTTTCATCAGATTCTGTTTAAACTTTCACAGAATGATTGTTCCATCACGAGGGTTCTTTCTTTTCAAATTAGGCCTGATCTGTCTAGTTTCATGGGAGCCTTTTGAGAATTTTATCTATAATCCTTGTAACCAAGTCCAGAGCTTTCATTGGATTTAATTCAAACCTTCACAGAATCATTGTACAATTATTACGATTGTTGATGCTGACATGAGACCTGATCCTTCAAGTATCACAGGAAAAGGATCCTCATGAAAATTTTATTTTAAAATCTTTACACCAAGATAAAGTCTGCAGTTTTCATCAGATTCTGTTCAAACTTTCACAGAATGTTTGTACCATCATAAGGGTTGTTTCTTTCCAAAATTGGCCTGATCTGTCTAGTATCATACGAGGGAACAGATGGGACTAAACGAGGTCAAACTCTTTCAATGTATTTAATGTTGATAATCGCCAAGAAAACCGGCAATCTGCAATATACAATATAAGATACCTTAGTTCTATACATTGATAGTAATGATTTGGCACATATTAATATATTTACAATCAACGGTAAAACATTGCAGGAAATGATTAAGTACCTACCAATTTATGGAATTGAATACATAATCTTCCATCGTCTTAATCATTCACAACGTCATCTCAACCATTCAAATGTTCCTGCAAAATAAGGTGAATTTAGTATAAACATGCCGGTTAGGATTAGTTTGGAGGAAAGCGGGACTTTGTTTACATTGGGCGCGTAACCAATGACAAACACGGATATCAAGCGAAACCTTTAAATAGGACAGAAATACCGTCAACATGCACGCCAGACCGACTCAGCAAATACATAGATCACCAATCGAGCCAATACAAGACTGTACCAACCTCAGATCCCCAGAGTATTGTTGGATTGAAATATTATCAATGCTGAGCAAGGCAAAATACCAATAGCAAACTACGTCACCAAAATACCGGCAAAACTAGCTTTGAAATGGACCAATAGGATTTCGTTTTACAAAAGAGATTGATAAAATGGACTGGTTACACACTTCCCTGCTTTCGAAAATGACGTCTCGTCATTGTCACGTCACTGCTTACGTCATACGTATGTCAGTACCTAACAGACTACCAAACTGATTATCACTACAACCGTAACCTGTAAAAAACGACAAGAAACATCAGCTGAACTTCTGCAATAAAACATGTATGTTCATGATACAGATTATTAGCAATAACTTTAAATGTCTAATTTGACCCCTGAAAAAAACATGTTACATTAAACAACATTCTTAAACTGAGAAAAAGAAGACTGTTGCGCCTGTCTCTCCCCACGCATAATATGCGTCCTTGCATATACTCCTTCTCATCAGCATACTGCGTGTGAACCTGAAAATAAAAAGAATAAAAATGATTATACATATTAATTAACAAAATAATGAAACAAAATAATTATTGATTTACTATGACTGATATAATCTTGTGGGCTGTATCTAAGTCAACGTTATTCAATACTCCTGACTTCATCATTTTGTCTAATGCGTGAAGCTTGTTGTCGAAAGGACGAATACTCATTGAATGGACTATGTAATCTCCATATTTATCAGGGGGTTTACGCTGTCTTCCCGACCGTCGCAGGGCTGGTACGGGGATAGTTTGTCTCTCCACTATAGACTCCGGTTCTGTCTCTTCTTCAACTGCTTCCAACATACTATCCATCGAACATATTTGTCATCATTCCCTGGATTGACAACGAGGTCATTGGCGTCCCCATGCCAGTTTGTTCCAATAACAATTCTGTCCTGGCCATCCGATTCTTCTTCTAGCACGACGTCATGCCTTTCTATTCCTTCGCTATTCCTCACTGTTCCTCACTGAATCATCAGATTTAGTTCTTTCTATTTTCCCTTCTTTATCTACTATATCATCATCTTTCCCTTCAATCTTGAAATGAAGGTTCCTGTGCAGTGTTCTGACACTCCCGGATCTTTCCAATTGCACCTTAAATACAGGGATCTCCGGCCTTGGTTTGTCAATAACTTGGTAAGCTTCTTCCTCGAACTTGTCTGCTATTTTATGCTTTCCATCGAAAGCGACGATTTTGACTAGCACTCTATCTCCTACAGTCACTTCAACTGCCTTAGCCTTCTTGTCATAGTACTTCTTCTGCTTTTCTTTTGCTTTCATTGTGTAAGACTCTACCAAATCCTTCGACACTTCTAATCTCTTCCTAAGGTCAGCAACATACTCTTTGGTCGTCTTCGATGTTGAATCTTCAAGGATGTGTTCATACTCAACATCATTAGGTAGTTTTGGTCTGCGTCCTCAAAAGGACTAAACTTGGTCGACTCATGTGGAGTACAATTGTAAAAATACACAAGTGAACTCACATACTTCTTCCAATCCTCTTTGAAAGAAGGTTCTAGTGTGCCCAACATGTCCAAAAGCGTCCTATTGAACTGTACGGGGTCGTGTGGGTTTTTTTCATGTTCATAAACCTGCAGAGCTCCATTCTTTCTGAATGTAATCGGGTTGGAATACCAAAGTTTACAATGAAATGGTTGAAGAATGCCTCTGCATGGTCCGTTATGACAAGTATATTGGAAATTCCACCTTTGGCTGGCTCTAATGTCAAATAGTCAAAGCATACTAGTTCCAAAGGATAAGTTGTGGAGACACTCACTAATGGTGCTCTTTCACTGGTGGAAGACTTTCCTCTTAAGCGTCTATCACAAGATGATACCCACTTGTCTACAGAAGTAGCCATGACTGGCCAGAAAAACCTGTCTCTTAGCAGCCTCAGAGTTCTCTCCTGTCCTGGATGACCAACATCATTATGAAGGCCTTTCAAAATTCCATCTCTACACTCGAATGGAACCACTAGTTGCTCTATCTCTGCATTCGTGTCCTTGACTATCCTGAAGAGAAGACTCCTTTTCATCTTAAAATTCTTGAATTGTTTCTTCATGGATAAATCTTCATTGTTCCATACATTCTTGGGCACTCTTTTGTCAATTACAGCTTTTCTCCATCTCTCTATGAGCGGATCTTGGCGTTGCCTCTTTCTTACTTCTCTAAGCTCCTTCTGGGAAAGGGTTTGTCCAGGTAGATTGGTAGCTTCTACTAGGTCCAATGAACATACTGGTAATGTTTCAATGTATGAACATTCTACTGGTGTGTTACAGATTGCCTTAATTGTATCTTTTCCAATTTCTTCCATGTCAGATTTCTCTTGTCCGAACGGATATCGACTCATGGTGTCAGCATCAGTATTTCTCAATCCTGACCTATAAAAGATATCGAATGAGTACTCGCCGAGGGCTGAAGCCCAACGATGTCCTGTTGCATCCAATTTCGCTGATGTGAGCACATAGGTTAGAGGATTGTTGTCCGTCAAGACTCTGAAATGGTTGAGTGTAAGATAATCTGTAAACTTCTCTGTCACCGCCCATTTCAGTGCTAAAAATTCCAATTTAAACGCACTGTAATTCCGTTCTGACTTCGTCAGAGACCTACTAGCAAAGGCTATCACCCTTTTCTTTCCTTCCTGTTCCTGATAAAGGACTGCTCCTAACCCCTTGGTGGAGGCGTCTATATGTAATTCCAACGAAATTGAAAAGTCTGGGTACGCTAATATAGGTGGGGATGACAAAATCTGTTTTAACTCTTCGAAACCCTCTTGTTCCTTTTCTGTCCACTTGAATTCAATTTCCTTGTTCTTTCCCTTCTTTTTTGACTTTGGAGGCAAAAGGTCAGCGAGTGGCCTTGTTATCTTGCTAAAATCCTTAATAAATCGCCTATAATATCCCGCGAAGGCTAAAAATGATCTCAACTCATCCGGATTACCTGGCGTCGGCCAATTCTTAATTCTCTCTATTTTGGTGGGGTCCGTTTCTATTCCTTCTGCACTCACTACATGTCCAAGAAATCGGACTCTTTCTTGTATGAAAACGCGCTTCTGTGGCGAAAGCTTTAAGTTACATTGTGCTAATCTTGTTAGGACCTTATCCAAACGATGTAAATGCTCGTCAAACGAGTCCCCAAAGACTATTAGGTCATCTAAATATATTACACAGATGGTCATATTATAGTCTCCGAGGCACTCCTCCATCAGGCGTTGATAGGTCCCTGGAGAATTCGAGAGAGACCGAAAGGCATCCTGTTGTACTCATAAAATCCAAGCGGTCCTACTGTGAATGCCGTCCTCTCCTCGTGACCCTCTTCTATCTCTACCTGATGATATCCACTTTTCATATCGATTGTACTGAAGTACTTACTCCCCTTAAGTACGTAAAACATCTCCTCTATTCTTGGTAGGGCGTAGGCATCCTTGACAGTTCTGGTGTTGAGGCATCTGTAGTCTACACACATCCTGAGCGAGCCATTCTTCCGGACTAAGACTATGTTTCTAGCCCATGAGGACTTCGACTTCCTGATTATTCCTGCGGATAGAAGTTGTTCAAGGTGTTGTCTGACTTCCTCAACCATCATAGGAGGAATACGCCTGTGTTTCTGTTTAAAAGGAACTTCTTTGCCTGCCAAAAGGTCTATCCTGTGCTTTATCATATTACAATGTCTGATGTCCTCTTCGTGCTTCGAGAAAATATCCGTATGCTTTCCAAGCAGATCCTTTAATCTCTGTTTATCATCGGCACTAAGTATATCGCTTTGATCCATGATGAGATTCTCTACAATGTCATGAGGCTCACTTGTGTCCGCAATCTTATCAAACACCTCTTCCGTAACACTTATGGGTTGTACTTCGCAGATAACAGTTCTTGGTGCGATCGTGACTGTATCAGTAGTCAAATTGCTTAGGGTTACATTAACCTCTTTTCTTTTTCCATTCTCAAACTGGAATACGGCTGGGGTTATGTCTATAAAACTAGGGATTCCACTATCCTTTGTTTCCTGAATAATTGATGTAGTGCTTGGGTAATTCAGTTCCTTGTCTGTATGGCCCTTTATAGTTATCGTCTGATTCGGCCTTAGAATAACCTTGGACGATTCAGTAAATCTCACAACAGCAATAATGTTCTTGCTCCGCTTGAGTTCTTTCTCCACCACAGCAATAGTGCGAAAACAGAGATACCATGGTGTATATAACCCTGCTTTCTGAAGAAAACCTTCACCGTGGTTCACTCTAAAGTCATTCATAAGCTCTTGAATGATATTTGTTCCTAAAATAATAGGTGTCCTCTCCGAGTACGGTGTATCTGGAACAACTAAGAATAGGCATCTTTTTGATTCAGCACCCGGTAATCCTGACTGTATCTCTAGGTCTACTTCTATGTAACCTAAGTATGGAAGTCGACTGCCATCTGCACACTCAATATGCAGCAATCCATCTAAGTCGTGAATCTCGAGTCCAGGGAGGTTATTGTTAACAAAACTATGTGACACTACACTGACGCAGCTTCCTGTATCTAATAAAGCTGTGGATAAAACACCATTTACAATGATAGAAGCCTCATTCGGTTGACAGACTAGTTTGGGATCATTATTGAAACGGCTGCTCACGTTTGATCCTGCAATATGAGTGCCTACTCTTTTAGACAAACATCTTGCTTATGTCCGGGCTCATTGCAGTTGTAACATACTATACTATTGTTCCACGATGGACAATCTCTCTGTAAATGGCCCTTCTTGTTACAAGTCCAGCATAATGGCTGAAAATTGTTTCCACTAACTGGTCTCTGAGGTTGATAATCCCCACGGCCTCTTCCTCGCCCCCTAAAACCCCGACCTCGCCCTCTAGATCCTCGACCTCTTACTCTTGATCCTTGTTCAAGGAAACCTTGTTCTTTTTTCTCATTCTCTAACTTGTCCATTTGCTCATTTAGTTTATGCAAAAGATCTCTTATCTCAGACATTTCCTTTGTTTGATTATCAGCAACTGTCGCCGCTTTGCAAGTTTTAGGCTTTTTCTCCTTTTCATTACTGTCTATCAAGTTGGACTCGAGTTTTCTTATTTCTCTTTTCAGATCATTGTATTTCAGGATCTTGTCAAAATGGTACATGGACATGAGCTTCAAGTCACGCCTAAGCCCTGCGTGAAAAACTTCGTTTAGTAAGTTGACATCGCTCCTCTTAAGTGCTTCAATCTGAACGCCTTGGTCGAATATTTCTTCGAGGCGTGAGGTGTATGAGGAAACCGATTTGTCCTCTAGCTGGTGACAGCTGTAAAACTTTCTCATAACAGCTTCGCGACTCTCAACAGATCCATATTCACTCTCAAACTTGGCCATTACCTCCTTCAGATTCACTTCAGTCCCTAATCTTCTCTTTTTATCTCCGGCTTTTCCTCTTCTTAGTCCAAGTAGAATCTGTTGGTCACAGAACACCTTCTGACTGACAAGTGCCTCGATTTCATATTTAAATGATCTCCAAGTAACATCTCCTTTCCCTTACTCTCCGAAAAATTCCGATAATTTTGGAAAATGATAATCACCGTGAGATGGGGATGGCTCTGTTTCTTTATGTTTCTCCGGCTCGATCTTTACACCACCAAACACCTTTATTAAATTCGCTACGTCTTCCAGTGAGTGTAAATTGGGTTTTATCCCTAACAGATGTAGGGCCTCAAACAACCTTTCCTTTTCATCCTCCGTTTTAATCGCTGAGCCAACACCTTTATCTCCTCCTTCTGCCATAATTTTACAGTGATCGTGTTTAATCCTTTCCCACTAATGTTCTATTACGTTCCATCCGAGATGTATATCAGTATTTACCCCGTGTTGTGATCGTTATTCGAGTCAGATCATGAAAATCTTTAATCTCCCAATCAAGTGCAAATGATTTCAATACAATATACACATATAGGTCTTTTACCTATTAATATATTCTCCTATCAAGGTTTAATGTTAGCGGCATGTAATTCCTGTTAAATGGGCGTTACCATACACAACACTAGCTTTCAGGCAAAGCTGTTCACAATATTAATCTGAAGACAACATTTTTGGTTTTCTATATAGTAGCGGTAAGGGTAAAGGGGTCGCAAATTAGGTAAAGGGTATGGCAGGGTCAATGCAGACCGATCTTGCCCTACAATATTGTAATAACACGTTACTTGAACACTTTTGTTCAACAATCAACTGTTAATGATGCAACAATATATTAGAATACTAATTACTTTTTGAATTAGGAACAATTAACATATGATGAAAATTGCTGAAAACATAAATAAACACAAAAATCATATTTCAATAGGTATGAAATGAATATCTGTAAAGAAAATATTCATATACACACAATTATTTTGAAATATTGGATAAATTAGAAATAAATGGAAAAAATTGAAATAAAGGGAGGCAATAGCAGTTTCCAGTATGAACTCGATTAGCAGTCGGAGTCTTTATTATCCTAAACGGTAGTCCTCAGGACGCCTGAAACTGTCTAATTAGAATGGTAACGGCAGTGGTAGAAAAGTTTTTCAATTATTTTTCTTCAATGTTTTCAAAGAAAAAAGCTATTATGTGTTCCTTTTTACGTGTTTTCTATAAACAATAGTGCAACTAAGTTTCATACAGTGAAACAGACAATAGGTTAGCGATTTCCTTTGATAACAATGTTTTCAAATCTAGGTTGATAAAACAATGTTTATATTGATATATGTTAAGGACGGTATGATAAGATTTGACAAGTTTATGAAGTCAACATAAAGATCCTATATTTTCTGCAACCATCAAACGGTATCAAAATATAGTTGGAAATGGCAGTTATTTACTGAAAGTAAACCACAAAAATGTTTCAATTAAACAACAAAATAGAAAAAAAAATTATAAATAATATTTTATTCAGTATTTCAAATACCTTACTCTAATCTAACACTACTAGCTACTATTTACTACTTCGTTTCTGTCCTGTCAAAGTCAAAAGTCAACCCTGCGAACATAAACAAATACATGTGGTGTCATAGAAACCTTTTAGATCAATAAAACAATGAAAAAAATTGAAAGCAAGCACCTGACCCCTAGTAAAATATAAAGCTAGATCATCCAAAAACGAACTAGACAAAAAACAGGTACTTCAATGACGTCATATTGCGGGAAATTAATCAACCAATGAATGGCATCTGCTGTCAACAATCCTATCCCATTTTCACAAAAAATAAAGTATTAATGAAAAATTTTAGTGAATAATCAAATAGCATAGAACGCTTTAGCGGTAGAAACGCGATTTGAAAAAAAGTATACAGAACCGTTTAATTAATGTAGAAAGAGTCACAAAGAACGTGAATGGACCTGGTTAGCAGATCATGTTATTGTTAATATAATACGTCACCAACCAGAAAGTTATATGCAGTGCAAGTGCACGACTAACACACTTCAAAAATCACACACTCCTTGTACAATACCGAAACGTAAATGAATAGCTAAGCTATTAAATTCATTGAATAAAGGAGAATCGAGTTTACACCATTTACCAAAAGATGACCTCTGTGACACGACAATATATAATTGTTAAGGGATGTCACATAGAACTTTTAACTACAAAAAGCGTCACGAGACAAGCCAAAACAAAACATCGTGGCAAAAGGACAATCAAAATTTTAGATTTTTTTAATTGCGACTTTGATCGGAAAAAGACTGTAATAGGACCAGTGATATAAAAAGCAACTACTCATGAGAAATTATCCTAAGATCCGTTATGTAAACAATAAAACACAATATCCAAACACTTTCATTGCACAATATATTTACACAGTCACAGTTCCACCAATGCAAATCCAACGATGATAAGGGTTCAATTTCCAATCCGTAGAGTACTCAAATACCGGTGGGCTCCATTTGTAACCTTTAGTCGCTTGTTCATTTATGAGGGCAACTAATGGGTGAGGATGTGGATACGGTTTGTCCAGAGTACGAGGGAACAGATGGGACTAAACGAGGTCAAACTCTTTCAATGTATTTAATGTTGATAATTGCCAAGAAAACCAGCAATCTGCAATATACAATATAAAATACCTTAGTTCTATACATTGATAGTAATGATTTGGCACATGTAAATATCAACAGTAAAACATTGCAGGAAATGATTAAGTACCTACCAATTTATGGAATTGAATACATAATCTTCCACCATCTCAACCATTCAAATGTTCCTGCAAAATAAGGTGATTTTAGTATAAACATGCCGGTTAGGATTAGTTTGGAGGAAAGCGGGACTTTGTTTACATCGGGCGCGGAAACCAATGACAAACACGGATATCAAGCAGAAATAGGACAGAAATACCGTCAACACGCACGCCAGACCAACTCAGCAAATACATAGAACACCAATCGAGCCAATACAAGACTGTACAAGCCTCAGATCCCAGAGTATTGTCGGATTGAAATAATATCAATGCTGAGCAAAGCAAAATACCAATAGCAAACTATGTCACCAAAATACCGGCAAAACTAGCTTTGAAATGGACCAATAGGATTTCGTTTTACAAAAGAGATTGATAAAATGGACTGGTTACATCATAGGAAAAGAGGCTGTAAGTAAAATTATTACCAGATCCTCATTAACACAAGAATGTCCTCAGTCTTTATCAGAATCTCTTCAAACTTTAATAGAATAATTGTACCATCATTTGGATTTGTAAATTGGGTCTGATTGTTTAAGTGACACAAGAAAAGGGGCCTTATGAAAATTTTATTACAAAAACATCATTATGACAATAAAGTCCTCAGTCTTTATCATTTTCTTCATACTATCTATCATTAGGATTGTTCCTTTTTACATTGGGTCTGATTTGTTAAGTTTCACAAGGAAAGGGGTCTCATGAAAATTTTATTGAAAAAAATTCTTGACACAATTCAGTCCACTGTTTTCATTGATTCTCTTTAACTTTTAAAGAATGATTGCACCTTCATTAGAATTGCTCCTTTTGAAATTTGGTTTGTTCTGTAAAGTATCATGGGAAAAGGGGCCCTATGAAGATTTCACTATAAACTCATTAACGCAATAAATCCCACAGATTACACAGATTGATTATACCATCATTACAATTGTTGATTTTGACAGTGGATCTGATTATGGCAAGTGTCACATAAAAAGGGGTCTTATGAAAAACTTTCTAAAATATTCTAGTTAACACAATGATATCCCTTGATTTCTTCATTGATTACTTCAAAATTTCACAGAATGATTGTACAATCTCTTAAATGGTTCTTTTCACAACTGGGTACAATCCATTGAGTATCATGTAAAAAGGGCCCATATGAATTTTTTTTAAATATTCTAGTAAACATAATGAAGTCCACATATTTCATCGGATTCACTTTAAACTTTCACAGAATGATAAAACCAACAGTAAAATATCATGGAAAAGGGGCCTTATGAGAACTTGATTTTAATATCTTTGTTAACACAAACAGTCAACAGTTTTATTGGATTCTCTTCAAAGATTCATTGAATAATTTTGGCATTGGAAACACAGGAAAAGGGACCTTACAGATTATCATTCAAAACATTCTTGTGTATATGATGAAGTTAACAATCATTATCAGATTGTCTTTTAAATTTCACAGGACAATTGTAGGGTTGTAAGGAAAGATTCTTTTGGAACGAAATTGATCCATCAGAAAACACAGGAAAAGGGGCCTTATGGATTTTCATTCAAACAATCCTGTTTATGTGATAAAGTCCACAATTATTGTCAGATTCTGATAACATTTTCACAGGATGATTGTAGGGTCATAAGGTAAATTCCTTTTGGAAATGGAGTGGATCTGTCATGAAACACGGGAAAATGGGCCTTGAGGATTGTTGCTCAAAATAATAAAGGGGATAAAGTCCAATTTTTTTCCTGTATGTATTTTTCTTTAAGTAATGAACTTCCTTATATATCAGATTTCTTTAACAAAAAACTTGATAATCAGTAGAGCATCTCAGGCTCTAAGATGTTGTATCACTATCGTAACATAATATTCCCTCTATATTACAGCAATCAAATGTGCAATGGAGTAGCCATGTGGGCTGAGTTTGATTTTGGTGATGGGACCATGATCTCTACTGGACCTAGAAAACAATTTAGAGTTGGTGAAAAAATAGACTGGGACTTTTATTCTAGACAAGGGGTACACTTGTTTTACAATAACAGGATGACTTATAAAAGTGTGGAAGATTGTTCCATTGGTGTTCAAGTTAATTTTGTTCCATTAGATGGTGATTTAAGTTTTAGATTCATTCCTAAATGGGAATGAATACCTAGTCAAAATTTTACTTTTAAAATAATCTAGCTAGACAGTAGAAGACTTTTCCAATATCTAAGATATTGAAAATAATGCTTTTTAGCCCTTCACAATTCAATTTGTTTCTTAATGCTATTTAATATCTAAAGCTAAGGAAGATAGAATTTGAAAAGTAGAAATTTTGTGTAACATGTAGTTTCTCCTTTTCTCTCAATGTGTTCTGCCTTAAATATGGCTTATTTTTACATTTTTGACCCACTTTGAAATGTTGCCTGCAGTTTTAAGCTTTACTGCCCAAATGCCAGATGGATCATTCTCATAGTTTTGCTTGCGCCAGACAAATGTGTCCATCAGTCTACAATGTAGACCAAATTTGGACCAAACTTGTAATGAGCAATTTCATCATTTTCCACAATAATTTAATTTTAGTTTTGTGTATTAAATTCGAGGGTTTTAATTGGCTGAAATTTCAAATTCTTTGAACTATTTGGTGTCCCTATACATAAAGTAGATCCATAAAATGTTACTCAAAACTAATAGAATAATTGCATTGTTTTGCAATTGCTTAATAGCATTAAATTATATGAAATTAAGATAATATTTTTTGTTTTCATTGAGTTATGAACATAAAAACTTTATCACACTATAGTATAAATCTGTTTGGTGTATTCATACAATGTGGTTAAGTTTTAGGTTCGCACCTCCATAAAAAGAAAAAATATTCTCTTCATTTTTTTAATGTTTTCTACCCCAAAGACAGACATTTTTAGAATATCATTAACTTAAGATTGTCATCTACACCATCTTTGAATTTAGACTTGTCTAAAGTCTTTTGGTCTGATAATGGATTAATGAATGAATTTGACAATCACTTGACTTGACCTTGTAAGGAGAAGTTTGAAATTCTTATCTTGAACATTCTCCAAAATTTCAATGACAATATTTATTTGCCAGACATATCAAATATGATTCAGATTATATTGAATTCCTGAAAACATTATTCTCTTTATCAGTACATTCAAGCCTGTGGAGCAATACAGGCTCTCAAGTGGCTCTAGTTATATAAAACATGGCATGTATGTTCACCATCATAAGGGCGTTTATACTGATCAAGAAAAAAGTGGTAAATATTCAAAAATGTTGACAAATAGGAGATGCAGTTTACAGGATTCCTCTGTATTGCATCCACATTCAGTAGGTCCTAGAGTTGCAAACAAGGCCACTAGGTCAAATCTCAAGAGAAGACTAATGTAAGACAAAACTAGGAAGCAAGGTCAAATGTTTGAAAACCTTTATGATAGCTGTAGCTGCTATATTTTGTACTCAATTGCTCTGATATTTGGTCGGTCTGTTTGTCTAGAAAGTTAACTCAGGTGAGCATTTGAGGGCCATCATGGCCCTCTTGTTAAATAACTTGGTACACTCATGCTTATAGGTGAGTACTGGTGTCATGCAAAAAAGTGAAGGTCACAGCTTAAAGTTGATTGAAAACATTGAACTTTGCCAGAGCTTATCTTCTATACTGATGAATGATTTCAAAATAGTTTGGAAAATGTGTTCCTATTGCTGAGATCTAGTGTCATGCGAAAAATTTGTATGAATACGCTCAAGGTCAAGGTCATAACTGAAGGTAAAATGTCATGAATTACCTTGTCCATAGTATGTTTTCTACATTAAGAAATGGATTAGATAATAAATTGGCACCTTTGTTCTCCTTAACAAGTTCTAGTGTCTAGAGGAGTAAATCAGTTTCAAATACAAGCTCCCTGTCTGTTATTTTGTTTTCATAGACCCGAAGGGCTGGATGGTGTTATGGCCTGGTCGTCCGTCCATTTGTTTGTCCATCTGTCTGTCCATTAGCAATTTTTGTGTGTGTATATTCTCCTACAGTAAAATAGGAATGAAATGAAACTTTCCACAATGATTCTCTATGATGTCTAGTTGTGCATAAGACCTTTGCAATTCAAATTACTCTAGTTGTTCTTGAATTATCTGCTTGACTTAAAAAACAAACAAACTATTTTTCATGTGTGGGCAACTCCTCCTACAATATCAATTGGAACTAACTAAAACTTGCTACAATGATTCTCTTTGATATCTAGTTGTGCATAAGGTCTTTGAAATTGAAATCACTTTAGTTGTTCTTGAATTATCTGCCATTGAATTGAAAATAATCACAATATTTCATGTATGCACAACTTCTCCTACAGATTCAATGGGAACAAATGGAAACTTGCTACAATGTATTCTATGATATCTTGTTGTGCATAAGACCATCAAAATTGAAATCACTCTTGTCGTTCTTGAACTACCTGCCCTTGAATTGAAGAAAAAAAATCACTGTATTTCATGTGTGCACAACTTCGGCTACAGTATCTGTTAGAACTAAATGAAACTTGCTACAATGATTCTCTATGATGTTGTGCAAAAGACTTCTGGAATTCGAATCTCTCCAGTCCTTCTTGAATTGTCTGTCCTTGAATTGAACTAAATCACCATATTTCTTGTGTGCCAAACTCTTCCTACAGTTTCAATCTAAAGCAGTTATAACTTGCATAATGAATCTACATAGTTTCTAGTGGTGCATTAAACTTTCATAATGAGGATAACTTCAGCTCTTCATCAATTATCTACACTTGAATTGAAAAAAAATGCCTAAATACTAGTGTAAGCAACTTTTGAAATGGTTATAACCTGTGCCTAGTGTTGGTTGAAAAAGAAATTGCAAGTATAATATCACAGGGACGTTAATTTAGGAGTTGTACGGGAAAGGGTTAATATATTATGTTACAAGTTAATTAAGGTTGTCTTTTTATTAAGAATAGAAGTACATACAGCTTCTTGTATTTTATTCTTGGCTGTAGACATTTATATAACATGTTGGTGTTAATTATTATGCATAGTATAATATGGCTATGCATATACTAAGTAGACTATAATTGCTGCATGCTTTTCAACAAGAAAGCTCTATCACTGCGTAATTAAGTAGTTAACCTTTTCTGGGATCATTTGATGTTAGCATTACTGATTCAGGCCCTTTTATGGCCCTTTTAAGGTTCCGAGATCCCAGTTAATTCCTTATCAGATACAATTTATGTTTGATGATTGTGAAAAATGGGGGTTAAACAGTTGGCACATCTTACAATGCAGAGCCAAAATTAAACCATTAACCAGTAGACATAAAGTTAGATTGATCCAAATTAGAAGAGGTTTAATGTGACATAAAGTTAGATTGATCCAAATTAGAAGAGGTTTAATGTGACATTTTAATCCATAACCAAATGACAAAATTTAGACAGTCATAATTAAGAGTGGAAAATTTCTTTGTTGATAGTATTTTATTTTTGGTAGAAAATAATATAGAAAATGAAGGTATTGCTAGTAACAAGCAATTTTTAGCTCAACTTGCCAAAAACCATCGGGCTATTGTCATGGCATGGTGTGTGTTGTGCGTTCATGTCAGTAAACTGTTACTTTAAAAATCTTCTCCTAATGAACAGAATTGAACTAAATTTCACTAATCTTTATTAGATTCTGTCAAATAGTATTGATCTAATGAAAAATATGACGTTTGATGGATGGAGCTCTTTCCATGTATGGTGAAATCTTTAAAATTCTTCTTCTCAGAGGCCGCCGCGATATGACTGAAATACTGTTAAATGCGGCGTTAAACCCCATTCAATCAATCAATCTTCTTCTCAGAGACAAATTGATGGATTTCAACCCAATTTTACAGGAGTGATACTTGGGTGACCCTTAATCAGATTTCAAAGAATATTGATTGAATGAAAAAAATGGCTTTAATGGGCAGGGCTAATTCAATAAATGGTGAAAGCTATAAAAATCTTCTCAGAAAGCAGTCAATGTAATTCAACCAAATTTCACAGGAATCATCCTTTATCAGATTTTTTTGATCAGCTGAAAAACATGGCTTTAATGGGATAATTTTTAAATATGGTAAATGCTTTAAAAATTTTCTTCTCAGAAACCTGTTGATGGATTTCGAGCAAATTTACAGGAATGATCCTCTGCCGACTTTTTATCAGTTTATTTAAGAATTGTGATCAGATAAAAATATGTCTTAAATAGGAAGGGCTTATTCCCATATATGATAATTATATTGTGAAAACTTTATGAATATTTTTTCCTCAGAAAACAGTGATTACATGAAAAACAGGACTTTTGGGGGGAGGGGGGGGGGCTTATTTCAGTGAAATATACTCTGAAAACCTGTAGATGGATTTCAACCAAAGTTCAAAGGATTTCTCTTAAGGTGACTCTTTGTCAGATTCCTTTATATGATTTTGATTGGTTGTAAATCATGACTTTTATGTTATTGCCTTTCCATCTGACTTAGTAAATGAATTTTACATAGCTCAACTTGACTTCTGTAAAACAGTGAAAAGTTTTATATGCTTCTCTAGAACTATTCAAGAAGCCAGTTGTTGGATTTTAATTGAATTTCTTAGAAATAGTCCTTTGTTAACCCATTATCAGATTCCCTCAGAGAAATGTAATTTGATAATATGACTTAAATAAATTTATTGCACATATATTGAAAACTTATTAATCTACTCAGAAATAAGGTTATCTATTTCAGTCAAATTTCACAGGAATGATCCTTTGGTGCCCCTTTATCAGATTGTTTCAAAAGTATTGTTTTATGGTTGACTGCTCCACATTCCTATATGAAAATGTTCAATAAAGGGATGTAAATGCTGCCGGAAAGGGTGTAAAACTCTGTCTCCCATCAAACTTAAAAATACTGTCAAACATTACATATATCCATTATGTTTTCGTAGGCAAAACATCTGCCCAAAATGGTTTTAATCCATTCTCGTACAATGACGCTTTTTGAGACTCCTAAAGCAAAATGGCTTAGAAAACATTGAGTAAAATGAAGAAATTGCTTTTAACAAGTAATTTCTTACAAAACATTTTCTATCCAGATCTTACAAAACATTTTCTATCCAGAAAGTTCCAGAATGCTGAAAAAATCTTAATCCTTGCCATGCTGTACTTGAAATATTCCTGAATTTGTAAGAGGTATAGACAAAGATCAGCCTAGACACAAGTGCAGTCTGATCTTGGTCTGTACCTCCGAATTGTCCCCTTTCAACTAGAGTCGTTTGAATTATCAATTTTCAAAAGAAATAATGACCCTCATTTAGACCTTCCATTACTGTCAGTCCTTTGATTTTAAAGCAGCTCTGTATAGGATTTTTAATTCAGCATGATAAGGCTATATTGCAATCTACAACTTCTTTCAATTTGGACCAGTGTAAAATTTTGTCATCTTTGAATGGTTTAAAAGTACTACAAGCTTTATATAGCTTATCTATTTTTTGATATACTTTTTATACGCCCGTCGAAGACGGGACGTATTATGGGATCACCCGTGATGTCCGGGCGTCCGGGGCGTCCGGGTGGTGTCCACTTCTTTGTCCGGAGCATAACTCTGTCACCATAAGTCCGATTGACTTTAAACTTGGCAGTAATATTCTTCTCATCAATACGGAGTGCAGTGTTCAATAACCATAACTCTACCTGGCCTATTTTTTGAGTTATTGCCCTTTGTTGTTTTTCATTCTTGAATCTTGTCCGGAGTATATCTCTAAAAGTGTTATAGCTAGGATCATGAAACTTCATTCGTGTATAGATCTCACCTAGGGGGAGTGCAGTGTACAAGAACCATAACTCTACCTGGCCAATTTTTTGAGTTATTGCCCTTTGTTGTTTTTCATACTTGAATCTTGTCCGGAGTATATCTCTAAAAGTATAATAGCTAGAATCATTAAATTTCATGGATGGATAGAGCTCACCAAGTGGGAGTGCAGTGTACAAGAACTATAACTCTACCTAGCCTATTTTTTGAGTTATAGCCCTTTATTGTTTTTCATACTTGAATCTTGTCCGGAGTATATCTCTAAAAGTATTATAGCTAGGATCATGAAACTTCATGGGTGTATAGATCTCACCATGGGGTTGTGCAGTGCACAAGAACCATAACTCTACCTGGCCTATTTTTTTTAGTTATTGCCCTTTGTTGTTTATCATACTTGAATCTTGTCCGGAGTATATCTCTAAAAGTATCATAGCTAGAATCATGAAACTTCATGGATGGATAGAGCTCACCAAGTGGAAGTGCATTTTACAAGAACCATAACTCTACCTAGCATATATTTTGAGTTATTGCCCTTTGTTGTTTTTCATACTTTATTTGACAAAAAATATTCAATAAACAAGTAAAATAACATCAGTTCTATTCAAACCCCTAGTTAATATTAAGCAGTGTTAGGGGCGTATCTTGTGACAATTTGGCACCTTGTTCTAACTTGTTAAATGAATTTAATATGACTTGACTTTTGTAAAATAATGAAGTCTTAATTCTTCTCTATAACTACCAGTAATTCAAGTCCATTCAGGCCTGTGGAGTGATACAGGCGCTCAAGCACCTCTAGATTTTGTATATGATACATACTTTCTCCTCAGAAAGTGGAATTCAACCAAATGTTACATGAATGTTGCTTGGATGAGCTTTAATTAGAATCTTTTGAAAAGAAATATAGTTTCGAAATTATGTACATTTTTTAACCTAATCATTAATATCTTAAGATGGATTAAAGAGAGGTAATTAATGTACTGGACTGAGGAAATAGTCTGTATATCAATTGTTTGCCTTATAATTTTATTGGATTGAAGAATATTTGTATATAAGTTGCTTCCCTTGTTTATAAATCCTCATTATCCCATTACATGGTGACAACATTTTAGACTGGTCCAAATAAAAAAAACTTTCAAAGTTTTTGAGTTGGTGACATTAATAACATAATCATTTTTAGTAGAAAGCAGTGTTTTCTTAGCTCACCTGAGTACCAAGTGCTAAACATGAGCTTTTGTGATCTAGCTGTGTTCGGTATCTGGCCCGTGTGTACTTTAGAGGCCACAATTTTAGTTCAAATGTCTTGAAACTTGGTCAAAATGTTTGTCTCTATGACGCTTGGACAATATAATATTGGATCACATGGGGTCAAAAACTAGGTAACAAGGTCAAATCTTAGAAAACTTTGAGCGCACTCTAGGGGTCACATTTTTGCCTCAATTGTCTTGATATTCGGTCCCATTTTTCTCTGGTCATTTTGGGTCAAATAGTAGGTCACAGGGTCAAATTTTTGAAGTAAGCTTGTGTGCACTCTAGAGGGAACAATTTTGCCTCAAATCAATGGGCCCCTACCGATATCCAGAGTTACTACGCTTAGTTTTAGTATTAGAGTGACCTCTCTTAAATCTTTGGGTACTTCCGGTGAAAAAATCGATGATATCGGTATCGAAAACATTAACAGGTTGTTGCCAGCTCTTACTACGTGTCATCAATGTTGAAACCCTAGATGATCTAGAGACTACTTCATTTTAACAGCTGAGCTTAATTTTTAAAGCTTAGTGACGTTTTACGTGCTTATAATCGTAAATGAGCCGATATAAAAGTGTATTTTTCGGTTATACCCTAATTCCGGATATACGTATGAATTACCATGAAAAGAGCTTTTTTTGATCGAAATAAATACAATGATACTCATGGAAATACATTCCATTATCTACCTTTTTTAAAAATGGTTTCACATTTCAAGCGGGGCTTTGAATCTATAAAATATCTGTCATTTTACAAACGGGAGCTGCTACAAAGAAGCTCTCCATACGCCTTCATTTCATGACCATGGGAATTTACCAAATACCCTTTTCATTGATGAAAATGAAATAAATATAACCAGAATTTCACTGCATGATCCTCAACAAGCTTTGTAAAATGTCTTCAGGTTTGTGGAAATGATTGTTGCCTCTGCAGGTCCTCCCAGATATATCATTCGTTTCTTACCAATGGCAAGTAAGATATATCATTAATTTCTTACCAATCGGCAAATGATAAGGTCTTAGTAGGATGAGCAGCAGGTTGTTCAGATGAAATGTCAGTTATGCTTAGTAACTGATTTAATGTTGAAAGTGGTGTTTAACCGATATCCGGAGAACAAAATATAAGACTTCGCCAAATTTAGAGGAGTTGCACATGACAACTTTAAGTTTATGAATTTGTAGATATTTTCATCTTTCTGGGCAGAAAACATTAGGCAAAATGAAGAAATTGCTTGTTACAAGCAATTTTGTCATTTTACACAATGTTTTCCCAATTATTTTTCTTAAGGGGCGCCTAAAAGGGGTCATACTAAAACAAGCCCTACAGAGATTTATAGCCCTACAGACGCCCTATGGAATTTGTACACGCCCTACGAGTATATGAGCGGTAATGGTGTATACTTTTTATACGCCCGTCGAAGACGGGACGTATTATGGGATCACCCGTGGTGTCCGGGCGTCCGGGCGTCCGGGTGTCCGGGCGTCCGGTTGTCCGGGCGGTGTCCACTTCTTTGTCCGGGGCATAACTCTGTCACCGTAAGTCCGATTGACTTTAAACTTGGCAGTTATATTCTTCTCATCAATACGGAGTGCAGTGCGCAATAACCATAACTCTACCTGGCTTATTTTTTGAGTTATTGCCCTTTGTTGTTTTTCATACTTGAATCTTGTCCGGAGTATATCTCTGAAAGTATTATAGCTAGGATCATGAAACTTCATGGGTGTATAGATCTCACCAAGGGGGAGTGCAGTGCACAAGAACCATAACTCTACCTGGTCTATTTTTTGAGTTATTGCCCTTTGTTGTTTTTCATACTTGAATCTTGTCCGGAGTATATCTCTAAAAGTATAATAGCTAGAATCATGAAATTTCATGAATGGATAGAGCTCACCAAGGGGGAGTGCAGTGTACAAGAACCACAACTCTGCCTGGCTTATTTTTTGAGTTATTATCCTTTGTTGTTTTTCATACTTGAATCTTGTCCGGAGTATATCTCTAAAAGTATTATAGCTAGGATCATGAAACACCATGGGTGTATAGACCTCACCAAGGGGGAGTGCAGTGCACAAGAACCATAACTCTACCTGGCCTATTTTTTGAGTTATTGCCCTTTGTTAGCTCACCTGAGCACGTAGTGCTCAAGTGAGCTATTGTGATCGCCTTTCGTCGTCCGTCAACAATTTCTTTAAACGACAACTCCTCCCAAACCACTGGGCCAATTTGAACCAAATTTGGCAGAAATGTTCCTTAGATGGTCCCCTTCAAAAATAGCTAAAAGAATTGAAATCCGTTGAAAACTCTGGTTGCCATGGCAACAAAAGTGAAATTTTAAAATAATCTTTAAAAATCTTCTTCTCCTGACCCAGAAGGCGTAGAGCCTTGATATTTTGCATGAAGCATCAGTATATTGACCTCTTTCAAAATAGCTAAAATCATGATCCTCGGGTCCCCAGGGGCGGAGCCCCAGGGGGGTGGGGTTTATATAGAAATAAAGAACGATTTTTTAAATGACATCTCCTCCCAAACCACTGGGCCAATTTGAACCAAATTTGGCAGAAATGTTCCTTAGGTGGCCCCCTTCAAAAATAGCTAAAAGAATTGAAATCCGTTAAAAACTCTTGTTGCCATGGCAACAAAAGTGAAATTTTAAAATAATCTTTAAAAATCTTCTCCTCCTGACCCAGAAGGCGTAGAGCCTTGATATTTTGCATGAAGCATCAGTATATTGACCTCTTTCAAAATAGCTAAAATCATGATCCTCGGGTCCCCAGGGGTGGAGCCCCAGGGGGGTGGGGTTTATATAGAAATAAAGAACAATTTTTTAAATGACATCTCCTCCCAAACCACTGGGCCAATTTGAACCAAATTTGGCAGAAATGTTCCTTAGGTGGTCCCATTCAAAATTAGCTAAAAGAATTGAAATCCATTGAAAACTGTGGTTGCCATGGCAACAAAAGTAAAATTTAAAATAATCTTTAAAAATCTTCTCCTCCTGACCCAGAAGATGTAGAGCCTTGATATTTTGCATGAAGCATCAGTATATTGACCTCTTTCAAAATAGCTAAAATCAGGATCTTCGGGTCCCCAGGGGTAGAGCCCGGGGGGGTATAGGCAAGAAGCATCAGTTCACAGACTTCTTTCTTATTTCTTAAATTATAACCCATGGAAAAAGTTTTTTCCTTCTTTCAAATCAGCACTAAAGCCTTGGAATTTGTAATTTAGACTTGGATCCCCAAGTTCATAGTGTTTATATGTAATTGTGGCCTACTTGTTTCATAATCCTAACCTTAACATGAAAATAGACTGTTGAAAGAAAAAGAGCCTTTATCTCAGGTGAGCGCCCCAGGGCCAACGGCCCTCTTGTTTGAGTTATTGCCCTTTGTTGTTTTTCATACTTGAATCTTGTCCAGAGTATATCTCTAAAAGTATAATAGCTAGAATCATGAAATTTCATGGATGGATAGAGCTCACCAAGTGGGAGTGCAGTTTTCAAGAATCATAACTCTACCTAGCATATTTTTTGAGTTATTGCCCTTTGTTGTTTTTCATACTTGAATCTTGTCCGGAGTATATCTCTAAAAGTATAATAGCTAGAATCATGAAATTTTATGGATGGATAGAGCTCACCAAGTGGAAGTGCAGTGTACAAAAACCATAACTCTACCTGGCCTATTTTTTGAGTTATTGCCCTTTGTTGTTTTTCATACTTGAATCTTGTCTGGAGTTTATCTCTAAAAGTATTATAGCTAGGATCATGAAACTTCATGGGTTTATAGATCTCACCAAGGGAGTTTGCAGTGCACAAGAACCATAACTCTACCTATCCTATTTTTTGAGTTATTGCCCTTTGTTGTTTTTCAGACTTGAATCTTGTCCAGAGTATATCTCTAAAAGTATAATAGCTAGAATCATGAAATTTCATGGATGGATATAGCTCACCAAGTAGGAATGCAGGGCACAAGAACCATAACTACCTGGCCTATTTTTTTAGTTATTGCCCTTTGTTGTTTTTCATACTTGAATCTTGTCCGGAATATATCTCTAAAAGTATAATAGCTAGAATCATGAAATTTCATGGATGGATAGAGCTCACCAAGTGGGAGTGCAATGTGAAGAACCTTAACTCTACCTAGCCTATTTTTTGAGTTATTGCCCTTTGTTGTTTTTCATACTTTGTTTGACAAAAAATATTTATTCAAAATAACCTGTTCTATTCAAATCCCCAGTTAATATTAAACAGTGTGACGGGCGTATCTTGTGACAGTTTGGCACCTTGTTGGCTGATAGGATTGAAATTGAAATGTATCTTTATATTTCCAAATATTTTCTGTGAATTTATCTTATATATGATGATTTTGGTGTTTACAATTGCCGAAACCTAACCAGAAGTAACTTAAGGAAACTTCCGACCGTTTGATGACATACCCCTCAAATCTACAGTCCATTTTCTATTGAAATATTTATCCCCCGTAGTTAGAAAAGGAATCGGTTTATTGTATTAAAATTGTTCAGATTTATCTTCAGGCTTAAAACGTTTTTCGAGTCGAAATTGTAAATACAAGGGAGGCAACTGAATTTAGCATAGGCTAGAAGCCTAAAGACAAGGATTTAGTTACCAAAATTTGAAAGATGTTGCGGAAGATAAATCAAAGCGTGTTCAAATTTCAAGTGCCTGATATTACATAATGTAGACATTGTGAGAAGAGTAGAAATGATTTGTTACAATAAATTTCTCCTTTCTCGCATTTTTTCAAATGTAAACCCCTTTAAATTGTTTTAAAACTAGTCCACTATTATTCCCCTTATAAAGCAGTGACTGTCGCACTTTAAGAAAAGTATTAACTATGTCGCGTACCCACCACACAAATATTTTAGCATTAAAGTCTTAGTTAAATCATATTGAATTGTTTAGGAAGACTTCAATTAATTTCTGTCTTTTAAGAATAAACAATTAAACGATAGGGCGTTTCGTCAATTACTTCCGGTCAAATTATGTGATATTATAAACATCAATATCATCAGAAATACGTAAAATTCACAGAATTCTTTTTGAAGTAAGAAGAAAAATCCTATTAACTAACATTGATTCACTGTTATAGCTCCTATACTCGTAGGGCGTGTACAATTTCCATAGGGCGTCCGTAGGGCTATAAATCTCTGTAGGGCTTGTTTTAGTGTGATTGTGTGGTAAACCAATTTTAATCAATCAACCTTTACAAGCTTTAGCATCTGATATTAGATGTGTGCACAAATTTATATTTATCATAAAATTTATTCTGATTAACCCTCGTTTATACGTCCCTGTGGCTTTCAAATTGGAAATGCATTGTAGAAAAAGAATATGCTTGAAGCAAGCAATATTTTCCTTTTCTACAGTATTTCTACCCTACTGAATGTTGTTTTTTTTTTTTTTTTTTGTCTAAATTTATTGCTTTATATATCATTTCATGTATTTAAGTATTTGAGAAAAAGTGAGAAATGAAAAAAGCGGAATAAAAAAGAGATGACCGTAAGACGTGATACAAAGATCAAACTAAGACAATATTTTTGAACGTGTTAATCCATTTACCAAATTCTTATTACTATATTGAGATATATCATGCAAGGACATATATGATACAATGTATATATACTAAAAATTCAATTTTTTTGTTTTAAAAATTTATTGTTTTATATATCATTTCATGTATTTAAGTATTTGAGAAAAAGTGAGAAATGAAAAAAGCGGAATAAAAAAGAGATGACCGTAAGACGTGATACAAAGATCAAACTAAGACAATATTTTTGAACGTGTTAATCCATTTACCAAATTCTTATCACTTTATTGAGATATATCATGCAAGGACATATATGATACAATGTATATGTACTAAAAATTCAAATCTATTTGTTGTAAAAAAGTGATCTTGAACATGTTGGTTTTTTTTTTTCAGATTGTTCTTACTTAAACATTTTTTTCCAACTTTTTCTAAATGAAAAACGTTTTAAAATAGATTTCCTTTAACCCTTGCATTTATAATCCTATTCAAAATGTACAAACTCGTAATTACCTTAGAATTAGAGGGAATAGCAAACGACTTACTTTGTTACTTGTAATAAGGGTATATCGGGTGAAAATCAAAAGCAAATAGCCGATCATTATGAAATATATCCAGTGTATATTCAAAATACCACCCGTGGTCTATTACGCAATCAGAGATACCGATCAGAAGCGTGTAAGTTAAACAGGAGTTTATCAGAGGACATCGTTAATTTTAAATTTGATTTACCATTTAACCCTTTACAGAAAAAAAATCTCAGAACGAAAGAGGATACGAACAAAATTTTAATAGCCATGTGTACCGAAAAAAATGGATCTTTCAAATGTGGAGAAAATCTGCGTAAAAAGTACTCTTTGTCGCAATATTGTCATTCTTTGTTGTTGTTGTTGTGTGGTTTCTTTGTTTTAATAAGTCTTTTCAAGTTAAAGAAGTAAACACAATGATTTCCTACAAAGGACGCCTTTGCTAATTTTGTTTCGAAAATGAGAAGTAAAATATGTAAACTGGACTAGAATGAAATTGGTTCCTAGGTCGGGAGAGAAAAACGATTAAAACGTGTCAACGTTAATATAAACTACCGAAACAATTCCACATTCTAAGAGTATTTTAAGGGTACTCAACATTCCTCTGTATCAAAGTCTGAAAAAAATATCTGATTCTAAGCAAAATAGGAGCATTTAGTCTCAGCCATTATATTCTCTTTACAGCAAATTTAAACCGGAACTACCCAGTCAAGTCAAGGGAGTTAATTATAGAGCAATTTTCAGGACAACTCAGTATATCGGTAGGGGCCCATTGATATTTGGTCAGAGTAAATGTCTGCATAATATTTCTGTCAAATTTGGAGCTGTACAGGTGCCCAAAGTGGCTCTTATTTATACCAGATTCTGTCAGAGACTGCACAATTCCCTGCCACAGGCATTTTAGGAGAATTTGTTCATGAGATCTAAGTTATGAGAGATATGCTCTTGAACAGGGTATATGGTCATTTGATCTTGGACTGTGATCTTGACCTTGAAGCTAGGTAAAAATAATCTTGCACACTGCTTCGTCAATTTGCACAAAAGTGTCAGTTAATTCGAAATCCAATCTTAAATATTAAAGATATGCTCCAGGCAAAGGGAATTTGGTCATTTGACCTTCATGGTGGATCACCAAATCCTGCACTCTTCCCACTTCCTTATAAAGCATCAAGTTGCACAAGAGAGTCAATTTATATTAAATCAATTAAAGATATGCTTCAGACGAGGGGAATTCAGTCATTTGACCCTGAACCGTGACCTTGGAGGTGGGTCATCAAATCTTGTACTTTGGACACTTTCTCGGTATTTTGATACGGTGTCAATTTTTGTTATTTTAATATTTTTTTTAAATCCGTATATATTAATATTGAATATACGCTCCGGGCAAGGTGGATTAAATTAATTTACCTTGAACCGTGGCATTTACCTTTAAGGTAGGTCTTTGAATCTTGGAAACCAGACACAGCACGTAGGAGATATAGAACGGACAAGAAACGCCAACCGAGACAATTCCTATGATTTCCCTCCCGCTTCGCAGCAGGGCATTTAAAAGAGAAGTTAATTGGCCTCAAAAGGACAAGTAATTATTTATCCCATTCAATAATGAAGTAATGCTCTTTGATATCTGAGGGAGAATTTCAGGCCATCCACGTGGGAAAAAATGCTTTTGAGCATTATAAAAGATTGGATGATTTCTTGCCACGCCCACTGACCTCTGACAAGGTTGTTTGCAGTATGAAAACAGCTTTATTTTTATAATTTGTATTTAGTTACTCGACAACAAAAAAGCAAGCGCCCAAAAGGTCTTAACTTGAATAAGATATAGTTAAGACATATACGAGGGACGGTCAGAAAATATTTGGACTTTTCACGCTCCTCTCTTTCCACGTGCAGCTGTATTCGCGAATTCGGACATCTTAGTGAAACCTTTAAAACCTTTGAAAACCTTATTTCAGAGCAAACCTTTAAAACCTTAACATTTACCCAGAAAACCCTTTAAACTCCGAAATAGCTTATAATTCTCACTCAAGACCGGTATATTCTTTATATGTAGTTGAACAGTTAATAGGTATACACATTAAATATGGTATGTACTATGTTGCATAATTCAAAGAGTATATGACATCAAAAACTTACTTGGATGACTGTGGGTTTATTAAAGAAATGAGAACTTCGACAAAAATAGCCTTTATTTACTCTTTATATGTTCACATTTTACACTAAATGCTTTTATTTTCATACATAGAAACCTCTATAAAAACCATTATTTTTGTTTTGGCCTGCTATGAGGCCTGCAAGTTACATGTGCACATTGGTGAAAACTACATTCATTCACCAATAACATGGTCAGTTTATTTTCAAAGATAGTTGTGTTTACACAGTCCGATAGTTTGCAGTTGATAAAATTTAAATCTTTTTGTCTTTTGAGGTTGAAACAATGTGGATAATGAAGAAGTTGCTCGTAACAAGCAATTTCCTCAGTTTCCACAGTGTTTGCTAAAGCCTTTCCTTTGGGGGCTCCAATTGCCTTAGTTAATGGGAATTTGTTAATGATTTAATGAATGATTTTTCACTCGTGAATGGTGTTTACAAATTGCCTATTTTTTCTCTTGTTAATTCTAAAACGCTAAACTCTTGTAAGAAGTATGGGAAAATGCTAATAAGTCCGTCAAAAACATCAGTTAGAATCTATAATTGATGTTTACTAAATGTCATGCTTGTGTAGTGTATAGAAAATGTTTGCTGGGACCGTAAGCTCGAATTCTCTGGCTTTACCATTCTTCTTCATTTCCATAAACAAAATTTTAGACTATTCCAGCTTGAAAGAAGTTGCAGACAACAAAAAAAAACCTGTGAAATCTTAATTATCTTTGTCTTTATCCGTAGTAAGTAGTAAACTGTTTGGGAAAATGAAGAAATTGTTTAATGTGACCATTTTCTTCATTCTCCACAAAGTTTTTCTTTAGGCCCTCGCTTCGATAATATCGGGGACTTATTGTTTTACCAATGTACGTCTGTCTGCGAGTAGTAAACTTATAGCAAAAACATTTTGCTTTTACTCAAAGATCGCTGAAGACACATGGCTCGTATTTGATATATAGGTTCGTCGATAGGCCTCAGTTGTTTTTATGATAAAGGTCACTTGTCAAGGTCACGATTCTTATAAACCTAAACCAAAAACTTAACGTTTCACTCTTTTCAAACACCCATGAAGATACACGACTCATATTTAGTATATAGATTCCTTGGGCTGAATAACATCAGTTGGTGATAAGATCAGGGTTAAACATCAAGGTCGTGTGTTTTGTAGACGTAAACAACTTAAGTTTTTGCTGTCATTCAAACATGTTGAAGATAACATGGCTCATATTTTGGACATAGGTTCCTTGTTAGTCCCCTACCTGCGAAGCCGAAAGGGACTAGGTTTGTCGTCTGTCCGTCTGTCAGTCCGGACATATCAGTTTTCCAGACTTTTTTCCTTAACCCTGGGAGATATTGAGCTCATTTTCGGTATGTGAGTCCGCATCAATGAGTTACAGAACAAGTTCGAGTTTGGTTCTGGTCCATTGATATTTGAGGAAGATACGGATGCTGGACGTAGAAAATTACAAGTTAATTTCATTTTTCCGGACATTTTTTCTTAACCCTCAGAGATAATGAGCTGATTTTTGGTATTTTAGTCCGTATCAATGAGTAATAGAACAAGTTTAAGCTTGGTTCCGGTTCATTGATTTTTGAGGAAGATACGGATGCTGGACTTAGAAAATTACCAGGAAATTTCAGTTTTTCGGACTTTTTTTCTTAACCCTCAAAGATATTGAGCTGTTTTTGGTATGTGAGTCTGTATCAATGAGTAACGGAACAAGTTTAAGTTTGGTTCCGGTCCATTCCTGTTTGTGGAAGATGCGGATGCTGGACTTACAAATTACCAAGAATTATCAGTTTTCTGGACTTTATTTTCTTAACTATCGAAGATATTGAGCTGAATTTTGGTATGTGAGTCTGCATCAATGAGTTACAGATCAAGTTTAAGTTTGGTTCCGGTTCATTGATTTTTGAGGAAGATACGGATGCTGTACCTAAAAAATTACCAGGGAATTTCAGTTTTCCGGATTTTTTCCATAAATCCTTTGTGATATGAAAGTGATTTTTGGTATGTGAGTCTGCATAAATGAGTTACAGAACAAGTTTAAGTTTGGTTCCTGTCCACTGATTTTTGAGGAAGTTATGGATGCTAGACTTTGGAAATTACAGTTTTTCTAGACTTATTTCTTTATACTTGCGGGTTATGTGCTGATTTTTGGTAAGTGAGTCAGCATTGATGAGTTACCGAATGAGTTCAAGTTCTGTTCCAGTCCATTGATTTTTGAGCAAGATATGGAAGCTTTTGCAAAATAAGTTGCATATTAATAATGTTGAGTTTAATTGCAGTCCATTGCCTTTCCAAGGCTTGTAAAAGGATGTTAAGGTGGTACTGGTGAGAGAGATACCAGGAATACATTGTAAGGTGCTGTTATATTGACTGAACAAATTGTTAAAAGTGGTTGCATGAAGTGATCAAGGCAAAATATTTTGATAATCCTATGTCCGAAAAGCATTCATAATGCTAGACAGATTTTTTGAAAGCTTTTGTTCAAAGTTTACTTGGGCTTTAGGGTCTTTATTCTCTTGGAACAGATGACTTTATGGAGTATAATTTAGCTAACAACAAAAAGAGACGCCTATTTTGTATGTTTGTGTGTATTTTTAAGAATTGCTCACAAAATCTGATACAAATGTAATATTTTGGAGGGGTAGTAATCCCTTTACCACCCCAAAAATATACCGCTCTAGTGATATATATAAAGCCGGTAAGGGACTTGGTATTGCCATGCAATACTTCAGAATGATTGTATTTATAGACATCAGTTGGTTGTATGGTCAAGGTCACATATCAAGGTCACTTTTCCGAAAAGGCTATTACGGGGGCATGGTATTTTACAAACGCATCTTGAGTCTTTAGTGACGGAAAAATGGAAATAGGTTGGAAGAAATAACATGTCGTTAATGGTCGACCGAAACCTCGTAATAACAGCTTATCTGAGGACGAAGATCACATATGGACTTAAAAGTATTATACTCATAACAAAAACCTTTCATCTTTTCCTACATGACGAAAGGTTAAACGAAATGGTCTAACTTCAAAGAATTTCAGACGACAACTTCAAGTTGATTATTTTTTTCATTTCTCAGTGCATTTATTTATTCATTTTCTCTCTTAAACATTATCGATATTGAATAAATTGGTTGTAACAAGCATTTCCTTCGTTTTCAATAATGTTTCAAATTTTTTACGTAAAGAGGCGTAAAGGTGATGATTTTGTGGGAATGGGATAACTGTCATTCAAATCATTCATATAGACCGGAGGTGAACTCCCAAATTATATGTTAAGCATTTTCTTTTGTGTTTTACGACTAAAACAACGTAAATAGAGCTAATTCAAGCTGTAGATACGACGTGTAGGTCACTTTATAAGACTTTGCTTTTCATTTTAGGTCCGTGTTTAATTTTTATGCCCCAAAACACTTAATGGGGGGGGGCATATATATTTGCCTTTGTCCGTACTTCCGTCCTTCCGTCCGTCCCGAAATTGTCCGTGGCATATATCTGAAAGTATAATATCTATCAACTTGAAACTTCATAGGTGGATAGACCTCATTGAGGAAAAGTGCAGTGCACAAGAACCCTTACTCTTGCTTGCATAATTTTGGAGTTATTGCCCTTTGTTATTTTAAAGACTTACATTTTTTCCGGGGCATATCTCTGAAAGTATAATAGCTATCAACTTGAAACTTCATAGGTGGATAGACCTCATTGAGGAAAAGTGCAGTGCACAAGAAACCTTACTCTTGCTTGCATAATTTTGGAGTTATTACCCTTTGTTATTATCACAGCTACCGGTGGGGGCATCTGTGTCCTGTGGACAAAGCTCTTGTTTTTGTTTCAAATTAATCGTTGATACTAACGCAGTATAAATCTCATGTTGGATGTCGGCGGCGTGAAAAACGATCCGTGAATAATTGAAAAGCTTCCTGAATTTTCAATGTAACAAAGGACCGTAATTTTATATACCCATACATTTTTCTATTGAATCGATTGTTTGATTAATCATTGTTTGGGGTTTAACGCCACTTTCAACATTATTTCGATAATAAAGAGACGGTTGTAGAATCGAATAAAGAGTTCCTGGTATTTTTCGCACCAGTACAACCGGATCGTCCAATTTGAGACTCCAGCTGCTCATCCCACATACGCGATTATCCATCAATTGCTTGAACCGTGACGAATGATCTTGTACCAATCTTGTATCAGCTTAAGTTACGACGTTTAGGTAGTTAAACCAATAAAGATAATCACATAAATGTAAAGCAATGTTGGAGATAATAGTTTACTTTCAGACTAAATGAACGATTTAATTTGTGCATTGATTCTTTGATTAAAATTTGAGATCCGTCAATCATCATGCGATCTCCCATGTTACCCCCTGACTAAAACTATTCCAGAAAACAAAAAAAGACAGATTGCTTGTAACCAGAAATTTCTCTTTTTACCACAATGTATTCTGTCTCATATTCAGATCCAGACAAGGTTGAAATTGAAACTACTGAAGCTAGACAATTTATTGAATTATTCATTTATTTACAAGTCGTGTTAATCAGAGAAACGCCAGTATAAACAATATCTTTGTTATCATAGGGACCATACAGTCAATCAGATCCCTTTCGTCTGCAACAACAACAACAACAAACGTTTATAACGCGGATCAAAAGTTTCTTGGCGTCCTTCCGGAAGTTTATATTGAGGAAGCTATAGATTAACGGATTGATTGCATTGTTTATAAAGTACGATTTAACACAAAACTTGATGACCACTTCCTCCGTTTCCGTTAAATTCTCCTCGAATTCCTTCTTTATACTGCGCATTGTCATAACCATCAAAAAGGGGAGGAAACTTATAACGTAAGCCACAGTTACTGCAAAGAGGACGATTGTCGTTCTTGTTACTTTGATTGTCCGTCTCTTGGAGACTTTGAGACTCACCGTGGAGGATTTTCGATTGTCTTTTAGACACTTTTTTTTCGAGACATTGTCAGTTATCTGATCCGAAGACATGTCGGTACTGATCGGATCAGATCCGTTATCTAACGGGGGTTCTACCGTAACCTCTTCATTAACGTCCGTAGAATGGCTTTCCTTCGTGGAACTGTTACTGAAGGTTCTGTTCTTGGCGTCGCTGTTGGCTTGTTCGCCGATTTTCGCCCTTTTCTGTCGCCATATTTGAAGTCCAATTTTACAGTAAATAACAGAGAAGAAAATAATGCACCCAACAAAGAGAAGTCCAAGAAATCCATAGTATATACTAGGATATAGCGTGTCTTCCATGGAATCGTCAGTGGAACAGTCCACTCCGACAACATTAGGTTCCAAATTAGTAGTCGCTCTGCCGAATATAAAACAAGCAGGCCAGGACAGCAAAATCCCGACACCCATTGCACCAACACAAATTCTTTTCGCGGCGAAGACGGAAATCTGTTTGCCTAGTTTACAGATCCTAAGAAATCGGTCGACAGCGACGGATATCAAAATAATGGATGATCCTATAGTTGTGACTGATTCTGTGAATCGTAGAAGCTTGCAAGCACCCGTGGCTGTGAACATATATGGATATCTAAGATCGGTGATTTCTGTTGGCATTCCGATAATACACGTTAGAAGGTCAAGGACGGCCAGCGCCATGATGAAAAAAGTGGAAGAGGTCTTTGATGTTTTGTTACAGTAAACAAAACAAACTAAAATGTTTCCAAATGTTCCTATAATTGTGAGAATTATCATATACACGATTACAGGAATATAGAGTTCAGCCTTGGCGTCATTATATCGGACCAAGATGGCGTCATAATCCCTCTCCACCATAACGGAAGTAGTGGTGACTGGTATCACGGAGTTAAAAGGAGAACTTCTGTCTATGTTTAATGGTGGTGAAACTGTAATATTAGTCTCTGCCATGGTTGTAATAGTGATTTGACGTCAAGTTTCCTCCTGAAATTAGATACAATTTAAAATTTATTTAACAGTTCTCGCGTTCGTAACTTTCTTAAAACGTGCTTGCTTCGTCTAATTACAATTAACCCCCAACTCAGCCTTATCAGGTAATGCACTACAAGAAGTCATTAGCCAATAATAAAGATAGAACTGATCAACTGTATTTCACCAAAAAGTGTAAATAAAAACCGAAAAGATATTCAAATATGACAGAAAATGGAAGACAATGAAAATATGTATATCTCCTGATTCTTATTCTCTAGAAAAAAAATCTCACATGTAATTATTCCACATTGAATTTGAATAAGTTGATTTGTTGTTTTTTATGTTTTTGTTTTTAGGGATGATGATGAGTTATGGACTAGATACTATATTTTTTTTTCAACAGAAGGCCACGCTATATTTCTTAAGAAGTTTCGTCGGATATTGCTGCTTGGCTTACATATGAGGACTGCGGTCATAGCGCAGTTGTGCGCGTCGGACTTTCATTTATAAGGTCCAGGGTTCGATTTCCGGTAGCGGCAAATATCCTTTCCGACAAATGTCTCCGACCAAAGGCTGGATAATTGTAAAACTAAGCGGGATGAGTAGCTGGAGGCTCGGAAATGGCATAGTAGTAGTACTGTTGTGAGAAATACTAGGAATCCATGGTTAGGTACTACAGTCGCCGCAAAATGACAGAAATATTGTTAAAGAGGCGTTCAATCCCATTCAAAAAAACTGCTTATGTCGAAATGAAGTAAATTCAAACTCTACCCGTAAAAGTAGAATGTACTATAGTTCATGTCATGCCATGCTATTCTACTATGCGTTTTGGCAGAAAAACAATTCTTTCTTATTTAGCCATTCACCATACATTTCTGTCTCTTTACGCCCTTGATTAATTATACGAAGGGAAATTTGTAAAAAGGGAGATACTGCTTTTTGCAAGCATTTTGTCTACCCAGTTAGTTTTTTTTTTAAATCTAAGCGCACTTAAAATTTCGTTTGGAATGTCTTTGCATTTGGACCAGTCTATAATTTGTCGTCTTGAAATTGGTTCAAACGACTTTCAATTTGTGTTTCAAAGTACTTTTTTAGACTAGCGTTCTTCTGGTAACTCTTTTGCTTTCAGAAAATCACGGGCTTTTTTTATTTAGGCGCACAATTACGAAACTTTAAATCAATCTTTTAATTACTAGTAATTAGGACTGAATGATGTCATTTGAAAATTAAATGATTACAAACTAATTTCGAAAAGGAGAAAAGAGTACACTCATGCGAGATTGCAATATCCTCTCCCATGATTTTCAAGTTTAATTGTCAATAGTACGACAAGTGCATTTCCGCATTACTTGACAATATGACGCTCTTCGGATACAAAAGGAAATTCTAGAGGCAATGATAAGACTTGAGAAATAATGACACTAGTTCAGAAAAGCATATCGTCGTTGGGCGTGCAAAATGCCGTAACTACATCTAATGCGCAAGTCAATAATAAGACTAGAAAGATTATTACCCTTTAATTGAGAAAGGTATACCGTCGTTGGGCGTGCAAAATGTCGTAACTACAGCTTCAATTAGGATTTAGTTACGACATTTTGCAAGCACAAAGACGATATATACGTTTACAGGTTAAAATTTCAGGTTGTAGAAAGAAGTTAGTCCCTTGAGACCAATGTCTTTTACTTTAATGTGAGGCGACAAGAAAATGGGATATTTCCTGATTTCAATGCTCTTGAATACCATGAAAAAAATATACAAGAACATTATTTCTATATGAATATTCTTCACAAGAACCATTTGCTTGTACTTATTTATACATTCTCGTTATTCAAATGACGACGAGTGTCATGTTAGTTTTTTCCCCGTTATAAAATGGATGTCATGCTGAATAGAATTCTTGCAATAAATTCATTAAAAAGCAAAGGGCTGAAAGCACTAGATGTGAACAATAATTTATTATGTAAGCAGCACTGAAATAAACTGTAATAAACTGGGTTCATTTGTCATTCTTTTGAGCTATGGTTTACAAATACTACCAAGAAAAATGATAATAATGATAATAGAGAAACATCAAGTATCATTGTATGCAAGAGTCCTTGACCTTAAAACCTAAGATCATAAGTCATGATATCTTGTTAAATAGATAAGAATGAATCATAAAAATGTTCCTTCGTCCAAGTTTTATAAACATTTACATTTGCTTGTCCTATAGTTCAAGGCCAGTTTGCACACGACGGGGATTTAGTTTCACAGATTTTTGTAGGTTTACCCGACGCGCCGTCAAAACTTAAAACGATTTGATTTTTTAGAAAATCCAGAACAATGAATAGAGGGGATAATTTCGATCAGTCAGTGGCGGTGGGAATCAATCCGTCAATTCAAATGAGTACCCACAACATTTAGTTTCATTGAGTAATAACGAATTCAAGTTGACTCTACGATTTAGACCTTTGAGTTCTGCCTTCTCAACGTTAAAAAGGTAAGACTCCTTCAAAAGGACCTCATATTAATCGCCTGTCTTTATAATGTCTTACTTTTAACTTTATTTTTTAGACACTCTAAATGTTTGAAGTGGTTATTTTCTGCCTAGGGTGAAAACGGTTGTACTAAGTCACGTCGATGTTTCACCTTTTCACAGCATTTTATAGAATATTGAGGGGATATTTGTTTGTCATGTTTTTGTTCTCTCTCCCTTTTCTGGCTCATCTTAGCACAAGAAGTGTGGAAGAGCTATTGTGTTCGATCACTGTCCGTCCATTCGTCCGTACGTCCACAATTTATTAAAAAATCTTCCCCTCTTAAACCGGTAAGCTGATCAAGGGGAAACTTTGCAGGACAGTTCTCTGGGTGAAGTTCTACAGAAGTTAAAAAGGATTTGATTCTATGAAAAACTCTGGTTGCCATGGTATTTGAAAATTGGAAAAATTGTCAATCTTTGAAAAAATATATTGTGAGGCCAAGGGAATTTCGGTTGTCTACCAAGTCTGCTAGAATTATACCCCAGGGATAAAAAAAAAATGGCCCCGGAGGTTCAAAGTTTAGAAAAATGCGTAATTATAGTTAATTCAAAGCTTAGAAATTTCATATTTGATATGCAGCATTACTAGGTGTTTTTTACCATATTACTTCAAATTATATCCCTCGGCATAAAACAGATTTATTCTTCTTAACTATAAGCCTAAGATGTTTACATTCAGAATGTTCCATAACCAAAAGCTATCTACAATTTTTTAAGAATTATACTTCGAGGGTCAAAAGTAGCCTTACATAACCCGTTCCCACACAAAGACGCTTTTTGACCCCCACTCAAGAAAAGAAATTGGGGAAACATTGTGGAAATGAAGAAAATGTTCTAATGCTCTAAGATTGGTGTAACTGGACCTTCAAATGAAAGAATCGTGCCAATTATCAGTTGGAGATTGATGTATTTTGAGGAATGAATTGACAAAGTTATACTGAGACTTAAACACAAACTAAATGATCGCATATGTTACTTCTCGTAGACTCCCCTCTCCCTTAAATGAATTCAAAGGTGTGTGCAAAGAAAAATAAAATCTATCATTCGATTTTCTTTGAGACAAGTTGATTTGAACCTCATCTAGAACAGAAAAGTTAGGAGTATTCGGCCTCACAAAGACTCAAACTATTCTAAACTAGACTCGTTTGAGACCAGCTTGTCTCAAGTAAAGCTAAGTTTATTCAAGCCGTGGCTACGACATTTTGCATTGCCAACGACGATATTTTCTACATTAGCGCAGCTACGTGTCGATTGAGTGCGAGCAAAAATGTCGTGAACACATTTTTACTATAGCTACATTTACGACATTTTGCTCGCCCACCAACTGTGTTGCACTTTTTTCAATCTACAGAAGTCAATGTAGAAACAATCAGATAACTAGACGAAACAGGAACTCGACTTCAAGATGACCGTTTTTGATTGTATTAAGCATGAGTCGGAAACCCCCACTTAGCCGACACGAGGGGTCAAAGGTCAGGCTCCGCACAACCAGGGTTCTCATTTTTCGCTAGTATATTTGTAATAACCCGATATCTACATCTCATTGTCTAAACTGATCGAAGGCAACATACGTATGCTTAATTTGTCTTCGACTTCCAGTTTGTTTAGTTTATACAATTTACCTCAGCTCGACTGCGACGTAAGCTTGAAGCTTATAGTGTCGCTCTCAAACACTAACAATCCAGATGATTTCAAGTCCCTGAAAGAAGGGCAGTGACTCATTTTTACAGCTGGGTAGACTGAGGCTGGCTATTCAGTGTCTTGCCCATGAACTCATCCCGGCGACGGTAGGGCTCGAACCAGTGACCCTCAAACCACGAGTCAAGCACCTATACCACTCAGTCATCAAAAGTGCCTAGTTTGGGGTGCAGAGTGTCATGAAACAAATATTTGAAAATAAGATAAGCTCCTGCAGAGGTCAGTTAAAGACATTATCTTTCGAATGGAGAAATGCTAAGGTTGGATGACAAATTGAGATTCAGAAAAACCTAAAAGAGTTAATAAGTGCCGACCCCGGTCTGTTTGTGCATTCAGCGCAGGCTGCCCGGGGTCGACACATTTTCGCACTTCCGGGGAGGTCCTTATGTTTCAACAACGTCGCAGTCAGCAACCAAAACGTCGTAAGTACAACCCACTGACGAAGTATCGTGAATTAGTAAGCGATGACTAAACGTTACTTTCTTTTGTTTCAATGGTCAAAATTAACTGTCCCATTTAATTTACTGTACAAAAATACTAGCTATTTTATTTTAAAACAAACCGTTTCACAATATTTTGAAACCACCATCAAAGTACCAGGATGTTGGTACTTGAACCACGTGAGTGCCCGTGAATCATGACAACAGGTCATCGTCAGGTCCTTCAAGTCGAGATCTCAAGTACCCACTGAGTAGGCTTTGTCTTTGCCATTGACATAATCACCCCGTCGTGAGAAATGGTACCGTCTTAGAACTTCGTTTCGAATCTGTTTAGATTTTTAGGGGAGGGGGGATATAACGGTTATCTGTGATCGGTCATACCTGGTTGAAATTATAAAGATTACTTATTTTGACATTGTGCCAAGAACAATATATTACAAAAGCCCAATTCAGAGATCCTTTATAGACAGCATCTTTTATAAATGATGATTGTCATTGTTTATTGTAACAATTGTGATTTGTATTATAGTTATCATGACTATTATTGATATAGTATCGTTATTATCATTCTTACTATTTTCACTCATATTATCGTCACTATTGTGAATATCATTTATTCCCATTATCACGATGATGACGAAAATGATTTGATAATTATAATTAGCATATTTTTTTTAATAATTATCCCTTTGTGATAAGAACAATATTAATAAGTATTAATAATAATTATTATTATAATCATCCTCCCCATCATCATCATTTTATGATTTATCATCACCATTTCTATAACTTTGAGACGATTTTTTGATTTGCTATAAAACCTTTCACGGGATCCGAGCCCCTCTTTCAACATGTTACTCTAGTGTTAATTAAACATTACAAAGAGTCGTTCAGCATGTTAGATTCAGAAACTCCACAAACACTGTAAAGACTTGTCCTAGTTCAAACCACACAATCTCAACAGAGTTGATGCACATCGCACTTCACAGTTCAGACCACACAATCTCAACAGGGTTGATACTCATCACACTTCATAGTTCAGACTGCACAATCTCTACCGGGTAGATACTAATCATACTTTAAAGTTCAGATCGCACAATCTCAACAAGGTTGATGCACATCGCACTTCACAGTTCAGACCACACAATCTCAACAAGGTTGATGCACATCGCACTTCAAAGTTCAGACCGCACAATCTCAACAGAGTTGATGCACATCGCACTTCACAGTTCAGACCACACAATCTCAACAGGGTTGATACTCATCACACTTCACAGTTCAAGCCGCACAGTCTCAACAGAGTTGATGCACATCGCACTTCACAGTTCAAACCGAACAGTCTCAACAAGGTTGATGCACATCACACTTCACAGTTCAGACCACACAATCTCAACAGGGTTGATACTCATCACACTTCACAGTTCAAGCCGCACAGTCTCAACAGAGTTGATGCACATCGCACTTCACAGTTCAAACCGAACAGTCTCAACAGGGTTGATGCTCATCACACTTCACAGTTCAAACCGCACAGTCTCAACAGGGTTAATACATATCGCACTTCGCAGTAAAAACCTCACAACATCAACAGGGTTTATACTCATCGCACATCACAGTTCAGACCGAACACCTTC
Source organism: Fragum fragum (assembly GCA_946902895.1). NCBI lineage: Eukaryota > Metazoa > Mollusca > Bivalvia > Cardiida > Cardiidae > Fragum > Fragum fragum. The sequence goes on along the minus strand of OX336373.1, from coordinate 10,467,218 downwards.
AACAGGGTTGATAATCATCGCACTTCACAGTTCACACCGCAAAGTCTCAACAGGGTTGATGCTCATCGTACTTCACATTTCAGACCGCGCACTCTCAACAGGGTTGATGCTCATCGTTCTTCACAGTTCAAACCGAACATTATCAACAGGTTGAAGTTCATCATACTTCACAGTTCAAACCGCACACTCTCAACAGGGTTGATACTCATCGCACTTCACAGTTCAGACCGCACAATCACAACAGGGTTGATATTCATCGCACTTCACAGTTCAGATCGCTCACTCTCAACAGTGTTTATAATCATAAAACTTCACAGTTCAGACCGCATAATCCAAACAGGGTTGATACTCGTCATACTTCACAGTTCAGATCGCACTCTCTCAACAGGGTTGATACTCAGCATACTACACAGTTCAGATCGCACTCTCTCAACGGGGTTGATACTCGTCATACTTCATAGTTCAAACCGCACTCTCTCAACAGGGTTGATACTCAGGATACTTCACAGCTCAGATCGCACTCTCTCAACAGGGTTGATACTCAGCAAACTTCACAGTTCAGATCGCTCACTCTCAACAGGGTTGATACTCATCATACTACACAGTTCAGACCGCACTCTCTCAACAGGGTCAATACTCAGCATACTTCACAGTTCAGATCGCACACTCTCAACAGGGTTGATACTCAGCATACTTTACAGCTCAGACCGCAAAGTCTCAACAGGGTTGATACTCATCATACTTCACAGTTCAGACCGCACTCTCTCAACAGGGTTGATACTCATCATACTTCACAGTTCAGACCGTACAGTCTCAACAGGGTTGATACTCATCATACTTCACAGGTAAAACCGCACACTCTTAACAGGGTTGATACTCGTCACACTTCACAGTTCAAGCCGCACAGTCTCAACAGAGTTGATGCACATCGCACTTCACAGTTCAAACCGAACAGTCTCAACAGGGTTGATACTCAGCATACTTCACAGTTCAGACCGCACACTCTCAACAGGGTTGATACTCGTCATACTTCACAGTTCAAACCGCACACTCTCAACAGGGTTGATACTCAGCATACTTCACAGTTCAGATCGCTCACTCTCAACAGGGTTGATACTCAGCATACTTCACAGTTCAGATCGCACTCTCTCAACGGGGTTGATACTCATCGCACTTCACAGTTCAGACCGCACAATCATAACAGGGTTGATATTCATCGCACATCACAGTTCAGATCGCTCATTCCCAACAGGGTTGATACTCAGCATACTTAGTAGTTCAGACCGCACACTCTCAACAGGGTTGATGCTCATAATACTTCAATGTTCAGATCGCTCTCTCTTAACAGGGTTGATACTCAGCATACTTCACAGTTCAGACCACACTTTCTCAACGGGGTTGATACTCGTCATACTTCACAGTTCAGACCACACTTTCTCAACAGGGTTGATACTCAGCATACTTCACAGCTCAGACCGCACTCTCTCAACAGGCTTGATACTCATCATACTTCACAGTTCAGACCGCACTCTCTCAACAGGTTTGATACTCAGCATACTTCACAGTTCAGATCGCTCACTCTCAACAGGGTTGAAACTCTTAAGACTTCACAGTACAGTTCGCACACTCTCAACAGGGTTGATACTTATAAAACTTCACAGTTCAGATCGCTCACTCTCAACAGGGTTGATACTCAGCATACTTCACAGTTCAAACCGCACACTCTCAACAGGGTTGATACTCAGCATACTTCACAGTTCAGATCGCACACTCTCAACAGGGTTGATACTCAGCATACTTCACAGTTCAAACCGCACTCTCTCAACAGGGTTGATACTCAGCATACTTCACATGTCAGATCGCTCACTCTCAACAGGGTTGATACTCATAAAACTTCACAGTTCAGATCGCTCAATCTCAAAAGGGTTGATACTCAGCATACTTCACAGTTCAGATCGCTCACTCTCAACAGGGTTGATGCTCAGCATACTTCACAGTTCAAACCGCCCACTCTCAACAGGGTTGTTACTCAGCATACTTCACAGTTCAGACCGTACAGTCTCAATAGGGTTGATACTCATCATACTTCACAGTTCAGACCGCACTCTCGCAACAAGGTTGATACTCAGCATACTTCACAGTTCAGATCGCTCACTCTCAAAAGGGTTGATACTCATCATACTTCACAGTTCAGATCGCATAATCTCAACAGGGTTGATACTCAGCATACTTCACAGTTCAGATCGCTCACTCTCAACAGGGTTGATACTCAGCATACTTCACAGTTCAGATCGCTCACTCTCAACAGGGTTGATACTCATCATACTTCACAGTTCAGACCGCACTCTCTCAACAGGGTCAATACTCAGCATACTTAACAGTTCAGATCGCACACTCTCAACAGGGTTGTTACTCAGCATACTTCACAGTTCAGACCGTACAGTCTCAATAGGGTTGATACTCAGCAAACTTCCCAGTTCAGACCGCACTCTCGCAACAAGGTTGATACTCAGCATACTTCACAGTTCAGATCGCACACTCTCAACAGGGTCAATACTCAGCATACTTCACAGTTCAAACCGCACACTCTCAACAGGGTTGATACTCAGCATTCTTCACAGTTCAGACCGCACAATCTCAACAGGGTTGATACTCATCATAATTCACAGTTCACAGCGAACAGTCTCAACAGGGTTGATACTCATCATACTTCACAGTTCAAACAATACAGTCTCAACGGGGTTGATACTCATCATACTTCACAGTTCAGATCGCACTCTCTCAACAGGGTTGATACTCATCACACTTCACAGTTCAGACCGTACAGTCTCAACAGGGTTGATACTCAGCATACTTCACAGTTCAGACCGCACACTCTCAACATGGTTGATACTCAGCATACTTCACAGTTCAAACCGCACTCTCTCAACGGGGTTGATACTCGTCATACTTCACAGTTAAAACCGCACTCTCTCAACGGGGTTGATACTCAGCATACTTCACAGTTCAGACCGCACTCTCTCAACAGGGTTGATACTCATCACACTTCACAGTTCAGACCGTAAAGTCTCAACAGGGTTGATACTCAGCATACTTCACAGTTCAGACCGCACACTCTCAACAGGGTTGATACTCAGCATACTTCACAGTTCAGATCGCTCACTCTCAACAGGGTTGATACTCATCATACTTCACAGTTAAAACCGCACTCTCTCAACAGGGTTGATACTCAGCATACTTCACAGTTCAGATCGCTCACTCTCAACAGGGTTGATACTCATCATACTTCACAGTTCAGATCGCTCACTCTCAACAGGGTTGATACTCATCATACTTCACAGTTAAAACCGCACTCTCTCAACAGGGTTGATACTCAGCATACTTCACAGTTCAGATCGCTCACTCTCAACAGGGTTGATACTCATCATACTTCACAGTTCAGATCGCTCAATCTCAACAGGGTTGATACTCATCATACTTCACAGTTCAGACCGCATAATCTCAACAGGGTTGATACTCAGCATACTTCACAGTTCAGATCGCTCACTCTCAACAGGGTTGATACTCAGCATACTTCACAGTTCAGATCGCTCAATCTCAACAGGGTTGATACTCATCATACTTCACAGTTCAGACCGCTTAATCTCAACAGGGTTGGTACTCAGCATACTTCACAGTTCAGATCGCTCACTCTCAACAGGGTTGATACTCAGCATACTTCACAGTTCAGATCGCACTCTCTCAACAGGGTTGATACTCAGCATACTTCACAGTTCAGACCGCATAATCTCAACAGGGTTGATACTCAGCATACTCTCAACAGGGTTGATGCTCATCGCACTTCACAGTAGCACTCTTTATTCGCCTCGAAGGAGACATGACGACGGTGCGCGATCCAAATGTTGTAACTTTACCTGTATTTAACCCTTTCCCGTTTTTAAAATTTTTAGACCAGTCCAGTTTGAAAGAAGTTGCAGACAACAATCAAAAGTAGGTGCAATTTGAAAAGTAACGATTTGTTTTTGTTTGAATGGGGTTTTACGCCGCTTTCAACAATCTTTCAGTTATATCGCGGCGGCTGGAGCACCTAACAATGGAATCCTGGTATTTCTCACACCAGTACTACCATTACATCCCTTCCTAGCCTCCAGCTGCTATCCCACATAGGTCTACGATTATCGACCCATTGGTGAGTGACAAATAGTCGGAAAGGATGAGTGCCGCCGTCGGGGATCGAACCCGGGACCTCTAGATTGACAGTCCGACGCGCTACCAACTGCGCTATGAAAAGTAACGAACCTACAGATAAGAAAATATTGTGGGAAAAGAAGAAATTGCTTGTGACAAGCAATTTCTTCTTTTCTCACAATGTTTTCTCAAATTTAAATTCACAGGGACGTGAAAAGAAGGGATTATACAGGAAAGGGTTAAGCTGCAGTTACGGCATTTTGCTCGCGCAACAATTAGGTGAAAAATAAGCAATGCGATCCTAAAAGTAAGTCAATATAAAGTCTATACATTGAGTTCGAGGTACGCATTATTTCCATGGAGATGTATGTGATAATTGCATTTTGACTCAGAGATTTTTATTTCATACGGAAATTATAAACTCGTTATTGTTAATATGTTTAGATCAAGAGAAAATCGCTTTTGAACTTGAAGTCAAGTATTATGTATATATAATAGGCCATTGAGTGCAAATCTGTATTGCACGTGCCTCTTCCTGGAGAGTCTGGCCGGAAAATTCGCATTCGGACCCGACACGGGAAAAGACGAAGACATACACAAACAACATTTGATATACAGTATTATGTGTAGGTATCTAATAAGAAGTCCACTGACATCAGAAACTTTTATGCCCATTGGAATCAAATCACAACATAGGAAAATGTGCGCGTCCTAAATTCTGGTCTAGGTCTGTTTATGCTTGTAACTCCATTGTTCAACTCAGATCTTAACGTGTAATATCGGTTCCTTTTATAATGTATCAGGTCTGACTTATATGGTGGTGCTAGACCATCAAGAGTTTTATATACAATGAAAATTGTAAAATATTTACGACGACCTTTGATGCTAAGCCATTTCAATGATGTGAAATTTTACTAAAGGCAGGGTTTTTTTTTTCTTATTCTTATTATCATTATTTTTCAAAATATATACGCAGCTCTTTTTTGTAACTTGATCACACTGTTATTAAAAGCCGTTTACATTGACTCCACGAAATACAACCATAGTCAAAATATGGGGCAATGCATGAATTATAAAACAGTTGTTTCATATAATTCCTGAGAAAGTCGTTAATTCTCTTCAGTTCTGGTAGACTCTTTAGTGTCGTTTTATTTCCTATAACCTTACAAGTAGTTTTTATTCGGATTTAAAAGTATATTATTATTTTTAGACCAAGTATCAATTCTGTATAAGTCAATTTGTAAGAATCTATTAATTTCGGTTAGGGAACTACTTGATTTATAGAGCGTAGCATCGTCTGCATACATATCGATGTTTGATTCAAGCTTTAAATGTAGATCATTCACGTATAGTAAAAATAGTATGGGTCCTATTATCGAATCTTGAGGAACTCCAGATAATATCGGTTGCATTTCCGATACGACAGTGTCATTTTGATAGCTTGAAATCTACCATGTAGATAAGAACTGCAAAGGTTTACAGGTGTTTTTTTCCTGAGAAATGATATAATTCAATATTATATGATCAACAAGATCGAAAGCTTTCTTAAAATCGAGAAAGACTGATCCAATGATTTTATCATCGTCCACGTCCATTGACCTCGAGTCTATATTAGTCTTATAAGAGACTTCTGACAAGAATGGTTTTCTGTAAAACCTGATTGATAAACGAACAAATCATCAGTACTTTTTAAGAAGATTTGAGATGATTTGCAACATGCCTTTTAAATATTTTTTGAAATCGTTTGTAGAACTGAAATCGGTCGATATGTATTTGGATCCGATTTAACGCCGCCTTTATAAAGAGGTGTAATTACTGACATGACTTGACCTTTATGCAATGAATAAATTAGTTATGAATAAATTTTATCTCGACGAAAGTCGTGCGTTTACGGGTTATTTCGTCCATACCCGATGATATTCAATTTACATTTAAAAAATCTAATGTTTGTATACCAACCTTATTCTTCAACAGATATGTGGTCAGGTGGTATAGTACGCACAGGCCTGAAGCAGTCAATACGGGTTCGAAACTGCCAAGAACAACCATTATTGATTGATTTTTTTTCTATGTTTTTTTCTTCTCTTTTGAATCAAATGCTTGATTCGACATAACAGGGATAAAATGTTTCTGTCAGCGGATAAACAGTTACAATAATATCATTCAGTGACCATTGTCATACCTTCCAATATAAGCCGAAGAGAATTTGAAGAACAACGGTACAGTATCAAGAATACGTGAAGAAACGAGGCTGTTTTATGAACAGTCTCGAGTACTAATAAGCCTGTTATTCTCTGACGTTTTGAAGTAAAATGATTAAAAAGTAGACAAATATAATAATCAAACATAAAAAGAAGAGATCGCTCTTGCCTCGAACTCCCGACTTTAAGTGCAGTGGGACTTAGCTCTATCTCGTCCATAGACATTTCGGTTTATGGATGCGTGCTCTTAACAAATATTTAACTGCTATTTTCGACAAACGGAATAAAACGACAAATACCGACGATAATAAGTAATAATAGCTTAATTTAACAGACATAATTTTAAGGTCTTCTCAGAGTTTAAACTGCCACTGGAGGCTTAACCACTAAATCCATTGAATGCCTACGCCATAAAAATAGTTCTTTTGAATTTCAGAAATATTGCAAACTCTGACTGTAAGTTCCTGTCTTAGAATGTTAGTTCACTTTGGAAAACCTCTTGGACAATTAAGAAAATAATTGTAACAAGCAATTTATTCATTGTCAACACTGTTTTCTGTCCTACAAGGCAAATATTTTCTAAATTCGACTAACTTGAAATTGTCGTGGAGATCCAACAGAAAATTCCACTAAGATAATACAGGGCCTTATTTTGCAAAATTGTTTGCCAATTATATATAACACAAAAGTAAAATGGTTGAAAGGCGACCTAAATGTCGTAACCACACCTTGAATAAGCTGTAGATACGACGTTTAAGTCGCCAAACCAATAAAAATGCTTCACATAAAACGTCGACCAATGTCTGAGTTCAAAGTTCAATTTCGTTCTAAACGTATAATTTCATTGGTCTGTAGATTTTTTTATTGAAAATTGCGATCGGTCAACTTCAAGATTCGTAACACAAACATCAATTATTTGCCACTATTAATCTTCATTGTTATATATTCAACCGTTTCCTGTTTCGAAAATTTTTAGACTTGTCCAAATTCAAATTCAAAGGTTTACAGACGAAAATTTGGTTTAATTTGAAAAACTACCATTCAGTAGGGTAGAAAATATTGTGGAGTAAGAAAAAATTGCTTAATACATGCAATTTATTCTTTTTCGACAATGTTTTCTCAATTATGACATCATAGGGATTGAACAGGAAAGGGTGAAGATATCATAGAGTATAGGAACAACCCTGTGAAGGCGTCATAATATCTCTTTCTAAAACAAGATAATAAGCGTATACGTTGACATTAGTCACGGAAATATATGGTAATATATTCCTTCCTTTTATTCCATTCGCTTTTACGCAGAAAAAGAATCGGTCAGACCTAATATAGCCTTAATATATCTATTAATTAATTATCATTATCAAGACACTCATGCACGCATAAACAAGTCGTGTTGAAACTAGAATATTGTTGAAATCGCAATATCGAATAATTTTCAAAACAGAAAAAAAATCTATTAAGTCAATTTAGTTACGTAAAAGCACGATAAGCCTAGCACGATACACAGCAGACACGTTGTGGGATAAGAAGAAAATACTTGCCATAGGCATTTCCCACAATGTTTGCATAATACATTAACTACATAATACAATTAAGGATTTTGAAACAAGCAGATTCATTAAATCCAGGTCCGATCATCTCGATTACATTCGAGTCTGTACGTGACATTTCAAACCATTTCAAACATGTGCGAGAAGTGCAGATACAGAGCAGCCTGGACAGTCCCTCAGGGTATTTACATTGATTGATTGAATGGAGGTTAACGCCACTTTTTAGCAGTATTTCAGTCATATCGCGGCGGCTGGAGCACCTAACCATTGATTCCTGGTATTTATCTCACCAGTACTACAACTACATCCTTTCCTAGCCTCCAGCTGCTCATCCCACTTTGGTTTACGATTATCCAACCAATGGTCGGAGACGAATGTCTGAAAGGATGTTCGCCGCGGGCGGGGATCGAACCCGGACACCGTGATTAGGAGTCCTACACGCTACCAACTACGCCGTGGCCGCGGCCCTCAGTATGGAGCACCTAACAATGGATTCCTGGTATTCCTCACACCAGTACTACCACTACACCCTTCCCTAGCCTCCAGCTGCTATCCAACTTCGGTTTACTATTATCCACCCATTGGTGGGAGACAAACAATTATTCTTGTTTATGTGATGATTTCCTCAATTATCATCAGATTGTCTTTAACCCATTACCAGATCGCAACATTTAAGACTGGTCCAAATTGAAAGGAGTAGCGGACAACAATTTAAAGTTTATGGATTAAGATTTTATCATTTAGAATATTCGCTGATAACCCAAAGAAACGTACAATTTTTATCTTGAAGGAGCATAAGACTCTGATCAGATTGTGAGGATGCAGGGGCTGATGTTAGTCTTTACTTCGCGCACACATTACATGCCCAATCACATTTTATTCCCGACAAGCTCTAGCAGACACGATCATACATGACCTCCCACGTGACAAAAGTCATCTATGACGTATGCCCTTGAAACAACTCATGCACGACCATTTTATACGATCTCCATTATACCAAGTGGACTCTTTCTACGATTGCTCAAAGCTCCCCATATCCCAGCCTTATTTTTGTCGTTTCGAATAAGTACAAGAAAGAAGGGGGTACAGCTATCGAGCACAACCTAATTGTGAGTATTATTTATATTGTTTTTATATAAACCTTTACCCAGAAATTGTAACTGCTCCTGCGCTTTTGGAGGACCAAAATATTGTAACTACAGCTTATTCAAGCAGTGAGTGCGGTTTTTTGGGCTACCCGTGATGCCGTATTAGCTAAATTTGCCATTAGCATCACTACTTTCATTAAATGACCAGATTGATCTCAAAATGCCTCTATCCTCTTTTGCACCATCTTAATAGCGCACTTATCCCTCGAAAAGTCTAGCCATGGATTCCTGGTATTTCTTACACTAGTTCCACCACTACATCCTTTCCGGGCCTCCAGCAGCTCATCCTACTTAGGTTTACGATTATACACCCATTAGTGAGAGACAAATGTTAAAAGGATATTTGCCTCGATTTGTGAATCCAGCATAAAGTAAAATCGTTCAAGAGAAAAGTTAACCTTTGTCATGCTGAATTAAAATGAAAGGGCTTAGAGCACTTGAACTTCTTTTGTTGGTCGGGACTTCTTTTCTTTTTTTTTTTTTTTTCTTTTTTTTTTTTTTTTTTTGAAAATATCATTATTTATACGCTGGCTGGGTAGGGATAAGCAAGCGATGAGGGCTAAGATCAGATTGCAAATAAGTGCAGTCTGATCTTTGTCTATATCTCTTGCCAAAAACCAGAAATATTTCGGGCTCAGCATGACAATGGTTAATGCATGGTCGCTTACGTCAGCAGACAGTTTGCCTACCTGGATGTATCTTCTATAGCAGTTAGAAACTCAAACCCTCCTACGTGACTTTAATATTACCTGCCGACGTAAAATTGGGCTTATCGGATAATGTATCTTAAACATTCGAATTCTTATAATTTTTCTCAAAGGGTTTGTAGATATTTCTCACCGGATGGAAAACGCTAAAACTTGAAACTCAATTAAGAGCCACTAAAACTTACAATAAAATATTTTCAAATGATTGTGAAAAAATAAAATAAGACCAAAAAATAACAACAACACTAAAATGAATAAAACCAAACAAAACCAAAAAACCAAGAGCATCACCAACGTTCGGCTTTGGAAGCTGGAAAGTGGGGGAAAATGGCATAAATATTACAAAAATCGCTTCTAGATTTACCGCCCTTGATAGTTTGGTTGGTTCTTCTGATAGAGATTACACATACCAAGCTCAAAGATAATATTTCAGACATGTGACCAATTTAAAGTTTATCTTTCCAAAGACAACGCTAACACTAAAGACAACGCCAATAACGCCAAGGTGATGACAATTCACGGATCGCTACCCCGCCCACCAGCCTCCAACAGGAAGTTCGAATATGATAGCCAACGTTGTTATTCTTCAAAATCGAGGGTCAGTACATGTAGCATGTGAAAAATATCAAGATGATAGGTTGGTGACCTAAAAGGTCGTAACTACAGCTTTACGACGTTTATATCACCAAAACAAAGAAAATGTATGACATGTATGTCGGAGTTAAAAGTTTAGTTCCGATATAAATGAATGTTTTGATTGGATAATCCTTTTTTATTGACACCGACGATCCGTCAATAGCTCGACTTTATGTTAAATAACAAAAATAAAACAAACGAAGAAGAAGCAGAAAAGCAATAACAACAACAACCAACCCCAGCCGAGTTAATGATAACAATGACAAAAAAAATGCGATAGAACATTTACGGATAACAGCAAAATGAAATAACGCAGTCCTTGAATGTCCAAAAAGTTACTCTAGTGCTAAGTAAAAACTAAAATTAGCTCAGACTGATCAAAGTCTTTATTGATGTACACTGTACTTGAGTGCTCTCTTGAACCGTTTCTTGAGAAGATCCTTATAAATGCAGTTTGTGATTGATTGTGCCGTTCGGTATCCTCGCTTTGTAAACGCGCCTGGGAAAATATTTGGAAATGCCATGAGTATGCTCATATAATGTAATGATAATGGTAGTACTGATAATAATGATAATTAAATTAATGATGGTGATGACAATTAAAATAATAATAGGAAGAATGAGGAGAAAATTAGTATGATAGTAATAATGATCACGATGATGAATATAATAATAATAATACAAGTGATGAATAAAAAAAATATAATAGTGATTAATAATGATAATTAGAAGGAGATAAAGAATAAGAACGATAGTGATGAAGATGATAATAATAATAATAAACAAGAACGGCCATAATATGAATCGAAAATTTATGCAATTATGAAATTACGTAATGATATTGCTAGGATGATATTGTTCTTGATAATGTTAATGGTGATGATGATGCTTAGGATTTATTATAGATTCCTAGTTTTAAACCTTTTTATAAAACATGGACTCGGCTCGATTATCTCGGTCGGTAATCTTCTTTGGGCATCGCTCATAGGGGCAAATACTAGAGAGAGAGAGAGAGATTGATTGATTAATGAATGGGTTTTAACGCCACTTTTAACAGCATTACAATCATATTGCGAAGGCTGGAGCACCTAACAATGGATTCCTGGTATTTCTCACACAAGTACTACCATTACATCCTTTCCTAGCCTCCAGCTGCTATCCCAATTAGGTTTACGATTATCGACCTATTGGTGAGAGACAAATGTCGGAAAGAATATGTGCCGCCGCTAGGGATCGAACCTATGACTCCCCATTAGTGAAAATTAGAAGTCTGGTACGCTACCAACTGCGCTATGACGGCGGCTAGAGAGAGAGGGGGATGGAAGAGAGGGAGAGTTGGAGAAAGTAATTGAGATTGAGAGAAAGAGAGAGAAACGGGGAGATAGAGACAGACCGAGACAGAGATAGAGAGCATTCATGGACAAGATGCAAGCACCAGTCTATCCAGAAAGCCTCTCATTTTGGAGACATGAAAGCATCTGGATAGAGTGTTCTCTAGCGGCTAAAAAAAACATTAAAGCTTTCACATCAACAGAACTAAAATTAATTGGTATTAACCAAATAATGCATCGGTCTGTAAAGTATATTACAAAACACTGAAGCTTAATCTAATTGTTTTGATATTTTTTCTGTTTAAGAATTTCAACACTCGAAACAATTTACTTTTGTTTCCCAGAAAAAAAACACCATAAGCACCTCACGATTCTTGCATAAAAATATACCAAAAGTACTTTATTCAATTAACCTATTTCGAACAAGGGCGTGATAATGAGGAGTAGATTATTTAACCTTAAAAGAGGTTGATTTGAAAAAAAGAAGAAAGAAATGATTATAACATTATCAAAATAAACAAAATAAAACATCTACATTAACCGTATGTTGTTGTTGTTGCTTTCTATTCGATTTTGTTACCAGTCAAGTTTTCTTCTCCATTATATATCGTTTCAAAACTGCCTCTTATACACCCATCGAATCACACTTTTAGACTAGAAGTAAACTTTGAACCCCGACAATGGTCGATCTTATTGAACGCATATTTGTTGGTAAGCGACTTATCCAAGCTGTAGCTACGACATTTCAGTCCCTTAACAACTATTCTAACTTTTTACGTAACATGTAACTGGCCATAACTTCCGCAAAATAAGGCCGTTCAGTATCTTAGTCGAACTATCTCTTAGAATTCAGTATCTAAGAGGAACTATCTGTCGGAGTTCAGTATCTAAGTCGAACTATCTGTCGGAGATCAGAATCTAAATCGAACTATCTGGCGGAGTTCAGAATCTTAGTCGAACTATCTGTTGGAGATCAGAATCTAAGTCGAACTATCTGGCGGAGTTCAGAATCTTAGTCGAACTATCTGTTGGAGTTCAGTATCTAAGTCGAACTATCTGTCGAGGATCAGAATCTAAGTCCACTTTTCTGTTGGAGTTCAGAATCTAAGTCGAACTATCTGTTGGAGTTCAGTTTCTTAGTCGAACTATCTGTTGGAGATCAGAATCTAAGTCAAACTCTCTGTCGGAGTTCAGTATCTAAGTCGAACTATCTTTCGGAGTTCAGTATTTAAGTCGAACTATCTGTCGGAATTCAGTACCTAGGTCGAATTATCTGTCGTAGTTCAGTATCTAAGTCGAACTATCTTAATGTTGGAAAGTCTGTCAATTTGGACCAGTCAAAAATTTTGTTGTGTGGGATTGGGTCAATTATTGTGAACAAAGCGGTATTACATCTTTCACTAAATATCATGACGTAGGTACGTGTTGTTTTGGTTTAACATCATTTGAAATTCATCAATTCCTCGCAAGACGCTGCTGAAAAGTACGCAGCTACAAGATAAGATTATTCTTGTTAAAATAAACACAAAAAGCATACTGACGGTTTAATCAATTCTAAAACATCAAAACTACAGCTTGTTCTAAACTGTAGTTACGATGGCTTAGACTAAAACCAACAACACGTAAAAAAAGTAGAAATTTTATTTAATCGGTATAGACGAAAAAAATCTGTTTTGTCTGTCGACGACTGCCAGATGTTCTAGCGGTTTTAACAGATAAAGAATTGGCTTCAAAGTGATTACTTTCGTGATTGTGCACCACAGGCGATTCATATTTCAGACTCTCTCCTGGGAAGTGAAGAATGATATCATAGAGAATATGAAATTAAAGGCTGTTTTTTTTTCAGATTCTTTTTCTTTTCTTTCTTATTTCGTTGAAAGACAAATACTGCGTAATTTTATTTCGATTAGGTAGAAACGAACACTTCCATCCTTTCCCCCCTGTCTCTCTGTCTTTGTCTCTGTCTCTCTCACTCTTTATCTTTTATTTCCCTTTCTTACCCTTTCTTTCTTTTTTCTGTCTTTTTTCTTTCGTTCTTCATCTCATTCTTTCATTCGTTCACTTATTCATTCTTCTACAAGTTATTCCGAGAAATTTTTGCTTTTTAAATCCGATTTCTTTTCATCTGTCATCTTTTTGACAGCTCTGTGACACCGTCTACTGGCAATGGGATACCCTAATTTGAGACGTGTCCAAAAAAGCTTTTCGTTTGAAAAACCAAGTGCCGTTTAGATTTGAAAAACAATATGGCAAAAAGAGAAATTGCTTGTTACAAGCAATTTCTCCTTTTTGCCATATATTTCTTTATTTAGCTTGACAGATTACAGGATTAAATGGTAATGGGTTAACCAAGATTTGTTAATTTTAGAGGTACAAGTATTACGTCATTTATGCTGGTACAAATTGACTGACTTCCAAAATGTCGTAACTCCTCTTTATAAACATCTATAGTTGGAATACGTTAGTTCTAAAGAGACGACACGTTCAATCCGATCCCGCCCAGTGTTTTAGTCTAGACCAAAGATCCTTATGTAAGTTTTTAGTCTAGACTGATTGCTCAGACACACATGTAAACGCTTGCATTCATCAGTATGACCCGATGGGGTTAATGACATTGAAAACCATTACTTATCATTAACACCCTATTGTATTGGTACCCATTTAAATCGACTCGGCGATAAAGAACCCAGATTTTGAGTCTGCCGCCCTTATCTTAACCCCTCCTCAACCCATTACCAGACGACAGACTTTTAGACTAGTCTAAATTGAAAGGAGTTGCAGACGACAATTCAAAGCTTATGACAATGTAGATTTTCTTTCTTTTGGGTAGAAAAAATTGTGTATAATGAAGAAACTGCACAAGCGATTTCTTCATTTTCCACAATGTTTTCCAAAGTTTTTTTTTCTTGTAGGCGTCTTAAAGCGTCACTGAGTAGTAATCGGTAAACCCGTTACTTGCCAGACAACAAATTGATTGGTCGAAATTTATTGAAGATGTAGACGACAATTAAAAAAATCTTTGTATTTTGGGGTGGAAAACAATGTGGATATTGATGAAATTGCCCGAATCAAGAAATTTCTTCATTTTCAACAATGCTTTCAAAAGTCCTTTTTTCGGGGGGGGGGGGGGGGGTAGCGTAATCAGCGGGATTGTGCGGGAATTGGTTGATCGAGGTATCATGTTTATCGCCTTTAGATTATATACAACTATTACTACTAATACAACAACTAATATACTACTAATGCGTCTACTTCTCTACTTATCTTTGTTCTACCATTGACCCGTTTCATCGGTTCGAGCACTGGTGTATTCTCAAGTAACCAGAATTGAGACGGATTAATCTAAATTGGAAGAACTAATTTCCTAATCGATCTAAAACTTCTCACTCAACTCTATATATGCTTCATCTTTATTGTATCAATCTTTATCATCCTACTTGAAGCGAGTAAATTGTAATTAAGACCCCGTGATAATTAACGGAATTTCACTATATTTTAAAAGATACAAGAACAATCTAATAACCATACAGAAAGGCATGTTAAATTTTAGGACTGGGCGAAAATTAAGACTTGTAGAGTGCCAACAATGAATTAGTCATCATTGGACCAAACATCAGCATGGGGATTTTCACTATGACTTCACAAACTTTTCCAGCAAGTTTGGGAACGATGGACCCAAATTAGGGAACTGGAGCGTGGTAAACTGATTTGTTGACGACGGACATTCGACGGGCACAAAAACACATTGTGCTCCTAGAGCAAAAAGGGCAGTATGAGCACCGCATGTGGATATCAGCACTCAGCTGCAGGCGCTTTGTAACTTAGGTAGGGATATGGGACAATATTAAAGTTGTTGGACGAGATACCTTGACCAACGACATTAAGCTTTATAACAGCAGAGAGGTCTTATTACAATTAAATCACACGTGAATTATGACGTCACGTTAAAGAATGAAAGTAGAAGTGTTTGGATCTTTGGAATATAGCCTTAACCATGGCCAATGACCTTGAAAGGTCTAGTCACAAGTACTATACGACGCCCGTACGTCCAGATAGTAGAGATAAAGGATTTTGAACGACATAGACGGCGAAATACCCCGGGTTTGCTCCGAAAATAACCGAACTTTAAATGCTGAACCTCGACCAGCTTTTGTAGTTTTCAAACTCTATATTCTCGCAATGATTAATGGATCGGGTTTTCCCCTTTAATATTTACCCCCGCCTTACACAACGGGTAATTATGGAAATCTGACATGATGTAACATTTTTATGACTGTTTATAGATGATTTGTGGACAAGATAAGGTTAATTTTATGTACATGACATTTCAGTAAATATTGAGATTGAGGAATATGGAACATCTGTAGGAACTCTTACATCTGTCGTGCTATACACGTGTTCTGGTTATGAAATGTATATCGTGGCGCGTTGAAGTCTTAAACCATTCTCACACAATGACGCTTTTTGACGCCCCTCAAGAAAATTAATCGGGACAAATATTGTGAAAATGAAGAAATTGCTTGCAAGAAGCAATTTCTTAATTTTCAAGAATGTCTTCTACCCAGAAAGCTGAAAAGGGTAAAACTACATAGACATTAAATTGTGTTCTAAAACTCCTATGAATTTGAGCCAGTTTAAAATATTACCGTCTGATAATGGGTTAGACATGAATTTTGCTAGATGTCGACCCTGACCAACCGTTGCAAACGTCTTACCAGGATCGAAACTTTAATGTCAGCTTTAGAGTGATTTGTCACAAAATATATCGCCCCAAGCCGAACCCAAATAAACCAGTGAAAAATTTGGGCCCAAAGGGGTCCATACATCATCAATAATATTTATGATATTAATGATTCAATAAATTGACGCGATCTTCGATATGGCAGACATATTATCAAAATATCATCAGTGTATCAGAGTATGATTACAGATGTTCAATTACTTTAGAAGTGTTGACAAAAGGGGTCCATACACTTTAAATATTATTGACAATAACATTGATTCAATATACTGACTAATTTTCGATATCGCCCACTCACTATCAAAACTATTGTCAAAATATCAGAGTTTGGTCATAAAAGGTCCACTACTTTTAAAAACTAGACCTAAAGGGGCCCATAGAATACAATAACACTGATTCAGTATATTGACCAATTTTCGATATCGCTCACTCTGAGTATGGTAAAAAATGATTCCATTACTTCAGAAAAAAAGGCTCGATCTCATGCCCCCATACACTTTCAATATCATGACGATAACATTGATTCAATATATTGACCATTTTTCGATATCGCTCATTTATCTTCAACATATTGCCAGTGTATCCGAGTATGGTCACAAATTCTCTTTTACTTTAAAAAAAGCAGGACCTAAAGGATCCTATACACTTTCGGTGTTATTGATTCTATAAATTTACTGGTCTTCGATATCGTAAGCTCACTATCAATGATATTATCATTATATTCGAGTAAACAGATCGTTATCGTAACATCATAGTGTTTGTTTTAAAAAAGTTGCAATTCTATTTCGATTTTACACCGTAGAATTGACAAATCGCTGGCCCCTCCCACTTAGGCCCTAGGCCCGCCCATTAGTTCCATCAGGAAGTTCCGCTTAGATTTTTAACGGCGTATTTCGCAAAATTCATGGCCAGTAGCATGTAACAAAAAAGTAAAATGGTTTATTGGTGACCTAAACGTCGTAACTACAGCTTGATCAAGATGTAGTTACGACTTTTAAGTCGCAAAACCAACAAAAAAGGTTAACAAAAATGGTGGCCAATGTCGAAGCTGAAAGCGCAGGTCCGGGTTGAATACATTATTTGATTGGTCTTTTGAATCCTTGATTGACAGCCGCGACTGGTCAATTTAGGTGACATGAAATCGAACTGTGTTAAGTACATACTTCATGAAGAGCCCCCAGAGCGTGGAATCGTGACAAACGCTGTAACATTGCTATTAGCTTGTATTTGAATAAAACAGGCTCTTTCTAAAAAAACAATAATAATAAATTGCAGGGTTGGGGTTTCATTGGCAATTAGTTAGATTCTCAGGGAAGAAATACGGAATGTTATGCTTTATATAACTGTGATACAAAAAAATGAATTGGATTCGAGCTGCGTCGAAAAATTGGAAAATTTCACGAGACATATGGTCGTGTGAACTATCGAATTTTACTATACGACAAGAATCAAATACAAGATTTTGTGTCGTCACTTCTACATCATTTTATTCCATTTATTATATACCTGAAAAATTTGACAGGTAAAAGAAGCTTTCGAAAGTTGTCTAAAATTAACTTTTTTATGATCCATATAATGTTATTTCCAGTTTGACGTCACCTTACCGGGTAAATGACGTTATCTAACCATACCGTAAGTTCAGTACACGTTTAATACGGATTCCGTTTCTAAATAGTGCTATTTTGTCCGCGTGAAATATATATACTTTACAAGGGATATTGGTGGGTATTTAATAAAGCAATGATTGCCAGAAGCCCACTTATATTGTCTTCAGTGTTATTGATCGCTCTAGTACGACAAGGTTTGGACCTTTAGGCTTTTACTGTTATCGTATTCGAAAGATTGAGCAAACCATGGATTTTAGCACAACATACGAGTTACTTTTTCCTCGATTCTTCTAGGCGCTTATGGTGCACTAAGCAAACGAAATTTCTGAAATTTGTTTCCCTTTCTTTTAGGGGCATTTTTTGACCTATATTTAAGGTCAACATTGAATACTTCCGGTCATGAATAAAAAGGGAATCTGGGACAATCTTGGTCGTAAAATGTTTGATAAAACTAGATCCAGATCCAGCGATATGGAAATCAACACTGATATTTAAACAGGTGGACCACATTCGGATGCCTTCCGCTCGACTGTTGGTTGCCGTATACCTAATAAAGGAATATAACTCGAAAAGGGGCGTGGTTTTAAGCACAAATGCCTCGAGAGTTATTTTCATTGATAGTATTAAATCCCCTTTTCAGAGTGAATATATTCAAAGTTTTAAATAGACATCTTCAGTAAAGGTAATAAAAAATGTTTTGCACGACGACAACAACGTCAAGGCTCTTGTAAATCGTCGAGTTTTCTCCGAAACTAGCCGAGCTAAAATGAACATATATAGTCAGGTAAAATAGTTACACTTCATTCTGAAAGGCGATAAGCTTCAAACTTAGTCAGCCTTTACTCTCCGTATCTTTTAAGTAGCAAAGCGTCAGTTTGAAAGCTCAAGTTAACAGACAAAGTTTTGAGGTCGTCTCAAAGTTCAACGAGTGCAAACTGCCAATGAAGGCTTAACTAGTAAATCCGTTAAATGCCTACGCCACAAAAAGTAGTTATTTTGTTTTTCAGCAAACTCTGCATTCAAGTTCATTTCCTAGGTATTTTAGCTCACATGGGCACATCGTTTTCCAACGACTCTGATCAGAGTCTTCAAAGAAGTTGTAGAGAAGAAATTCAAATTGTTGAAAATTCTTAAATATTTATCTCTCTTGGTAGACAACAATGTGAAAAATGAAAAAATTGCTAGTAACAAGCAATTTCTTCATTTTCCACATTGTTTTCCACGACTGTTTTCTTGAGAGGCGAAAAAAGGAGGGGTTGTTTTGAAATGATTAACTCCATGGTTACTTTAACCTCGCTTCTTTATCACGATAACGTTTGACAGAGAAAATAACTGAACAAAACAGTGCTTTGCTAGTTTACAGTACTTTTGAGTACTTTGATTTCTGATCGCAGTCCATAGATTGTCCATTTTCGCCTGATTTGTTACGCTTTTTTAAATTTGAGATGTATTTTGTGGTATATAACGTCATTACCTGCTTACAGAAATTCAGAAGAGTTGGATTTTTGAGCTAGGTTGAACCGATCATTTTTAGTGAGAATTACCTAATAATGTATTCATATCTTTATACTAACATGCTTCCCAAAGAATTTGCATGTTACAAATATATAAAATGACAGATACTGAATAATATATTCAGTCACGACATATAAGGTTTGTTCGTTCTTCGTTTGTTTGCTTTGTTTGATAATCATATTTTTATATAATACTTGATTATAAGAAATAAAGGGCATAACTAGAATCTATATATTAGAATCCTCTTCACGTTTTAACCTTTTCTTATTGAGTCCCTGGTTTTCACGTCCCTGTTACTTTATACCCGAGGAAAGACTGTGCTAAATGAAGAAAATACATGTAACAAACAATTGCTTTTTTCCATATTGAATGATAGTTTATCATATAAAATCGACTTTGAATTGTCGTCTGCAAAACTTTTGGGTTGGACAGGTCTAGTGCTTTGCTGTACAATAAACAAGTAAAGGGTTTATACAGTGTGATGAAGTTTTTATCTTCATAAATTCACGAAATCATAAAGTATTCTCTTCGTGTCTTAAACCTTTTCCGATACAATTTTCACTTTTTACGCGCTCAAGAAAAATAACTTTTGAAAACATTGTGCGAAAAAGAAGAAATTACTAGCTACAAACAAAATCTCCTTTTTTACTTTTATAACATTTTTTTCTATCCTTTTTCAACTTATTTACCAAGTTTAGCACACTTTGAATTGTCGCCTGCAAATTATTACAATATCAGAAACAGTCTAAAATTTTGTACTTTGGTTCTGGGTTAATGAAATATGATGAAAATAAATACCATTAAAGGACTGCGAGTATCCTATTCGTACATTCTAGTAAAACACACTGCACGTAAAAGTCAAGTTTATCCGTGAAAGTCTTCCTCTAGTTTAAACGGCAGCCACTTATACACGGGCTTAAGTAGTCTCTACTGTTTGACTCTTAACCCTATTACACTTTTGCTGAAATAAAGCTCTCTCTCTCTCTCCCTCTCTCTCCCTCTCCCTCTCTTTCTTCTCTCTCTCTCCCTCCCTCTCTCTCTCTCTCTCTCTCCCTCTCTCTCTCTCTCTCTCCCTCCCCCTCTCTCTCTCTCTCCTCTCTCTCTCTCTCTCTCTCTCTCTCTCTCTCTCTCTCTCTCTCTCTCTCTCTCTCTCTCTCTCTCTCTCTCTCTCTCTCTCTCTCTCTCTCTCTCTCTCTCTCTCTCTCTCTCTCTCTCTCTCTCTCTCTCTCTCTCTCTCTCTCTCTCAATTATTTGTCTTACTTATAACCATTCAATCCAATACCACAGAATTTCTCTTTTAGATGCCGCTGTCATAGCGCAGTCGGTAGCGCGCCAGATTCCTAGCCCCGCCCACTCACTCCAATGGCCACGCCAACTCACTCCGAAAGTAGGTTCCAAACGGTATTATTTTCAAAATTTATCACAAGAAACATGAAACAAAAGATATTAAATGGTTGTTTGAGGTATAAACGTCGTAACTACAGCTTATTCAATCTGTATTTATAACGATTAAGTAGCCAAGTCTACAAAATGCTACATCAAAAAGTCGGCCTATGTCGGAGTTCAAAGCTCACAATTATTTTATCGGTCGATCAGTTCTTTTACTGAACCCCGCGATTGGTCAAGTAACCTCTGACAGGGACATTTAATCACTGTTTCGGAAAACGTTAAGGGGCCACCTGCTGCTCCGTGATGAGAGATAAATGGTAAATGTCGCGATGGCGTTTTGAATTATCGGAAAGAATGTTGGCAAAGCTGGGGTTCGAATTAACGACCTCGGAATTGTGATTACAGCGCCATACGGACTGAGCGGGCTCGTTGCGAGGAAATGTTATATAGTCAAATCTTTCAAAGCAGAATCCTAAACTAGGGATTCCCAATTTTTTCACCAATATAAATTATAAAAGTGAGCTTCGCCGTGATATAAATGAAATATAGTTCGAAGCAGCGTATAACTTAATTGAATTACTACTAGTGAAAGGTCTTATAAAACGTCTAACCCTTTCCAATACTATTACCCCCAAAATAGATTTCAAAAATATTGTAGTAGATAAAGACGTGGCTTGTAACAAGCAATTTCCATCTACTTTATTGTTTCTCCCACGAGTGAAAATAAATAAATGAATACATTTCAAGTCGATTGAAGCTTCTTTTAATTCGGACCAGTCTGAAATTATGGCGTATGGTTAAGAGTTAGATATTGTGTATCGTAATCTCATGTTTCTTTATCAGTTTCAAAAAGTTGGTTAAAAAGTATTTAAAAGAAGTCATCCACCTCCCACATAATCAGATTGGACACGTCAGTCATCTTTTTTCTTTAATGCATTACAATACAAAATAAATCAGACTTGTCCAAATTGAAAGATGATGCAAATGACAATTTGAAGTTGATAAGAAAATAAATTTATTTTTGTTATTGTTATTTTTGGGGGGGTAGAAAATATCGTGGAAAAAGAAGACATTGCTCGTTACCTTCTTCACAATATTTTATAGCGCTTAATTCAAGAGGGGACTGGATCAAGCAGTCGCAATCATGAAAATAAATTCTAAAATATACTTGAAAACTGTATTGTAGTCAGAGATAACATAAAAAAATACGAACCATAAAACGTTTCTAGTTATGCAATAGCGAATAGTCCCTGGTTTAACAAATTTCCAGACGGTAAAATTTTAGACTGGTCCAAATTGAAAGGAGTTGCAGACGTCTGTTTATGAAGTTTATGAAATTTTAGATTTCTTTCAATTTTCTTGGTAGGAAAAAAAATGTGCAAAATGAAGAATTTGCTTGTTACGAGCAATTTCTTCATTTTACACAATGTTTTCTTGCTTGCTTTTTTCTTGGGGGACGTCAGAAGCGCCATTGTGTTAAAATTTGTTAAAAATTATTTGAAAATACTTGTATCTGAGGTTGATTCCCCCCCCCTTCATTTTCGTATTCTTTGTTCATTATCTGCAGACATTTTAGAATAAAATTCAAATACGACCATTTCACAGTACATGTATATACAAATAAAATAGAAAAACGATCGCCCATGAAAGATTTTATGGAATAATAGAGAAACTCTTCTTGTAGGAAATATAGACAGAAAAAAAAGAGAGACGAAACTAAAAACTAAATGTAGAGTAGAGACAATTATACGTCTTGGATTATGTTTTTCACGCTGAGACAGATAGACAGAGAAAACTCTAACTATGAACCTACTTGATTGTAGCCGGTTCGCTAGCCGGTCCGCCACTCTATACTAAACTGGCCAGTATATCGTCGTTGACGTTTGAAAACCTCGTAATCACGGCTTGAATCAAGCTGTAGTCACGAGATTTTAGAACAACAAAGACGATATCTTAGGTTGTTTGTATTGTCGCTACCATAGCATATACCCATACAAGGGATGCCCAAAGAACACGGCTATTCGTAATGGGGTAAGACGGCTGACAGCCCAGCTCTCTAGTTTTTTACGTGTACAATATACAGCACCGTCACGAGGTGTCTCATCCGAAAGACAACTAGTTTGTTAGTTGGATATTCTTAGATCTTAAACCCTTAATCTTGAGGTTTGAAGTGGAGTTCTTTACCAACTGAGGTAATTGGTCGTACATTCAAGTTTCCGATGTTCGTTGGCTGTTTTTTGTTGTTGTTTTGTTGTATTTTTCAGATTTTATTTTGAATAAATCAAGGAAAGTCAAAGAGCATTATTCGAGTTATCGCCTGGCATTTCACTTAACCCATTATCAGATGACATAATTTTAGACCGGTTCAAATTGCAAAGATGTTGCAGACGACATTTTCATGTTGCTAAAATTGTAAAAATCTTTGTGTTTCAGAGAAGATAACATTGTGGATAAGGAAGAAATTGCACGCAAGAAGTCATTTCTTAACTTTCCACAAAGTTTTTCAAAGTTTTTTTTAGGGATGTCACAAAGTGAGATTGTATGGGAATGGGTTAACATGGAACATGGCTTGAGTGACCGAAGCTTCCTGATATCAGTCACAAGGTGTTTCGTTAAACAGGCGTTGAAATAAATTCTATAACTGAAGACATTTATGTTCGCACTGGCTCCTTTGCTTATAGATTGGAAAATTGATTTCGTTCTGTTTAAAACCGATTAAAAAAAATAAAAGTTTTGTTTATAAATATATCCCCAAATTAACGAACAAGAAATATGGATTTTCTTTATCATATTTTTACAAGTGGTCTACGTCAGCCCTCCAAGTATAAGTAAACCGTTTCCTCTTTCCTTTTCTGAAATGTTGTACAGTAAAACTTGTAGTACGCGGCCACTTAAGGGACGGTCAAAAAGTGGTCGTTGTAGAGAATGGTCGCTTAATGCATTTTTGTGACATTACTATTAGAGATCGATTTGCTTGTATACATAGATTTCCTAATAATTCTTACTTGATCCTATATTGTTCGAGCTCATTAGGATCGTCTCATTGAGACATTGAATATAGTTACGTTATATTCATTTTAGCGAATTCTTCAACTTGTCCAAAGCTTATAGTTTTTTTGAAGTGAACTGTGATCACGGTTGCTGAATAAAAGTGGTTGTTTAACCCTTTCCTGTTTATTGGAATTTTAGACTGGTCCAAATTCAAGGTTTTGCAGACGACAATTCAAAGTTGAATTTATTTTATAACTGATAATTCAACAGGGTAGAAAATATTGTGGAAAAAGAAGAAATTGCTTGTTACAAGCAGTTCCTTCTTTTTCCACAATGTTTTCCCAAGTATAAAAACACAGAGACGTAAAAACCAGTGATTGTATGGGAAAGGGTTAATAAAGGTGATCGCTTAAGCAAGATTGACTGTAATGTTAGACAGGTCCATATTTATACCATTATTCAAAGTACCCTAAGGATAATTCTTAACAACAAAAACAACAACACAAAAGATTGGCCATTGTATGGAACACATTGTTTGACGAGCTTGCATATCTAGTAATAAACAATGTCTTGTTTCCACAATGTTTACTCTTAAATCTTACTTCTGCGAAACAAGTGATTACATTGAAATTTTAGTCTAAAATAGAGGACAAGGAATAGCTAATCTTGAAATGCCGAATTTATTAACCCATTCCAAATAAATAACGCTTTTAAACGCGCCCCGATATGAAAGCTGTGGAAAAACGTTGTGTTTCAAGCAATTTCTTCATTATCCACAATGTTTTCTATCCGAAAAGACAAAAAACAATCAAAATCTCACCAACTTAAAATAGTCGTCTGCAGCTTCCCAAATTCGATCAGCCTAAAATGTTGTTTTGTGGGAATTGGTCCTAGAAACACTTTATGCTACACAGAATGATTCGAGCTATACCAGGCTCCAAAATATTCATGTTTTACGTCATATTGTCGATAACATGTAACCAAAATTAATAAAAAAAAAAAGAAAAAATGAGTTTAAAAAACGTGAGAAAAAATATAGTTATCTGCGTACGAATGATAAGTAGACAAGGTTCCATAAATAAAATTATGAAATCATTTGATTTTTTTTAACCTATTACCACGCAACAACGTTTTCGACTGGTTATAATTCGAAGAAGTTACAGACGACAATTCAAAGTTGATGATTTTTTTAAAAAAAGTATTTGCATTGTGATGTAAGAAACACCACAAACAAACAAACAAACATTGTGGATAATTAAGGGATTGCTTGTAGACGGATCTCAACTGTCGATCGAAGAATAAATCGACCAATCGAATGAATGGAAGTGAAAATTTAATCTCCGTCATTCGCCGACATTTATGCAAAATATTTGTTTTCTTCGCATGACGACTTATTAGCTTATTCAAACTGTAGTTACGACGTTCAGGTCTACACCCAATATGGGGTTGAAGTCCATTTCCCGTATTCTAACAAAAAAAGAAAGAAAGAAAGAAAGAAAGAAAATAAAACTCGTTTGTTTCTCGAGAAGGTACAGAGGTACAGACAAAGTTCTTACATACGAACATAGGTGGCAAAAAACATCGATCTCTTAGTAAACTTATTTAAATTGCATTTGTTCGGCAAATTGCAAATACATGTAATTCAGCAATTTTCTAATAAACATTATCTTATAAATAATAGTATTATTGAGACAAAAAAACCTTATATAAAAACATAAGCTTCTGCCTCTCAATTATAGC
This sequence comes from Fragum fragum, assembly GCA_946902895.1. Lineage (NCBI taxonomy): Eukaryota > Metazoa > Mollusca > Bivalvia > Cardiida > Cardiidae > Fragum > Fragum fragum. The sequence goes on along the minus strand of OX336373.1, from coordinate 10,441,474 downwards.
TGTTATTCGAGAAAATCCCAGCATCGACTCACACATGTCCGATCTTACTCTTACATGAAAACACTGTATTTTATTAATTATATAGTATATACGATTTAAGCTTTCAATGTCAGATTTACTCATGGTATTCCAGAATTCGCGTCCATAAAGTAAAATAGGAGAAGTTACGGACATATACAATTTCGCACGTGTTAACCAAATCCCACCTAACAAAATTTTAGACTGTTCCACATTGAAAGAAGTTGTAAAGACAATTTCAAGTTTATGGACCTTTAAATTTTGCTCATCATTTTGGATAGAAAACATTGTAGATAATGAAGCAATTTCTTCATTTTCCACAATGTTTTCCAAATCTTTTTGACTGCCTCGATGGTAGTGGTAGTGGTATAGGAGCTTGACTCATGATCTGAAGGTCACGGTTTCGAGCCTCACCGTCACCGGTGTGTGTTCATGGGCAAGACACTTAATACCCAGCCCCAGTCTACCAAGCTGTGGAATTGAGTAGCAATGGGTTTAAATCACTGCCATTCTTTCAGGGAAGTGAAAACATCTGGGCTGTGAGTGTTCAAGAGCGACTCTATAAGTCAAATACTTTCGTCGCAATCGAACTAAAAAAATAGTATCAACTAAAGCTTTTTTCTTAGGGGATGGTATAGGAATGGGTTAATGGATTAAGTTTTCCCAACGAAGTCGTAGAACGGATATTGCATAGAAAGCATTCTTTGCTTTTTGGTAACGTTACGAAATACGACTAAATAATTTCAGATTAGAATCCTGGCGAATTCCTAGATGTAAAGTTGATTTTGTCTGTTTTATGAATGCGTCTTCAAATATGTATTGTCGAGGCTGACTATATTTATCTTTGTTAAAAACAATAACATGCGTCTTTTGACAATTCTCTTCGAACCTACACTTGTATGCTTCTCTATAAACTACATCTAGAAGTTATTGTAGATGATTGAGGGTTAACGATATTATAGCTGAATCCTCTGCGAAAGCATAATAATAATAAGATAATGATGATGATGACGATGATGATATTGATGATAATAATAATAGCGAGAGTGTAACAATAAATTTGTTACCATATATAGCTGTAATTATTAACAACCGATTTTAGAAATTAAAGCGACTGCGTGAATAGGAAATTCAGTGAAGGACATATTGGTACATAACGACACAAAGCAATAAGTGCTTTCTTCTTCAATGATAGAGAAAGTTTTAAGGAGAATAGACTGACTTCAAACAACCATTAAACTTCCTTTTCATGTGCACGACTCATTAGTGTATGCAAAGTATCATTCAATATGCAATAAGTTATGCGTTAGAAATATTCTATGAAAATTAACTTATTTAACCGATTCCCACACAATGACACAAGAGAACGCCCTAGAAAACATAGTGTAAAATTAAGAAATTGCTTGTAACAAGCAATTTTTTTATTGTCCACAATGTTTTCTACCCAGAAAGCTGAAAAGTTATTCTAAAATTTCATAAACTTTAAATTGTCGTCTGCAACCCTTTTCAATTTAGAACAGTCTGAAATTGTGCCGTCTGGTAAATGGCTAAACCTATGTATCTTACATCGATTGGTAACAAGATCTTGCACCTTAAATGAATCACTCCGTGCCGTAAGGGTGGAGCAATGACAGAACCAAGATCGACAGCCGATCCCGGGAATGGAACTCCGGACCTCTTGATCGGGAAGCCGACACTCTACCTCTCGACCACGGATACCACGTAAATTAACAATCACGGGCCACCGGCCACGCAAGCTGATCGCCGACAAGATGGTTAGACTTGTGTTTCAAAAGGCATTAGTTAAGGTTAGATTTATTTTCTTTATTGAAGTAAACTTTACTGTTTATTGTCATGTCGAATGCAAACTTACAATTAAAAACAGGTGACATATAGACAAACAATCGAAAAGAACTATATATGACACAAAAAAGAAGCTGGAGAAATGTGTGAATTACTGAAAACGTATATATTGCTTGCAAATTGAAAAAAAAAATTGATAAAAGCAAGGCAGCAAAAGAAGACATGAAGAAACCAAAACGAACAAAAAGAAGACCAAACAAGTAGAATCTTCAGATGGCGATGAATATTTCTGTCTACTGAGCATAGAGCTGACCTCAAACTCCAAAGCCGAGAAAAATGAACTTGATGCAATTACTCTTATAAATGGGCATATGTGCACATGCCGAGTGCACAAATGTTCCAAAAGGGCGAGTGTATACCTGTCACAACTATGATTCTCATATTGATGACTCTGCTTTTTAAAGAGTATTTAACCCACACGCTGTATCAACGGCCCCCATGCACAGGGCTTGTTTTTACACAACTAGGACTTTCAAATAGTAAGATGATAGAATTAATAATAATTCAGTGTCTTAAAACAGTTTTTTTTTTTCAAAAGAACATAGCTTCTACAATATGTAAGCCATTTTCCTAGTTTCCCATATAAGATACAGATAATAAATAAATAAATAATGAATAAATAAGATATACCAACTAGCCCTTGTTTCAAGCAGGTCCTACGTTTATTGCTCACCCAAAGGATAATTGCGTTTGAGGTTTGTAGTTGAGTGCTCAACAAACTTACCTAATCGAGCTTTCTTTTGTATCATATTCTAAGTTTCATCACATTTTTAGTGTTGGAGGACATATTATTTACATCCAAGATGTAGTTTCCATGTTTGGTCGAACATCGATGGCTGAAGATTATTATTCAATGTTGTTTAATCCCAGTAGTATTTAGAAATGTTCAGCACAAACAAGAACTCTAGTATCCAGGTGACAACTACTTTTGCGATATGTCATCTTTCAGTTTGGAATACAGTTTTACAAACTCGTCTTTTTTTCATTCGGGCATAGATCACGTTTATTTGTGTGTATTTGTTGTTGTTTACGAAACTTTATGATAAACTGTTATCGATGAAACGAGAAAAAAAGTACATCTTGCTCGGAAATACGAAATTATCATAAATGCTGATATAACGTACCTGCGATTAAAACACTTTCGCACCCACCAACAGCATGCTTTACGTATCATAAATTAAACTGGCTTTAGTGGGAAGCCTTCCTTTATAAATTAGCCAAAGTTATAAGAATAATTTTGTTACTTGAATTCATTAATTCATCGAAGTTCCACATACTAGTATTGGTATAAAGTACTGCTTTCAAAAAATGTATTCCGAATATCTGACAAAAATGGACATACCAGTAAAATGTGATACTCATCTTCGACACAAACGTTTAGATTGTACACCATTTATTTCATAATGACCGGAAAGCGTGTTCTTCCAACTCAAATGAATCCATCTTGATACTGCTTCCAGTACTCACGCCGATTGTGTAGACCGATGAAAAAAAAAATATTGATAGCCGTTTATTGGAACCCTTTGATCGCAAAACCAACGCTCTACCCCTCAAATGCGAACATCAAATCAGTTTTAGTTAACAGAATATACAGCCGGGGGCATAAAACAAAAGGAAGTTCGACATTTAACTTTCGGTCTTAATAAGATATTGGATTGGTTAAAACATTTAGACTGACGGGGTGATTCGTTATTTTCTTCCAATTTCATCAAAAGCTGGGTTTATCAAATATTTAGACTACCCCCCCCCCCTTCTTCAATGACAAAGTAAATTTCCCAAAAACATTCTCAACATGCAAAATTTCACTGCAAAAAGTAAAACAAAGATATATTTTCTTCATCTCTTAATGATAGAATTAATAATAAGATGTCATATAATAACAAAAGAAATAGAAAAAAGAAAATCCGATGCCAAATTAGTTTTCGACAGTTAACAAATGAAGAAGAATCAGCCTTCCCCCACCCAACCCTCGACCCTGCGAAGAAGACAAAAATAAAATCTTTCCAATTTTGAGAGAAAGAGGGAATGGACTAACCAATAAACCAAGAGTTGAAAGATGTGTACCATTTCACAATTGCCTTGGTTACCTAATGGGATGTAATTAATTAGTACATTTATTAGTCACAATAGCTAACAATTACTTCCGAAAGCTATATTTGTCCACTTTTGAAGTTCAGGGCGCGTGTTAGAAAGTCAACTACGCAATAAGTGGAATGCTCTTGGTTTAAAGGACCTGGTGTCATATTGAAAATTTGTAGATCGTGGGAATAAAGGTTCTTCAGTGAGAAATACCTATTTTCGTATATTTATCGTCGCTGCCATTTGCTCATATGGGCGACGCCCCCAGAAGACGGTTAGTTGTTACAGGGTGTAGTGAAAGCGATTTCTTCGTTTTCCACAATGTTTTCCAAAGTCTATTTCTTCGGGGGCGGGGGGCATGCCTTAAAAAGTGGTATTTAGTTAGAATTATTTAATCCGAAAGATAATTAGATTATTAGGGTCAATCCAGGGCTCGAACCCGTAGTCTTAAGATTTGAAGCCAAGCTCTACCAACAGAGCTAATCGAGTTTACGTTTATTAAAGAAAGGCGGTGGATCTTTTCATAAACATACAAACAAAAGGATAATTCGCTCGACAGTCATTGACGTCCGTACTATTCTAAACGTGAACATTCGTGTTTAAGACATGGCATACATCATGCATTCCTTATTCTTTAACCCACATCAACACGCTTTTTCACACTCTTCTATATAACACATTTTTGAAAATGAAAAAAGTTCTCGTGACAAGCAATTTCTTTATTATACACAATGATTTCTACCCCAACAGACTTTTTAAAGAAAAAATCATAAAGTGAAAATTGTCGTCTGCAATTTCTTTCAATTTAGACCAGTGATTTCTTTCGTCTGGCAATTGGTTTAAACATGTCACAATTAACAGTCAATTTTACTAAGTAGATCCCAAAAAGGGAAATCTTGAATAATTCGATATTTACGTTGTTCAACATACCCTGATATGATTAACAAGATTGCTAGCTTCACAATGTACAGTGGTGCAATTATCATACCCCCCCCTTTTCCATGACGCCTCAGATTATCACAAAACTAGTTTAGATATGCAATTTGTCACATAATAAGAAACCGGACCCCAATCATTTTAGTCATAGGGTCGTGAGTGCGAGCACCGGCTCGGCCAACATTATTTGACAAAAAGTCATCGCGACATGTGTTATTTCTATATCAACAATGGGCGACAGATAAGCAACTTAACCAATTACCAGACGGCAAAATTTTAGACTGGCCCTAATTCAAAGGCGTTGCAGACGACAGTTTCAATTTGAATGGGATGAGAAGCTGGTTGATTAAATGTTGTGGTTTTACTAGTGTGTGAAACGGCAGGAATCTATGCACCATGTCGCGATATAACTGACATACTGTTGAAAGTGACGATAAACCAAACCAGACATAACAAACACCAATAGAATCTTTCTGTGAAAGTTCATCTGTCATGTTAAAAAGAAGTGTATTTTCGGACGGACGGACACATATGGACTAATCACTGCCCCCCCCCCTTTACTCCTTTTGCCTCGCCCTTTTACTCTTACAGAAAGTCCCGCTTCGATTGTAGCGTTATTTTACAAAATTAATGGCAAGTAGCATTGATGTAACAAGAAAATTGAAAAGGTGTATAGTTACGACGTTTCAGTCGCAAAACCAACGAAATTGTTTCACAAATATGGCGGACAATGTCGTAGTTAAATCTCAATTGCGGACTGAATGAACAATCTGATTGGCCGATTCATTCCTTGATTGACAGCCGCGGTAGGTCAATTCGGCAGCGTATAAAAATGTAGTGCAAAATTAAATCGTTGAAATCGCGAACGTAGACCCAAATCATGAAAGTAGGATAAAAACAGGGGGAGAGATTGACAGATATCCGACCACGCCTTCTTACCTCCGACAAGCTAGAATTACTGAAATAATAAACGGCACGATGGACGGAGATAAAAAAAAAGAAAGAAAAAAGAAGAGCTTTCTTCAAAAAATCCCCTGTGGTACCTAAACACATATTTTATATCGAGTCTGGGGTGTTGTTTATCAAAGTGAACTGCTTCCATGTTTCTCTCACGTGAGGTTGATCTAACCTTTGATGGGGTCACAATTTTGGTTATGAAAATATTCTTACAAGTGTTGAAATAAAGGGTTTTGCTTTTCGTGGTCCTTTAGATGTGGAAAAATATGATTTTGTCCTTAGAAGAAAACACCAGAAGAGATCTTTAACACTGCAAAGAACTTCTAAACCACCATCAAAGACTGTTGTCTTTTTTAGAAAGATCTAAAGCAATGCAAGGAAAGAAATAACATTTTAATGAATGTCCTTCCAATTTGAAATGATCCGTCTCTTTATGGCGTTAGAAAATTTGATGTGATGACGTCACAATTGTCTGATCATTGATACGTCCATCGTGGGGTCCCGGGTAGGATCCCGGGCAGGGACGAATATCATTTCCGACATTTTTCTTCCACCAATGGCTGGATAATCGTAAACCTAAGTTTAGTGAGCAGCTGGAGGCTCGGAAAGGATGTTGTAGAACTTTATTGAGAAATATTAGGAATCCGTGGTTAGGTGCTCCGGCCGCCGCGATAGGACTGAAAGACTGTTAAATAGTGACGTTAAACCCCATTCAATCAATCAACCCAGTGCACGTTTAGAAGTTAGTGTCAGTCTATATCACATATATATATGTAAGTAACTGATGCCATCCAATTAAAATCTTTAGACCCGAAGGAGCAAAGTAAGGAAGCCGCACGAAAATTAATACGAATATAAAAAAATTAGTGACCCGTATTCTAAAAAGCTTCCCCCGTCCCTCTCCACTAAAAGTATCAACTTGGTCAGACTGCGCGAGCTGTGCAGTGTAACCAGATCGATTCTTTTCTCATTTGGCAGATTACCTGTGCGTAGCATGGTCTTTCTAGTAATAACATTTTCCTGTACACTCTCTGATATTTACGTTCCTGTAATATTACACTTGAGAAAACATCTCGGAAAAAGAAATAATTACTTGTAACAAGCAATTTCTTCTTTTCCGATAATATTTCTTTCAATTTTACTTTATAATGTCGTCTGCTACCCCTTTGGAATTTTACATGTCTAAAATTTTACAAGTCTAAAAATTTGAAAGAAAATGTAAAGGGCTAATACACATTATAATCTATAAAGCTGTAGTCACGCATTTTTGAATCCAAACAACGATATAACTAAAAATTGTTGAAATCGTTGTATGAAAATTCAAGTCGGCACGTAAATATAATACAATTACAAATGCATAAAGTTGGAGTCTTAACTTCTACAGGTTAACCATTAACCCACTTACGGCGATAAGTGGGGTCGGCCATATAGTTCCTATTAATTGAGTTATTTTCGTACATGTGTAACTTGACTCTAACAGCTGAATAACATTTGGAGAAAAAATCATGTGAGAGTTTTTGAAAACAAACTTGAACTTTTGCAAGCTAATTTGTATCTCGCTTTTTATCTGCAAAATGGGACAAACTCAGATAAAGCTTTGAATATAGGTTAATTTAAAAGAGAAAGGTGGAGAGGAAAACTAGAGAGAGCCAGAGACGGGTAACCTGAAACAGACGGACAGACAGGGAGATAATTATACCTAAGAAACATTACTAAAAATACCCCCTAATTCCTTCGACACAAGAAAAATCAAAACTATTAAGATTTACGCATGTTGAAGTTCTTTAACTCACCTGAGCACGAAATGCTCATGGTGAGGTATTCGATCGTCCGGCGTCCGGCGTGTGTCGAGCGTCGTCCGTCGTGTGTCAACAATTTTAAATTGACTTCTCCTCCCAAACCGCTTGGCGGATTTCAACCAAATGTTGCAGGAATGTTTCTTGGGTGGTGCCCTTCAAAATTACTAAAGTAATTGAAATCCATTAAAAACTCTGATTTCCATGGCAACAAAACTGAAAATTTAATAAAATCTTTAAAAATGATCTCTTCCTGACCCAGAAGGCATAGAGCCTTGATATCTAGCATGAAGCATCAGTACAATGACCTCTTTCAGAAATCTAAAATCATTACCCTCAGTGAAGTGCTGATGGTGAGGTAATTTGATCGTCCTCTGTCCGTCGTGTGTCGAGCGTCGTCCGTCGTGTGTCAACACTTTTAAAATGACTTCTCGTCTCAAACCACTTGCCCGATTTCAACTAAATTTGGCAAAAAAGTTCCTTGGGTGGTGCCCTTCAAAAATTACTAAAGTAATTAAAATCCGTTAAAAACTCTGCTTGTCATGGCAACAAAACTGATATTTTAATAAAAACTTAAAAAATTATCTCCTCCCTACCCAGAAGGCGTAGAGCCTTGATATTTGGCATGGAGCATCAGTACAATGACCTCTTTCAGAATTCTAAAATAATCGTCCTCGGGTTACCAGGGGCGGAGCCCCAGAGGGGGTGAGGCTTATAAAGAAATAAAGAAGGATTTTTGAAATGACATCCCCTCCAAAACTACTGGACGAATCTCAACCAAACTTGGAAGAAATGTTTCTTTTGTGGTTCCCTTTAAAAATTGCTAAAAATTGCTAAAATAATTGATTTCCACTAAGAAGTCTGGCTGCCATGGTATCAAAACTGAAATTTAAATAAAATCTTTGAAAATTATCTCCTCCAAACCCAGAGGGCCTAGAGTCTTGATATTTTGTATGAAGCATCAGTACATTTGCCTCTTTCAGAATTGCTAAAATTATCACCCTCGGGTCCCAAGGGACGGAGCCCCTGGGGGGGTCGCTTTTATAGAAATAAAGGATTTTTTAAACGGCATCTCCTCCCAAATCACTGGGCCGATTTCAATCAAAGTTAATCAGTTGAAAACTCTGGTTGCTATGACAAGAAGAGTAAAACTGAAAAAAGAAAAAAAAAAAAAAAAAAAAAAAGAAAAAAACCCATCCCCTTCTGACCCAGAATACGACGAATCTTTAATTTTGCATGAAGCATCAGTACATTGATTTCTTTCAGAATTGATAAAATTTCAGAGCCACAGAGTGATTAGGCTTAAATAGAAATAAAGAAGGCAACCCTTTCAAAACTTTTCGGCCAATTTAAACTAAATTGGGCAGAAATACGCCAGTACGTTAATAATAACTAAAATATTTGACGTCTGTTAAAAACATTTATTGGCATGGCAACAAAAGTTGAGTTTAGTAAATGTTAAACAAGGTTTTCTCCCGACCCAGTTTTTATAAGGCCTTGAAGAAAAAAAAGAGCCTTATCTCAGGTGAGCACCAGGGCCATTTGCCCTCTTGTTTATTATTAACCTAATTACACATGACACATTTTTAGAATGGTTCAGATTGAAAGAAGTTGCAGATGACAATTCCAAGTAAATGGAATTTAGAAAATATTTTTAATTCGAGGAAGATAACATTTCTTCCTTGTCCACTATGTTTTCCAAAGCTTTTCTACATATGGGGAGTCAAAAAGCGGGATTGTGTGGGTATTGGACACGCTTGTTTAGACCCTTTCCTGGACAGATAATCTTTCTTGTGATAACGAAATATTGTACGTAGGATACGCAATCCTCTTCTTCCAAATCGTTTTTTTTTTTTTTTTTTTTTATTTTCTTGTGGCCGAAACAGGTGCTTGCTTTCCCAATAACACTTCCTTTGAATTGTCGTCTAAAACTTAGACCTGTGTAATATTTTGATGAATTTTAAATCCGTTAAACCCAACAATTGAGTGGTCGCCACTGTCAATAAAAAAACAAGCCAATCAGATTATTAGTTTAGACTGGAAGCAATTGCTTAACTCCAACATTCATGTCAATCATTTTGTTGATTTAGTTTATACTAATTTATTTTAGTTCGATTGAGACGAAAGCTTTAAGCTTACAAAGTCGCTCTCGAAACCCACAATCCAGATGTTTTCACGTCCCTGGCTAAACCCACTGCAACCCAATATTACAGCTGGGTAGACAGGTGCTGGCCATTAAGCGTCTTGCCTATGAACACACCCCGGTGACGGTGGGGCTCGAACCCGCGACCTTCAGATCACGAGTCAAGCACCTATACCACTCGACCAGCGAGGCATTTCGTTGATTTGGTGACTTAAACGCCGTGACTACAGCTGATTACGCCATTTAGGTCGCAAACCAGTTATTTATTTCTTAAATTACAAATTAAAGCCGGTTTTTTACCGCAGTCAATTTGCTATGTCAAAGGCCTTTTTTTAATCTATTTATCTATTTATTGGGGGGGGGGGGATGTCTAGATGCCTTACGTAAAAGATTTTCTTCTTTAGTTCTAAAACTTTCAAGGTGTTTCAGTGAAATTGGTTTTGAAGGGCGTAACCCATTACTACATGATTTTTATCGGAATTTTTGCAGACGTTATAATTTCAAGTTGAATAAATTAGAAAAATCTGCCTTTGAAGGTTTTCCAAATCTTTTTTATTTTGATGGGGGTAAGAAAATATTATTGCGTTGGAAGGGCTTAAAGATACCACACACCTTCTTGTTACAGAAAAGTTTTATAGAGCCTTTAAAGATTTAAAGATATCATTTCTTCACAAAATGCAAAACGCATCCTTTTCAAGAAAAATAGAAAACACCCATTTCTTAAAAATGTATAAGTACCTCAGTTCTGTTCTGTTTTATTTTAGTGCATGAAGGAAACTTTAAAGTGGCTCTTAAACAGATTTTCATGAAAACTTGATATAATGAAATAATCTGTTTTTCCAATTATTATTGATGTCATTTTCACGATAAATATTCCTGTATTGTATTAAAGTTACTAAATTTACTAAAGATTTATTTAAATATCATATATTCTCTTTGTCCTACTTTGAAGCATCGGAATTTATCGGATGAAGTCGATAACGACTGCATTACTACAGGAAGCTAATGGCGTAATTGATGCGTCATAAAACACAAATAAGGTAATTTTCGTTGAAATCGACAGATACCGTATTTATCCGGTGAATTCCAGTTACATTAGAGCAGTACCTCCCTTTTTTGCGTCTCGTTACGAGAAATATTTTTGGTTCTTTTCTTCCTTTTTTTAAAGTTATAGAAATTCATTTTCATTACAAAATCAGTTAGATAACATTATTGCAAATGTTTGAAAGTATTACAGTTATAAATACAAACATTGAGAGCCCACTTTTCCTTGCATAATCTGTACAAAAACCGCTTTAAAGCTGCAGGTTTTTTTCCCTTGATACAGGTCGTTCTCATAAACTGTAGTATATAAATGGTCAACTAACTGTTTGTAAATATCTTACCTGTTTAATTGATTTACAAAATTCCAAAATAGTTTTTCACCGAAACATATTTGATATTTGCACCGACTTTGACCGTCAGATCACGGCGGTAATTTTTATTTTTTTAACGATCGTCGATTAAATGGTAGTTATGATCGAAGTAAGCCGGGGGCGACAGTACCGATTGATTTTCACGTATGAAATTTTGACATTTCGTATGACAAAATATTAGTAATGAAATCTCAATGTGTATTTGATACTTATCTATATAAAATTAGCCCTTTCAATATGGTTGTAAATTTCATAAGAAAGATGAATTAAAGTCCCAGTAACGCCTGGGCAATTGAAAATATATATCTGTAGTCTTCAAATGATCATTGATTTGAGTTTCGTGTATCCTTCAGTTTAAGATTCAGATTTATAAGTATTTCTAATAAAAGTGTACGGCCCGAACAGTTTATATCTATTTTTCATTCGGGCATAGATTACGCGCCCCCATTTTTTCATGTTTTTGAATTTGAAAAAAAAATAATAAACAAACAATATACAAATTTATTTCGATTGTGACGAAAGCTTTAAGCTTATAGAGTCGCTCTCGAACACACAAACCAGATGTTTTCACGTCCCTGAAAGAGAGGCAGTGGTTTAACCCAACTGCTACCCACTTCTACAGCTGGGTAGACTGGGGCTGGCTATCAAGTGTGTTGCCCATGAACACACCTCGGTGACGGTGGGGCTCGAACCCGTGACCTTCATATCACGAGTCAAGTACCTATATCACTCGGCCATCGAGGCAGTCAAACATTTTGAATAAATACTGTCGATAAGACGTAATTATATGAAGTTTCTAGAGCCTGTGATGTTCCGAATCATAATCCTTATGATATATTATGCACCCCCCCTCTCTTTTGTGTTGTTGTTGATATTAATCAAACAATATATGCATGTTGGTATCATTTCATCCTTTCCCACAAAATCCACCCTCTTTATGCCCCAAGAAAAAAGCTTTGGAAAACATTGTTGGAAATTAAGAAATTGTTTATATCAGGCAATTTATTTTTTATTTTTCTTACGACTTCATGCTTAAACCATTACCGAAAGATAAAATCATACACTTTTGTAGTCTGGTAATGAATAAATAATTAAATATATTATAAAGGTTTATACGACTTTTTTACGTGAAGATTTCAACTGTACGTAGATATTTTATATTGGATTGATTTTTTATCGCTGCTACAATAAAAAGTACACGGGTATGAAATCATTAAATATCGGGTTTGAGATTTTATCCAAATATTTTCATTTAAAAATGTCAACATTTTACAATACAATGCAACAAAATTATACTTGAAATCCTTTCAACTTGAACATAGGGCTTTCGCTAGATTCATTTATGCCGAATACGAGCGCAAATCCTTGGTTGTACGGCAAGAATATTAACCCTTTCCCATTTTTAAAAAAAAATTTAGACCGATCCAAATTATAAGAAGTTGCAGAAGAAAATGAAAATTGGACGCAATTTGAAATGAAACCATCCTATGTGGTAGAAAATATTGTAAGAAAAGGAGTAATCGCGTGTTACAAGCAATTTCTTCTTTTTCTACAATGTTCTCTCGAGTATAAAATCACAGCGACGTAAAATTCTGGGTTTACTCAATAAAGGGTTAACAGATCTATTGCCAGAGCCTCTGACGTCAACAGGAAGTTCGATTATAATAATAATAATAATAAAATCTTTATTTAAAGAAGGTAGCTCATTAAGCTATCATCATTATGAAATAATACAATGAAAAACTTATTTACAATGTGGCCCTCTGCAACAAATAAGTTATGATGAGCAATCATAACCTCACAGTTAATAATTCTAATTGAAAAAAAAAAAAAAAAAAAAAACAAAAAAAAAAACAATAAAAATGTTGATGAATAAATAGCCTTACCAGTAAAACCCACACAATTGTGAATTTATGGTAAATGCTATTCTGAAATAGTGATGATAATGATGAGAAATGATAATGTTAGTTAACAAAAAGGTAATCTCATTTGACATACACACTCCTGAGTGAAGTAATTGTAACTATAACCCGTTACTAGACACCAAATGTTTTTTCAGGGAGCATTTAAAGTAAGATAAATTTGTAATTGTTCGAAGGTTTGCTGGTATGGCATTCCAACATTTCATACCGGTGTAAGAAAAGGTTTTCTTCAACAATTCAGTTCTAGGAACACATTTGTGAGATAACTGGTTACCAGACCCTGATCTTAAATTATGGAATTGATTGTTACTGACTGTTACAAATTCGGACATATACGAGGGAGTTAACCCATGGATCGTCTTATAAACCATTAGAATCGTGTAATATTTACATCGGTTTTCAAAGGATAACCATTTCAAAGAAATGAAATTTTTCTCAGAACTAGACCTCCTAGGCTGGCATAGAATAATTCGAGCAATTCTTTTTAGGATTTTATTGACTCTTTGAGCTAATGAGGATTTACACTGGCCCCAAAGAATACACCCATAGTCTAAATACGGAGTGATGTAAGAGTTGTAAAACATTTGTTTCATTTCTATAGAAAGAAAGTTATTAACTCTTTTGAGTAAACAAAGCTGTGATGTCATTGCCACTTATGACTGCCTGACATCTGTCACTCAAATATGAACGAAACAAGTTCATATCTCAAACGGCGCTATTTTTCAAAATTCATGAATACTTATACATGTAACAAGAAATTCAGTATAAAAGATAGTCAGTGACCTAAACGTCGTAACTACAGCTTGAATAAGCTGTAGTTACGACGTTTACGTCGCCGAATTATAGAAAATACTTCACATAAATGTTGGATTTCAAAGATCACTTCCGTCCTATATGAATAATTTGACTGGTCGATAGATTCTTTGATCGGCAGTCACGATCCTTCAATCGATAGATGTCCGTACAATACTAGCACAAGTTTAAATAAATATACAGAAACTTACAATAGTTTATTACTGGTCCCTCGAGAAAGAGTCTTTTTTAAACTGTGTCAGAAAAAAGAGACAGAGACAGATAGAGACTCAAAGACACGGAGAGAGAGACAGGCATAGAGAGACAGACAGAGACAAACCGAGACAGAAAGAGAGTGAGAGACAAGACAGTATGTGTGTGTGAGAGAGAAAGAGAGAATGAGAGAGAGAGAGAGAGAGAGTGAAAGAGAGAGAGAGAGAGGGTTTGAAGGAGAAAGACGGCGGGTTTGAAATTATATTATGAAAATATTTTGAGAGGGATCAGTAAACAAGGGGTTCAGGATTCCTTTTGAAATTTTATCCGCACAAGACCCATAGAGCCTTAAATTTGGATGTGCAGGTGTTGTTGTAGTACTGGCATGATAAATACACGGAACCAATATGGCCGAAATAATGTTGAAAGTGGCGTTGACCCTATACAATTGACGCATCGCTGGCAACGCCAACTAAAATACAACCGGAAGTTACATTTTGATATTGAAATTTACTATTTTATATTGAAATTTACTATTTTGCAAAGAATTTTGCCGGAATCATGTAAAGAAAAATGTTTGTTGGCGACCTAATCGTCGTAACTACAGCTTGATTAAGCTGTAGTTACGATGTTTAAGTCGCAAAACTAACTGCAACACGCAACGTAAATATCGGCAAAATGTCACTTCCTGTCTAAAATGAATGCTCAGATTGGTCAATTGATTCTTTGATTCACACCGCGATCTTCCAATCATTTACTAGCTCCTTCAAGCTGAAAGCAGTATGGAGAGGTGGAAATTTACCAAATACAAACTTGCTTCAAGCGAAGGATCATAATACTCTTCCAAAATTAATTTACTTTAATTTACAAAAATCCTACCCCCTGCAAACTTGAACTAACAAACACTAAAGTTTGGGACCCTATCTTATTAAGAGGGGTTTTTTTCTGTGACTCGTGCTTGTCATGGAGAAAAGGGGGAGGGTCGAACAAACAAACAAAAAATACTTAGAATAAAATAAATTACAACAAAACCAAATCAAGCCTGTAGGTGGGGGTGACCATAATCTTGTCAGGAAACACTAGTTTGCATTTCTTCAACTATTATCTCCCTGTTGTCTGTCTTCAAACATTTCTTGCTGGTGACCCTTGAGGTAGGGGGATATCGTCTAGTACAGTGAGAAATGACCAATCGCGGCTGTCAATCAAAGAACAAGCGACCAATCAGACCGGAAGTGAACTCCAAATTACAATAATGGCCGACATTTATGTGGAGTATTCTTGTTGGTTTGGTGACTAAAGCGTTGTAACCGAAGTTTAAATTATCAACCAACAAATTTACTATTTTGTTATATAAAATTGGCTTTAAATTTGGCATAATAACGCCGTTTAATATCGAAGTGGAACATAATATTGGGGTCAATGTGTAAGGTCTGTGAAGTCAGTGTGCGGCGCCAATGGAGTAAGTGGGCGGGGCCAGTGGAGAAAGCGGGCTTGGCCAGTGGAGTTAGTGGTCGGGTTGTTCAAAGTGCTGGGCAAGTGGAGACATTGGGCTTGGCCAGTGGAGTCAGTGGTCGGGTTGTTCAATGTGCGGGGCAAGTGGAGACAGTGGGCTTGGCCAGTGGAGTCAGTGGTCGGGTTGTTCATTGGACTGGGCAAGTGGAGACAGTGGGCTTGGCCAGTGGAGTTAGTGGTCGGGTTAGTTAGTGGTCGGGTTGTTCATTGGACTAGGCAAGTGGAGACAGTGGGCTTGGCCAGTGGAGTTAATGGTCGGGTTGTTCAATGTGCGGGGCAAGTGGAGACAGTGGGCTTGGCCAGTGGAGTCTGTGGTCGGGTTGTTAAATGTGCGGGGCAAGTGGAGACAGTGGACTTGGCCAGTGGAGTCTGTGGTCGGGTTTTTAAATGTGCGGGGCAAGTGGAGACAGTGGACTTGGCCAGTGGAGTCAGTGGTCGGGTTGTTCATTGGACTGGGCAAGTGGAGACAGTGGGCTTGGCCAGTGGAGTCAGTGGTCGGGTTGTTCAATGTGCGGGGCAAGTGGAGACAGTGGGCTTGGCCAGTGGAGTCTGTGGTCGGGTTGTTAAATGTGCGGGGCAAGTGGAGACAGTGGACTTGGCCAGTGGAGTCAGTGGTCGGGTTGTTCATTGGACTGGGCAAGTGGAGACAGTGGGCTTGGCCAGTGGAGTTAGTGGTCGGGTTGTTCAATGTGCGGAGCAAGTGGAGACAGTGGGATTGGCCAGTGGAGTAAGTGGTCGGGTTTTTCAATGTGCGGGGCAAGTGGAGACAGTGGGCTTGGCCAGTGGAGTCATAGGTCGGGTTGTTCATTGGACTGGGCAAGTGGAGACAGTGGGCTTGGCCAGTGGAGTTAGTGGTTGGGTTGTTCAATGTGCGGGGCAAATGGAGACAGTGGGATTGGCCAGTGGAGTTAGTGGTCGGGTTGTTCAATGTGCGGGGCAAGTGGAGACAGTGGGCTTGGCCAGTGGAGTTAGTGGTCGGGTTGTTCATTGGACTGGGCAAGTGGAGACAGTGGGCTTGGCCAGTGGAGTTAGTGGTCGGGTTGTTAAATGTGCGGGGCAAGTGGAGACAGTGGGCTTGGCCAATGGAGTTAGTGGTCGGGTTGTTCAATGTGCGGGGCCAGTGGATTCATTTTGTGGACTAGTAGATTCAGTGGTTTTGGCCGGTTGTGTTAGTTGGCGGGGACAGTTGAATCAGTGATAGGGACAAGCGAAAGGTCTTACCCTAGGACTGTCCCTGGTCGAAGCTTTTCATCACTTATAGTAGATTTTCTCAAAGTAAAAGGACGATTCTATTTGTACTGATTGATATAAGAGTTTCTTTTCAGTATCTTTTATCCGTCAGTCGAACAAACTCCATCCGGAAATAAAGTAAAAACTATTTCAAAAAGAGATATGATTCAGTAGAGGTCAATCAGAGATGGCATTGAGGAGGTTAATGTATACATGGAAAAACGCCATTTTAGACTCAGAAATTCTAAGGTGCGAAAAGTTTCCACCTTGGTCAGCCTGCACTGCCCTCTCAGTCTATACAGGGTCGATACGTTTCGTGTATCTCTAAAGGCCTTTTATCGCCTGATATATGTCCAATATAACAATGCAAAGAGTAAAAAGGGTGTTCCAATTGTTAATTCGTCTGCAATTTCAAGCATCAGAACGCTTAACTAAGCGCCAGACGGTATTTTCGGTAGGTGGTGAAATAATTAAAGTCTGCGGAAATAAGTGCATATCGACGTAATGGAATTATCTTATTAGCTCTAATAATTAAAGAATGAGTAATCTTTGTTTCTTTTTTCTTTTCTCTTTATCTATAAATTGTGTATTGACCTTTGTTGTAGCAATTTCTTCTTTTCCCACAATATTTTCCATCATATAGGACGGCTACTTTTTGAGTTGTAATAACTTTATGATGTCGTCTGCTCCCCTTTGAATGTCGACAATTTTGAAAACAGTAAAGGGTTAATACTCAGCTGTTTTTTAGCTCCACTGGCTTTCAGCGCTTTCAGCCAGTGGGCTGTTGTCATGGCGTAGTGTTTGATGTCCGTCCGTCCGTAATTGCTTTTCTTTAAAAATCCTCTCTGCGAACAATACTAGCAAATTTCATCCGAATTCACAGAAATTATCTTTGTCTTGAAAGAATTTGATTTGATGAAAACACGGCTAGTTTCCATATATGGTGAAAATTTTGTAATCTCCTTCTCTGAAACCAATAGATGGATTTCAACCAATTTCACTGAAAAGATAATTTGGAAACCCTTTGTCAGATTCCTACAAATAATTTTGATCTGATGAAAAACACGGCTTTGAAAGGCGGGGCTAATTTCGATTTATGATGAAAGCTTTGGAAATTTTCTTGTCAAAACCTGTAGGTGGATTTCAACCAAATTTCACAGGAATGATCCTTGCATGATCTTTATCAGATTATTTAAAAGAATATTGATCAATTAAAACATGGCTTTGATGGGTGGGGCTTAATTCCATATATGGTATATACTAAAATCCTTGAAAATCTTCTAAGAAACCTGTCGATGGATTTCAATCTAATTTCACAAAAATAATCCCAAGTCGTTTTACAAAAAATTGGTAAAGCAGCACATGTTTGCGGTTTTACAAGGCATTTTCTTCAATGTCCACAATGTTTTTTACCCGAAAAGACAAAGTTTTTCTGTATTGGAACAACTTGAAATTGTCTTCTGCATTTTTTTTTTCAATTTGGATCAGGCTAAAATTTTGCCGTGGGATAATGAGTTAAAAGAGCTTTTAACGTTTTTCGATTTTTATATATAAAGAAAGGGCTTTGATCGAAAATAGGTAACATAAATCAAATCTGTTCTACCCTTGTTTTTATGTCCCCCTTGATTTTATAACTGAGAAAACATTGTAGAAAAAG
Source organism: Fragum fragum (assembly GCA_946902895.1). NCBI lineage: Eukaryota > Metazoa > Mollusca > Bivalvia > Cardiida > Cardiidae > Fragum > Fragum fragum. The sequence goes on along the minus strand of OX336373.1, from coordinate 10,422,941 downwards.
AAGAATTCAATTTCTGCTTTTTCCACATTTTTTCTACCTAACTGAATGATAACTTTTCAAATTAAATCCACTTTAATTTTCTTCTGCAAAGCCTTTGAATTTCGACAAATCTAAAATTCTTGCAAAACAGAAAAGGGTTTAGGGAATATTTTCTAACTAGATGTAAAATTACTCAGAAACACCCTCTACCCGATAATGTTTGATTTTGAAATACCGAGTTCACAACAACTACAAATTATACTTTTTTCTGCACTTCTTTAAACAGAATTTTGATAAAACAGACCACTAAATGAAAAGATTATCAGAACCTTACGAAAATATAAACGTTAAACTAGATTGAAGTGAGATTTTTTCTGTCCCCGTAAAGCCATTACCACACAGTCCCGCACTTTTACCTACAAATGAAAAAAGCTTTGGAAAATTCTTTGAGAAATTTTTACAAGTTAAACCAACTTTGTTTGTCGTCTGCAACGCTTTCAATTTGGACCTGTCTAAAGTTTTGACGTTCGGGAATGGGTTAAGTGACTAATTAGATGGTTGCCTGGGGTCAGCAAAAACGACCAAGATAACATCTCGTACTGTGTAGGAATAGAATGGCGTTTTCAAGGAGTTGTGTATGCAATTTAGTAAAGAGTGTGTTTTTTTCAGTCGAATATTAGATTGATTGATTGGGGTTTAAAGTCACTTTTAACAGTATTTCAGTCATATCGCGGAGGATGGAACACCTAACCAAAGATCCCTGTTATTTCTTACACCAGCACTGCCACTACATCCTTCCCGAGCCTCCAGCTGCGTTTACGATTATTCATTATTGGTGGGAGACAAATGTCGGAAACGATGTTCGCCGCGCGGAAATTAGAAATTAAATGTGAAAGGGACTTGAGATATCAAACGTAAGGCCAAAAGGCTATTTCCATTTTGGATTTATTATAAACTGAAGAGAGTCGTGAAACAATTACATTGACCTTGTTTAATTATAAGACCACGCCATTGTTTCCTTTGAGCACCAGAGACGCGCCATTTGCAGTTTTCCGCACTTCACTTGGTGTGTGTTAACAGAATCAAGTCTCGTATGCTTTATGGTTTCCTGTTGGGCAGGCAGAAAGTGCAGATATTGTCGGCTGATAAGACACTCGCCCTTGTGCCACAAGCTCAATACTTTTGTCATTCATTCTTTCACACCATAGATATTTCATTTATTCATTTTCTATATTATGTTTTTCAATACTTTTATCATATACTATTTCACAATATGAAGCTTTTGAGAAAGTTCCGACAATTTAAAGAATGTACATGTATTATGCTATAAAGATTTAATTCTATGGTATTAAGTGGTCGCTAATAACAAAACTCGCTGACGGATCGCTGGACACGCCCACTGACCTCCGATAAGGCAGTTCGACTGAGATATCAAAAAACGTTGGTTTGCGTTATATTTACAGGTTTATCAGGCCATGGTTACTACGTTTGAGTCAACAAAATAACAAAAATGCTTGACATAAATGTCGGAGACAAAAATTCTCTTCCGTTCTAAATGGACGATTTGATTGGCAAAAGATTTTTGGTCGATAGCGATTATCCTTCCATATAGATAAAGAAAGCTAAGATTTGTTGGGTGATATTGAATTAAGGTTTCACTTTTGTTACCATGGCAACCAGAGTTTTTATCGGATTTTAATTCTTTTAGCAATTTTAAAGGGCACTACCCAAGGAACTCTTCTGCCAAATTTGGATGAAATCCGCTCAGAGGTTTGGGAGAAGATGTCGTTTCAAAAATCCCTTCTTTATTTCCATATAAGCCCCCCCCCCCCGGAGAACTCCGCGCCTGCAATCTCGAGGATGATGATTTTAGCAATTCTGAAAGAGGTCAATGTACTGATGCTTCATGCTAAATCATAAGGCTCTACGCGTTCTGGGTCAGGAGGAGATAAGTTTTAAAGTCTTTATCTATATTTCACTTTTGTTGCCATGGCAATCAGAGTTTTAACGGATTTCAATTCTTCTAGCAATTTTTAAAGTGCACTATCCAGGGAACATTCTTGCCAAATTTGGCTGAAATCCCACCAGCGGCTTTGGAGGAAATGTCATTTTAAGATTGTTGATTGTGGATAATCGTAATCCTATGTGGGATAGCAGCTGGAGGCTAGGAAAGGATGTAGTGATGTAGCACTGATGTGAGAAATACCAGGAATCCATTGTTAGGTGCTCCAGCCGCCGCGATATGACTGAACATCTATTAAAATTTGCGTTAAACACCAATCAATGAATCAATCAGGCGAGCTAAAAAGAGCTACAGACGATAATTTCAAATTGATGTAATTTTTTTTCGTCTTCTTGGAAAGAAAACAGTGTGGAAATTAAAGAATTTGCTTGTATCAAGCAATTTCTTTGTATTCCACAATGTTTTCCAAAACTATTTTCCTAAGGGGCGTAAAAAGGAGGGGTTGTGTGGGAATGGGTTGACTATACATTAATGAAAAGGGAAAATGAAAATGCAATAGTTCACTGACATGCTGAACTAAGTTAGAATCAACTTCGAATCAACTTTGAATCCCGACATTGGCCGACATTTATTTGAAGCATTTTTGTTGGTTTGGGCGACTTAAACGTCGTAACTACAGCTTAGGCCGCCAACCAACAATTTTGTTTTTTTTGCTACCTGTTACTGGCTATATTTTTCAAAATAACGCCGTTTAATATCGAAGGTAGTCAAGGGATGTGGCCAGCAAAGTAAGTGGGTGGAGCAAACGATGTGTCATTCCAAGTAACATGCGACATTATGTGCAAACTTGTATTTTCATACAGCAGCTGGTGACTCAGGTTGACCATGGTTGTACTGGTGTAAGAATTGATGTGATTTTATGCTAAAAGAAGTGTTAAACTCTAAACAACAAATTCAACACTCTATGCATGGGTATGACTTATTTATCCCAATATGAGATATGTTGGACACAAAATGACCGCGCTGTTTGTCACGTGGGTATTATCTAACCTTGAGCAAAGTATTCGAAATTCTAGGCGGGTTCTACAGATGTCCAGGAAGCTCACGAATAAGTAAATTTTGTCATGATATAACTTAAATTGTTCAAGACGCGTTGAAAAACCCTTGAAAACGAATAAAAGTTGATTATACGTGTGTATATTCTTACTGTATTTGTACGACTTACAGTGCTAGCTGTAACAAGATTTTATTCGCCCACAACGGCTTGTCAAAAATATATGGCTTAATCACTGGCCCCGCCCATCGACTCCAACAGGACGTTCCTCTTCGAATTTTGCAAAGTTTGGCCAGTAGCATATAATATCAAAGACCTGAACGGCCTCAAATGCAGTCAGGACTATATATTGAAGACTTCTATCTTTCCCCCCCCCCACCCCGACAGAATCCTATCCATGTTTTCTCGAACATAACTGACTTGATCAACAGCGTAATTGTCGAATTCGGACAAAATATACGAAGGATAGTTTAAGGAGCATCACCCTCCGATATTTCAAAAGATAACAACTGTAGTTACGAGATTTTAGCAGAAACCGACAAAATTCAGCGTGCGGAGAAATATTAAATTCTACCCTTACCTTTCGGGTCTATCGGAATTGAATTATCTGTAAATTTCTACAGGTCTACAAATTGTAATAACTATACATTATTCTGTGTCTCTGATGATGTTAACTTTTGACATAACGACAAACCCGGAGGATTCCCGTTATCGAGTGGCCTGGATGCAACACTGTTAAGATGGTATAAAAAGAAGTACCTGTCTTAATCACTGCACACATTCAGTGATTAGGCTTTTCATGGTCATTTCTTACATTCTCAGATAGTATGTCGTGCCCATTCTCGAGAATGCCCATTCACGAGCAAGGAAAAGAATTTCAGGTCGTTGTCAAGTTCCTACGCACAGAGGGAATTCGGGCGATTCCTAGATTACAGTCAGTATCCTGACTGCAATGACTTATTTGCAGCATGTGTTTTGAAAACATATGCCTGAACCTCGGCCGTAACGTTCTAAACGATCAAAACTAAGCATGTCAAATTAAGCAAAAGCATCTGCATTTTCATTTCACCAATTCAAAATTAATCCCGCTTTTCTCTTCAATGTCCATAATGTTTTCTTCCCTACAAGACAAAGATTTTCTAAATTCCAGCAACTTGAAATTGTAGTCTGCAATTCCTTTCATTTTTAAGCAGATTAAGATTTTGTCGTGTTGCAATGGGTTAAGGGTCAATTTTAACTTGTAACAAACAATTTCTTCATTGTCTAACTACTTTCAATTCGAACCAGTCTAAATTGTGTCCCACTGCTAATGGGTTGAAATATATAATCCACATTCCCCTTGATAAAAGTAAGCTAAAATCTTCCATACCCAAGAGCAGTAACCAATAAGACAAAATCCTACTTTCTACCACAAGCAAACATTACTTTCGTAAGCCATTTTTAATAAATTGATAACCCCATAAATAATCAAATCTACATTTAACCTCTGATTTAGTGCCAGTCCGGGGTTCGAGCCCGGGACTCCTCGCTTTCAGGACTAAAAGCTGACCTACAGCAAGCTGAAAATTGTTATTAATCCATTTGTATACGTCTCTATATGTTCTGTATATGCTGAGAGCAGTTACTTTTCCGTTACGCTGTTGTGTGTTTTATTCTTAAGTTTCTTAAGTTTTCGATTCCACATTACAGATTTTCGTCGAGGTAGTATAATGTATAGACAAAAATGAAATACTGCGTAACAAGCACATATCGCGTTTATAGCGACCTCGACTCCGATGAAATAAAGTGTAATACGGAAATGAAATACTGCATAACACGATATGTACATCGCGGGTGGATAGACGGAAATGAAATTTCGCTTGACAGGATATGCACCGTTAAAATTTCCTCTTTCCAGCTTAACGACCTCAGTTGTCGATGCCACTCAACAACCCAATCCTTCAACCAGTATAGAGAAACAAAGAGGTCAAGATGGTACTAGATCGCTCACACCAGTTTCACTTTTGAATATATCTATATATAATATTAGTTAACTTGAAAGCTGCACTTATTTTCGGAAACACAGTAAGTGTGCATGACTTATACAACTTGTAATACTTTTATAGGACAGACATACTTTTTGAACAGATTGAATCGAGAGGGCCTAGGTCGCTCCATTGGCTGAACAGACCAATCGCTGGCCACGTCCATTTACTCCTCTGGCCAAACACTTTGACCCCGCCTGGTTGGTTGGCGACCTAAACGTCGTAACTGCAGCTTGAATAAGCTGTATTTACGAAGTTTAAGTCGCTAAACCAACAAGAAATTCAAATGGCGGCCAATGTCGGAGTTCAAATCTCAATTCCGGTCTGATTGAATTATTTGATTGATCGATATATTTCTTGATTGACAGCCGGTCAATTATGTCTAGCCACAGAATGTAAGGGTTTTCCATGATGTTCTTAACTCATTGAGACAAACATCTGTTTCATCTTTCTATTTCTAATACAATTTTTTTTGTCTATCGATGGGTTAAATAAGCACTTATATATTCAGTCAGGCCGAATTTCTTTTATTTTTTAATTAACCAACTGCGCACGTAAATTAAGTCTAATAACAAACTTAGATCTAAAGTATCGGGGACAAAATCCATTTGTTTGACCTTTTTACCAAAATATGAATTGACTCTCTTATGTAATTGTTTGGAAAATAAACCTTTTCCTAAATAGCCACGATTTTTCATTTTCCACAATGTTTTCTTAAGTTTTTTAAAGTTTCACCAACGCAAAATCACCATCTGCAAAATTTCTCCACTTGGACCAGTCTAAAATCTTGCTGTCTGCTAATGGATGAGATACATTTTAACAGACCATTTTTTTTCTTCTTTATAATTAACCAACAGTACTGGTCAAAATATAAACAACTAGGTTGAGTAAAATATTAGGGAGATTATCTTAATATTCAAATGATTTAAAATTTAGAATTAGGTAGGCCTTGTCTAAAGGAACGTTCTGCGAAAGAACAATGAAATCAAATGATTAGTTTAATAGAAATAGTTTTAAATGATTTCTAAATTAGTTGCCATGGCCAAGGATCATAATTGCTTGAAGAAATCTGAAAGATGACGAACTAGGGAACGATCCTGTGAAAGTTTTGTTGACGTCGGACCAGTAGTTTCTAAGAAGATTTTTTTAAAAAACAAGAGATTCAAAATGCCCTATCGGCCACCTGAGTCCAAAAAGCACAAAACCATGGATATAAGGATAAGGCTTATACTATATTCGCCATGACTAAAGGAAGTAAATAAGATGTTTAATGGACAACAGACAAAACACTATAAGAGTACAGGAGAAATGAAAAAATCGTCATTCTGAAAAACAACAGCCATTAAGCTATTGCAACAGCTCAAGATTTGCTGATTTAAATACCGACATATTTTATAGGTTCATTTCATAGAGAAGATCTCCATCAGACAAAATCACACTTTAGCTATAGCAATGCGTCAGTTTTGATAGCTTAAGTAAACAGACAAAATTTTGAGGTCTTCTCAGAGCTAAACGAGTGCAAACTGCCTCTCGAGGCTAAACCAATAAATCAAATGAATCAACCAATTGAATGTCTACGCCATAAAAAGTAGTCCTTTGGTATTTAAGGAGTATTGCAAACTCTTTTCAAATTAAAGAGAACTATTTCAAAAGCATGCGATTTAATCCATTCCAGCTCGATTCCGTTTTTTAAGCATCTCAAAAAAGAAGAAGAAGAAGAAGAAAAAAAAGGAAAACATTGTGGACAATGAAGAAATTGCTTGCTACAAGCAATTTCTTTCTTGTCCACATTTTTTTCCTACCTAACAAGGGAAATATTTTCGAAATTCAACCAACATGAAATTGCAACCAATTTGAATTTGTCGTCTGCAACTTCTTTAAATTTGAACCAGTCTAAGATTTTGTCATGTTGTTAGTGGGTTAAGTCCTGGGTAACTTAACATCGTTTGTTAATTATGATAACCTCTAGCAAGGAAGACTATGCTTTGATAGCATACAGTACTTTAAGTGCTTTGATTGTTGCATATTAAGACGTAGATCAGGTGCTGCTGGAAAGAAACACCATTATTGACCTTACAAGTTCCAAATGCATGTACAGTTTGTCCTGTGGCTATCAAAAAGAATCAGAAATTTTTGAATGTCAATGCACACCGAATATCGCACGACGACAGGCAAAACACGATCGCCACAGGTCATAAAGACTTTCGGTCAGGTGACCTAGAAATATTAAACACTAACGGACGGACGCACGCACGGCAAACACAACGCCATGACAATAGCCTACTGACCTTCAATCTGTGGAGCCAAAAACGGATCGAGATATCATCAACATAAACATTCTTGGGGAGTTATACACTATACATTTGTTTGTCAATTTCAGTGGGCTCCATCTATATGATCTGGCAAACACTCCGACCAAGTTACATTAAGATAGTGGCAAACTGAGTTTAAACAGTGAAATTGCCGGATATCTTCAATCGTTCTTTCTTAAAGGTCAAAAGAACATTTTACAAGCACGAAATGCAAAAAGACAATTAGCTTTAATCTTGATCTGTAATATAACGTACATGACTCGAATACCGGTTTTTTCAATAAGGTGAATAAAAGTCTGGTGTAGATAAATGAAAGCGAACGAACTACTTAAGACCAACATTTTCCCATCTATAAGTAGGATTAAAGCAGGATTTATTTTTACATCGATTGTGACACAATTTCTTCAAATTTAGATTAATGCCTCTCCATTGTGCTTCCTAGAGAATACAACAGAACTCGCATCCATTATGTCGGCCAAATAAAGAACCAAGATCGATAGTGGCTCCCGGGAGCACAGCCCATTGACTCCAACAAGAAGTTCTGCTTCGATATTTAAATGGCGTTATTGTGTGAAATATATGGCATGTAGCATGTGACAAAAATAGAACGATTGGTTGGCGATAATACGTCGTAACTACAGCTTAAATAAGTATCGCAAAACCAGCAAAAATGCTTCACATAAATGGTGGCCAATGTCGAAGTTCACAGTTAACTTCCAGTCTTAATGATTGATTTCATTGGTCGACTGATTATTTGACAGCTGCGATTGGTCAAATCATTGAGTTTACAATATTGTGAAGACCATATTATCATGGATAAAGAATGTCGTAAACTCCGAATAAGCAAACATCATGACTAGGAACTCAGCTTAAATTGAAGCATTAAATCTTAAGATTCATACAGGTAAACCTGATAATGCGACTATTTAAGGTGGTCGTTCAAGGGACAACTCGCTTAATACACTTTCTTTGGCATGTATGAGTAGACATGAATTATTGCAGGATTCTCAAACGATGATATGTTGGTGGATCTTATTGGAATAGTCTCATTGAGACCATGCTAATGAGTTCCACACACACACACACACAAAAAAAAAAAAAAAGATTTAGTTTTGATGTTCTTATTGGCACAAACGTCCAAAAACGAAGATTCTTTGTTTTTGAAAATGTTTTTCGATCCTAGTCGCTTCATTTGATTGAATGGGATTTTACGCCGCTTTCGACAGTATTTCAGTCATATCATATCGGCTCGAGCATCTAGCCATTGATTCCTGGTATTTCTCACTCCAGTACAACCACTACATCCTTTCCTAGCCTCAAGGTGCTCATCCCACTTAGGTTTACGGGTATCGACCCATTAGTGGGAGACAAATGTCAGAAAGGATATTTGCCGCGACCGAGGATCGAACCCAGGACCTCATGATTGAGAGTCCGATGCGCTACCAACTGTGCAATGGCCGCGGCCACTCAATAGAGGTGGTCGTTTGAACATGATTGGCTGTACCCAATTTTCACCATATAAGGAATAAAAGAGTCATATCTTTCTTTTGATTCAACTACCGTTTTTCTTAAGGAATCTTATAAAGAGTCGCCAAAGTATCATTACCTTGAAATTTGGTTGAAACCCGTCCGATACTTTCTGAGAAGACGTTGAAATTATTTACTATATAAATAATAATGCATTTCGCCTCGCCTAACAATGCTATGTTTTTATCCAACCAAATTACTTTAAATGGATCGTATAAAAAGTCCAGATACGTTTCCATGATATGAAATATAATGAATTCAGCTTCGCCTCAAAAGCAATGTTTTTTTTAAACTAGATCATATAAAGGGCCGACAAGGATAATTGACTAATAATCGCGGCGGTCATTCAAAGAGCCAATCAACCAATCAAATCATTCATTCAGACCGGAAGTGGACATTCCACTCCGATATTTGCCGATATTCATGTGAAACTTTTTTATGATTTTGCGACTTAAATGTCGTAATTACAGCTTGAACAAGAGCCGTCGGAGACGGATTATGCTCCCCGAATAAGGCTTTTGTCACAAAACTGTATGCCGTTATTGGACAAAAAACTTTATTGAATGCAACTATAGTTTGAGAGTTCAGTTCACAAGAAATTTGGAGGTTTGACAAACATTGAAGGAATCTGTTTGGCTTCACAGGCCTGATTCTAGTGACATTCAATATTATTATATGGTAAAGGGTTAAATATTTTACCTTGACTATCAAAACTATCAATGAAAAATGTCTCCATACAAAAAAATGAAGACTCTAACTTGAGTAGTCTTGCAGAAACAGTAGACTGATTTATTTTAGAGTAGGATATATACAAAATGTAAAGCTACATGGCATTAAGCTCCCCTTTTAGCATGGTAAGGCTCATTGGGTCAAACATTAAAATAAACATTACCTAGGGCATTTAATAAACAACATTTATATAAAGTAACAAGAAATTTTATCAATGTGTAAAGGAGGTATATTTGAAAATTAATGACCTTGACAATTTGACCTTGACCAACGACCTTGAACTTAGTACCAACAGAAAGTCCATGTCATAAGCAATGCACGTGTAAAATATGAAGGATATATCACTAACCATTGTATACTTATGGGAGATACTAAAGTTAAAATTTTCGAAATTTTGACCTTGAGAAATGACCTTGACCGATGACCCTGAACCTAATACCAACAGAAAGGTCATGTCATAAGCAATGCACGTGTGTAAAATGAAGGCTATGTCACTTACCATTGTAAACTTATAGACAATGTTATAGTTAAGATTTTCGAAATTTTGACCTTGAGAAATGACGTTGATCTTGACAGATGACCTAAAACTTAGTACCAACAGAAAGTCCATGTCATAAGCAATGCACATGTAAAATATGAAGGCTATATCACTAACCATTGTATACTTATGGGCTTTGTAAGTTAATTTTTTTGAAATTTTGACCCTGGAAATGACCTTGACCTTGATTCCAAAAGAAAGGTCAAGTCATAAGCAATGCAGCCGCCGTCATAGCTCAGTTGGTAGCGCGTCGGACTGTCAATCTAGAGGTCCCGGGTTCCATCCCCGACGCCGGCACTCATCCTTTCCGACTATTTGTCTCTCACTAATGGGTTGATAACCGTAGACCTATGTGGGATAGCAGCCTGAGGCTAGGAAATGATGTAATGGTTGTACTTATAGACAATGTTAAAGTAAAGATTTTAGAAATTTTGACCTTGAACAAGATGTGTTTGTGAAACACTATGCCCCCGAATCTGGAATTCTTTAGAAACGGGTAAAGGGTTAAAATTTTGACCTTGACCTTGATGAAATGACCTTCCCCAGTTGCGCCCTGTTGAGACCTATCTACATATCAAATATAGCATTGTAACTTAATCAGGGTTGAAGTTATAGGAAAATGTTTAGTTGGCAGGTTAAGTTTTGCAGACAGACAGACAGACGGACAGACGGACACCGGTAAAACAATATGCCCCCGATCTTATCGATGCGGGGGCATAAAAATGACCTTGATCTTGATAGATGACCTTGAACTTAGTACCAACAGAAAGTCCGTGTCATAAGCAATGCACATGTAAAATATTAAGGGTATAAAACTTACCATTGCATACTTAGAGGCTATGTTAAAGTAAAATTTTTGCAAAATTTTGACCTTGAGAAATGACCTTGACCTTGACCAATGACCTTGATCTTATAATCAACAGAAAGGTCATGTCATAAGCAATGGACATGTGAAATATGAAGGTTATATCACTTACCATTGTGAACTTATGGACAATGTTGAAGTAATTTTTTTGAAATTTTGACCTTGAGAAATGACCTTGACCTTAACAGATGACCTTGAACTTAGTACCAACAGAAAGGTCATGTCATAAGCAATGCATATGTGAAATATGAAGGTTATATCACTCACCATTGTAAACTTATAGACAAAGTTAAAGTTAAGATTTTCGAAATTCTGACCTTAACACATGACCTTGAACTTGATACAAACAAAAAGGCTTTGTCACAAGTAATGCAAGTGTGAAATGTGATGACTATATCTGTAACCAATGAAAAGTTAGGGCCAATATAATTTTTGCAGGGGAAAAAAGAGAGCTTACGTTAAGCTAAAAACATTAAGGCCCCATTTCCCATGACACGTTTTTTCAAACGTAAATTTTCGATAGTTTAAGGTCAAGAGGATCTGATTTGCTACTCAAATATGAAATATCATAAAATTCTGCCAATTTGACTAGGAGAAGTTGGCAAAAAACTAATTTCTATGTTGAGGCCCCTTTTTCCATGACACAGCCTTGAATTAAGAAAATTAAAAAAGAAAAAAAAAAAAAAAAAAAAAAAAAACATCCGTTGGAAATTTGCCATTAAGATTATATATTACGTTTCATCCAAATAGGCCTAGGGTTTCCCGAGATATTACGTCGGACAGACGGAAGGCCGGAAGGACGCATGCAAAAGCTGGCGACTAATGCTCCCACGAAAGATTTATCGGGGAGCATAATAAGCTGTAGTTATGACGTTCAGGGCTAAACATCAATTACCACATTTTTCTTAGATGTTTCTGGCTACAATTTTTGTAAAATATCAAAGCAAAACTTCCTGTTGGAGTGAACGGGTGTTGTTACAAGCGGAGTCAACGGGCAGGGAAAACGATCTGTTGAATCTTTTGAAATTTTGTTGAATTGACCGACTGGTCTCCGAGTTTTTTTTAAAGAAACAGTTCATGGGCAAACGAAGAGCAAACGCACATACGCTGGTTTTCAGCCAGAGGTGCTAAAAATTGTCAGGTGCCCGAACGGAGGCATACAGCATAGACATGATTATTGTATGTTTTAATGGCGCTGAAGACTTTGCGATCATGTTTAACATCGCTATCCTGCGTAACAATGGCGCTGAAGACTTTGCGATCATGTTTAACATCGCTATCCTGCGTAACAATCTCATAATTTTACATATTGACCTATATTGACTTACAACAGTTGTGCCTAAGTGGACCTAAATGGAACCACAGGAATGTCGTTTAAAAAGCTTTTCAGATGTACAACAGAAAACTTTAAGCCATTATCAGACGTTAAAATTTAGACTGGTCCGAATTGAAAGAAGTAACAGAAAACAATTTGAAGTTGATGAATTGTAGATTTTCCAACTTTCTGGGTACAAAACACTGTGGAAAATGAAGAAATTGCTTGTTTTTTTCCAATAGTTTTTCTTGAGGGGCACCAAAAAGCGTCATTGTGTGGGAATGGGTTTAACCTATTGGTTTGTCTATCATTCTATGTAAAATAATGTGCCCGCGGAAGCTCAAATGGAACACCAGGAGCATTATTTCAACACTGTTACTTTCTTTATCAAATATACTACTCAAAGTTTGATAAGGATCACTTTTTGATTTGTCGTTTTTTCATATGAAATAAAACGTATCATGACCAAATTTGCGTTCCGTATATCAGTTATAGTCTTTACTTACCACAGTATTCACGAACGTGCACGCTTTTCACATTTTGCAAATGAACACACGTTATCCCAAATTCTTGTGTAACAATACAATCTAAATGTGAATCAAAATTGTCGTTTTTCAAATTCTTCACGTTTAAAAGATTTGTTTGGATCTTTAAAACCTTAAAATGCCTCAGGGACAGATTAGAAATCGTCTAAGCCCTGAAGAAATGAACCGTGACATCGGAATGCTGGAATCTGGCGTCTCCCAACGTCGTGTTACCGGGATGTTGAATGTGTCTCAGAGTGTGGTTTCACGGATGTGGGGTCGTTATCTTACCCATGGAGATCCTTCACACAGACACGGGGAAGGTCGAGACAGGGCAACAACTCTACGTCAGGACAGATTTTTGTTACTTCAATCTCGGCGTCAACGTTTCCAGAACGCTACAGCCTTGAATAATGACTTTAGAAACGCAACATGGTGCTATCGGTCCGGACTTCATTCTTATGGACGATAATGCGCGACCCCACCGGGCACACGTCATAGATGCCTATCTTAGGCGTGAAACAAGCGAGTTTATGGACTGGCCAGCTCGATCCCCGGACCTAAATCCGATTGAACACGCGTTGGACATTCTTCAACGTTCCGTTTCAGCAAGACCAGTGCAACCCAGGACTGTGCGAGAGCTAAAAGACGCTTTGGTTGATGAATGGAGGCTGATTTCACAAAACCAGATACAGAACCTTATTTTTAGCATGCGTAGGAGGTGCCGTGCTGTTATTGATGCTCGTGGACGCCATACACGTTTAAAATTGTGGAACTTAAGTGAATTTTAAATGCATGTGTTACGTAAAATTTTGGGGGTGCTCTGACGTTTGCGTAAGTTACGATTGAATGAGATTACATGTTCACCTAATGAGTATCACTAATCGATTTGTGAGATGTTTTTAATTTGTATGATGCTAGTTTTGATCAAATATAATTTATTTGCCAGTAATTTATTTTGCAATTAAAAAGTGATCCCTATCAAAATTTGAGAAGGATAGTTTCAACCTATCTATTGTCATGGCAACCAGAAGTTTTGATGGAATTAAATTCTTTTCCAAATCTTAGAAAATCTCTTAGACAAAGTTTAAGCAAAGCCAAGTTTCAACCTTATTGGCTTGTAGTGGTTTAGGAGAAGATATTTAAAAAAAAAATAAAGGACGACAATGATCAATCAGTCTTCAAAGTAGCTCACCTATGGCTCATACTGCATGTAGGTCAAAGATTTATTATTAAAGGCGCTTGAGCGCTTGTATCGCTGAATGTACTAATTATGCAAAATGTGTTTTAAGGAATTCAATATAAACTCAACCATCTTTGCCATAAGTGGAAAATAAATCAAGCCACTGAAATCTTTGAAATAGTTCTAGAAAAGAATCTAAATCTTTTCATTGTTTCACTAAAGTAAAGTCAGGTTAAATTCATTTTCTAGTCAGATGAAAAGGTATTAACAAGATTTTCAAAATTTCACTTCATAAAACATATGGACATAAGCCGTAACCATAAAAGCCAACTGATCAAAAATCCTCGAAGGAATCAAGACAGGATCGTTCCTGTGAAGTTTAGCTGAAATCTATCGACAGGTTTCTGAGTAGGTTTCAGTACATACCATATATAGAAATTAGCGATAGAGAACAATTGTCCAAATTTATTTCCAAATCTGTCCATAATTTTAGGAGCTATCCTCCAGACATGCTTAATAGTAATGATTGAACTTGAGCTATGACATTGACCTAAGAACTTTCTATTTCTTTCAAATGGTACATCAGTTCATGATAGAGAACAGTTGTGTCAACTCTTTTGAAATCCATCCATAATTGAAGGAGCTATGCTCGGGACATGCTTAACTCTTTCCTGTTTTGAAAAAAATCAGACCTGTCCCAATTCAAAAGTTTTGCAGACGAAAATTTAAAATGAATAACTTTTTAGAAATAACCATTCAGTAGGGTAAAAATATTGTGGAAAAGAAGAAATAGCTTGTTACAATAGTTTCTCAAGTATAGAATCACAGGGACGTTAAAACCAGGGGTTGAACAGGAAAGGGATAATTTTAACGTTCAACTTTTGTGACTTGACCTAGCAGCTAACTGAAAATTTGTCTCAAATAGCACTTCTACTCATGAGAGGGAACAATTGTGCTACGTAGATTCTAAAGCCATCCATAATTCTAGGAGCCATGCTCCAGACATGTTTAATTGTAATGTTAGAACTTGAGCTGTGATCTTGACCTTGGAGGTTTCTGTCTCTGTCTTTCAAATAGTACATCAACTCTTGATAGAGAATAATTGTGCAAAGTATTATTGAAATCAATCCATAATCGAAGGAGCTGTTCTTTTGAAAAGCAATACCCTGACCCCGAAGTGTAATCTTGGATCTGTTGAAAACTAGGAAAAATGCTTCGATGCAATGTCAAGAGGAATTCACATGTAAAGTTTCATCCAAATTGGCCAAAGGGTTATTGAGAAATCCAGGGGGATCGACGGATGGACGTAATGATGGACAGACGAAGCCGTGGCTATATGCGCGCCCTTCGGGGAGCATAAAAAGGCAAAAACAGATTTCTTACAAGCAGTTTCTCCTCTACTACCATTTGTTAAGCAATAATTTGGGAAAGGTAAATAACCCTTAAAAAGACAAACAAAACAATTAATAATGCGATAGAATTTATGGTTAATTCATTACAGGTAAAATCAAAACAGGACAACATCGTCATGTATTAAAAAGCTAAAGAAGGAAAAAGACGCATGTGCTTGGAAGATTTGGTTTACAATTTCACCTCAAAATCCCTTATTTTTACTTCATATATATGGGCACAAATCATTCATATTGGTATACAGAAAATTAATATGGAGTAATTACATTAACAAGAAGGCCATTGGCCTTGGTGCACTCACCCAAGATAAAGGCTCTTTTTTATTTAATAGTTTAATCTAACATCACGGCTAGGATTATAAAAAAAAGTGGGCATAACCATACTTTATACATGTATAGGCTTTGTACCTGGGGATCCAAGAGTCCAAAATTTTAGCAATGTTCATTTAGCTTGTGTGAAAGAGGACCACCGAAGGAAGATATCTACTTATATTTGGATCAAATTTTCCCCATTATTTGAAAGGAGACGTCATTTAAGAATTATTCTCTATTTATTTATAGAAACACACACACACCCAGGCTCTGCCCCTGGGGACCCGAGGGTATTGATTTTAGCTATTTTGAAAGAGGTCCATATACTGATGTCTCATTCAAAATATCAAGGCTCTGCAGGGCCTTATTGGTCTGGAGGAGAAGATTTTCTTAAAATGCAATGGAAACCGAAGTTTTCGACGGATTGCAATCTTTTTAGCCATTTTTAAAGGCACCACCTAAGGACCATTTCGCCAAATTTGGTTGAACGTACATCCTGGAGCTGTGACCTTCACCTTAGAGCTATATGAAAATTTGTTTCAAATAGCACATCTACTCATGATAGAGAAAAATTGTGCAAAGTTGTTTCAAAATCAATCTATAATTTTAAAAGCTATGCTCCAGACATACTTAATTTCAATGTTTTATCTTGAGCTGTGACCTTTACATTAAAGCTATCTGTTTTTTTTTTCAAATTGCACATCCACATCCACTCATGACTGTGATTAATTGTGCCAATTTAAATTGAAATCCATCTTTGATTTAAGGAGCTATGCTTTGGACCACAGGGAGCAGTTACGTATGCTAGATATTAGCTAAAATGACCCAAAAGTCAAACCAGGCCTTTTAGAAATACTATATATAGACAAGGGATACAACTCAGAATTCCTGAGATCCAACCCCTGTCTGTTTTAAAAGCCTCTAAAAATACACTTCTTTGTTTACACATTTAACAGTTGTGCATATTCGTCACACATATAATCATTTGTAACCTTGACCCATCCATTCCACGAAAACTATACAGCTTTCGCAGTACAGGCAACTTTCTTACAGAAATACACCTCAATTTTTCTCGATTGTCGAGAAGTAGCACCTTCACTTTTCATCAGTAAATAGCAAATCCCAGATAAGCCACTCATTTCTATTATGCATAGAGCAATGGTAAATTATAAATTAAATACATTTTTACCTTTAAGTAGTTAATTCTGATGAATCCAGAGCTCTCCTAAGCTTATGAAGTGTTACATCCTTTTTAAAAGTCAAAAGGCAGCCATGTTGTTTTTTATGATAAACATCCATAAAGCCCAAACAGATGCAAAAATGTGTAAAAAGGGGTAATGGAAGAGAAAGGCCAAAAGTGGGATGTAAATGCCAAGAAAAGAACAACAAAATGGATTTCAGAATAGACTAGATGAGAAAATTCTTTTCTTAATGTACTTATGACACCATTATAGTTTAAACAAAATATTCATTATTTATCAATGGCTCTCTAATCATTTACTAGAGCCCAAGATATTGAATTGCATGTATTTGAAAGTTAGTTAAAAAGTTAGTTAGGTTAGAAAAATGAATAATTGAAAAAATGGGACTTTATGAGCTACAATTAGTTCAGGCTTCAGCATTGTTAACTTGAAACAAGTCAAGACCAAAGATTGACCCCTGTGAAACGCCAGATAAAATCCATAGCTCACCTATGACGACTGTTATTTGGCTTCTAAGATGGAAGGGTGAAATTCAACAAAGCGTCTCACCCTACATACCATGCAGCTGCATTTTGTAACAAAGTTAAGTTGTTGACTTTAATAAGTACATTGCTAAAATGAAATATCAAATATTTGTTTGTTAGCAAATTTCTTATTTAATGCAAAGTCTTGAATTAATTATATTAGTTTTGTTTCACTAGACAAAACTCTCTCTCATCTCTTAATGGAATCTTCACTAGCTGAATCTCTTTCATCAGCAGGATTGAAAGCATTGAGAATATAGTAACAAATAAATAGTATAATATTTTTTCCGGAAATTGATTGAAAAATAACTTTCAGTGTGCAGAAGTTTATGACACAATGTGATATGCTATTTGTTGATAGCCATTCTGAAAAATGAAATATGAATACATGAATTCCTTTACACAGAAGACAATTCTACAGTCATTTGTTTAAATTTATAAAGGTAATGATATTCCTGTGAAAAACCTATCAAATTTGTTTGATAGTTACGTCACACCCATTCTTGATTATAATTGTGAAGTCTGGGGTTTCATCCAATCGGAAAATATTGAAAGAATTCATAAGAAATTTTTAAAGCGCATGCTCAATGTAATTCAACTAATTCTCTTTCCCTCTTATTGGAAATAGGAAGATTCCCGCTTATAGTTAATAGACATATTCGTATAATCAAATATTGGCTAAAATTGTACAGTAAAAAGAAGAACACTTGTATTTTAACATTAATATTACAAAGCAAGCGGTTAGAAATTGAAAAAACGCCGAAGTTAAAAACTGGAGTAATAGAGTTAAAAAACTATAGAGACTTCAGGCTTCAGTGAAGTTTGGTTTTATCCTGATTTGGTACATATTGAAAAATGTAATTCGATTTTTGAAGAAAAGTAAATGGCACTTATCCATAGATGCTTCTTCCTCCCTAGTTTAGTTCCGTAACCTTGAATTCAGTTATGAAATATCAAATTATATTATAGTCCTTGAAAATAGAAAACACGGTAATATATTAGCAAAGATTAGATTATCCTCACACGATTTAAAAGTCGAAACAGGTCGCCACCAAAATATCAACAGAAATGATCGAACATGTGAATTATGTACCTTTACAGATATTGAAGACGAATTTCGTGTCACTTTCATTTGTCCCTATTATAAAAATTTAAGATCTAAGTATATCCCTACTTTTTACCATAAACATCTTAATATGTATAAAGTTTATGCTACATTATGATACTCTCATTATTAACATGGTAAAACTAATATTGTTTATTATGTGACTGTTTTTTCCATTGTGTGTTTTATAACATGTTATTATTTTTTTGTACTAAGAGCTAATATGTTCAACATCTGTAATAAACTTATGTTCTGTTCTATATTGGATTAGACGCCAACTGTGGTAGTTATCTTAGTAGTTAAAGCATGTTTATTTGCATGATATTCAATGTAATTTGTAATCTTGATAACCAATTATTTAATTCAAAAGAACAGGTCTACGTATAGCTTTAAATAAGCAAATTACCGGTATACTAGAAACTGAGTATATTGATAAATTTCATTTGGTAATCCGTTTTTTTTTTGGGGGGGGGGGGGTTGTGAATGTTTCTGTGTAAGAAGAAGTAAAAGCAGTATGAGTTGATGTAAATCTACTATTGAATTATAGGGATTGTTATCATTTATTTTGCATTCCTCTTTAATGGGTTATACTTTAACTATGATTCTAATTGAAATTTGCACATAAACTTTGAATCATTTAATGAAGGAAAAATGTTTTAACACACAAAGTGAAAAGCAAATACAGTCAGCATAGCTATCTATACAATCTCTGAATCAATATAACTCAGAAAATTCGAGGGTTAAACGATATATCTGATCTTCTTCCAATATTAATTAAATATAATTCTTTTTTTCTTATTGCTCATGTTTTGTTTTTTTTTAATTCTATCGAAACACTTATTTCTCTGCTTTTGATTAACAAACCTTGTGGAATTCCTATTCTCATAAAAAAGTATTAAATGAGCAATCGAAAGAGAGATTATCAAAAACTTAGGGAAAAGAGGAGCACCATTGTTACCTATATCGCCACAGCTTCATCTTTTATCTCTGTGGATTTTATCACAAAATTGCATATCTTTGAATTTGTACAAACTTCAGAATATATTTTTTTTAGAAATAAGATGTCTTGTATCAGGTTAGAGAAACATTGATACATATTGGACATATTATTCAATTTTCATATCATATGGTAATGAGTTATGAAATTGTCATTTCAACTGCCCTCTATTTCAGTCGTTGGCCTTTAATGCAACTGGCGTCCCAACTTGTACCACACCCCCCCCCCCTTCCCCAATTTTGCATCTTGTTTGCTTTTGAGGATATTTCAGTTTATTTACAAAATGGCTGCCTTTTGACTTCTAGTAAGGATGTAACACTTCATAAGCTTAGGAGAGCTCTGGATTCATCAGAATTAACTACTTTAAGGTAAAAATGTATTTAATTTATAATTTACCATTGCTCTATGCATGATAGAAATGAGTGGCTTATCTGGGATTTGCTATTTACTGATGAAAAGTGAAGGTGCTACTTCTCGACAATCGAGAAAAATTGAGGTGTATTTCTGTAAGAAAGTTGCCTCTACTGCGAAAGCTGTATAGTTTTCGTGGAATGGATGGGTCAAGGTTACAAATGATTATATGTGTGACGAATATGCACAACTGTAAAATGTGTAATCAAAGAAGTGTATTTTTTAGAGGCTTTTAAAACAGACAGGAGTTGGATCTCAGGAATTCTGAGTTGTATCCCTTGTCTATATATAGTATTTCTAAAAGGCCTGGTTTGACTTTTGGGTCTTTTTAGCTAATATCTAGCATACGTAACTGTTCCCTGTGCTTTGGACATGCTTAATTTCAATGTTCGACTTTGAGCTGTGACTTTTGATGTTTGAACCTGAAATTGCACATCTACTTATGATAGAGAACAATTGTGTTTCACAATCCATCCATAATTGAAGAATCTATGCTTAGAAAATGCTAAATTTTCATGTTTGATCTTGAGCTGTGACCTTGACTTTCCAGCTATCTGAAGATATGTTTAAAATTGCTCATAATAGGGAACAATTGGGTAAGTCATTTAGACTGATTGATTGATTGGGGTTTTAACGCCACTTTTAACAATATTTCAGTCATATTTCGGCTGCTGGAGCACCTAACGATGGAATCCTTGCATTTCTCACACCAGTACTACCACAACATCCTTTCCTAGCCTCCAGCACATATCCCACTTAGGTTTAGGATTGGTGAGAGACAAATGTCGGAAAGGATATGTTTCTGCTACCGGGGATCTAACCAATGACCTCCCATGATTGGAGATTGGGAGTCTTATAAGACTTCTTTATTCCTTTGTAAAATCAGGGATCTCACAGAAAAAGGCTAATTTTCAGAATATGGTAATTCTTTGAATCATTTTGGCAGAGGGTCAAAAGGTGATGATACATACCAAATATAAAAGCTCTAGGCCTTACAGTTTGGGAGAAGAAAATTTTCAAAGATTTCCTTCTTTATTCCTTTGTAAAATTAGGGATTGCGCAGAAAAGAGCTTATTTTCAGAAAATGGTAATTCTTTGAAGTATTTTGGTAGAGGGTCAATAGATGATGATATGTACCAAATATCAAAGCTCTAGGTCTCATGGTTTGGGAGAAGAACACTATAAAAGATTTCCTTTTTATTCCTTTGTTAAATCAGAGATCGCAAAGAAATGGGCCAATTTTCAGAATACAGTAATTCTTTGAAGTATTTTGTTAGAGGGTCAATAGATGATGATACATACCAAATATAAAAAGCTCTAGTCATTATGGTTTGGGAGAGGAAGATTTTCAAAGATTTCCTTCTTTACTACTTTGTGAAATCAGGGATCACACAGAAAAGGGCTAATTTTCAGAGTATGATAATTCTATGAAGTATTTTGGTAGAGGGTCAATAGGTGATGACATATACAAAATATCAAAGCTCTTTAACCTATGGTTTAGGAGAAGATTTTTAAAGATTTCCTTTGTAAAATAAGGAATCGCAAAGAAAAGGGTTAATTTTAAGAGTACAGTAATTCTTTGAAGAATTTTGTTAGAGAGTCAATAGGTGATTATATGTACCAAATATCAAAGCTCTAGGCCTTATGGTTTAGGAGGAGAAGATTTTTTAATAATTGTTGCCGGACGGACAAATGGATGCATGACAATTACGGATCACAATAGCTCACCTTGAGCATGTTGAGATTTTTTAATAATTGTTGACGGACGGACAGACGGATGCATGACAATTACCAATCACAATAGCTCACCTTGAGCACGTCAGGTGAGCTAAAAACAAAATTAGAATAAAAACTGTTATCTGCAATATCTTGAAAAAGTCTTAAATTCTGTAATCTAGTAATGGGTTAACAGAAAAAAAGCACTATAAGTTAATCCTAACTATACACAACAATGAAAAAAGGAGTATGTACCGGGTTAAAAAACATCAAAATAACAGTGATCTTGCCAAAGATGTCAAGTTTTTGGATTTCATTAGAACGTTGATAATCATGAAGAAATGTAGAAATTAAAGTTATAAAAGGATAGGATTTAACCCATTCCCACACAATAACACTAGTTGACGCCCCCAAGAAAAATACTTTGGGAAACTTTGTGGAAAATGAAGAAATTGCTTATTACAATCAATTTCCTCATTTTACACAATGTTTTCCACCCAGAAAGATAATCAAAGCCCTGATGGGCCTGAGAGTTGCAACAACAGACAGACTGTCTGGTATTCACTACTTAACATAAACATAGGCTGTTGCTCTTGACTGATCAAGTGAAATTGATCCATGAAGAGGAGACCAATTTATTAAATTCAGTGTGAGTTCTACTTTTAAAATCCTAGTGTGATTGGATCATGCATTTAGGTACTTTTTTCTTCCATTTTACTTTATATCACACAGTTTACTAAAAAGAATGATGGATTATCTGAGGTGAATTGTGTTTTGAAATATGAATATTTTTTCCACTACTTATAGACACCAGAGCATATTTCTTCTCAGTGTTGCAGAAGCTCTAGAAAGTAGTTTTTAAATCGTCTTAGCAAATGCAGAGGACTGAATTAATTGGGTAGAAAGTAAATTCTTGTTGTGGAAATCTTGTTTCCATTTCTCATCTGAGGTACTTTCAGTGCTTTGATTATACAAATTGATAAACTTCAAATCAAAGCTGAAATTTGAAATGAATACTAAAATAAATAAACCTCAATCCAGATGAAACAAGATGTGTTTGTGAAACACTATGCCCCTGAAACAGGAATTCTTTAGAAACGGGTAAAGGGTTAAAATTTTGACCTTGACCTTGATGAAATGACCTTCCCCAGTTGCGCCTTGTTGAGACCTATCTACATACCAAATATTAGCATTGTAACTTAATCAGGGTTGAAGTTATAGGAAAATATTTAGTTGGCAGGTTAAGTTTTGCAGACAGACAGACAGATGGACAGACAGACAGACAGACGGACACCGGTAAAACAATATGCCCCCGATCTTATCGATGCGGGGGCATATAAAAAAATGGTGCATATCATCTAGGAAAAAAAAAATTGGGTTTTTCGTCTAACATTTTTGAGTATGGATGATGTGATCAAAATAATCTTTTTTTCCAGATTCATAGGAGTATATAAATAAAAAATCCCGGGTATCTTCAGAAGAATGTCTTAATTCACTTGAACTTCAAGGTTGAAAATATTTCAAACAAGTATTTGCTTACATTGTATGCAACGCCGGAAGGGCTGGCGCAAGAATGACAGAAAATTGGTTCGAAATTGATTTGACTAAATCTTGGAGAGCAGGACAGTATCAATTCCGGGCTGTAACACAGTTTTAGTACGAGAGAAATCTTTTTTAAACCTTTAAAAGCCAATCAGAAAAACCATAACCTAATTCGGCCTTTCGATCCATCTGGTCCTTACGTCAAATCAGCCTTTCGAAGATATGTAATTAATTTGGGAAACAAGAGGCCCATGAGGGCCTGAGACGCTCTACTGGTTATCATGTTTTCCGATAAGAAATCTGATATTTAAGGAAGTTAATTGCTCAAAGAAGAATGCATAAAGAAAAAAAAAGGGGCTTTATCCCCTTTATCATTTTAAGCAACAATCCTCAAGGCCCCTTTTCCATTGTTTCATGACGGATCCACTCCATTTCCAAAAGAAAGTTACCTTATGACCCTACAATCATTCTGTGAATATTTCATCAGAATCTGACAATAATTGTGGACTTAATCACATAAACAGGATTGTTTTGAATGAAAATCAATAAGGCCCCTTTTCCTGTGATTTCTGATGGATCAATTTCATTCCAAAAGGAACTTTCCTTACAACCCGACAATTGTCCTGTGAAATTTAAAAGACAACTTGATAATGATTGTGATCTTCATCACATACACAAGAATGTTTTGAATGATAATCTGTAAGGCCCCTTTTCCTGTGTTTCGAATGCCACAATTATTCCATGCATCTTTGAAGAGAATCCAATAAAACTGTTGACTTTATTGTGTTAACAAAGATATTAAATTCAAGTTCACATAAGGCCCCTTTTCCCGTGATATTTTACTGTTGGTTTTATCATTCTATGAAAGTTAAAAGTGAACACGATGAAATATGGGGAATTCATTATGTTTACTAGAATATTTAAAGAAAAATCATATGTCCCCATTTTACATGATACTTGATGGATTGTGCCCAGTTCTGAAAAGAACCATCTACGTATTTGTACAATCATTCTGTGAAATTTTGAAGTGAATCCGGTTAAATCAAGGGACATCATTGTGTTAACCAGAATATTTAAGAGAGTTTTTCATAAGGCCCCTTTTTATGTGACCCTTGCTATAGTCAGATCTACTGTCAAAATCAACAATTGGAATGATGGTACAATCAATCTGTTTAATCTGTGGAATTTATTGTGTTAATGAGTTTATAGTGAAATATTCATAGGGCCCCTTTTCTCATGATACTTAACAGAACAAACCAAATTTCAAAAGGAAAAATTCTAATGAAGGTAGAATCATTCTTTAAAAGTTAATGAGAATCAATGAAAACAGTGGACTGAATTGTGTCAAGAATTTTTGTAACTAAATTTTCATAAGGCCCCTTTTTCTGCGAAACTTAACAAATCAGACCCAATTTACAAAGGAACAATTCTAATGATAGTTTGAAGAAAATGATAAAGACTGAGGACTTTATTGTAATAATGATGTTTTGTAATAAAATTTTTATAAGGTCCCTTTTCTTGTGTCACTTAACCAATCAGACCTAATTTACAAAGGAACAATCCAAATGATGGTACAATCATTCTATTAAAGTTTGAAGAGATTCTGATAAAGACTGAGGGCATTGTTGTGTTTATGAGGATTTGGTAATAATTTTTCATACAGCCCCTTTTCCTATGATACTAGACAGATCAGGCCCAATTTGGAAAGAAACAATCCTTATGATGGTACAAACATTCTGTGAAAGTTTGAACAGAATCTGATGAAAACTGCAGACTTTATCTTGGTGTCAAATTTTTAAAATAAAATTTTCATAAGGTTCCTTTTCCTGTGATACTTGAAGGATCAGGTCTCATGTCAGCCTCAACAATCATGATTATTGTACAATGATTCTGTGAAGGTTTGAATAAAATCCAATGAAAGCTCTGGACTTGGTTACAAGGATTATGGATAAAATTCTCTAAAGGCCCCTTTTCCCATGATACTAGACAGATCACGCCTAATTTGAAAAGAAAGAATCCTCATGATGGAATAATCATTTTGTGAAAGTTTTAACAGAATCTGATGAAAACTGTTGACTTTATTGTGGTACAATGATTTTAAAATTAAATTTCATAATGCTCCTTTTCCTGTGATACTTGACGGATCAGGTCTAATGCAAACATCAACAATCATTATTATTGTACAATTATTCTGTGAATGTTTGAAGAAAATCTGATGAAAGCTCTGGACTTTGTAACAAGGATTTATAAATGAAATTTTCATAAGGCCCCTTTTCCTGTGCTTCTTGACAGTTCAAACCCTGTTATGAAAAGAATGATAGTTATGACCTTCCAATCATTCTGTGAAAGTTTCAACAAAATCTGATCAAAGCTGTGGGCTTTATTGTGTTAACAGGGTTTTATTAATTGAATTTTCATATAGCCCCTTTTCCCATGTTACATGATGGATCTGAACCAATTCCAAAGGGAACTCTTCTTACAAAAGTATAATTATTCTGTTTGAGTATAAAGACAACCCAATCTCATCTGTGGACTTACAAGCATTAATTAAGATTTTTTAATTGAATTTTCCTAAGGCCCCTTTTCCTATGTTTCTCAATGGATCAGACCCAATTTGAAAGGAACAATCCTTATGATGGTACAATCATTATGTGAAAGTTTGAAGTCAATCAGGTGAAATCTAGGGCCATTACGTGTTAACTATGATTTTTTTTATTAAATTTTCATAGGGCCCCTTTTCCCATGAAACTTGATGGATCAAACCTACTTCCGAAAGGAAGAATCCACATAATGTAATAATCATTCTGTGAATGTTTGAAGAGAATTTGTTGAAAACTATGGACTCTATTGTGTTTACGAGGACTTTTTCAATCCAGTTTTAATCGGGCCCCTTTTTCCCGTGGTCCTTGACTGATCATACCAAATTTTGAAAGGAACAATTCTTATGATGGTACAATCATTCTGTGAAAGTTTGAAGTCAATCAGATGAAAACTGTGGACTCTAGAGTGTTAACAAAGATCTTTGAATTGAATTTTAATAAGGCCCCTTTTCCTATGTTTCTTGAGGAATCACATCCTATTCCAAAAGGTACAATCCTTATGATGGTGCAATCATTCTGTGAAAGTTTGAAGAGAATCCGTTGTAAATTGTTGGCTCTAGATTATTAATGAGAATTTTTTATTAAACATTTCATAAGGCCCCTTTTTCCTGTGTTTCTTGAAGGATCATACCAAATTTCAAAAGGAATAATCCTTATGATAGTACAATCATTCTGTGAAAGTTTGAAGGGAATCCGATGAAAACTATTGACTCCAGAGTGTTAAGGAGTATTTCTTAAATATTTTTCGATTAAATTTTCATATGACCCCTTTTACCGTGTTTCAGGATGGATCTGACCAAATTCCCAAAGGAACAATCCTTATGATGGTACAATTATTCTGTGAAAGTTTAAATACAATCTGATGAAAACTGTGGACTCTAGAGTTTTAACAAGAATTTTTTAATTAAATTTTCATACGGCCCCTTTTCCCCTGTTTCATGACATATCAGACCCATTTTGGAAAGGAACCATCCTTATGATTGTTCAATCATTCTGAGAAAGTTTGAAGAGAATCCGATGAAAACTGAAGACTCAATCGTGTAAACAAGGATTTTTAATGGAGTTTTTAATTGAATTTTCATAAGGCCCCTTTTCCCATGTTTCTTGACAGATCATAACCAATTTCTAAAGGAACGATCCTTATGTTGGTACAATCATTCTGTGAAAGTTTGAAGAGAATCCAATGAAAACTGTGGACTCTATCGCGTAAACAAGGATTTTTAATGGAATTTAAATTAAATTTTCACAAGGCCCCTTTTCCCATGTTTCTTGACGGATCATACCAAATTTCGAAAGGACCTATCCTTATATTGGTACAATCATTCTGTGAAAGTTTGAAGAGAATCCAATGAAAACTGTGGACTCTATCTCGTAAACGAGGATTTTTTAATTAAATTTTGATAAGGCCCCTTTTCCGTGTTTCTTGACATATCAGACCCATTTTCGAAAGGAACAATCCTTATGTTGGTACAATCATTCGGAGAAAGTTTGAAGAGAATCCAATGAAAACTGTGGACTCTATCGCGTGAACGAGGATTTTTAATTGAATTTTTAATGAATTTTCATAAGGCCCCTTTTCCCGTGTTTCTTGACGGATCATACCCATTTTCGAAAGGAATGATCCTTATGTTGGAACAATCATTCAGTGAAAGTTTGAAGAGAATCTGATGAGAACTGTGGACTCTATCACGTAAACGAGGATTTTTAATTAAATTTTCATAAGGCCCCTTTTTCCGTGTTTCTTGACGGATCATACCCATTTTCAAAAGGAATGATCCTTATGATGGTACAATCATTCTGTGAAAGTTTGAAGAGAATCCGATGAAAACTGTGGACTTTATCGTGTAAACGAAGATTTTTTAATTAAGTTTTAATTAGGCTCCTTTTCCAGTGTTTCTTGACGGATCATACCCAATTTCGAAAGGAACGATCCTTATGATGGTACAATCATTCTGTGAAAGTTTGAAGAGAATCCGATGAAAACTGATGATGACTTATTGTGTAAACAAGGAAAAGTTTAATGGACGGACGACGGACGGATTGACGGACGGATGCACAGACGCTGGACGGGAAAGATCCATCGCTATAGCTCTAGTGGCCTTCGGCCAGTGGAGCTAAAAATCATTGTCTTGAGGATTAATGCCTTACTTGTCACAAAATAATCTTTCAGGATTGTCTCGAAATCAAACAACAAATCAGATTTAAATCAGGAATCCACATTCTCATTTAGTATCAAGGCAGGATATCAACAAGTGGGCATTGGTCGTACACCAAAAAGGTGTTGATAACAAGCATTCTGAAGTATTGCATGGCAATACCAAGTCCGCTACCGGCTTTATATATATATCCATCCCTAGAGTGGTATACTTTTTTGGTGGTAAAGGGTCTACTACCCCTCCAAAATATTACAGTTTTATCAGATTTTATGAGCAATTCTTAAACACACAAACATACACACAAAAATAAAAAAAAGGCATCTCTTTTTGTTGTTTGCCAAATTATACTTCATATTGTCATCTGTTCCAAGGGAATTAAGACCCAAAAGCCCAAATAACTTTGAACAAAAGCTTTCAAAAATCTGTACAGACATAAGGCTATCAAAATATTTTGCCTTGTTCACTTCATGCAACCACTTTTAACAATTTGTTCAGTCATATAACCGTGGCTGGAGCACCTTACAATGTATTCCTGGTATCTATCTCACCAGTACCACCCTAACATCCTTTACAAGCCTTGGAAAGGCAATGGACTGCATTTAAACTCAATATTATTAATATGTTACTCATTTTGCAAAAGCATCCATATCTTGCTCAACAAGAGGACCATGACAGTCCTAAATCGCTTCACTGAGTATGATGGTTCATGGGTTTATGATATATATACAAAATAGCAAAGCCCTCTGACTAATTATTTTGGAGAAGATGTTTAAGGATTTTCTCTTTTAATCCTAGGTATATTGATGATCAAACCATATAACCCTAATTTCCTGAATAAGGCAATGCTTTGAAGTATAGACATCAATACATACCAAATATAAAAGCTCTAGGCCTAATGGTTCAGGAGAAGATTTTTAGATATCATTCTTTAAAACTATCAAAAATTAGGGATCTCACAGAAAAGGGCTAATTTTCAGAATACAGTAATTCTTTGAAGAATTTTGGTAGAGTGTCAATAGCTGATGATACATACCAAATATAAAAGCTCTAGGCCTAATAGTTTGGGAGAAGAAGACTTTAAAAGATTTCCTTCTTTATTCCTTTGTAAAATCAGGGAACACACAGAAAAGGGTTAATTCTCATAATACTGTTCTTTTTTTAGTACTTTGGAAGGGGTATAATAGAAGATGATATGTACCAAAAATCAAAGCTCTAGGCCTTAAGGTTTGGGAGAAGAAGAATTTTAAAGATATCCTGCTTTATTCTTTTGTAAAATCAGGGATCACCAAAGAAAAGGACAAATTTTCTGAATACAGTAATTCTATGAATTACTTTAGGAGAGTGTCAATAGATGATGATACATACCAAATATAAAAGCTCTAGGCCTTATGGTTTGGGAGAAGAAGATTTTAAAAGATTTCCTTCTTTATTCCATGGAAAAATCAGGGATTGCTCAGAAAAGGGCTAATTTTCAGAATACAGTAATTTTTTAAAATATTTTGGAATAGGGTCAATAGGTGATGATATGTACCAAAAATCAAAGCACTTGGCCTTATGGTTTAGGAGGAGAAGATTTTTAAAGATTTCCTTTGTAAAATCAGGAATCGCACAGGAAAGGGTTAATTTTAAGAGTACAGTAATTCTTTGAAGTATTTTGGTAGAGGTTCCATAGGTGATGATATGTACCAAATATCAAAGCTCTAGGCCTTATGATTTAGGAGGAGAAGATTCTTTTTATAATTGTTTACAGACATACAGACGGACTCTGGAAATTTCTGATCACAATAGCTCACTTTGAGCACGTTGTGCTCAGGCGAGCTAAAAAGTCTGGAAAAATGAAATTTCTCCGTAATTTCTAAGTCCAGCAATTTCATCGTTGATAAATTGTTTCATTGAAGATAAGTGACATGAGATTTATATTGCATTTGAAGATTTATTTCTAAGAAATACAAAATGATGTGAAGATACACACTGTCCTTTCGAATTTATGGTATTTTAAACAAAACTGACGATCTCATTGTTAGTATGTATCCAGGCTTTTTACACGTAGAATGTAGTTCACTTGTGAAATCAAAGATTTGGAAGTATTTACAGTAATTTTGTATTGAAACCTTTCAAAATGAAGCAACCTTTTAAAAGAGTGTCCAAAAAGATATAATTTGGCCTGATAACTCAGAATGAGCCTATTTAAGAAACAGGACTGTCAGAGTGATTATTCGCCCTGGGCCATTGGAGGAATACATGAGATAGTAAAATTGTGCAACAACAATGAGAAGCTTCACACCTTCGGTCTGCCGCAACTCAAAAAAAATCTAAAAAATCATAAACTGTCTGTAACTGCTTTCAGTTTGGACCAGTCTAAATTTCTGCAGTCTAGTAATGTCTTAAGAACAGAATCTTCAAGAAACAGAATGGTCCAGACATTTTTTATGGTGCTAGTTTTGCCATTCGAGTTTTTTATCAACTCTCAATTATAAATCAATGAGGTTTGATGGAACACAGAGAGATGAGGTCATTTAGCGAACTTAATACAAATTCAGAAATGATAGATAAATTCAAGTAGATAGTAAAGGGATTTTGGAACAATTCTTAACTCTAGATAATTATAAGAGAAAAAACATCCACAGCAAGATCACTTTTACAGATTATCACAATTCTAAAAGCACCTGTAAAACAATTATTATTTTCATTAAAAAAAATCCATCATTAAACATAGATTGAATGTAGGCAAATAATACCAGCATTGAGTACAAAAATTTGATTTATTTGTATGCTCTTTGGATTGACCAATCACACCTTTCAATCAAATAACCAGAAATCATTCATTAAGACAAGAAATAAGATTTAAATCCAACATTGATGCCATTTTTGTTAATCTTTTTTCCGTTGGTTTGGTGACTTAAATATTGTAACTATAGCTTTTTCAACCAAATAGTATCATTTTCATATAGCTACTGGCAAAAATTTCTGCCAAATAACACAGCTTAAAATCGAAGTGGGAGTTCCTGTTGGAGTAAATGGGCATGACCAGTGGAGTAAGTGGGTTGGGCCAGTAATTGGTCAATTATCCCTTTCATTGACGAGTTTTTTCCCAATATTTTTTAACCAGAAAGAGAAGGTAACTGCTTTGTGAACATTTGTCACAACATAAATGTCTTAAAGTTTTACTATATATCATTATATTGAAATGAGCCATGCCAACTAAAGCCTAGATAGCCTAGAAGAATAGATGCTTGATTTGCTATTTGAAGGTCACAGGTTTGAGCACAACATCAATGGGATGTGTTTATGGGCAAGAAATTATACAGCTAGCCCCAGTCTGTCTATAAATTGTGTAGCAGTGAGTTTATGCCACTACCACTTTTGTATGTATGTGAAAAAATCTGGATCTTGGGTTACCCAGAACTACGCTCAAAGCTTTTGTCGCAACAAAACTAAAATAAATTAGTATAAACTAACTAAAGCCAATATTTTCAAATGATCAAAATTTCTTGGACAAAAGTGACAAAGGTTACCCAAGAATCACTCCTGTAACATATGGTTGAAATTAATTCAATTGTTGCAGATTTTTTAAGACTTAAATGTGACACAGATATGGAGGCCTTTTGTTTAAGTAATTGTCACATGACCTTCATTTGAGATCTTGAATTTGAAGTATCCAAAAGGTTTTTATACATGACACTGGTGCTCATCAAGGGAATCAACCATGCCAAGTTATTTTGAAATCCATAGACTAATGTACACAATATGTTCTGGACAAAGATTGGACACACCCACCAGTGCAACACACTCAAACACAAACAGATAGATTAAGATAATCAAAACCCTCAACTCATTCCAACATAAAAATATTTTAGACTGGTTCAAATCAGAAGTTGTTGCAAATGACAATTTCAAGTTGGTTTGATTTAAAAAAACATTTGCCTTTTAGGGTAGAAAACAATATGGGCCATGTAGAAATTTCTTGTAAGCAATAACTTCATTTTCATTTAAATGTTTTCCTAAGGTGTTTTCCTTCAGGGTCACCAAAAAGTGGGATTGAGGAGGATGAGTTGATAATAATGCAAGTCAGCATTTTGTCATGTACAAAGTATATCTATATACTGGTGCTACATAAGAATGGGACTATCAATATAAATAAAACAAGAGGACCATGATGGTCCTAGATCACTCACCTGAACTGTTCGCTATAAAAAAAAAATGCAACTAGAGACAAATAACTATAATCAGTTTCATGATGATTGAGAAAAAACTCACTTCTATATTGTAAACAAAGAAATTGTCATTATGGCCCCTTTTCCTGTGTTATCCTATAGAACCTTCCAATAATCTATAAGGTTCATCTTTATGACCTAACAAGTATCCTGACCAAGTTACATGACGATTGAACCAAAATGATGACCTCTAGAGCATTAAAAAAGACATTGTCATTAAGGCCCATTTTCCTGTGTTTTCCAAAAGTACCCTCCTATAATCAACAGGGTTCATCCTTGTGACTAAACAATTATTCTGACCAATTTTCATGAATATTGAGTCAAAATTGTAGTCTCTAGAGTGTAAAGGAAGATATTGTCATTCAGGCCCCTTTTCCTGTGTTTTCCAAAAGAACCTTCCCATAATCAATAGGCTTAATCCTCATGCCCTAATAATTATTCTGGCCTAGTTTAATGAAGATTTAGCCTAAATTGTGACCTCTAAACTGTAATTACTTCAATTGTTGATGCTGGACACCGCATGGTGGACAACAGACATTCAGCAATCACTAAAGCTCACCATGAACACTTTGTGCTCAGGTGAGCTAAAAACCTGAGGCATAACTTAATGTGTAATCACTACTATTCTAAAGCCTTTATAATATATAATGTGACAAATTGAAATGCAAAGTAAATTGTGATAAATTGAAATGCAAAGTGTACGGGAAAAAATAGAAATCAAAGGTAAAATGTGATACATTAAAATGCAAAGTATATTGTGAATCAAAGGCCTGAACGGCCTCATATGCAGTCAGGACTGTATATTAACAATTTTTATATGATAGTTGAAGTCATTCTCTGAATTGTCTGTTAAGTTTTCCTTATTATGAAATCACATTTGAAGACTTTTATCTCCCCCCCCCCCGGCAAAATCCCATCCATGTTTTCTCGCCCATAACTGATTTGATCAACAGCCTAATTGTCTAATTTGGACGAAATATACGAAGGATAGTTTAAGGAGCATCATCCTCCAATATTTCGAAAGATAACAACTGTAGTTGCAAGATTTCAGCAAAAACCAACAAAATTTAGCGTGCGGAGAATTATTAAATTTTACCCTTACCTTCCTGGTCTATTGGAATAGAATAATCCTTAAAATTTCTACAGGTCTACAAATTGTGGTTCTCTTTCGTTCCAAGCCAATATTTTAGCTATAATTTACACCCGAGACATGTTTCATTGTTATTGATAGTTGTCGGAATTAATCTAATTAAATTTAGCTTTACATCGACATCTTTAGACAAAAGGGATTAAATCTAAGTAACTTCTCCTTGGAGACTGACGAGTTGTTGATCACCTTGGGTAACTGACGTGTTGAGAAAATGTCACGTAGATCGACATTCGAACCTCTTTCACAGTAATGGACTTGGTCTAATTTCTATACCATTGTAAAAATTGGTACCAATAAATTAATAAAGAACTCTATTTTACGAATGGGGAATTTACACCAAACAGATGCACATGTACAAAACTGGGTTAAACTATGTAGCTGGTAACTTTTAAATTCGTAAGAATGAAGGTTATAATAATAAAACAAGAGAACCATGATGGTCCTAAATCGCTCACCTGAGGCATCTACAAATTACTGTACTTTTTAGTATAAAAAAGACACAACTTGAGCAAAATTAATAAAAAATTATAAGATTTTGGGCTTTGTACAAAACAATCCAGTAATGCTTTACAATAAGAATGAATTCCTTTGGCTTTATAGTTAATCCATTACCAAACTATCCAAGAATTTGTCATCCTCAGGGAAAATAGGTTTGATAAAAAAACATAGTGAGAAAGGGAGTGACAAGCAATTTATCCATTTCTCTACCTGAAATTCTTCAATCAAACTCTAATTACTGTCTGATACTTCAATGAGTGTAATTTTAATAACCTTGGTAGAGAACAATCTGGATGTACCATAAATTAAAATATGAATGCATTACAACTTATACATGAGGAGTGGAAGATATTTGAACATGCTCTTATTGAGTGTTTTTCATAACTTTGGATGCCTTGGGAAGGGCCTTGTTTGTCCAAAGGATATAAACATGGTAGATAACAACAATGTTATCCTATGTTTTTAATGTAAATGCTCCAGCACCTATATTTAAGAAGAAGAATTCTTTCAATGCGATTTACGCAATTTTCTACCCCAGGAGCAGAGACATTTTTTATCCTAAGAGCAAATTTTCCTTTTACATAGTACAAAATTATTTAGTCATGATACAGACCAATTATGTATGCCCATCACCTTATATTTCAGAAGGAGAAGACATTTGATGTTGCTCTAATTGGGTGTTTTCTAAAAAATTTTACCTCTGGGGCAGTGCCATGTTTTATCCCAGGGCTAAGATTTTAGCTAACATGGTAGAGAACCTTCTGGATATGCTATATACAAAATATGAGTTACTTAGACTTTGTAGATTGGGAGGAAAAGACTATTGAACATGGGTCTAATTGAGCATTCTTACAAACTTTGGACACCCAGGGAAGGGGTGTTATTAACCTACAGGCATAATTTAATCAAAACTGATAGATAACAGCCAGGCTATGCTACACTCAAAATATAAATGCCCTCATCCTTAAAATGAAGAA
The DNA here is from genome assembly GCA_946902895.1 of Fragum fragum. Taxonomy (NCBI): domain Eukaryota; kingdom Metazoa; phylum Mollusca; class Bivalvia; order Cardiida; family Cardiidae; genus Fragum; species Fragum fragum. Next base: position 10,388,115 of record OX336373.1, on the reverse strand, counting down.
CTTTTTTTAGCATACTCAAATTTTGCGTTTATCCCAATTTTGGACCCCTAGTGCAGGGCAGTTTTTGACCCCAGGAAGACAACTTTTAGTGATATAGTACAAAACCATCTAGTTATGCTACATTACAAATATGAATATCTTGGACCAAATAGTTTAAGAAGAGAAGTCTTTTGAAATTGCTCTAATTGAGCATTTTCCAAATTTCGGACCTCAGGGGCGGGGCCATTTTTGAACCTAGAGATTAAATATTTAAAAACATGGTAGAGAACCATATGATTAACCTCTATATAAAATAAAAATGCCTTTGGCCTTGTAGTCTGTAAAAAAAAAAGACAACAAAGATTTTCTAAAATTTCCCATTTTCATATGCCGCAGTTACAAGAGTTTTTCACGGAATGAAATTCTTTTAACAACTTTTGAAGAGCTCCACCCAAGGAACACTCCTGCAAAGTTTCAGCTTGATTGGCCTACTGGTTCAGGAGAAGATTTTTAAAGATTTACTTAATATTCCCATTTTCAAATGCCGCGGCAACCAGAGTTTTTGAAGATATTGAATTCTTTAAACAACTTCAACCAAGAAAATCCCTGCAAAGTTTCAGCTTGAATGGCCTACTGGTTTAGGAGGAGTAGATTTTTAAAGATTTTTAAAGATTTCCATAATATTCCCATTTTCAAATGCCGCGGCAACCAGGGTTTTTGACGAAGTTAAATTCTTTTAACAACTTTTGTAGAACTTCACCCAAGGAACATCCCTGCAAAGTTTCAGCTTGATTGGCCTACTGGTTTCGGAGGAGAAGATTTTTAAAGAAATTGTGGACTGACGGACAGATGGACAACGACCGATCACATTAGCTCATCTCGCACTTTGTGCTCAGGTGAGCTATAAATCCGAGATGGTGGAATGTCTAGTTGTTTCTAAGATCAACAAAACTTTGAACACCGAGGCCTACTATACCTATTTTCTGTTAAATGTAATCTGTAATGATGGTAAGTTCAGGCAGTCGATCAAATGATGTCAGAGACATAGATATGCATTATTCTAGGTCTCTGATGATGTTTACTTTGACATAACAACAAACCTGGAGAATTCCCTCTATCGAGTGGCCTGGATGCAACACTGTTTAAGATGGTATAAATAGAAATACCTGGAGAGGTTGTGACCTTAATCACAGCGCACATTCAGTGATTTGGCTTTTCGCTGTCATTCTTCATGAATGGGCTTACATTTTCAGATAGTATACTACAAGAAATTATGAATCAATTCATGAGCAAGGAAATATTTTTCAGGTCGTTGTCAGGTTCCTAGAAGCAAAGAGCAAATTCAGGCAATTCCTAGATTACAGTCAGTATCCTGACTGCAATAAAAACTGAAATTCAAAGTGAAATGTGATAAATTGAACTGCAAAGTATATTAATACAAACTGAACTGTAAAATATATTGAACTGCAAGTATATCGTTATATATTGAAATATTCTCAAAGTAAATTGTGATAAATTTAAATGCAAATTTTATTGTGAAAAATTGTAAGCCAAAGTATAAAGTGATAAACTAAAATGCTAAGTACAATGTTATAAATTGAATTGCAGTAAAATGTAATGCTTTACATGTTCCATTCCTTTTCAGAGTTCTGTCAATATTTCGGAACCAATTACTCCATATTTTCAAATCATATTATGGATAAATTTCTAATAAAGTGTATTAATTAAACAATCAAGAGGAATTGAACAAACTAGAACTTGTCACAGTATATGACTTAATACCCCTCAAGTGCTTTCAGTGTAAAGAGAGCTTTAACAATAAAAGGACATAGCTACTGACTTTGCATTTCTAGACAGGAGGAGTTTGTGACACAAAATTGGTAGTACAATTAGCTGTATATGTCTGCAAAGCATAAATAATGTCTAAGTTAAAGGGGAGATAATTCTTGAACCAGGGGAAATTAAGACTTCAAAATTGCGTCTTGCAAAACTTAAACATGTGGTTAATCTTTGTATAAAGTTTCAATGGTATTGAAGCAAAACTGAAGAAGGAGTTCGCGACACAAAATTGGTAGTATTTTGTACACAGACAGACGGACACACAGACAGACAGGCTGATTCCTGTATACCCCTAAAAACATTTTCTTTTACGGGGTAAGTATTGCATGGCGTAAACAGATAAACATAAAGCTAAAACAACAGAAAAACTCTAACAAAGTGCAATATGAATAATTGACATTATCATCAGTGCTTAATGAGACATTTGCTAACTGACAAATTAGTGAAAAACTACTGTAAGTGGTTACAAATAACTCCTTGAAATGCAAATCAAGTACATCAGTTGTGTACAAACCCTAAAAATTATTCTTGACTATGTCTAAAAGATTTTAATTGGTAAAGAATGATAGAAATAAAAGAAAATATATGTGAACAATGCAAATAATTCCTATAATATATCAGTGTTATATTAATTCAAAACAAACCAAAAGAAATTTAAAACTCACAATTGAACTAAAACAGCTGAACAAATCATATCATCTCCTTCAAATCCCAATCCCTGTGCATCGACTTTGCTAATTACTAGACAACAAAATTTTAGACTAGTCCAATTTCAAGGAAGTTGCAGATGACAATTTCAAGCAGATGAAATTTCATTAATCTTTGACTGTCTTGGTAGAAAACATTGTGGGAAATGAAGAAATTGATTGTAACAAGCATTTTTTTCATTTTTTCCATAATGTTCTCTCAAGCTTTGTTCTTGAGGGGTGTAAAAAAGTAGGACTGTGTGGGAAGCGCATTATGGCGTCATTTACAGAATGAACATGACATCATCTTAGACTACCTTATATGAAACTGTATTTGACACGGATATTTTTCCTGACTTATCCGATTTTGTCTGTGCGTGGAATGTATATATTTTACTAGAATTGTTTATAGGTACATAATACAGATAGATTATGACTCAAAGTCTTTTAAAAAGATCAACAAAAATACTCTCAGCGCACTATTTGGGTGATAAGGCTGCTTGTGTATGACTTGATCACACGCAAGATTGTCTTAAATATCACACACAGGCTTGCATTTCAAATGACTTGTAGGTTTCTTTGAATTGGGTTTGATGCCACTTTCAAGAGCATTTCAGTCATATTGTGGCGGCTGGAGCATCCAACCAAGGATTCCTGGTATTTCTCACACCAGTACTACCACATCTCTTTCAAGCAACAAGCTGCTCATCCCACTTAGTTTTATGATCATGTAACAATTAGCAGGAGCCAAATGTAAGAAAGGGTATTTGCAGTAACCAGGGATCAAAACCCTGGACCTCAAGATTAACCCTTATCATGCTGAATTAAAATCCTATGCAGAATTGCTTTAAAATCAAAGGACTTAGTACTGAAAGATATTATTTAGGGTCATAATTTCTTTTGAAAAATTGTTTTTGTAACAACTCTGACTAAAAAGGGACAAACAGGAGGTTAAGACCAAGATCAGAATGCACTTATGTGCAGGCTGATCTTTGTCTATACCTCCTTTCAAAGCAGGAATATTCCAGGTTCAGCATGACAATGGTTAAGAGTCTTGACGTGCAAGAAACTGCACTATACCCTAGCGTTTATTACAAATTATTCATCTACACAATCTGGAGAAACACGTATAAAATGTATGTAACACAATATTTGAAAACTAGCCAATGATTGAACTGCAAAGCCAACAATATAGTTATAGTAACAGGTATATGGCAGTGAAAGAATCCTCTGTAAAGCAAGGGCCACAAGTTATTTATTGTGTAATTGGGGTGTAGAAATATAGATTTTTTCCTCTGGCCACTTGACAAGTAAGAGATGATTTTCTACTTGTCAATGAATAAAATGAACTTGTCTGCAGGGATTGAAAAGATAAATTTTGAGAAAAATTTTTGTTAATGAAGAAAATGCTGGAACCATTAACAACAATTTTTATTACCCTTCAATATAAATATTATGATAATAAATCTAAGAGATCTATTTTGTACGACTCAAAGACTTACACTGGACCCGGACAAGTGACCTAGAAAAATATACTTGTCAGCAAGTAGAAAATCCTAAGCGTGAGTATAAGTCTCATATGTGTATAAAATAGTATTCCAAATTAATAATTAATGAATATGACGTTAGTTTTTGGGTGTAAAAAACCCATTGATAACTCAATCAAAAGACAATCTGGATTTAAATCTTCCTGCAGAATTTGGCGTAGTGTTTCTGGATGACTTTTCAGATGAGTTATTTGGTGTTTGTGATCCCTCTGTCACTTTTCTTTGTAATGGCGTCAGTTCAAGAGCATTTACATCTCCTCCCTGAAAAATAAGCAAAATCAAGAATAAAATCTAAACTTGCTGAATAAAAGTTAATTCAAACATGACTGCAAAGGGAATTTACATCTTCAAATATTTTCTATTCAAAAGGTTAGTGAAGTGGCATTAATGACAAGAGGGCCCTAAAGCCCTCACCTCAGAGTCAATGACTGCAGAAGTAACCAGAGCGCTAGTGACCTATTTTGGGCTAAAAGTCACCTGTTTGCAAAGTCTTGTATCAAAAATCAGAAAAGAAAAAACATTTCTACAAAGATTCAGGTTTTTTGGTAAAAAAAGTACCATATACAATGCAAGGAAGACTTGGGTTACTTTTTCTCATGGAAATCAGAGCTATCAATGGATTTCAATTCTTTGGTTGAAATTGCCCTAATGGCTTTGGAGGAACCATCGTTTTTGAAAATTTTTCTTTGTTTCTATATTATCCCCTCCCCTGAGGCTCAGCCCCTGGGGACCCAGGGTGATGATTTTAGCAATTCTGAGAGAGATCAATGTACTGATGCTTAATGCAAATTTACAAGGATCTATGTCTTCTCGGTCAGGAGGAGGTATTAAAGATACTTCTTTAAAATTACAGTTTTATTGCAAGGCAACTAGAGTTTTCAACCGATTTCAATTCTTTTAGCAATTCTTAAAGGACTATTTCTGCTGAATTAGATCAAGCAGTTTGGGAGGAGATGTTGTTTTAAAATTGTTGACAAACGACAGACAATGCATGCCAGTTGCAGGGTAATCAAAATACCTCTCCATGAGCACTTTGTGCTCAGGTGTGAGCACTTTGTGCTCAGGTGGGCTAAAAATAGGATGTTCCCGTGTAGAGCCCAAATATGTCCCAACACATGAACAACCTTTTAAAGGCTCATTAGGCGGTTCGTCATACCAAACATAAATGCTCCAGGCTTTCTCATTTCAGAACATGATTTTTTTCCTTCCTCATTTCTATGTTAAAATAGGGAGCAGCTGGCCCTAATATAATTCAAAGGGTTTGGCAAGATCAAAATCTTTACAGATTCACTTGTAAATTCTAGATACCAAATATGAATACACCAGGCTTTCTTGTTTTAGAGAAAAGATTTTTAAAAACTTTCTGTTTTTGTTTCTATGTTAAAATAGATTGCCAAGGTGGACCCCAAATATGACGTAAGAGGCATCAAATGAACAAACATGATAGTGGTCCTTTATGTGTTGCTGTATCCCGATATCAATGCTCATGGGTTTCTTATTCTAGGGAAGAAGATCTTTGTTTCTATGTAAAATGGGATGTGCCCGAGCAGGATCCAAATATGATCCAAGGGGCATCGTTTCAAAAAAAATTTTCCCTAAGAGGTGCTACATTCAAAATATCAAGGCTATTGGTCTTTTACATTCAGTGATTTTTAAAGTTTTCCTTCATTGTTTGAATTTAATGTGATGTGTGACTAGGCGGAGTGTATGTTTGACCCGAGGGGCATCATTTGAAAAAACTTGATAGCTATCCCCTACAAGGTGCTGCATACGAAATATCAAAGGTTTTGGTCTTCTGGTTTCAGAGAAGTAGATTTCTAAATTTTTCCTTCTTTGTTTCAATGTGAAATGGGGTGTGCCTGGGTGGAGCTCAAATATGATCCAAAGGGTATAATTTGGACAAACTTAATTGATGGAGGTGCTGCATACGAAATATCAAAGCTCTCAGTCTTCTGGTTTCAGAGAAGAAGATTTTAAGTATATTCTTATTTCCACCCTTTTCATTGCCATGGCAACTGGGGTTAATCATTTTTTCATTTCACACAAAGTTTTCCAATTGTTTTACTTGAGAGGTGTCTAAAAATACTTTCATGTTGGAATGGGTTAATAAAGGGATATTCAAGAATTAGTGTGAGGAAGTTAACCCTTTAACATTCATAAAACAAAGACTTATCTGAATTAAAAGGAGAACATTTCGAAAAGCATTTATATTGAAAACTATGTGGCAAACAGTGTTTATAATATTGTGGGAAAGGAGAAGTTGCTTAATTTTTGCTTATTTGACAATATTTCCTGGGCAAAGTTTTATGGTGTTTCAAAATGTGCAATTTGATGGGTCGGGGCACAGTCAATCAAAAAATCGATAGACCAATGATATATTAAGACCAGAAGTGATCTTAACTGTTTGACATTGGTTGCCATTCATGTGAAGCATTTTTTGTTTGGAGACTTAAACATCATAACTACAGCTTATTGAAACTGTAGTTACTACATTCAGGCTTAAAACTACAATTTTTTATCTTACTGACAATGAACCAATGGCATCAATTGCCATTTAGAGTCAGTGGGCATTGCCAGTGTTCCATCAATTGTTGGGTTATGATTTAGATCTGGAATTTGCACGAGTTTGTAAATATCCTGACAGCAGGCAGCAAAATTAAAGAAAAGAAAATAATTATAAAAACTGTATGTGTGTTAGACACAGATACTATCATTAAACTATATGCGTGTTGGACACAAATACTATCATAAAACTATATGTGTGTTGGACACAGATACTATCATAAAACTATATGTGTGTTGGACACAGATACTATCATAAAACTATATGTGTGCTGGACACAGATACTATCATAAAACTTTATGTGTGTTGGACACAGATACTATCATAAAACTGTATGTTTATGATAGTATCTCTGTCTTACACACATACAAGTTTATGATAGTATCTGGACACAGGTACTATCATAAAACTGGATGAGTTTTGGACACAAATACTTGATAAACCTGGACAAAAACTGTATGTGTGTCGAAACAAAATACTATCATAAAACTGGATATGTCTTGGACACAAATACAATCATAAAACTGTATGTGTGTAGAACACAAAGACTATCATAAAACTGTATGTGTGTCAACACAAATACTATCATAAATATTGGTGGGTGTTGGACATAGATACTATCATAAACCTGGATGAGTGTTGGACTCATTTGCTATCATAAAACTGCATGTGTTTGGACACAAATACTATCAGAAAACCCGGATGAGTGTTTGACACATATACTATCATACACCTGAATGTGTGTTGGACACAGATACTATCATAAACCTGTATGTGTGTTGGACACAGATACTATCATAAACCTGGATGAGTGTTGGACACAAATACTTGATAAACCTGTATGTGTGTTGGACACAGATACTATCATAAACCTGTATGTGTGTTAGACACAGTTACTATCATTAACCTGTATGTGTGTTCGACATAGATACAATCATAAACCTGGATGTGTGCTAGACATAGATACTATCATAAACCTAGATGTGTGTTGGACACAAATATTATATTACACCTGGATGTGTATTAGACATAGATACTATCATAAACCTTGAAGCATATTAGATACTGATACTATCATAAACATGGTTGGGTGTTTGAAACATTTACTATCATGAATATTGGTAATTTCACCCATTTCCACATGTCAAGCATTTATACCTCCATTTGGAAAAAAGGTTTAGAAAACATTGTACAATATGAAGAAATTGCTTGTTCAACACAATTTCTTCATTATCCACAAATGGTTTGTGGCTCAAAGACAAAGAATTTTACAATTTGATCAACTTGAAATTGTTGTCTGCAACTACTTTGAGTTTGGACCATTTTAAAATTCTGTTATATGAATGGGTAAAGTATATTTTGAACATTATAAACAGATATTTCAAATTGTCATTGTTTACAGTTTATTTGTGTAGGGAGCTCTACATCTTTTGAAAAAAGAAAATGTTATGTTAGATTCATTTTAAACCACTCCCACAATAGTTTAGACTGGTCTGTATTTCCAAAATTTCTTCAACAGGAAAAATAGATATCTGGAACCTCTTTGAATTTGTTCCTTCTAGTATAATGCCGCTATTTATACTTTTGAGTCATATCGAGGCAGCTGGAGCACCTTACAAATGGTATATATCTCACACGAGTACCACCATAACATCCTTTTCTAGCCTCCAGCTGTATCCAACTTGGGTTTATGCTTATCCATCCATCCACCGTTTTTTCCAAACTGGGTAGCTCTGATAGAAGGCTTTGAATTTTCATGAGGCCTCTTTTCCTGTGTTTCTTGACAGATCTCAACTAATTTCAAAAGGAACAATCCTTATGATGGAACAATCATTCTGTAAAAGTTTACAGAGATCTCATGAAAACAATGGACTCTAGAATGTTAATGAGGCTTTTTTCATTTAATTTTAATTAGGCCTTTTTTTCCTGTGTCTCTTGATGAATCTGACCCAATTTCAAAAAGAATGATCCTGGGAAAGTTTGAAGAGAACCCGATGAAACCTGTGGACTATAGAGCCTTAACAAGGAAAAAGTTAACAGCTGGACGGACAACATGACGGGCGGACGGCTGGACACCATACAGGAAAACACCATCGCTATAACTCTTCTGGCCTTTGCCCAGTTGAGTTGAGAAATAGAATGTGTCTAGAAAGTGTGTTATCTTCCCTTGGTTTTGTTATCAATATTTATTGTTATCTGATTTTTATTGCTCATACCAGTAATTTAGGCCACTCATCTAATCAATGTTTTCTTCTCTTTAAATAAACTTTTAATGAGACATTTTTTTATGCAATAAATATTCTCAGTCTGGCAGGACCAATTATTTCCCTTAAACCACATACATCTCTATCTCAAATTTTGCTTTTGTTTTATTTTGTTTTAATGGGGTTTTACGCCGCTTTCAACAATCTTTCAGTTATATCGCGGCGGCTGGAGCACCTAACAATGGAATCCTGGTATTTCTCACACCAGTACTACCATTACATCCTTTCCTAGCCTCCAGCTGCTATCCCACATAGGTCTACGATTATCGACCTATTGGTGAGAGACAAATAGTCGGAAAGGATGAGTGCCGCCGTCGGGGATCGAACCCGGGACCTCTAGATTGACAGTCCGACGCGCTACCAACTGCGCTATGACGGCCAATCCTCCAGATCATCAATATTATCAGAACTAACATAATTTCTTCAAGAAATATGAAGAAAGGTCACTGTAAGATCATCATGAAATATGAAATCTAGATGAAATCCATCCTCATGAGGATTTTCAACCTTTTCATTCTACCATATATGGAAATTAGCTCCAACCATCATATCAATGTTTTTTGAACCAGGCAAAATTCTTTGAAAGAATCTGATATAGGGTGACGGGACACCAAGGATCGTTCCTGGAAAATTAAGTTGAAATCCATGAGCTGGTTTCTGAGAAGACGACTTTCACTATATACCATTTATAGCCCATTCATATCCCATCAAAAGTCTTTAAGAGAAAATGATAAAGGATCAACAAAGGACCATTCCTGTTAATTTTATTGAAATCTATCAGCTTGCTTCAGAGAAGGATTTCAAAGTTTTCACTACATACCATTTAAATTTTGCTCGGCCCATAAAAGCCATGTTTTTATTTGAACAAAACTCTTCAGAGGAGTCTAGTAAGGGGTCACTCAAGGATCATTTCTGTGAAATTTGGTGGAATTTTGTGCAGTACTTTCTGACGAGAAGGTTTTAAGGTAGTGGAGCTATCATTGTTTGGGTTATAAAAAGTACAAGTATAAATATATTCTGTTTATGAGGGGGGTTTATAATACAGAAGGAACAGAAAATATATGTCATAGTGAAATATTAACACACCAAAGAAACAAAGTTTTCTTAAAATGGCCTTGATTTTTGATTGCATCTTTTTCTAAATAAGATCTTTGCCTTCTATAGATGAGAAGATAACATGTGATGAATCCAGTGTTGCCATCAATCTCTGTAACATTTACGAAGTTTCATTACATAAGTACATATCTTAGGTTGACACTGCTGCATCATAAAATGTAGGCATGTATAGATTTACCCTTTACCAGACAACAAATTTCCATGGCAACCAAAGTTCATTATAAATTTCAATTTTTTGAAGTATTTTTGAAAGAGCATGACCTAAGGATCATTTCTGTAAAGTTTGGGTGAAATTCCATGGTAAGTTTAGGAGTTGAAGAATTTTTTGTAATTGTGAATGGACAGATGGATGGATGGACGGACAGAAGCCGGACGATGACCGATCACAATAGCTCATCCGGAGCACTTTGTGCTCAGGTGAGCTAAAAATAGGGGCCTGCAGATTGAAAACAGAATTCTTTTTAACCCATTACCACATGGCATAATGTTAAACTGGTCAAAATTCAAAGGAGTTGCAGACACCAATGTAAAGTTTGTGAAATTTTAGATTTTTTCAACTTTCTGGGTAGAAAACATTGTATAAAATGTGACTAGCAATTTCTTCATTTCACAGAAATTTTCTTAATTAATTTTCTTGACGGGCGTCCAAAAGCGTCATTGTGTGGGAATGCATTAAGATTTGCCCTAATAAATAAGTTGTGACCCCATGTGACCCAAATTTGAACTTAGCTAAAAATTCTGATCAAATATCAATGCAAAAATGTGCACTCTGGAGTGCACATAAGGTTATTTCTAGAATTTGACAGAGTGACCTAGTTTTAATAATAATAACGATATTATTTACAGAGGCTACACATTGGTTGCCCAATCTTTCATGTGGGCCTCTTTCATCAATATTTTACAATATTTACAATACATGAAACAAAGGCATAGAATGTACACATTACACAAGAGGGCCGTTGGCCCTGGGGTGCTCACCTGAGATAAAGGCACTTTTTCTTTCAACAGTCTAATTTCATGTTACAGTACAGAACATCGTTTATTTGACAATCTGACTATTACTGGATTGAACGCTGAACGCTACACTGTCGTGAATGAATGATTGTGATTGAACGCTGAACGCTTTTTCGCTCTGATCAGATTGAAGGCTGTTTTGTTTAGATGCCATCATTCAATCATTGCAAAATTTCTTTTAATCACTACTATATAGAAAATAATCTTAAACAAAATATTATCATTATTTTTTTAAATTTGAATAACGAATTTAATTTTAACAAAAATATTAATCACCAAAACTACTATGGCGATTTTAATTTTCTGAATGATTGAACGCTGTTGATTGAATGCTTTCATTTAAGAATTGATTGACTGCAAGTTGGAAAACCGTGATTGCTACCTAATTGAACTCTGAAGGCTGATTGAACGTGACTGAACATGATTGCCCGAAATGCGATTGACATGATTGTCAAATTAACGATGTTCTGTACTGTAAGATTAGGATTATGATACAAGTGGGCCATACTTACATATATAGACTATGTACCTGGGGATCCAAAAGTCTAAATTACAAATTCCAAGGCATTGGGGCAAATTTGATGGAAGAATCATCTTTTTTCTCCCTCTGGATCCATGGGATATAATTTCAGAAATACGAAAGAAGTCTGTGAACTGACTCTTCATGCCTACAACAATTTCAGTTTTATTTACTTTTTCTAGGTAGAAATACTGTGGAAAAAGTAGAAAATGTGTGTTTTAACCATTTTCTTCGTTTTCCACAATATCTTAGTAGAAACAGAGATATCACAAAATGTCAAAGTTTTCGCACCACAACAACAACAACGACAACACCAAGGCTATAGCTTTTGCAAAAGCTGCCAAGCTAATAAAACGATATTTCATGGCATAAAACCATCCAAACATTTCAGGTGAAAATAACCTTTCTAAATTTACTAAAAGTGTAAACATTATTGCTGTATATATTACCTTACTGAATCGCTTTAAAATCAAAGGGCTGAAAGCACTGATAGAAGTGCTGTTCAAAAATCAATAATTCTTTTAGAAATCTTAATTTCATAAATAACTATTACTGGAAAAGTAAAAGCAGGGGCTGTAGACCAAGATCAGACTGCACTTATGTGCAGGCTGATCTTGGTCTACATCTCCTGCAAAAAAACGGAATATTCCGGGTTCAGCATGACAAGGGTTAAGACATTATTCTGAAGGAGCAATAAATTCCCCTTTTTCCACTGGGACTGATTTAGAATTGACCATCTGAAAACTTCCACTGTAAATAATTGACTGAAAACCTTTAATTGTTTGAGTTTCTCACTGAAACAGGAATTGCAATCCAAATTTTGGGAGCTGAATAGATAAATGATTTTCTGAGTAGTTCAAGGTTTGGTTTTGGAATGTGCAAATTTTCATTATCAGAAGACCTTATTAGCCTAAGATCATTGTTGATAGACTTTTTGATACATTTTGTTTGGATGTACTCTGGAGCCAAATCATTCTTTGAGGCTTTAAACATAAGTAGAGCATTTTTGTAGTCTACTCTGTCTGTAAATTTCATCCATCTTAGACTTTTAAAGAGTGTATCTGATGGTGTATCAACAGATTGTTCAACAATAATTTGAGCTGCATGTTTTTGAAACCTTACAACATCCTCAAGAAGATCTTTATTATAATTTCCCCAAATAATGCAACAATAACCCATGTGTAGGCATTGAAATATAATTTATATTCTTATTCTCAGTAACAGATAGAGCAAAGAGTTACATTTCTTTAGAATATTTTGAACTTGTATTCTCCAATTCAGTTTATTATCAACATGACCCCAAGAAGCTTTCTGTATCTGTATACTCTATGAATTGGCCTTTAATTCAATTTGTAGATTAGATCTCTGTTTTAATTTCATTAAAGCATTATCTGAGGAAGAAACATACATTGCTTTAGTTTTTTCTGCATTTTGTATCATAGAATTGTATTTACACCATTTCTTGATAGAAGTAAAGGTATTTTGGAGTCATCAATGGAATTTCCAGTCGGGGTTATTGATGTATCATCAGCACACATGTCTGTAGTTGCAGACTGAATATGTAATGGTAGATTATTGATTTATATAACAATCAAAGGCCTGAACGGCCTCAAACGCTGTCAGGACTGTATATTAATAATTTATATGATAATTGAAGTCATTCTCTGATTTGTCTGGTAAATTTCTTTATCATGAAATCTCATTTGAAGATTCTATCTCCTCCCCCCTCCCACCCAGACAGAATCCCCACCATGCTTTCTCGCCCTTAACTGACTTGATCAACAGCGTAATTGCCAAATTCGGACAAAATATACGAAGGACTGTTGTATTTAGATTTTAAATGTTTCTGTGCAAGTAAGTTATTTTGTGCATCCTTATCCAAGGTTTTCATCAGACAAATAAGTAATCCAAGATTTAACCTTGTATATAAAAACTAAACCAAATTTTTTAAACCATGATTTCTGTAATTTATCGTTTGGAACAGGCACTTTGGATTTCGCCCTTGAGATCTGACAAGATTGGCTTTCACTGTCTTTCTTCTTGTCTGTCTGTTCCGATGATATAGCGCTGATATTGAGATTTAAAAAAGTCTGTGGTGCCTTTTGATGGCATAACGATTGATTTAAATTATTTAGTATTACATGACTGTCTTTAACTGGAACGGAAAAAATTTACTGCGCATGATCTGTTGTTGGTTTTCCTGTCTATTGATTTGAAATCGGGACCAGTTCAAACTATGATATATGGTAATGGTTATAAATAGCGATGAACAAAACTATTTTTATCGAGTATGGTACTGTCCAATTATTAAATTCTACCCTTACTTTCCCTGTCTGGAATTGAATAATCCTTAAATTTCTACAGGTCTACAAGTTGTGGTTCTCTTTCGGTCCCCCATTATTAAAAAGCTTGAAATTTCACCTGAGACATGTTTTACTATTATTGATAGTTGTCGGAATTGTATTTAGCTTCAAACCGAGGTAAATATTTCCATCCTTAGACAAAAGGGATAAAATCTAAGTATCCCCCATAGAGATGTCTCCTTGGAGACCCACAAGTTGTTGAACCCCTGGGGTTACTGAAGTGTTGAGATATGTCACTTGGATCAACTTTTGAACCTCTTTTTTGGTAATGGACTGGGTGAAATTTCTTTACCATGTTAAAAACATGGTAAAAATAAATCAACAAAGAACACTTTTTTACAAATCAGGAATTTACACCAAAAAGATGCACGTGTACAAAACTGGATTAAACTTTGAAGCGAGTAACTTTTAAAATCGTAAGAGTGAAGGTTATAATAATCGTAACAAGAGGACCAGGATGGCCATAAAACGCTACCCTGAGTATGATAGTTCATGGCTTTATGATATAAACAAAATAGCAAAGCCATCTGTCTAATAATTTTGGAGAAGATGTTTAAGGATTTATCATTTAATCCTAGGTATATTGATGATCCCACCATATAGCACTAATTTCAGGAATATGGTAATGCTTTGAAGAATAAACATCAATATATACCAAGTATAAAAGCTCTAGGCCTAATAGTTAAGGAGAAGAAGGTTTTCAAAGATATCATTATTTATTTCTAACTTAAATAAGGATCGCACAGAAAAGGGCTAATTTTCAAAATATCGTAATTCTTTGAAGTATTTTGGTAGAGGGTCAATGGCTGATGATACACACCGAATATCAAAGCTCTAAGCCTAATCGTTTGGGAGAAGAAGACTTTTAAAAATTTAAATCTTTATTCCTTTGAAAAATCAGGGATCGCACAGAAAAGGGCTAATTTTCAAAATACAGTTATTCTTTGAAGTATTTTGGTAGAAGGTCAATGGCTGATGATGCACACCAAATATCAAAGCTCTAGGCCAAATGGTTTGGGAGAAGAAGGTTTCAAAGATTTACTTCTTTAATCCTTTGTAAAATCAGGGATAGCACTGAAAAGGGCTAATTTTCAGAATACAGTAATTCTTTGAAGTATTTTGGTAAAGGGTCAATCGATAATGATATGTAGCAAATATCAAAGCTCTTGGCCTAATGGTTTGGGAGAAGAAGATTTCAAAGATTTCCTTCTTTAATCCTTTGTAAAATCAGAGATTGCACAGAAAAGGGCTAATTTTCAGAAAACACTAGTTCTTTTAAGTATTTTGGTAGAGGGTCAATAGGTGATGATACATACCAAATATTAAAGCTCTAGTCCCTATGGTTTGGGAGAATAAGATTTAAAAAGATTTCCTTCTTTACTTCTTTTTGAAATCAGGGATCGCACAGAAAAGGGCTATTTTCAGAGTACAATAATTCTTTGAAGTATTTTGGTAGAGGGTCAATAGGTGATGATATGTAGCAAATATCAAAGCTCTTGGCCTTATCAGGTTTTAGGAGGAAAAGATTTTTTAAGATTTCCTTTGTAAAATTAGGAATTACACAGAAAAGGGTTAATTTTTAGAGTACAGTATTTCTTTGAAATATTTTGGTAGAGGGTCAATAGGTGATGATATGTACCAAATATCAAAGCTCTAGGCCTGATAGTTTTGGAGGAGAAGATTCTTTAATAATTGTTTGCGGACATTCAGTGGTTCAGCTTTTCTTGGTTATTCTTTATGAATGGGCTTACATTTTCAGATAGTATACAAGAAATTATGAATCAGTTCACGAGGATGGATAAATTTTTCAGGTCGTTGTCAGTTTCCTAAAAGCAATGAGCAAATTCAGCCACAGTCAGTATCCTGACCTCAATAAAAAGAAGTGGTCCAAGAACAAACCTTGCAGTACACCTGATAAAATGACTTGAGCATCTGGTATTTCTCCTGAAATACAAACCTTCTGTCATCGATTTAAACCATGACAGGGAGGGCATTGTGGGACAAATTAGAGCATTTAAGTTTTTGAAGAAGTAAGGTATGATTAACCAAAATATTGTTTTAAATTTTTTGAGACATGTTTCTCGATTCTAAAGTGTTGGTAAATTTGAGATTGGTCTATAATAATTCTTATCCTGCTAAAATTGGGCCATTTTTGTGAATGGGAGTAACTTTAGCAAGCTTAAATTGCTTTGGAAATCTGTTTGTTATACTTAACCCATTACCACATGGCAAAATTTTAGACTGGTCCAAATTAAAATGGGTTGCAGACAACAATTTAAAGTTTATAAAATTTCAGATTTTTTCAATTTTCTGGGTAGAAAACATTGAGTAAAATGAAACAATTGCTTGTTACAAGCAATTTCTTCATTTTACACAATTTTTTCCAAAATGTTTTTCTTGAGGGGCCTCTAAAAGCGTCACAGCGTGGGAACGGGTTAAATTGAATATTTTTACTAACTGTTTAGATATAATAGCCAAGCTAATTTTGAGACATTTTGGACCAACACCATCGAGGCCTGTAGACTTTGAGGCATCAAGGGATTGAAGTTGCTCTTTGACATCTTTTTCTGTCATAAGTGGTATTTCAAAGTATGTTTTTAGCCTGAGATTGCGTCAGCAATCTGAGGCTAAAGTTACAATGCTAGAAATTCAAACCCATGCAGAGTTTAATGTGAAAACATAATGTAAAAACATCTATCGCAATCAATGTGATCTTCTGCCACATGCAAAGTAGATCGGATCCAGGCAAATTACATGACCTCAAGTATAAATTAATACGCCCGATTGAGGCGAGAAGGACGAAGGCGAGATATGACTCATTGAAAGCTGTCGGCTCGATGTACAGTAATTTTGCGTGAGTGTTCTGAATTTGGCGGGATGCCAAGTGCAAAAAACACCCAAGAGTTCATATCTATCCAACATACACAATTTAAGCTATAACGGCAGTTTCATCAAATTTATGAAGAAAGACGCAAATCTTTAAAGCCGTCACGGCTCCCGTAGTAGATTTTCAGAGGGCGCCTTTGATGCAACTGAATACAAAATCAACAAATTTCTATTTCACTGGTGACAGCTTTTTATTAGTTGCCTACATGTGGCATTTTTGGGTAGTGAATGATAGATTAATTTCTAATAAAAAGGACAATCGACGCATGACTTTGACCGTCAGTCAGACCTCTGTTAACCCTTTCCCGTTTTTGGAGATTTTAGACTAGTCCAAATTGAAAGAGGTTGCAGACGACAATGACAACTGGATGTTATTTGAAATGAGCCCATCCTATGTGGTAGAAAATATTGTGGAAAAAGGGGAAATTGCTTGTTACAAGCAATTTCTTCTTTTTCCACAATTTTTTCTCAAGTATAAAATCACAGGAACATAAAATCCCGTATTTGAACGGGAAAGGGTTAATACTATCAATCATAAATTATCTTTTTTAAGTCAAAGTCTTTGATCTACTAGACCTTTTAAATGAAGATTTTCAATTCAAATTCTAGTATTTATGACCTTATTTTTCTATCTTATTGACAATTAAGTGCAGATTCTCAAGAATTTGAATGACATAATCTATCCGAGCAAAGACCAGTGACTTTAATTATGCAACGTATAAATTACCTCCCTTTTAAAAATTAAAAGGTAAACTATGGATGCATGTCCAATATACCTTAAATGTTGGCTAAAATTTAAATATTTCGTCTTTTCATTATAATTGATGAATATCTGGTACTATAATTTTCGTATCAATTGATAAGTTTGTAACAAATAGAAATTTACAATATAATTCAAAATGTACAAATTTAAAGTTCAAATATGTGAAAACCATTTCAAAGAGTCAATTACTTTGAATTGATCCAACGGCAAACAATGACTGATCTTGACTTCAACCTTTGTTAGGCTTGAAATTGTCTTACACCTTTGATCGTAACTGCAGTATTATGAAATAAATAACTATGTAACAGCTGTTTGTATCAATAGGATCACAGATAGGCATAAGTTTGTTTCCTTATTTGTTTCAAAAGAAATATATAAATAAATATGTTTGTTCCTAGAAAAAAAGTTGTATTCATGAATAAATATTCATGACCCTGTTTCATGATCTGTATTCGTATTCGTCACTTTCTGTATCGTTACAGCCCTTAAGCGAAGCTGTCGATTTTACGCACGATTGGAGTGTTTTGTTTGACAAATTAATTAGTCATTCATAGTATGATATTTGCACTGTCTGAAAACAGCTTAGTCGTGCTCGGACTTTGTGTCTATATATTTTTACCTCCGAATTCTACCCAATGGATGCAACGTCTACATACTGCTTTTGAGAGGTGAACATAATCATGTTAACCTGGTAAATGACCACCCTCCCTCTCTGGCTCTCTTTATCTGGAGATTATAAAGTGCATATTTACATAACGAAATTGGTCTGTGTGGTGAAATATTCACATCGCATGCAAAAGACTCCTAGTTCAAACCTGGCTACCCATCTCTCTCACTCTCTAGCTCTCTCTCGCTAGCTCCACTGGCTGAAAGCCAACGACCTTTTATCATGATGTGGTGTCCGTCTTCCGTCCGTCGACTTTTACTTTAAAAATCTTCTTCTCAGAAAGAACTGAACATTATTCAACGAAACTCAACCAAAATTCTCAGGAAGGATCCTTGGGTGGCCTTTATCAGATCCCTTCAAAGCATTTTGATCGGGTGAAAAATATGTAACGATATATACATGTAAATATATTGTTACAATACCTCAACGGGATGAAAATTATTGCGGGCAGGTTGTGTCCCCTACGCACAAATTGGCAGATCTGCGCATAATCGACAGTAGATTTCGGTACAAAGTGGCACCTCCGATATTCCGACCATAAAACTTTTTCTATCCAGATCATATATCTCCTGTATACAAATCTCAGGCTTTCAGCGCTTTGATTTGTTCAAGTAAGGGCTCCACATAGTTCCTTAATGCATGCCTGTATTGTTCATCTAATTTTGTTATGCAAGGTGCTTTGTTAAAATAATTTGTGAACAATGACTTAAGATAATATGCTGTAGTTCTTGTTGCCATTATGTGACTATTATTGTCATCATTTATCAAATTAGTTTGAAATGTATTTCTTTTTCCAGATAAGACTTAAAGGTTAATCCAAAGTTTCTTTTTTTTTCTTATTGTTAATTTTATCACAGTAGAAGTTTTTTTGCGTGACTTTACTTCCTGTCTCCAGTATTTATATTTAGTGATGTCTTCATTAAACCAATCAGACTGATTGATATGTTTTACTTTTCTGTGTTTAATTGGAGCATGTCTGTCTAACACTTGTAAAAACATCTGGGAAAATATATCCAGGGCATCGTCTGGATCATCATAAATTTCAAGTACTGACCAAGGCTGTTTTTCTAGGTCAGAGTAAAAATCAACTGCATTGAAATTCTTTAAATTTCTGTAAATAATGCTTGAGTGGACTGCCCCCTTTTTCTTTGATGTGTGATACCCTTGAGAATTGTAATTGGTAATGGTCACTGATTGATGAGATAAGCAGTTACATTTCTTATTTTTTCTGGTTGATTTGTATAAATATAATAAATAATGGAAGATGATGAAGTGGTCACCCTGGTAGGTGTGACAACCATTTGCTGTAATTGAAATGTCCTGGTGATTTTATTCCATAAGTTATTGTTTGTTGTAGCATTTATGAAGTTATAATTAAAATCACCAAATAATACAAGTTCCTTGTCTTCACTGTACATTTTTTCTAGGATCAATTCCAAATTTGAATTCCAGCATTGCAAAGACGAAGGGGGCCTTTTGTTTCAATCCAAATTGCTTCAATGTTATCAAGTTCTAAATCTGATCTTTGTTATTTTTTACATACAACACTATCCCTCTTCCAATAGATGAGCGATCACGACGAAAAAATTTAAAGAATGTCTCTCCAAGGATATCAGTTTGCTTGCTTTCATTCATATGATACCTTATTTCATCAAATTTTGGACATAAATATTGAATATTTAATTGAATAAATTGAAGCTCCTGTTTTACTCTGAAGTTATTTTTATTGTTTTTTGATAAGCTCTTTTTGTTTGTTTTGATATTGTGATGCTTTACATTTACTGATTCATGGTTTACAGATACAGAATTGATATACATTTACATTCTGCTTGGTTACATTCTGAATATAAATCAGAGAGAGAACTAAAGGAAATTTTGATAGTCATGACATTTTCTTCTTTGCCTGATTTTCAATTATAGATATGACAAAGTTTTTGCTTATGGCCATCTCTGTGACATTTCAAATATTTCAACAGTTTACCATGAAAGCATTTTTCTGTGGTATGATTTTGTTCCCCACAAAATCGACAACAATGGTTAACACTATTTTTGAGAATGTTAACCTTGTATATTCCATGTTGTTGAGTAAATCAATTGTACCTCTGCTGTTAAGATGTATGCCAACAGCATTATAAAATGACCAGTCAACAACATATTGGTTTTGATTATCATGATATTGGTTATGCTCATGTGCAAGAAATGGTTTTGACTTATAAAGCATATATTGTGATATTCACATAAGTCTTTAAATTTCTCATTCAGTTCTTCTTGGTTAGCATCATACCGATACAGTACAGCAGACATATAAATACAGTAAAACCCCTCAAATATGACCACTTGCGGTTACTTTCTGAAAGTGGTCGTAATAGCGGGGTGGTCGTAATACCGAGGTTTGGTCTTTTGTTGTCAAGTAATTCATGTTTATTTCATCTTCGTTATTTAAATATATTTATACTGTACATACAAAAAATAAAACTATTAAAAACATGAATTACAGCGAAATCTAATATCATTTTCAAATTCACAACCTTTGATAAGTTCTACTTTCTCTCTTCTCCATTTTGATCTTATTCAGAAGTCCGACCTCAGATTATCTATACTTGTGTATAGGTGCAAAGTGTCAAACTGTTTCTATCATATCTTCTTCAACGGGAATAACAAACATCAATTAAGTTGAAATCAAAATTTAATTGCTAATTATCTGTTTGGAACGCCCTCAACAAATTAAACATAACTTCTTGGATACTTTTTCACTTTCGACTTTACTCAAGTCAAAACCCGTGACATATTCAAATAACAATTAAAAATAATACAAGGTATAAATTCTCAAAGTGATCGGCCAATTTAATCTTTTTAATAGAAATAACGCCAATTATAATAAAGGTTCATTATCACCAAATCAAAAATCGGATATTGTATTGACAATGCATTTGACATACCCAATTAGTGTAACTCTTATCAAGTGTGAAATTCGGGTGAAGTTACTGGTCGTTTTAGTGGGGTTCAAAATAGTGTATCAGCAATAGCTGGTACTGAATTTAGTGGTCGTAATTCGGAAAAGAGGGGCGTCCAGTTTAGAGAGGTTCGCGACGATTGAAATAAAGAACAAAAAATCTGTTCTGTAAAAATTCGGTCGTAATAAGAGGGGTGCCCGTATTTACGGAGTGGTCGTAGGGAGGGGTTTTACTGTATTACACCTTGGTTAACCTTCCCTTGGGTCGAAAAGAAGTCGGTCATAAATGACCTCAATTCACCTAAAACTATTTCCTGATGTCTCGGTAGCGCAGAGGTTAAGGACGTCGGACATTGCAGCGCTAGGCGGCGATGTCGTATCCGCGTAGGTTCGAATCCCGTAAGAGTATTTCCTGAACTTAGGTCATTTCCTCCAACATGTAGTATAATTTGTTCATAGTGGGAGAGGTTCATTTTGTTTAGAGCATATCTTAGACTGTTTATTGTAGCACCCCTATGTGTTTTGACTGTAGTGTTTGTTAAACTTCTTGTTTTAACACCCTTCAGTATAGATGAACCAATTACATGCATTTGTTTTTGGTTGGTGTTTCACTTGTTGGCTTTGGTATTGTTTTTAAGGTGAATAAGGAGTACATGTATTTGGTAGTGGAACATCACTGATTTCTTCACATTTATTAGTGAAGGGTTTGTTTGGTGACGGATGTCTCACATTTTTGGACATCCATGGAGGTTTTGTTGTCAAGGGAGGTTTTGTTGG
This sequence comes from Fragum fragum, assembly GCA_946902895.1. NCBI lineage: Eukaryota > Metazoa > Mollusca > Bivalvia > Cardiida > Cardiidae > Fragum > Fragum fragum. Next base: position 10,366,178 of record OX336373.1, on the reverse strand, counting down.
AGTGTTTATTTTATCCGAGGTTGATGGTACTTTTTCGAGGTTGGTTTTCTCATTGTTTGCCAAAGTTTTGGTACAGATCTGTTTTTCTTGTTGCTCAATTTTCTCTTCAAATGTTAAAACTCACTTTTAGAACAGTGTGAAGTACAATGATTGATTTCATTTGAATGGCACAAATTACCTCCTTTTAACTGACTGATTTTTCTCTTGTTGATAATTACATTGCTAATTATTTCTCAATTTGCTTAGAATGATTGGGGTTGAGGTGAGAAGAGGATTGAGTTCATTTGCTACTATTTGTTTTGAGTCCGTGTTTTGAGTCCGTGTTTGAAATATTTTTAATTGTATTACCTAGTTCCATTACATCATTATCATATGGTATATTTCTTAATGTTTTAGAGTCCAATAAGTTACTCTCTAGGGTGAGGCTGTATTCTTCTTATGTGGCATTAGAGTCATTAATCATACTGATTGACATGTAGTTGCCTTTTCTATTACAGGAAGCCTCCCCATCATCACCTGAATAATGGTCAACTTCTCCATTTGCTCTGCAATGGTCCACCTGGCTTATCAGGTGGTTCTTATCTTTATCTTCTTGTTTCTCTATAGAGGATTCAATGAATTTGATTTCAATGTGCAGTCATTTACCATATATAATAAATTCCTTTTCCATCCAAGTTCTGCATCCTTTTCCTTGAATTTTTAATTGATAATGTTGAAATGTGGAGATGCAAAACCACCATTTTGTCATCAATTTCGGTACAAAGGACAAGTATGTTTTCCCCGATGTCCTCAAAAATACTTTTATCATATTCCAAGTGAAAAATTTTGTCTGTGCAGTCATATACATTATAAAGTTCACAGGATTTCATATAAGTGTCCTCCTCAACTCCCAAAAATCCTGAGAAGAGATGTTCCTTACTATATCCTTACTCATTTAACTTATAAAATCCATGTACAATAATATCTTATATCCATATTGTATCACATTAAGTAAGAAGGTCCATCTAAATCCATCAAAGAATAATTAATTCCCATTTTAATCCATGAAGAATTAACTAGAACTTGTCACAATATGTGATTTGATACCCCCACAAGAGCTTTCAGTGTAATGAGAGCTTTAACAATACAAGGACATAGTTACTGACTTTGCATTTCTAGAAAGGAGGAGATCTCAACACAAAATTGGTAGTATAATTAGCTGTATATGTCTACAAAGCATAAATAATGTCTAAGTTCAAGGGGAGATAATTCTTGAACCAGGGGGAATTATGACTTCAAAATTGAGTCTTGCAAAACTTCAACATGTGGTAAATCTTTGTATAAAGTTTCAATAGTATTGAAGCAAAACTGTAGAAGGAGTTCGCGACACAAAATTGGCAGTATTTTGTACACAGACAGGTGGACACAAGGACACACAGGCCAATTCTAGTATACCCCTGAAAACATTTGTTTTGCCGGGGTATAATTAACTAAAGGGTGTAAACTTAGAGCTATAGGAAAACACATCCTACCTGGTCAGCATCACTTTTCTAGGATGGCAATTTTCTAGGATGACCCAATTTTGATCCAATGATACAAATTGGAAAAAACATGCTGATCAAATATCTATTTATTTGAGGCATAAATGTGCCCTTTTTGGTGAACACAAGGTTATATCTAAGGTCCATGGTCGAAAGGTAGAGTGTCAATTCCCAATCAAGAGGTCCTGAGTTTGATTCCCCGGGAGCGGCTATCTATCTTGGTTCTGTCATTGGCACACTCTTTCGGCGTGAGTACTGGTGCATTCTCCAGGAAACACAATAAAGAGGGATTAATCTAAGTTGGAAGAACTTGTTTCCCAATCGATGTAGAATAATAGGATTAAACCATATCTAAGATTTGACCTAATGATCTAGATTTGACTGCGATTGACCCAAATTCAAACATGGCCAAGATATTACAGGGACAATTATTCTGACCAAGTATCAATTTATTTTAGCCAAAATTGTGCCCTCTAGAGTGCACATTAGATGTTGACATATGACAGATGATGGACATCAGACACAGCTTGATCACAAAAGCTAACCTCTAACACTTTCTCCTATAAACAGTCACACTAAAAGAAAACATTCCTAATCCATTCTCAAACATTGACGCTTTTCATGCCCCTCAAAATAACTAATTGGGGATACATAGTGTAAACTACTTTTATTTCCTTTCACTGACTTTACTTAAACTAGTTTCTGAGAAAATGATTTTCGAAATTTTCAGTATATACAATATATGGAATGAAACCCCATCCATAAAAGCCTGTTCTTCATCTAGACATTTCTTTTTAAAGGAACCCTATAAAGGATACCCAAAGATCATTCCTTTAATTTTGGTTAAAATCCATCAATTGACTTGTGAGAAGATTTTCAAAGTGTTCACCATGAATGGAAATTAGCTCCACCCACTGGAGTCATCTTTTTTACTTGATCAAATGTCTGAAAGGATGTTTGCCATGACCGAGGATCAAACCCTGGACCTCCTGAGAGTGTGACACAAACTGCAATATGGCTGCAGTCGTCATCAAACAGGAGAAAAAATTGTCACAAAACAAGTTGTCAATGGCTTTACAGTACAGAACATCGTTAATTTGACAATCTGATTGTAACCGGATTGAATGCTATATTGTACACGATCGTGATTGAATGATTGGATTGAACGCTGATCGCTTTTTCTCTCTGAGCAGATTGAATGCTTTCTTATTTAGATGCGATCGCTCAATCATTGCAAATTTTCTTTTAATCCCTACCATGTCTGAAATCATCTTAAACGAAAATTTTATCATTATTTTTATTATTCGAAATACCAATTTTGATTTTAACAAAAATATTTATCACCAAAACTAATATGGTTATGCAAATTATCGGAATATTTGAACACTGTTGATTGAACGCTTTCAAAGTATTGATTGATCTCAGATCTGAAAACCGCAATTGCTACCTGATTGAACGCTGAACGCTGATTGATTATGATTGAAAGTGATTGCCCGGAATGTGATTGAAATGATTGTCAATTTAACGATGTTCCGTACTGTATCAAGATCTGTCAAGAATTGTAAGATAAGTTGACAAGAATTCTAACTAGAGGCCCTTGAGCGCCGGTATCGCTCCACTGGCCTGATCGTAATGGTTAAGCAAATGATGTTTTCAGGAATTCAACATAAATAGAATCATATTCAGCATGTGAAATAATTTTTTTGAATTTTGACTGGCTAAGCTATAAGCTACAATGTCAGGTTTGATTGAAAGGTTAAGGAACATGAAAGCATGTCAAATTAAGTACAAGTTTTAGCATTTGCATTCCCATTCAATAATGCTTTTAAGCATCTACGTAAAACATTCTAGACAATGAAGAAATTTCTTGTAACAAGCAATTTCTTCAATGTCCATTATGTTTTCTACCCTACAAAGTAAAGATTTTCTGAATTCCAGCAACTTTGAATCAGTCTAAGATTTTCTTGTGATGTAATGTTTTGAAAGGTCAATTCTAACTTGTTATAAGCAATTTCTTCATAGTCCACAATGTTTTTTATTCTAAGAGGCAAAGATATTCTTCATTCAAACCATTTGAGATTGTTACCTGCAATTGCTTTCAATCTGAACCAGTCTAATATTGTGTTGTCTGGTAATGGGTTAAATACATATTCTATATTTCCCTAGATAATAATAAACTTTTATCTTCTATATCCAAGAGAAGTAACAATCAAAGGACTGAAAGTCCTTAGAGCGGCTTTGCTGGCTTATCAGTAACCGCGCTCAATAATGCCAACATGTATCATCAAGATGAGTAAAAATAAATCGTACACCTAAGAGCGATGAGCAGCTGGATGCCGAATAAGGATGTATTGGTAATACTACTGTGAGAACTACCAGGAATCCATGGTTAAGAGCTCCAGCTGCCCCGATGTAACTGAAATACTATTAAAAGTTGCGTTAAAACACCATTAAATTAATCATGACCCTTTTACTGTTTACCGAAATAGCTATTTTGATTAAATCACAACGTTTTCTTTAATATTATTCCATCAGTGTGTAAAAACTTGTTGTGTGGTAAAAGGTTAGATGATAAAAGGTATTTAGACAGTTTATTTGGATAATTTACTATGGATAAATAAAGTCGAAATTTTAAACCATTTTCCATGATATTCATTACTAAAAGGAGGATGTTGGCATTCAGCAAGTAAGTTAGGTTATTTTCTTCATCAGCGATGAAACAAGATGAAGGCAATCACATATATTTTCACTTCAAGTTTATGAGCATGCGTGGAAGTGAGTAGAAAATTCGTGAAAACATGTTTCCGGTTGATCGATGTGAAATACCGGTTTTGTCCTACAAAACCGCTAAAAAAGACTTTTAACACCCTTGCACCTCCTTGATCTAAGAGGCATATCTTTTCAAAGTGTGTGTGCAATCCAGTAACTAACTGGTGAAATCTGAGTTACAACAGTCTCCTTGAAAATTGGGTGTTAATCACTCCATTCATGAATACATATACAAAACCCCAGAAGTCTCAGAAACTCACTATAAACTTTTAGCGCTTTAACAGTTCACCCAACTAAGACAATTGATAAAAATCAGCCATTCAAAAATTGCAATTTAAAAATTCTCTGGAAACCATATATGGACATTAGCCATAACAATAATGCCATATTTTCAATGTGTCAAAATTGAAATTGATGAAATCTGAAAGATAGTCACCAGACAATCATTCCTGTAAAATTAAGTTGAAATCAATCCACTGGTTTCTGGGAAGAAGATTTTAATGTTTCACCATATATTGAAATAAATCCCGCCCATTAAAGCTATGTTTTTTTTCCGAACAAAATTCTTTGAAGGAATCTGGTAAAAGGTCACCAAAAGATCATTCCTGTAAAATTTGGTTGAAATCAATCCATTGGTTTCTGAGAAGATTTTTGACGCTTTCACCATATATGGAAATTAGCCTTGCCCATTAAGCCAAATTTTTCATTGATCAAAATTCATTGAAGGAATCTGATAAAGGGTCACCCAATGGTCATTCAAGTTGAATTTGGTTGAAATCCATCCATCTATTTCTGAGAAGAAGAATTTTGAAGGTTTCACCATATATGGAAATTAGCCCCACCATTAAAGCCATGCTTTTCATCTGATCAAAATTATTTGAAGGAATCTGATTAAGGTTTTCCCAATGATTATTCCTGTAAAATTTGGTTGAAATCTATCATCTGGTTTCTGAGAAGCAGATTTTTTAAAGTTTCACCTTATGTGGAATTGGCCCTGCCCATTAAAGCCATGTTTTTCTTCCATTTAAAAATCTTTGAAGAAATCTGATAAAAGGTCACCCAAGGATCATATCTGTGAATTTTGGTTGAATGGTGTTCAGTACTTTCTAAGGAGAAGAATTCTATAGTAAAAGTTTACGGACAGACAGATGCACGCACGCACACACAATGGACACAACACCATGACAATAGCTTGCTGGCTTTCAGCCAGGAGAGCCAAAAACTAGAGGCGCTTGGAGCACCTGATTCCCTCCACTGGCCTGAATTTACTTATCGGTCCATGACTGGTTATCAAGTTTTCCATTAAAGAAATCTGATATTTAAGGAAGTTAATTGCTCAAAGAAGAACGCATAAAGAGAAAAAAGGGCTTTATCCCCTTTATCATTTTAAGCAACATCCTCAAGGCCCCTTTTCCCATGTTTCATGACAGATCCTATCCATTTCCAAAAGAATGTTACCTTATGATCTTACAATCATTCCGTGAATATTTCATCAGAATCTGACAATAATTGAGGACTTTTATCACATAAACAGGATTGTTTTGAATGAAAATCAATAAGCCCCTTTCCTGTGTTTTCTGATCTTTCCTTACGACCCGACAATTGTCCTGTGAATTTTAAAAGATAATTTGATGATAATTGTGATCTTCATCACAAACACAAGAATGTTTTGAATGATAATCTGTAAGGCCCCATTTCCTTTGTTTCGAATGCCAAAATTATTCCATGCATCTTTGAAGAGAATCCAATAAAACTGTTGACTTTATTATGTTAACCAATTCCAACTCAAGCCCTCCTTTTTACGCCCCGCAATTAAAGAGCTTTGGAAAACATTGTGGAAAATGAAGAAATTGCTTGAAATTGCCTGAAAAGAACCATTTAAGTGATTGTACAATCATTTTGTAAAATTTTGAAGTGAATCCAGTGAAATCAAGGGACATCATTGTGTTAACCAGAATATTTAAGAAAGTTTTTCATATGGCCCCTTTTTATGTAACACTTGCCATAATCAGATCCACTGTCAAAATCAACAATTGGAATGATGGTACAATCAATCTGTGTAATCTGTGGAGTTTATTGTGTTAATGAGTTTGTATGGAAATCTTCATAGGGCCCCTTTTCTCATGATACTTTACAGAACAAACCAAATTTCAAAAGAACAATTCAAATGAAGGTAGAATCATTCTTTAAAAGTTAAAGAGAATCAATGAAAACAGTGGACTGAATTGTGTCAAGAATTTTTGTAACAAAATTTTCATACAGCCCCTTTTTTCATGAAACTTAACAAATCAGACCCAATATATAAAGGAACAATCCTAATGATAGTTTGAAGAAAATGATAAAGACTGAGGACTTTATTGTAATAATGATGTTTTGTAATAAAGTTTTTATATGGTCCTTTTTCTTGTGTCACTTAACCAATCAGACCTAATTTACAAAGGAACAATCCAAATGATGGTACAATTATTCTATCAAAGTTTGAAGAGATTCTGATAAAGACTGAGGACATTGTTGTGTTTATGAGGATTTGGTAATAATTTTTCATATAGCCCCTTTTCCTATGATACTAGACAGATCAGGCCCAATTTGGAAAGAAACAATCCTTATGATGGTACAAACATTCTGTGAAAGTTTGAACAGAATCTGATGAAAACTGCAGACTTAATCTTTGTGTAAAATTTTTAAAATAAAATTTTCATAAGGCTCCTTTTCCTGTGATACTTGTAGGATCAGTTCTCATGTGAGCATCAACAACCGTGATTATTGTACAATGATTCTGTGAAGGTTTGAATAAATCCAATGAAAGCTCTGGACTTGGTTATAAGGATTATAGATAAAATTCTCAAAAGGCCCCTTTTCCCATGATACTAGACAGATCACGCCTAATTTGAAAAGAAAGATACCTCATGATGAAAGCTCTGGACTTGGTAACAAGGATTTCTAAATGAAATTTTCATAAGGCCCCTTTTCCTGTGTTTCTTGACTGTTCAAACCCTGTTGTGAAAAGAATGATAGTTTTGACCTTCCAATCATTCTGTGAAAGTTTCAACAAAATCTGATCAAAGCTGTGGGCTTCATTGTGTTAACAGGGTTTTATTAATTGAATCATATAGCCCCTTTTCTGATCTGACCCAATTTCGAAAGGAACAATCCTTATGATGGTACAATCATTCTGTGAAAGTTTGAAGGGAATCTGATGAAAACTGTGGACTCTATCGCGTAAACAAGGAAAAGTTTAATGGACGGACGGACACCGGACGGGAAAAAGCCATCGCTATAGCTCTAGTGGCCTTAGGCCAGTAGAGCTAAAAAACCTGTCAAATTAAGTCATAATTTTTATTCGATCAAAATTCTTTTTCATAATCTGATAAAAAGTCACCCAAGGATCGATCTGGTCAAATTTGGTTGAAATCCATCAACTGGTTTCTGAGAAGAATTTCAAAGATTATACCATATATGGAAATAGCCCTGCCCATTAAAGCCATACTTTTCATCTGATCAAAATTCTTTGAAGGAATCTGATTGAGGTTCACCCAAGGATCATTTCTGTGAATTTTTTTTTTAAATCCATCCAGGGGTTTCTTAGAAGAAGATTTTCAAAGCTTTTACCATATATGGAAGTTAGCCCCGCCCATTAAAGCCATATTTTCAATTCAATCATTCAAAATTCTTTTACATAATCTGAAACGGTAGATGTGAATACAAGACAAGTTAATGCCTGCTCAGCTGACTGCCCATCCAGCAGCTGGCCCACCTTTAACTTCACAACTCTATTAACCACATTTTTACCTTCAGAAGAGCAGGTTAATAATAGGACAAGAGCACCATGATCGACCATGATCGTCCTAGATCACTCACCTGAACTGTCTGTTGGTAAAAAAAATGCAACTAGAGACAAAAAACTGTAATCAGTTTCATGAAGATTGAGGCAAAACTATGACTTTTATATTGTTAACAAAGAAATTGTCATTATGGCCCCTTTTCCTGTGTTATCCTATAGAACCTTCCCATAATCTATAAGGATCATCTTCATGACCTAACAAGTAAAATGATGACCTCTAGAGAGTTAACAAAGAAATTGTCATTAAAGCCCCTTTTCCTGTGTTTTCCAAAAGTACCTTCATTATAATCAATAGGGTTCATCCTTGTGACTAAACAATTATTCTGGCCAATTTCCATGAAAATAAAGCAAAAATTGTGGTCTCTGGAGTGTAAACGAAGAAATTGTCATTAAGGCCCCTTTTCCTGTGTTTTCGGAAAGATCCTTCTAATAATCAATAGGGTTCATCTGTATGACCTAATAATTATTCTGGCAAAGTGTCATGAGGATAGAGCCACATTTGTGGCCTCTAGAGTGAAATCAAAGAAATTGTCATTAAGGCCCCTTTACCTGTGTTTTCTAATAGAACCTTCCCATAATCAATAGGGTTCATCCTCATGACCTAACAATTATTCTGACCAAGTTTCATGAAGATTGGGTCAAAACTGTGACCTCTGGAGTCTAAAGACTTCAATTGTTGACGCTGCACGTGGCACGACTAACGACAGACATTCAACGATCACAAAAGCTCACCATGAGCACTTTGTGCTCAGGTGAGCTAAAAATTTAAATCTTAAGCTCTACTTTATCTAGCACTAATATAGACAGGACAACAATGCCATTATTTTGTTCCTTCAAGATCTTTGACTAGCATTGAAAAATAAAGAGAATCTGGATTATAGATGCCTCATACAATCCTCTTCAAAATTACATGAAAATCAAAGAACTAAAAGCACTGGAAAACCAAAGGGGCTAAAAGCGCTGAAAGTTCTAGTTGTAGGTAAATATTAATTTGAAATTTAAACAAGAGGTGCTAGAGACCCTGTATGGCTCCACTTGCCTGAATGTGATGGCTGAAATCAATATACTGGTTTCTAAGAAAAAAGATTTTTGGAGTTTTCACTTTATACCATATTTGGAAATGGGCCCCCTTTTTTAAGCCGTGTTCTCAACCAATCGAAATTTTTTGAAGGAATCTCATAGAGGGTCACACAAGGATCATTCCTGTAAAGTTTGGTTGGAATCAATCAACTGGTTTCTGAGAAGATTTTTTAAAGCTTCACCATATATGGAAATTAGCCCCGTCCATTAAAGCCATGATTTCTTTGAAAAAACCTGATAAAAAGATAAAACACAAGGACCATTCCAGTAAAATTTGGTTGAAATCCATCAACCAGTTTCTGAAAAGATTTTTCATCTTATCTGTAAATTAGCCCTGGCCATTAAAGCCATGTATTTATCTGATAAAGGGTCCCCCTGAAGATCATTTCTGTGAAATTTGGTAGAATTTTGTTTCATATTTTTCTGAGAAGATTACTAAAGTAAAGGTCTATGGAGGGACACACTGACGCACACAAGGCCATGACAATAGCTCGCTGGCTTTCAGCTGGTGGAGCTAAAAACAACTCCAACCTCAAAGGAATCAATGGGCAATGCAGATTAAGATCAGACTGCATTAAAGTCCAAGCTTATCTTTGTCTATACCTCCCCCCAGTATTTCATCCATTAATTGATTATCCTTTCATGTAGGAGACAATTCTAATAAAATAGGTTAAAATTTCAACCTAGCTAAAAATTTCATATGGTTTAAAGCTTCAAGCATTACCATTTACCAAACAAGAGGGCCATTGGCCCTTGGGCGCTCACCTGAGATAAAGGATGGGTGCCCACCCATCTTTCAACAGTCTAATTTCATGCTAAGGTTAGGATTATGATACAGTGGGCCATACTTTATACATATATAGGCTCTGTACCTGGGAATCCAAAAGTCAAAATTACAAATTTCAGGGCTTTAGGGCAAATTTGAAAGGAGAAAACTTTTTTCTTTCTCTGTATCTATGGGTTATTATTTCTAAAAAAAGAAAAAAGTAAGTGAACTGATACTTCATGCATATAACCCATCCCCGGGCTCTGCCCCTCAGGGTCAAAATTTTATTATTTTGAAAGAGGTCAATATACTGATGCTTCATGCAAAATATCAAGGCTCTATGCCTTCTGGGTACGGAGAAGATTTTTACAGATTATTTTAAAATTTCACTTTTGTTGCCCTTGCAACCAGAGTTCTCAACAGATTTCAATTCTTTTTTCTATTTTTAGAAGGGATCAACTAAGGATTTCTGCCAAAGTTGGTTCAAAATGGCCCAGTGGTTTGGGAGATGTCTTTTAAAATAGTTCTTTATTTCATTATAAACCCCTACACTCTGGGGCTTGGCCCCTGGGGACCTGAGGGTCATGAGTTTAGATATTTTGAAAAAAGTCAATATACTAATACTTAATGCAGGAAAAAATTTTCAAAGATTTTTTTAAATTTCACTTTTGCTGCCATGGCAACCAGCGTTTTCAACAGTTTTCAATTCTTTTAGCCATTCTTAGAGGGGACCACCTCGGAAACATTTCTGCCAAATTTGATTTAAATTGGCCTAGTGGTTTAGGAAGAGATGTTATTTCAAGAAATTGTTGACGACGACGCACAATGCATGACAGCCGGACACGGACAAAAGGTGATCACAATAGCTCACTTGAGCAATTCGTACTCAGGTGAGCTAATAACAAAATTCAGGGATGTGCAAAAATTTTGTTGTTTGTTTAAGGGTTGCACTTGAAGCATAGTGGTTTGGGAAAATAATGTAGGAGCATAAATGTCCACTAACCTTTGTAGATTGTGAAAATAAAAGTTATACAAGAAAAGGATATTCATCAATATACTCACTTTTCAATGCTAAATCATAAAGCAAACAAACACAACCAAAATTAAAATAGACTGTGAAGTAGATACAGTAAAACCCCTCCTTACGACCACCCCGGAAATACTGGCACCCCTCTATTACGACCGAATTTTTACAGAACGGAATTTTTTGTTCTTTATTTCAATGGTCGCGAACCCCTCTAAAACGGGCACCCCTCTATTCCGAATTACGACCACTAAATTCAGTACCAACCATAGCTGATACACTATTTTGAACCCCACTAAAACGACCAGTTTTCACACATTGAGACCGATCACCCGAATTTCACACTTGATAAGAGCGACACCAATTGGGTACGAATACATTGTAAATACATAATCGAATTTTTGATTATGTGATATCGAACCCTTATTATAATAGGTGTTATGATTAAAGTGGCCGATCACTTTTAGAAATTATAGTTTGTATTATTTCTAATTGTTATTTGAATGTTTCACAGGTTTTGACTCGAGAAATAAATTCGAAAGTGAAAACGTATCCGAGAAGTTACGATTAGTTTGTTTACAGCGTTCCGAACAGTTAAATTTTGATTTCAACGTAATTGATGCTTGGTATTCGCATTATAGAAGATATGATATCGACAGTTTGACACTTTGAACCTGTACTTACGAATAAATAATCTGAGGTCGGAGTACCAAATGGAGAATAGAGAACGTAGAACTTATCGAAGACCGTAAATTTGAAAATGACATAAGATTCCGCTGTAATACATGTTCTTATAGTTTCATTTTTGTATGTATAGTATTAATATATTCAAAGAACAAAAATAAAATAAACATGCATTACTTGACAACAAACGACCAAACCTCGGTAATACGACCACCCCGCTATTACGACCACTTTCTGAAAGTACCGCAAGTGGTCGTATTAGAGGGGTTTTACTGTATTTAATCAATTACTAGGTTATAATATTTTTGACCTCTTCAAATTTATCCATTACGACATGATGAAATTTTAGATTGGTCAAAATTTAAAGAAGTCCAAGACAACAGTTTGAAGTCTCTTTCTGGTTGGAAAACACTGTATAAAACTAAAGAAACTATGGAAATGAGCCTTGCTAAACACTTGCCCACGTTAAAGAAAAGAGTGCCCCAAAATATCTAAGACCCATCAAGTGTACTTTTATTTACTGAAAACATTATAGATGATAACACAAGCAGGTAAATTGAGGATAATTGCCTGTTTCAGTGTTAAATCAACTTATCTCAAATTGACGGAACAACAAAAGCTATATTTTCATGTGAAGTGGAGCCACTGCTATGACAGAAAAAAATCTATTTTGATGATCACCAACTTTTAAATATATTGATCTTACATGAAAAATAAACAATCTATTTCTTTATTGCAAAAAAGTGTCAAAATGTAATCAAAAAATTGAAAAGTGTGTCATTACATATGTTAAGAACATGACCTTAAAACGACTTAGGGAGTGAATTAATTCATTGAATATTTTTGATATTACGCAGATGATTTTAGACTAGTGAAATAATTACGTAAATTTGCTAAAGCATAACAACATAGCTGTTTTGTTCGCACCAAAAAGACCTCACATAATGCATGCAATTATGTCATTTTGCAAAAATCGCTTTATATTTCGTGGATGATTTTGTATTGATAAATTCAGCATTTTATCTTTTTATCACAAAACTTGATATCATGTTATAAACAAAATATCCAATTCTTGCTCATCAATGCTAAATGTATAAAATGTGTTATCTTGAAACAAATCAGCACAATGTGTGGCAGTTTATTGATGACTCTTTAAACCCATTCACACTCAATAATTTTTTTGGATGCCCCAAAGATAAAAAGATTTGGAAAACAGTGTGGAAAATGATGAAATTGCTTGTTTCAAACAATTTCGTCATTATTCAAATTGTTTTTCTACCTTTATGGAAAATAAAGAAATTGTTACAAGCAATCTCTTCATTATCTACAATGTTTTCTACCTCAAAGGCAAAAAAATTCTAAAACTGCATAAGTTTTTTATTGTCGTCTGCAATTCCTTTCAATAAGGACCAGTCTAAAATTTTCTTGTGTGGTTAAGGGTTAATGAATTTGGTATTTCATGGTCACTCATTCCACATTTACAATGCAGCCTCATCAGCTTGAATGTTGTTCAGTAGCATAAAATAAAACCCATACAGCAAAACTAGAGACTTGTTCAAATTCAATGAGGTTGCAGCAGACACTTTCAGTTGAAGAAATTTTAAGAATATTTATCTTTTTGGGTGGAGAACATTGTGGATAAGGAAGAAATTCCACCAACTTAAAAATGTTGTCAACAACTTCTTTTTATTTAGACCAAGTCTAATATTTAACTATGAGGGAATGGTTTATAGAATGTATGGTATTGGATTAAAAATTGACCTGCTAACAAAAGTTACAGTAAAAATCCTCTAATACAACCTCTTACTTTCTGTAAGTGGTTGTAATAGCCGGGTGGTCGTAATACGAGGTTTGTTTGTTTGTTGTCAAGTAATTCGTGTTTATTTTATCTTCATTATTTGAATATATTAACACTAAACATACAAAAATAATATAACTATAAAAAATGTATTACAGCAGAATCTTATGTCATTTTCATATTTACAATCTTTGATAAGTTTTTCTTTCTCTCTTCTCCATTTCGATCAGATTCAGATGTCCGACCTCAGATTATTTATACGTAATTACATGTTCAAATTGTCAAACTGTTGATATCATATCTTCTATAATGCAAATACTAAACATCAATTAAGTTGAAATCAAAATTCAATTGCTAATTAACAGTTCGGCATGCCGTAAACAAACTAATTGTAACTTCTCGGATACTTTTTCACTTTGACATTATAACTCGAGTCAAAACCCGTGACATATTCAAATAACAATTAAAAATAATACAAGCTGTAATTTATAAAAGTGATCGGTCACTTTAATCTATTTAATAGAAATAACGCATATTAAAATAAGGTTCCGATATCACATAATCAAAAAGCCGATATTGTATTAACAATGCATTCGTATCCAATTAGTGTCTCTCTTATCAAGTGTGAAATTCGGGTGGTCAGTCTCAATGTGTGCAGTTACTGGTCGTTTTAGTGGAGTTCACAATAATGTATCAGCTATAGTTGGTACTGAATTTAGTGGTTGTAATTCATAATAGCGGGATGCCTGTTTAAGAGGGGTTCGTGACCATTGAAATAAAGAACACAAAATTCCGTTCTGTAAAAATTCGGTCATAGTAGTGGGGTGCCCGTATTTCCGGGGTGGTCGAGGGGTTTTACTGTAGTTCCTTAATATCTAAAACCTAAGCAATATGCTGTTATTTACTGAAAATATTATCATACTTATGAAGTCACATGCAGGCAAAACAAGCTTAGAACAAGGTCAGTATTCACCAACCAATCAATTTCACAAGTTAAATTGAAAATCCCATAACAAAGGTTCTGATTGGACAAGACATAAGTCTTGTCCAATCAGAGCTCTCGCTATGAAATTCAAAGTCAAAATATTGATTTAGATTGGTTGGTGACTAGGAACACCAAATGCATGCCCATGCAGGATGATCTTTGTCTTCACTTCTTAATCCATTAACAGATGGCAAAATTTAAGACTGGTACAAATTGAAAGGAGTTGAGGAAGACAATTTAACCTATTCCAACACAAGGCCTCCTTTTTACGCCCCTCAACGAAAAAGCTTTGGAAAACATTGTGGAAAATGAAGAAATTGCCCGGATCAAGCAATTTCTACATTATCCACAATGTTTTCTATCCAAAAAGACAAAAAAAATTAAAATTCCATCAACTTGAAATTGTTGTCTGCAGCTCCTTTCAATTAGGACCGGTCTAAAATTCCACTGTGTCGGAATGGGGTTAAAGTTTATGAAATTTTACAATTTTCTTTAACTTTTAGGGCAAAAACTAGAACTGTCCCCTGTAAGGGCTTAAAAACACCCCAACTGCCACCTCTTTTTAAACGAGGCCAAATTGTAACCATTGAAATGTTGGCCATTCATGATTTATAAAGTGGACAATTTTTTTTTTTAAAAGATTTCAAGTCGGTGAGGGGCAATGACTGTGTAAAAAAATAGGGATTTTGTTCAACATTGAAGATGGAAATTATGGATTTTGTGCAACATCGAACATGGTTTTTATGTTCTGAAATAAACATGTGAACCACTTTTATTTTTCTAATCTGTCCTCCTGTTCAGGAGTTATGATTTATTCTCTCTATATTGTATATAAGATAATAAATCAAAGGGGAATAACTCCTGAAACAGTTGATTAATCATTATGAAAATTGCAGGTGCACAAGTTCCCATTGCAAAGGAAGATTTCCTTAAAGTTTCAGCAAAATTGGTCTGGAAATGTTGGATGAGATGAGGACACAAAATTATGTCCATGGACAGACAGACGGACAGACAGACAGACAACCTGATTCCAGTATTAACACCCCCCCCACACACACACACAAAACGGTGTACATGTCAACCACTTTTATTTTGTTAATCTGTCAACCTGTTCAGTAGTTATGATTTATTCCATATATATTGTATATAAGAGAATTAAATTAAAGGGGCATAACTCCTGAACCAGTTGATTAATCACAAGTTCCCATTGCAAGGAAGATTTTGGTAAAGTTTCAGCAAAATTGGTCTGGAATTGTTGGATAATGAAAATTGCAGATGCAAAAGTTCCCATTGCAAGAAAGATTTGGGTAAAGTTTCAGCAAAATTGGTCTGGAAATGTGGGAGGAGATGAGGACACAAAATTATGTCCACAGAGGGACAGATGGACAACCTGATTCCAGTATACCCCCCATAACTTTGTTGGGGGGGGGGGATAAAAAAAATTGTGGAAAATGAAGAAATTGCTTGTTACAAGGTTTAGTAAACACAAACAATTTTTTAACAAAGTATCTACCTATTTCTAAATTAGTGACCTTTACATTTAACCCTGTCAAGGTAAGAAACCTCTATTTTCACTACAGGTAACTAAATCATTGTAGCCAAATAGCCCATGTTAGAGCATGATATAAAACAGATTATAGTGTGTTCACCTGAGATGAAGGATTAATTTCTTTCAATATTCAAGTCATTTTTAAAGTCAAGGGTTATGTTAACCATTTCCTGTCCAATCCCTTGTTTTTACATCTCTGTGAATTTATAATTGAGAAAATATTGTAGAAACAAGATGTGTTTGTGAAACACTATGCCCCTGAAACAGGAATTCTTAAGAAACAGGTGATTTTTATTGTGTTTTTTTTGTTTTAGGGAAAAGGGTTAAAATTTTGACCTTAACCTTGATGAATCAACATTCCCCATTCTTTCATATCCACTTTTGTTACCATGAAAATCAAAGTTTTTCACAGATTAGAATTCTTTTAGCTTTTTTGACAGAGGACCCGAAAAGCATCATTCCTTCAAAATTTGGATCATTTTGGCCTAATTGTTTGGTAAAAGATCTCATTTAAAGAAATCCTTCTTTCTTAACCCCCCATCCCCCCTCCGATTCTGAGAATAACTCTTGCAGTTCTGAAATGCTTTATGAGATAATATACAAAATATCAAAGCCCTACACCTAATCCTTTTGGAGAAGAAGATTTTTTAAAGATTTTCTCCTTTAATCCTAGGTATAGTAAAGATCCAACCATATTGAGCTAATTTCAAGAGTACGGTAATTCTTTGAAGTACTTAAGTAGAGGGTCAATAGGCATTAATACATACCAAATATCAAAGCTCTAGGCCTAACGGTTTAGAAGGAGAACATTTTCTATGATATCATTTATTACTCCTTCCTGGGATTGCAAAAAAAGCACTTATTTTCGAAATACATTAATTCTATGAAGTATTTTAGTACAGGGTTAATTGGTATTATTACACACTAAATATTAAAGCCCTTGGCCTTATGGTTTGGGAGAAGAAGACTTTTAAAATCAGGGATCACATAGAAAAGGGCTAATTTTCAGAATACAGTTTATTCTATAAAGTATTTTGGTAGATGGTCAATAGATGATGATTTATACAAAATATCAAAGCCATAGGGCTTATGGTTTGGGAGAAGAAGATTTTAAAGTTTTCCTTCTTATTTACATTAAAATCAGGGATTGCACAGAAAAGGGCTATTTTTTAGAATACGGTAATTCTTTGAAGTATTTTGGTAGAGGGTGAATAGATGATAATTTATACAAAATATCGAAGTTCTAGGCATTATGGTTTGGGAGAAGAAGATTTTAAAAGATTTCCTTCTTTATTTCTTTGTAAAATCAGGGATCGAACAGAAAAGAGCTAATTTTTAGAATATGGTAATGCCATGAAGCAATTGGTACAGGGTGAATAGATAATAATTCATACAAAATATCGAAGCTCTAAGCATTATGGTTTGGGAGAAGAAGATTTCTTAAGATATCCTTCTTTAATTCTATGTAAGATCGGGATTGACCAGAAAAGTGCTAATTTTCAGAATAAGGTAATTACTTTGAAGTATTTTGGTAGAGGGTCAATAGATGATGATGTTTACCAAATACCAAAGCTCTAGGGCTTTTGGTTTGGGAGAAGAAGATTTTTACAGGTTTCCTTCTTTATTTCTATGTAAAATCAAGGATCGCACAGAAAAGGGAATATGGTAATTCTTTGAAGTATTTTGGTAGAGGGTCAATAGATGATGATTTGTACCAAATATCAAAGCTCTAGGCCTTATGGCTCGGGAGGAGAAGATTTTTTTAAGTTTTTTTCACTCCGTTGCCATTGCAAGCAGAGTTCTTTGAAGTCCTGGTTTTTGAAAATTGAGACTTGTCCAATTTCAAATATTTTGCTGACTATTATTTAAAGTCCAATTTTTTTGAAAAAATTATCATTCAGTAGGGTAGAAAATAATTGTTGAAAAAGAAGAAATTGCTTGTTGCAAGCTACTCCTTCTTTTCCACAATTTTTTCTCAATTATAAAAAGAAAGAGACATAAAATCCAGGGATTAACCAGGAAAGGGTTAAAAGAGCATGACCTAAGGATCAGTTCTTTGAAGTTAGGTTGAAATTCCATGGTGAGTTTAGGAGTAAAAGATTTTTTTGTAATTGTGAATGGACTGACGCCGGACGATGAACGATA
The DNA here is from genome assembly GCA_946902895.1 of Fragum fragum. Classification (NCBI taxonomy): domain Eukaryota; kingdom Metazoa; phylum Mollusca; class Bivalvia; order Cardiida; family Cardiidae; genus Fragum; species Fragum fragum. The sequence continues at coordinate 10,348,017 of OX336373.1, read as the reverse complement.
TCAATAGCTCCCTCAGAGCACTTCGTACTCAGGTGAGCTAAAAATGTAAATGAAAAGATGTTTTCTTGATGTTTCTTCTATTTCCATTAATTTTCAATTTGGTTGCCAAACAGAATCAAAGATTATTTCAACTAAATTATTTTCCCCGAGTTGCATCACTGACAGACACCAGATATTGGGTAATCACAAAAGTTTACTAGAGCGATTTTGCTTCAGTGAACTAGAAAAATACAACAAAAGCAGACAGATAAAGACAAAATAATATAACTGAGTATATATTTCTGTCTACCTTTGGCTGTGGGTGGTCCTTTTCTTTACACCATAGGCTGAAAGCGTTGCCCACCATTTGTAAGGTTCTAGGGTCTCGCTTTTTACAATAAATCCTTAACTGTTGCTCTGCAAATGTTTCTGGAAGCATTTGAGACACCTACAAATATACAAAATTAGATTAACAATGAGAGTGATTAACCCATTCCAACACCATAAAATTTTAGGCAAGTCCAAATTCAAAGAAGTGGCAAATGACAATTTTAGGTAGATGAAATCTTTCAAATTTATGTGTCTTTAATTCTGATAAGCTCTAATGTTAAGGGGCATTTCAAAGCATCATTGTGCGGGAATGGGTTAATACCAATCAACTGCTCCATGTCACAGGAAATCATTTTGACAACAGAATAAAGTCCTTATTCAGATTTTTCAACAAAGGGCCATAACTCCCAGAACAAGAGCCGTCGGAGACGGATTATGCTCCCCGAATAAGGCTTTTGTCACAGAACTATATGCAATTATTGGACAAAAAACTTTTTATTGAATGCAATTATAGTTTGAGAGTCCAGTTCACAAGAAATTTGGAAGTTTGACAAACATTGAAGGAAGCTGTTTGGCTTCACAGGCCTGATTCTAGTAAAATTCAATATCATTATATGGTAAAGGGTTAAATATTTTACCTTCACTATCCAAGTTATCAATGAAAAATGTCTCCATACAAAAAATGAAGACTCTAACTTGAGAAGTCTTGCAGAAACAATAGACTGATTTATTTTAGAATAGGATATATACAAAATGTAAAGCTACATGACATTAAGCCCCCTTTTAGCATGGTAAGGCTCATTGGGTCAAAAATTGAAATAAAAATTACCTAGGGCTTTTAATGAACAACATTTATGTAAAGTAACAAGAAATTTAGGCAATTCGTGAAGGAGGAATATTTGAAAATTAATGACCTTGACAATTTGACCTTGACAATGACCTTGAACTTAGTACCAACAGAAAGTCCATGTCATAAGCAATGCACATGTAAAATATGAAGGCTATATCACTACCATTGTTTACTTATAGGAGATGTTAAAAGTTTTCGAAATATTGACATTAAGAAATTACCTTGGCAGATGACCTTGAACCTCATACAAACAGAAAGGTCATATCATGAGCTATGCACATGGAAAATATGAAGAGTGTGTCACTTACCATTGTAAACATATAGACGATGTTAGAGTTAAGCTTTTCAAAATTTTGACCTTGAGAAATGACCTTTAACTTGACAGATGACCTTGAAATTAGTACAAACAGAAAGTCCATGTCATTAGCAATGCATGTGTAAAATATGAAGGCTATATCACTTACCATTGTATACTTATGGGCTCTTTTTAAGTTAATTATTTTGAAATTTTGACCTTGAGAAATGACCTTGACCTTGACAGATGACCTTGAACTTAGTACCAAAAGAAAGTCCATGTCAAAAGTAATGCACATGTGAAATATGAAGGTTATATCACTGAACATTGTAAACTTATAGACAATGTTTAAGTTAAGATTTTCTAAATTTTGATCTTCAGAAATGACCTTGACCTTGAATAATAACCTTGAACTTGGTACCAACAGAAAGGGTTTGTCACAAGCAATGCACATGTGAAATATGAAGACTTCATCTGTAACCAATCAAAAAAGTATTGCCAATTTTAGTTTTTTCAGGGAAAAAAGACAGTTAACGTAAAGGTAATAACATTAAGGCCCATTTTCCCATGACGTATTGTTTTAAACAAAAATTCCTGTTAGTTTAAGGTCAAGAGGATCTGATTTGCTACTCAAATATGAAATTTCATGAAATTCTAACAATTAGTCTTTGAGAAATTGGCAAAAAACTATTTTTTACATTAAGGCCCCTTTTTCCATGACACAGCCTTGAAATAAGAACAAGAGGCCCAGTGGGCCTTAACGGTCACCTGAGTAAAAGAGCACCAAGACAAGTGATTTTGTTTGAAAGAATTAGAAAAAGGTTTGGTTGAAATCCCCTCAGTAGTTCTTGAGAAGAAGATGAAGATGTTTAAAAGTTACCAAAAATTACCCCCTTTTGGTCCCCATTTTAGGCACCCCTGACCTCCAGCCTTTTAATTTTCACAAATCTGTATAATCAGTACCCAATGATGCTTTTCACCAAGTTAGTTTGAAATTGGCTTAGTACTTCATCAGAAGAAGATGAAAATGTGAATTTTTTAACATGATGAAATTTGACCTCTGGGTGTGGCCCCATACATGACCCCAGGGACATGAATTTCACAATTTATAATATAACTGTCCTACTTGTCATGCACACAGAATATTTAAGCTCTGGCATTAACGGTTTATTAGAAGAAGATTTTTTAAGAAGTACCAAAAATTACCCCTTTTTGCCCCCGTTTTGGGCCCCGTTGAACCCCAGAACCCCTATTTTCACAAACTTGAATTGGCATCCCCCAATGATGCTTTCTACCAAGTTTGGTTGAAATCCGCCCAGTAGTTCTTGAGAAGAAGATGAAAATGTTTGAAAGTTAACGGACGACGGACGACGGCGGACAAACGATGATTGCAATAGGTCACCATGACCATTCGGTCAGGTGACCTAAAAATCAAAAACGGGTCTTGGAAATTTCCTTGGAAGATTATATATGAAGTTTTGTCCAATAAGGCCCAGGGTCTGCTGAGATATGACTTCGGATGGACGGACGGACGCACAGGCCGGCAACTATATGCTCCCCCGAAAAAAAATTTCGGGGAGCATAAAAACACATGGACTGTTACCAAAATGCAAAATGCTCATCTTTTTGTTTGATACTGAGAGAACATGTGAAATTTGAATCAAATGTATGATTTTGTATTTGAAGAAGAATGAGCAGACAAGATTTTTTAAACAAAGGGCCATAATTCAAAGAACATAAGGACCATGATGGTCCTATATCGCTCAAGGCCTTATAATATAAACAAAATATCAAAGCTCTATACAAACTGTATTGGGAGAAGAAGATTTCTAAAGATTTTGTACTTTAATTTTATGTATATCTAAGATCTGTCAACATAGGGAATACTTTCAGAGTTGAACCATTCTTTAAAGGATTTGGTAGAGGGTAAATAAACTATGACATATACCAAGTATAAAGGCTCTATGCCTTATGATTCAGGAGATGATTTCATTCTTTATTCCTATGTAAATCTGAGATTGCGCAACATATGCCTAATTTTCTGAGAGGAGTCTTTCTATAGATAATTTGGTAGAGGATTATAAGGTGATGTTATTTACCAAATGTCAACAGTTTGGAAGAAAAAGGTTTCCTTCTTTATTTCTATGTAAAATCAGGAAAAGTACGGAAAAGGGTTCATTTTCAGAGTAGAGTACAAGAGTTAATTGCGATACTGTTTTAAGTGTCTATACAATGAATAGACAGAGAACAGTATCACAATTAACCCTCGAGCAATTATTTGAAGTACTTGGCAGAAGGTGAATGGATATTAATGCATACAGAACATCATGAATTTGACAATCAGATTGGAACCGAAATTGAATGCTGAATGGTACACGATTGTGATTGAACGATTATGATTGAACGCTGAACCCTTTTTCACTATGAGCGGATTGAATGCTTTTTTGTATAGATGCAATCGTTTAATCAACGTAACGATGCGTTCAATCATTTCTATACACTACAACATCACAAATGAATCTAAAACGATTTCATATATGTATATATCTTTTAATTTATTTACTTGTGCTTGATCTTGGCCACATTAAACGTAATGCATCAAAGTTCAATTTGGTAACTTCCCTTGAACCAAAAGATGCCATTTACACAATTCACAAAAAAGCGAAAATTGTCCTTTAAATTTTGAATGTGGTCGACCAGAAATTCCAGAACATGACGTTGTTATAAAAGGAATATTCTGTCTTAGCGTAAATCAGAGAGCCAAGGATCACCAAATATTACTATCAATACAAGTTGTGAAACTTTCCAACCCTTATCCTTCAACAGATCTTGTGTGGATAGGACGTGTTTGCAAACTTGATTATCAAAAATGAGATGCAAAGTTTACAACCAGGCATCAAATATGTTTTGTGTTTAAAGTTTTTTTTTCCAACTCCATAGCCCCTAAATAAGAGAAGCTGGAGACATTCACTCACAGTCTTTTCAATAAAAGGCAGCAAAACTATAATGCTATATCTCTTCCTCTCAGGCAGCCTAAAAGGTACTATTATGTGATTGCATATATCTAGCATGGCTTTATGTTGCATTCAATGCAATTTAAGCCATTACTGTATTGAACATTTTTAGACCAGTCCAAATTCAAAGATTTTTGAAGATGATAATAAAAAAGTTAATTTAATTTGAAAAATAAGCCTTCAGTAGGGAAAAAAATATCGTGGATAAGGAAATTTGCTAGTTACAAGCAACGTATTCTTTTTCCACATTTTTTTTTTAAAAGTATAAACACATGCAGGGTTTTCATTAATAACCAAATGCCGATCTAAAACATTGGTTGAAATCGACTTTTGATCGGTTGTTTTTGCCGGAATTAAAAATATCAGTCATGTTTTGTGTACAAAATAAATCTCTAAAGCGATAGAAGTTTTACCGCGACACCAGTGAGATTTTACCCAACCACCAGTTATCTACCGCTAAACCCGTTTAATTTGCGTATCAATGTAACGAGGCCTATCATTGGATACTTTAAACCAGTCATCCAATCATATACAATGATACGAAAATATTTTTGCATGTAGGTAAACATGGACGCCAACTAAATAGAAACATAAGGGCCGTTGGCCCTGGAGCGCTCACCAGAGATAAAGGCTCTTTTTCCTTCAACAGTCTAATTTCATGTTAAGGTTAGGATTATGAAACAAGTGGGCCACACTTACATATAAAGAGTATGAACCTCGGGATTCAAAAGTCTAAATTACAAATTCCAAGGCTTTAGTGCTGATTTCGAAAGAAGGAAAAAATTTTTTCCTCCCTCTGAATCCATGGGTTTAATTTCAGAAATAAGAAAGAAGTCTGTGAACTGATGCTTCATGCCTATACTCCCCCACCCCCCGGGGAGCTCCACCCCTGGAGACCTGAGGATTATGATTTTAGCCTTTTGGTAAGAGGTCAATATATTGATATTTCATGCAAAATATTAAGGCTCTACGCCTTCTGGGTCAGGAGGAGAAGATTTTTAAAGATTATTTTAAAATTTCACTTTTGTCATGACAACCAGAGTTTTAAACGGATTTCAATTCTTTTAGCTATTTCTGAAGGGGACAACCCAAGGAACAATATTTCTGCCAAATTTGGTTTAAATCGGCCCAGTGGTTTTGGAGGAGATGTCATTTAAAAATCATTCTTTATTCCTATATAAACCCACCCCCCCTGGGGCTTTGCCCCTTGGGACCCTAGGATCATGATTTTAGCTATTTTGAAAGAGGTCAATATACTGATGCTTCATGCAAAATATCAAGGCTCTACGCCTTCTGGGTCAGGAGGAGAAGATTTTAAAAGATTATAGTAAAATTTTCGTTTTTGTTGCCATGGCAACCAGTGTTTTAAACAGATTTCAATTCTTTTAGCTATTTTTGAAGGGGACCACCTGAGCAACATTTCTGCCAAATTTGGTTCAAATCAGCCCAGTGGTTATGGAGGAGATGTCATTTAAACAAGAGGCCCATAAGGGCCTGAGACGCTCTACTGGTTATCAAGTTTTCTGTTAAAGAAATCTGATATTTAAGGAAGTTAATTACTCAAAGAAAAAAGCATAAGGCGGCCCCCTTGACCCCGGCCAATCTGACGGTTTCCAAATTATATCTGTTATCCCAATAACATATTGAAAAAAATTCAAGTCAAGTTATGTAAAATTAAAATGTAAAATTTTCACTGTATACCATATATGGACATAACAAAACAACCATAAGAGCCATGTTTTTCAAACAATCAAAATTATATGAAGGAATCTGACAAACAGTCATCTGGTTATTCTTCCTGTGAAATTTGGTTGAAATCCATCGACAGGTTTCTGAGAAGTTTACAAAGTTTTCAGTATATACCATATATAGAAATTAGTCCTGCCCATTACAGCCATATTTTAGATCCGCTCAAAATTCTTTTTCATAATCTGATGAAAGGTCACCCAAGGATCAACCCGGTCAAATTTGGTTGAAATCCATCAATAGGTTTCTTAGAAGAAGAATTTCAAAAATTGTACCATATATGGAAAAAGTCCCGCCCATTAAAGCCTCAATTTTCAACCAATAAAAATTCTTTGAAGGAATCTAATAAAGGTTCGCCAAAAGATCATTTTTGTGAAATTTGGTTGATTTCCATAAACTAGGTTCTAAGAAGAAGATTTTCAAAGCTTTCACCATATGTGGAAATAAACCCAACCCATTAAAGCCATGTTTTTCATCCGATCAAAATTCTTTGAAGGAATCTGATAAAGGTTCACCAAAAGATCATTTCTGTGAAATTTGGATGAAATCCTTCTACCGTTTTCTTAGAAGAAGATTTTCAAAGCTTAAAACATATATTAACATTTGCCCCGCAATTTAAGCCATGTTTTTTATCCGATCAAAATTCTTTGAGGAAATTTGATAAAGGGTCACCCAAAGATCATTTCTGTGAAATTTGGTTAAAATCCATCCACTGGTCTCTTTAGCCATATATGTAAATTAGCTCCTCCCATAATAGCCATGTTTTTCATCTTATCAAAATTCTTTAAAGGAATCTGATAAAGAGTCACCTAAGGATCATTTCTGTGAAGTTTGGTTAAAATCTGTCCAGTTCTTTCTGAAGATTTTCAAAGTAAAAATTTGCAGTCGGATGGATGGACAGATGCACATAAGACACAACGCCATGACAAAACTAGACATTGTCGCAAAGCGGATTAATACCCCCAACAGGGCTTGTCCATATACAAGTGCTATCCGCCAAAGGGCCATAACAAACAAAAGGCCCATGAGGGCCTGAGACGCTCTACTGGTTATCAAGTTTAATGTTAAAGAAATCTGATATTTAAGGAAGTTATTACTCAAAGAAGAATGCATAAAGAAACAAGGTGCCAAATTGTCACAAGATACACCCGTCACACTGCTTAATATTAACTGGGGCTTTGAATAGAACTGAGGTTATTTTGAATGAATATTTTTTGTCAAAGTATGAAAAACAACAGAGGACAATAACTCAAGATATATGCTAGGAAGAGTTATGGTTCTTGTACACTGCACTCCCACAAGATTCAAGTATGAAAAACAACAAAGGGCAATAACTCAAAAATAGGCCAGGTAGAGTTATGGTTCTTGTACACTGCACTCCCACAAGGTGAGATCTATCCATCCATAAAATTTCATGATTCTAGCTATTAAACTTTAAGAGATATACTCCGGACAAGATTCAAGTATGAAAAACAACAAAGGGCAATAACTCAAAAAATAGGCTGGTAGAGTTATTGTTCTTGTACACTGAACTCCCACTTGGTGAGCTCTATCCATCAATCAAATTTCATAATTCTAGCTATTATACTTTTAGAGATATACTCGGGACAAGATTCAAGTATGAAAAACATCAAAGAGCAATAACTCAAAAAATAGGCCAGGTAGAGTTATTGTTCTTGTGCCCTGCACTCCCACAAGGTGAGATCTATACACCCATGAAGTTTTATGATCCTAGCTATAATACTTATACCGCGGACAAGATTCAAGTATGAAAAACAACAAAGGGCAATAACTCAAAAAATAGGCTAGGTAGAGTTATTGTTCTTGTGCACTGCACTCCTACTTGGTGAGCTCTATCCATCCATGAAATTTCTTGATTCTAGCTATTATACTTATAGAGATAAACTCCGGACAAGATTCAAGTATGAAAAACAACAAAGGGCAATAACTAAAAAAAAAGGCCAGGTAGAGTTATGGTTCTTGTGCACTGCACTCCCCCTTGGTGAGATCTATACACCCATGAAGTTTCATGATCCTAGCTATAATACTTTTAGAGATATACTCTGGACAAAATTCTAGTATGAAAAACATCAAGGGCAATAACTCAAAAGATAGGCCAGGTAGAGTTATGGTTATTGAGCACTTCACTCCCTATTGATGAGAAGAATATAACTGCCAAGTTTAAAGTCAATCGGACTTAAGGTGACAGAGTTATGCTCCGGACAAAGACGAGCGTATAAAAAACAAGGAATTTTATTTCCTTTTTTATTTTGAGCAACAATCCTCAAGGCCCCTTTTCCCGTGCTTCATGACGGATCGATTTCCAAAAGGAAGTTACCTTATGACCCTACAATCATCCTGCTAGAAATTCTCATCAGAATCTGACAATAATTGTTGACTAAATCACATAAACAGAATGGTTTTATCATTCTGTGAAAGTTTATAGTGAATCCGATGAAATATGTGGACTTCATTATGTCTACTAGAATATTTTAAAAAAAATCATTTGGCCCCTTTTTACATGATATTTGATGAATTGTACCCAGTTCTGGAAAGAACCATTTAAGAGATTGTACAATTATTCCAAGATATTTTGAAGTGAATTTCAAATTTGACCTCAGGAAATAAACCGTTCGATATTTTGTAAAGGTCAACAAGATGATGTTACTTACCAAATTTGGTAACTCCCCTTATGGTTACTGAGTTTTGCAATTTTAAATTTTGACTACTCCCCCCCCCCCCATTAAAATGTTCAAAATGGCATAACTCTGAAACTAACGACTGGATCAAGATGAAAATTGCAGGTGCACAACTTCATATGATATGAAACAACCTGATAAAATTTCAGCAAAATTGGTCGAAAAATGTGGGAGGAGAAGAGGACACAAAATTATGTCCACGGACGGACGGACGGACGGACAGACAGACGGACGGACAGACAGACGGACGGACAGACAGACGGACGGACGGACAACCTGATTCCAGTATACCCCCCCATAACTTCGTTGTGGGGGGTATAATAATGCTCCTTTTCCTGTGATACTTGACGGATCAGGTCTAATGTCAACATCAACAATCATTATTATTGTATGTACAATTATTCTGTTAATGTTTGAAAAAATCTGATGAAAGCTCTGGACTTGGTAACAAGGATTTATAAATGAAATTTTCATAAGGCCCCTTTTCCTGTGTTTCTTGACAGTTCAAACCCTGTTATGAAAAGAATGATTGTTATGACTTTACAATCATTCAGTGAAAGTTTCAACAAAATCTGATCAAAGCTGTGGGTTTCATTGTGTTAACAGGGTTTTATTAATTGAATTTTCATATAGCCCCCTTTCCCATGTTACTTGATGGATCTAAACCAATTGCAAAGGGAACTCTACTTACAAAAGTATAATTATTCTGTTTGAGTATAAAGACAACCCCATGAAATCTGTTGACTTACAAGCATTAATTAAGATTTTTTAAATTGAATTTTCCAAAGGCCCCTTTTCCTTTGTTTCTCAATGGATCAGTCCCATAGGGCCCCTTTTCCCATGAAACTTGATGGATCAAACCCACTTCCGAAAGGAACAATCCATTTAATGTAATAATCATTCTGTGAATGTTTGAAGAGAATTTTTTGAAAACTGTGGACTCTACTCTGTTTACGAGGATTTTTTTAATTCAATTTTTATAGGGCCCCTTTTTCCCGTGGTCTTTGGCTGATCATACCAAATTTTGAAAGGAACAATTCTTATGATGGGATAATCATTCTGTGAAAGTTTGAAGTCAATCAGATGAAACAGTAGACTCTAGAGTGTTAACAAAGATCTTTGAATTAAATTTTAATAAGGCCCCTTTTCCCATGTTTCTTGATGGATCATATCCGATTGCGAAAGGAACAATCCTTATGATGGATACAATCATTCTGTGAAAGTTTGAAGAGAATCAGTTGAAAATGTTGAGTCTAGATTATTAATGTTTTTTCTTTATTTAAATCTTCATTAGGCCCCTTTTCCAAAGTTTCTAGACGGATCATACCCAATTTCAAAAAGGAAAATTTTTTATGAAAGTACAATTATTCTGTGAAGTTTTGAAGAGAATCAAATGAAAACTGTTGACTCCAAGGTGTTAACGAGGATTTCTTAACAGATTTTTCCATTAAATTTTAATAAAGGCCCCTTTCATGTGCTTCGTGATGGATCTGACCCAATTCCAAAAGGAACAATCCTTTTGATGGTACAATCATTCTGTGAAAGTTTGAATACAATCTGATGAAAACTGTTGACTCTGGAGTTTTAACAAGGATCTTTTAATTAAATTTTTATTAGGCCCCCTTTTCCTATGTTTCTTGACAGATCTGACCCAACTTCGAAAGGAACAAACCTAATGATTGTACAATCATTCCGTGAAAGTTTGAATTGAATCTGATGAAAACTGTTGACTCTAGAGTGTTCACGAGGATTCTTTAATAAAATTTTAATAAGGCCCCTTTTCCAGTGTTTCTTGACGGATCATACTCGTTTTCAAAAGGAACGATCCTAATGATGGTACAATCATTCTAAGAAAATTTGAAGAGAATCCAATGAAAACTGTGGACTCTAGAGTGTTGATAAAGATTTTTAATGGAATTTTTAATTAAATATTAATTAGGCCTCTTTTCCCATGTTTCTTGACAGATCATTCCAAATTTCGAAAGGAACAATCCTTATGATGGTACAATCATTCTGTGAAAGTTTGAAGAGAATCCGATGAAATCTGTGGACTCTAGAGTGTTAACGAGGATTTTTTAATTAAATATTTAATTAGGCCCCTTTTCCCATGTTTCCTGACGGATCTGACCAAATTTTGAAAGGAAAACTGTGGACTCTAGAGTGTTAACAAGGAAAAGTTTAACAGACGGACAGACAGACTGCTTGCTGGACAGACACACCGACGCCAGACGGGAAAAAGCCATTGCAATAGCTCTAGTGGCCTTCGGCCTGTAGTGCTAAAAATGGACTTTTTAATTAAAGGGCTGTAACTCAGTCAAAAATCAATGGACCAAAACCAAATTAGAATATCCAAGTCTGCTTTATACCTAGTCTTTCTGTGAAATTTGAATCAAATCCGTCCCACGGTTGCTGAGAAATTGAGCGGACACAATTTTTTTCACCAAAGGGCCATAATTTGTCAAAAATCAATGGACCATAACAAAAATGGAATATGCACATCTCTGCTTGATACTGATTATATCGGTGAAGTTTGAATCAAATCCGTCCCACGGTTGCTGAAAATTTATAATATACCTGTCCTGGTTGTCATGCACACAGAATATATAAGCTCTGGCATTAACGGTTTATTAGAAGAAGATTTTTAAAGAAGTACCAAAAATTACCCCTTTTTGGCCCCTATTTGGGCCCCTTTGATCCCCTGAACCCCTATTTTCACAAACTTGAATTGGCATCCACCAATGATGCTTTCTACCAAGTTTGGTTGAAATCCGCCCAGTAGTTCTTGAGAAGAAGATGAATATTTAAAAGTTACCAAAACTGACCCCCTTTTGGTCCCCATTTTAGGGCCCCCTGACCCCACAGCCTTTTTATTTTCACAAATCTGAATAACCATTACCAAATGATGCTTTTCACAAAGTTTATTTGAAATTGGCTTTGTACTTCATCAGAGGAAGATGAAAATGTGAATTTTTTAACATGATGAACTTTGACCTCTGGGTGTGGCCCCATACATGACCCCAGGGACATGAATTTCACAATTTATAATATACCTGTCCTAGTTGTCATGCACACAGAATATTTAAGCTCTGGCATTAACGGTTTATTAGAAGAAGATTTTTAAAGAAGTACCAAAAATTACCCCTTTTTGGCCCCTATTTGGGCCCCTTTGACCCCCTGAACCCCTATTTTCACAAATTTGAATTGGCATCCCCCAATGATGCTTTCTACCAAGTTTGGTTGAAATCCGCCCAGTAGTTCTTGAGAAGAAGATGAATATTTAAAAGTTACAAAAAATTACCCTCTTTTGGTCCCCATTTTAGGGCCCCCTGACCCCACAGCCTTTTTATTTTCACAAATCTGAATAACCATTACCAAATGATGCTTTTCACAAAGTTCATTTGAAATTGGCTTTGTACTTCATCAGAAGAAGATGAAAATGTGAATTTTTTAACATGATGAACTTTGACCTCTGGGTGTGGCCCCATACATGACCCCAGGGGCATGAATTTCACAATTTATAATATACCTGTCCTAGTTGTCATGCACACAAAATATTTAAGCTCTGGCATAAACGGTTTATTAGAAGAAGATTTTTAAAGAAGTACCAAAAATTACCCCTTTTTGGCCCCTATTTGGGCCCCTATGACCCCCAGAACCCCTATTTTCACAAACTTGAATTGGCATCCCCCAATGATGCTTTCTACCAAGTTTGGTTGAAATCCGCCCAGTAGTTCTTGAGAAGAAGATGAAATATTTAAAAGTTACCAAAACTGACCCCCTTTTGGTCCCCATTTTAGGGCCCCCTGACCCCACAGCCTTTTTATTTTCACAAATCTGAATAACCATTACCAAATGATGCTTTTCACAAAGTTTGTTTGAAATTGGCTTTGTACTTCATCAGAAGAAGATGAAAATGTGAATTTTTTAACATGATGAACTTTGACCTCTGGGTGTGGCCCCATACATGACCCCAGGGGCATGAATTTCACAATTTATAATATACCTGTCCTAGTTGTCATGCACACAAAATATTTAAGATCTGGCATAAACGGTTTATTAGAAGAAGATTTTTAAAGAAGTACCAAAAATTACCCCTTTTTGGCCCCTATTTGGGCCCCTATGGCCCCCATAACCCCTATTTTCACAAACTTGAATTGGCATCCCCCAATGATGCTTTCTACCAAGTTTGGTTGAAATCCGCCCAGTAGTTCTTGAGAAGAAGAGGAAAATGTTTAAAAGTTAACGGACGACGATGACGACGGATGACGACGGACAAACGATGATTGCAATAGGCCACCATGACCATTCGGTCAGGTGACCTAAAAAGTCGCAATGTCTTTGCAAGTTTACATTCTTTTTTTTTTTTGTCTTCAGCACATTGAATTATCAAATGTAACTTCTGTCAAATTGGACCAGTCCAATATTTTGTCATCTACTGTAATAATGTCAAGTTAATCAAAGTACTCTACTTATTGACAGATTTAGTATACTAATTACTGTTAGAAAAAACTTTTGGGAGTCACACCTACAAATTAAGTGATATTGTACAAGCTTCAGGGATAAACATGGATGTTCTGGGACAGTAGTCAGTAGTGATTTGAAAGGTCAACTTATTTTGTTAGCTAACATATGAATGAATGAATGGGGTTTAAAGGCACATCAACAGCTGAGGTCATTTAGTGCGCCATAAATGAATAAAGAATCTCTAGTTCATGTGAAACTTGAAGTGATGGAAATATATCGGACAAACTGTCTATCAATTGAACAAAGAATTCTCAAGAATGTTCTTGGTTAACCTATTACCAAACAAACAAGATGTGTTCATGAAACACAATGCCCCCGTCATACATGAGGGGTTTTTTTTTGCGTTTGACCTTTGTATGTGATCTTGAACTTATCACATGACCTTGACTTTGACATGAGGAGATGTGTGTTATGGAGATGTATCCTAATGCCAAATATTAGCATTGTATCTTGAATAGGCTGGTAGTAATTGGCATTGTTATTTTTTTTTGGTTTAGTTTTGCAGACAGACAGACAGAATGATAGACAGACAGATGGACAATGGTTAAACAATATGCTCCCTATCTTTTGATGCGGGGGCATGAAAAGTTATAGAACGGACCAAATTGAAAGTTAGCTTGCTTTGTTCAAACGCGGTTTAATGACAATTTCAACAGTATTTCAGTCTTATCACAGTTGCAGGAGTACCTAACCATGGATTCCTGCTATTTCTCATACCTGTGCTACCACTACACCCTGTCCGAGTCTCCATCTGCTCATCCCAATTATCCACCCATTGATGGGAGACAAATGTTGAGAAGGATATTTAACGTGCAAGAGGATTGAACCCTGGACCTCATGATTACAGTCTGATGCATTACCAACTGCATTTTAGAGTGGTATAAAATATTGCGGAATTTGAAGAAATTGCTTTTCCAAAGTGTGAAGTGTGTGAAGAGGTGAAAAAGAGAGGGATTGCTCAGAAGGGTTTAACAAGAGGGCCAGTGGCCCTGGCGCTCATCTGAGTTAAGGCTCTTTTTTTCTTCAAGGCCTAATACAAACTGGGTCACAAGAAGAACTCCTAAAATCAACAAGCCCAATTTGGCCAAATAGTTTTGAAAGGGTTGCCTTCTTTATTTCTATTTAAGCCTATTCACCCTGTGGCTCTAAAACTATATCAATTTTGAAAGAGGTCAATGTACTGATGCATCATGCAAAATTCAAGATTCTTCAACTTCTGGGTCAGAAGGAGATTTTTATTTTCATTTCTTTTTAATATTACTCTTGTAGTCACAGCAACCAGAGTTTTCAGCTGATTAAATTATTATAGCAATTTTTTAAAGGGCACCACTCAGGAAATATTCCCACCAAATTTGGTTGAAAATCACCCAGAAGTTTGGGAGGAAATGTCTTTTTAAAAATCCTTCTTTATTTCTATAAAAGCCCCACCTCCGCTGGGGCTCCGCCATTGGGTACCAGAGGGTGATGATTTTATCAATTCTCAAAGAGGTCATAGTACTCATGCTTAATGACAAATATCAAGACTCTACCCCTTCTAGGTCAGGAGGAGATGGATAATTTTTAAAGGTTTCATTAAAATTTCAGTTTTGTTGCCATAGCAATCAGAGTTTTTAACGGATTTTAGTTCTTTAAGCAATTTTTAAAGGGCACCACCCAAGGCACATTTCTGCCAAATTTGGTTGAAATCCACCCAACAGTTTGGGAGGAGATGTTGTTTTTAAAATCCTTCTTTATATAAGCCCCACCCCCCTGGGTCTGCGCATGGCTGCCCAAAGGTAATGATTTTAGCAATTCTAAAAGAGGTCATTCTATTGATGCTTCATGCCAAGGCTCAAGGCTCTACGCCTTCTTGGTCAAGAGGAGAAAACTTTAAAATTTTCATTAAAATTTCAGTTTTGTTGCCATGGCAACTAGAGCTTTAACAGATTTAAATTCTTTTAGCATAATTTAAAGGGCACCACCCAAGGAAGATTTCTGCCAAATTTGGTTGAAATCCGCCCAGCAGTTTGGGAGGAGATGTCATTTTAAAAACCCTTCTTATTTCTACATAAGTCCTACCTCCGCTGGGGCTCTATAGCAATTCTGAAAGAGGTCATTGTACTGATGCTGCATGCCATGTATCAAGGGTCTACGCCTTCTTGGTTAGGAGGAGATAACTTTTAAAGTTTTCATTAAAGTTTCAGTTTGCATCCAGAGTTTTTAACGGATTTCAATTCTTTAAGCAATTTTTAAAGGGCACCACCCAAGGAACATTCCTGCCGAATTTGGTTGACAACCCCCCAGTGGTTTGTGAGGAGATGCCATTTTTAGATTGTTGTCACATGATGGACGGCACACACCAGATGCCGGACAGAGATTGGTCAAAATACCTCACCATGAGCACTTCGTAAGCTAAAAAGGTTGACTTGTGAAAAAAATTCTTTATCAGGATCATTTCTTTATTTTCCACTACATTTTCTAAAGTTTTAATCCTGAAAGATTAGGAAAGTCTAAAATTTAATTCCTGATTATAAAAAGAAGAGATTGCGAGAAGGATTTTTTTATTGAAATTGTAGATAACTTTTTTGTTTCAGGATACAGTTCACAGCTCTTCTAAAGAAAATCAAAGGACTGAAAGTCCTGAGAGCGGTTTTGCTGGCTTATCAGTAACCGCCCTCAATATTGCAAACATGTATCATCAAGACGAGTAAATAAATTGTGCACCTAACAGGGATTAGCAGCATGATGCTTGATAAGGATGTAGTGGTAGTACTGGTGCGAGAACTACCAAGAATCCATGGTTAGTAGCTCCAGCCACCCCTATGTAACTGAAATACTATTAAAGGTTGCGTTAAAACCCCATTAGTCATTTACTGTTTACCGAAATCGCTATTTTGATTTAATCGCAACGTTTTCTTTAATATTATTTCATCAGTTCGTGAAAATTTGTGGTTGTGTGGTAAAAGTTTAAATGATAAAAGGTAAAGCAATCAAGGCTAACATTCAATTCTTTTTGCCTTGGGCATATTATTATTACGTACTACATGTTCGTTTCAAAGATATAGCCGTATTCAAGAGGTAAAAGGGTGTTTCACTCGGTGGGCTTAAATAGGCGCTTGAATCGTGACTAAAACAGGGTTGTAACTTCTAGTATATACTGCGTACACTGGGTGTGAATTTGCTCAGTCCTGCCAGGTCAAAACTTACAGACAGGGTTAGGAGTTTGTTTACTCCACTAACCACTGACCTAGATTCTATCTTGAAACGCGAGGGATTATTTCTCTCATTTAAACAGTTCATTAGACAATTTACTATGGATATATTAAGTCGATTTTTTAGACCATTTTCCTTGATATTCATGACTAAAAGGAGGCTATTGGCATTCAGAAAGTAAGTTATTTTCTTCATCAGCGATGAAACAAGATGGAGGCAATCACATAGATTTTCACTTAAAGTTTATGAGCATGCGTGGAAATGAGTAGAAAATTCGTGAAAACATGTTTCCGGTTGATCCATGTGAAATACCGGTTTTGTCCTACAAAACCACTAAAAACTACACACAGGGACACAATTCCCTGCTGATTTTGGGACTGAACAAATTTGTTTAAGAATAAGTGTCAACTACTTTTTTTGAGACTGTGTGTGTTGGAGGGTGCCTACTGCAAATGTAAAAGTTCAGCTTTATCTTGAAGAAACTTTATGTACACCCATTCCCATAAATAGCCGCTTTTTATTCCTCTATTGAAAAGAATTTTAGAGAACATAGTGGGTAAAGAAGAAAGTACATGTTACAAGCAATTTCTTCATTTCCAACAATGTTTTCTTCCTCGAAAGACTAGACTTTTAAAATTTCATCAACTTAAAGATGCCGTCTGACTTTTCTTTCAATTTTGACAAGTCCAAAAGGTGAAGCCTTTTTGTTTATTTGAGGACCTAAACGTCATACTTACAACTTATTCAAGCTATAGCTACAACATTTGGCAAAACAACCATTTTACTTTTTTGTTACATGTTACTGGCCAAAAATTTTGCAAATTAACGTGGCTTGAAATTAAAGTGGAATTTTATGTCAGAATCAAAAGGCAGGACTGAAGGATTCAATATGCTTGGCCAGCAGTTGGTCAATTGATAGCTCACTTGGGTCAATTAAAGAAGAAATCAACCATTAACATTTAGACTGGAAGCAAACTTTGACTTCAAACAATGGCCAACATTTGTGATAAACATTTTTGTTGATTTGGTGACTTAAATGTCATAACTACAGCTTATTCAAGCTGTACTTATGAATTTTATTTTGCCAACTAACCCCACAAATTTTTTTCCTTGCTTCAAACCTGGCAAATTTTGCAAACAAGAGGCCCAAGAGGCCTGTATCGCTCCACTGACTTTAACATCTAGAGATTTGAAGTCTGTAATTTCAGAACAGTGCTTGTAGATGCTGGTCAATCACAATAGATCATATGAAGAAGTGTTCAGGTGAGCCAGGAAGGGTGTATATCATAAAACAAGATATGTTTTTAAATCACAAATGCCAAGTTTTGACCTTGACAGATGACTTTGATCTTGTCACATGCGCATGCGTAAACATGAGATCATGCCAAATATAAGCTCAGAGGGATTTTGTATTCTAACAAAAGTTTTTCTCAAAGATACAAAGTTTCTTTTGCAATCAAAGATAGGTGTCCATGATATATCAATAGCATTATTATACAAATATCTGTACTTTGAACACCATGGTGTTCCAATTATATTTTATTATAATACTTGGTCTTGTAGCATTCTTTTGTCTGAATTCAATTTCTTTTACAATGCAAGAAGAATGTTTGAAATCAGTACATTGGTTTGGCAGAAGAACATGTTTAAAGAAAAAGTTTACGCATGGACAGACAGACACATACACTGATGAAATACGTGTGACAGACAACGCCATGACAATAGCACTCTCACATCTAAAAATTGTTAGATAAATATATTTCTACCATAACCTGAAAATTTTGGTTTTGTTTAATCTGAATTCCAACAAATTATAGCATACTAAATTTAGCTACAATGTTTTTCATAACTTATTGTCAGTACATCAAAATGATTTTGTTAGGTATTTGGCATATACATATACAATCTGTAAGGGAAGTAATAAGAAATAATTCTATAGCTTCGTAAGATGCATTTTTCTCCTTTTGATCAATGTTCTAGAAAATGTACCTATTCAGATATTCCTACACATGTAAACTTATACAATACATGTATTTACATCTATTTGCATTTACATGTTTAAAAGTGATAAATTAATATTTCAACTAAATAAAGCTCACTCTGACTGAAAACAGCATTTTGAGATCTCTTTACAACTATTTTGTGATGATTTACTGGGTCTGACCTCAATTCCACCAAAATATTTAATTACTCCTAACCCACATACCCTTTACCAACAATACCAACATTGAGGTGATTGCAACAACTAAACTATTCTAAACACATTTTCAGGAACAACTTAAGTAAAGGGTCATCTAAGTTTGCAAAGTGAAAATTGGCCACGCCTTGCCACACCCATACTTATGGGCCCATCAAAATTCCTCAAACAATTTGAGTAAAGGGTCACCTTAGGAATATTGATACCAAGCCTCATTGAAATTTGGTAAAATGAGTTGGAAGTTGAATTTTTTAGATTTTAGAATAAAAAAAATGCCCCGCACTGCAATGCCCAAATTTAGTGTGCAATCAAAATTCGAAGATCAATTCAAGTAAAGGGCCACCCAAGGGACATTCATGGCGAGTATTGTTAAGAGTGGTCAAATGGTTTGGGAGGCAAAGATTTTTAAAGATTTCAATGTGAAAATAAACCATGCCCTGCCATGCCCATATTTGGGGGTCAAACAAAATTTCTTGAACAATTTATAAGTAGAGGGTCACTAAAGGAACATTCATGCCAAGTTTCATTTAAATCTGTCAAATAGTTTGAGAGTAGAAGATTTTTAAAGATTTTAAAATGAAAATACCCCATACCCTGCCACACCCATATTTTGGGGGATGAATAAAAATTCTTGAACAATATAAGTAGAAGGTCAGTCAAGGAACATCCATGCCAAGTTTCATTTAAATTTGCCAAATGGTTTGAGAGGAGAAGATTTTTAAAGATTTTAAAGTGAAAATAAGCCACGCCCTGCCATGCCCATATTTGGGGGTCAAACAAAATTTCTTGAACAATTTAAGTAGAGGGTCATTCAAGGAACATCCATGCCAAGTTACATTTCAATCAGCCAAATGGTTTGAGAGGAAAGGTTTTTAAAGATTTTAAAATGAAAATATGCCACGCCCTGCCACGCCCATATTTGGGGATGAATCAAAATTTCTTGAACAATGAACAATGAAGAAGAGGATGGCCCAAGGAACATTTCTGCTAAGTTTAATTGAAATATGCCCATTGGTTTAGGAGAAGAAGATGTTTAAAGAAAAGTTTATGTATGGATGGACGAAGGCATACACGGACGCAAGCGCGCTGGACAACGCCATGACAATAGCTCTCTGGCCTTTGGCCAGTGGAGCTAAATATTGCTGTTTGATATCATAGTAGAATATCCTGTCTGAGCTAAGTGACCTGTGGAGTCGGAGGGTAGGGCCAGCAATACATCAGTTATTAACAAGAGCCATGTTGGACAAGGCCATCCCCCGCCATAAATGCCTCATTGTAAACTAATGCCAGTTAGATTTAGGCTTCTTTTGCACTGCATATCTTCTCATTGAGTTCTATAATAGCTATTATACTTTCAGAGATACGCTCAGGACAAAAACTAAGTCTGTAAAACAACAAAGGGCAATAATTCAAAAATTATTGAAGCAAGAGTTGTGGTTCTTGTGCACTGCACTTCTCCTCAATGAAATCTATCGACCTATGAAGTTTCAAATTGATAGCAATTATACTTTCAGAGATATGCTCTGGACAAGTTTAGTGACAGAAGGACGGTATGAGGGATAGAGACCATTACTATACCCCCTTCGCCCAAACGGCAGGTGATAATAAGCTAGTTGGATAACCGATTCTGAATGACCTACGCTACATCTGATCTATTTTTATACCCAAGAAGGGTCTCCAGCAAAATTCTTGTTAGGAATGAACTGAAACTTGCCACAATTAATCATCATGTTGGTTGTGCAAAAAAATAATTTTCATCCCCAGAGTTCTCTCAGACTACCAAGGTTCAAAACTTATTGCTCTTCCAAGATTTCTGGAAGCTTGAATTGATATTCAACCTTAGAACATTTTGCTCTTTGAAATACTACAGCCGTTTGACCTCTGCTGGATTTAAAGTCTTCTCTAAATATTTGTCAAGGCCAAAAGTTGAGTTCCTTTTGGCATGACAGGTCACATGTAGTTTAAACATTGACCCAAGCCAATGAAGGCCAAGGTTCCACAATTGAACACTATTCCTCTATAAATATTAAAATGGGAATAATTTGATCCTGTCTAATCTGTTATAAAGCTTCTGCAACTGAGCATTGGCATCCATATGCCATGCTCTTATTTAGGTGATGAAATTAAAGGAAAAATAGACTTGCCTTTTGAGTTAGTAGGCACCCGTAGGCGGTGCTCTTGTTAACCTTGTTTCTACACTTTAATGGATTTCCAGTACCATTATGCAGCCATCTAAATTAACCCATCACCATAAAAGAAAATTTTATCCTGGTGCAAATAGACAAGAAGTCACAGTCTCACAGACGACATTTTGAATTGTGCTAAAAATAAGTGCCAAATAGGGTAGAAAACATTGTTATTTGTAACAAGCAATTTCTCCTTTTCCAACAAAGTTTTCTATGAGTGATTTCTCCAGGGCATCAGAGAGCATAATTGTGTGGTAATGGGTTAAGCAAATTATGTGAGAAGAGACTTTTATAATTCCTGTCAAAAAGACACATTATGGGATCACCCATGGCATCCAAGTCTTTGTCCGGAGCATAAAACAGAAACCTTATGTCTTATCGACTTGAAACTTGGCAGTTGTATTCATTGCCGAGTACAGTGCATGAGAACTAAGACTCTACTGTAAAATCAAATGAAATAAAATTAAAAGAAGAGGTCTTATATCGCTCCCCTGAGTATGATTGCTCAAGGCTTTATGATTTAATATTCAAAATATCAAAACCCTACACCTAATCCTTTTGGAGAAGAAGATTTTTTAAAAATTTTCTCCTTTAATCCTAGGTATAGTGAAAACCCAACCATGCTGAGCTAATTTCAAGAGTACGGTACTTCTTTGAAGTAATAAAGTAGAGGGTCAATAGGCATTAATACATACCAAATATCAAAGCTCTAGGCCTAATGGTTTAGAAGGAGAACATTTTCTATGATATCCTTCTTTATTCCATTCTGGGATTGCAGAGAAAAGGTCTTATTTTCAGGATACAGTAATTCTAAGAAGTATTTTAGTACAGGGTCAATAGTTACACACTGAATATCAAAGCTCTCTCCTTTATGATTGGGGAGAATAAGACTTTTAAAGATTTCCTTCTTTATTTCTATGTAAAAAAAGGAATCAAACAGAAAAGGGCTAATTTTCTGAATACAGTAATTCTTTGAAGTATTTTTGTAGAAGGTCAATAGAAGATGATTTGTACCAAATTTCAAAGCTCTCGGCCTTATGGTTTGGAAGAAGAAGATTTATAAAGTTTCCTTCTTTATTTCTTTGTAAAATCAGGGATCACACAGAAAAGGTCTAATTTTCAGAATACAGTCATTCTTTGAAGTATTTTGGTAGAGAGTCAATAGATGATGATTTATACAATATATCAAAGCTCTAGGCCTTATGGTTTGGGAGAATAAGATTTTTAAAGTTTCCTTCAATATTTCTATGTAATATCAGGAATTGCACAGAAAAGGGCTAATTTTCAGAATGCAATAATTTTTTGAAGCATTTTGGTAGAGGGTCAAAAGAATATGATATGTACTGAATATCAAAGTTCTAAGCCTTATAGTTTAGGAGAAGAAGATATGTAAAGTTTTCCTTCTTTTTTTCTATGTAAAATCAGGGATCGCACAGAAAAGGGCTAATTTGAAGTATTTTGGTAGAGGGTCAATAGGTGTTGATTTGTACCAAATATCAAAGCTCTAGGCCTTATGGCTTTGTAGAAGAAGACTTTTTAAGTTTTCAATCTTTATTTCTATGTAAATTCAGGGAGTGCACAGAAAAGGGCTAATTTTCTGAATACAGTAATTATTTGAAGTTTTTTTTGGTAGAGGGTCAATAGATGTTGATTTGTACTTAATATCTTTCGTTGAAGGATTGAACAATCGCAGATTGGAAAAAAGTGATTGCTACCAGATTGAACCCTGAATAAATGTGATTGCCTGGAATGTGATTGATATGATTGTCAAATCAACGATATTCCATACTGTACCAAAAGTTAAAGCTCAAGGCTTAGGTCTTGGGAGAAGAAGATTTTCAAAGATTTTATTCATTACTACTATGTAATTTCAGGGATCGCACAAAAAAGGGCCAATATTCATAAAACGGTAATTCTTTGATGTTATTTATTAGAGGGTAAACATATATTCATACATACCAAATATCAAATATCTGGGACTTATGATTTGAGAGAAGAAGATTTCAAAAGACTTCCTTCTCTATTCCTATGTAAAATCAAGGATAGCCAAGAAAAGGGTTTTAATGGTTTTAGAAGTGTAGGTTTTCAAGGATTTCCTTCGCCATTCCTAAGTTAAATAAGGGATTACACAGAAAAGGGCTAATTTCAAAGTACAGTTACTCTTTGAAGATTTTTGGTAGAGGGTCAATAGACATTGATACACTTATATCAAAGCTCAAGGAGAAGTAGAGTTTAAAAGATTTCCTTCTTCATTCCTATATATTCAAGCTTTAGTTATGACGTTCATGTTGCCAAACCAACTTAAATACTTCAAAAAATGTTGGTAACAGTAAGAGATCAAAAGTCACTGCCCGAGTGAAAAAATGATTTGATTAGTTGATTGATACTTTGACTGACAGCTGTGATTGGTCAATTATTGAATGCTAGCTACCCCAACTGACCTCAGACAGGTCTGTTTGACTACGATAAACACCATTAGACTGCAAAGCCAATATAACACTATTGATGGAGTCCAAGAAATGAAACAGAGCAAGAAGTGAAGTAACAATAAATCTTGTATTAAGCGACCACTCATAGGAGGTCCAAAAAGTGGTGGCTTAAGAAAATGGTAGCTTAGAATACATTTTGTGTAAAATATGAAAGTTTAATTTAATTGCTTACATACACTATCACAGAATTCTCACTAAATCCTATGTTATTAGGACTCGTTAGAATTGTCTCACTGAGAGGATTCTAACGAGTTCCAACAAGACTGGATTTAACTATGATATTTTTTTAGCTAATACGACAACTTCTTTATGAGAACTTTTGATATCGACTGTATTTGTTATAATTAACAAATTCTGGGAGCAATGGTACCCCTCATTATAATTGATTAAGCACTGTAATGAATAGCATTATATTGGAGTTGCAGTGTATTTTGTACAGTATGTGGTTAGAGACAAACACTAAAAGTCATATCACTGAATGGCGGCCTAAACGTTGTTAACTACAACTTGAAAGTTAACATTGTAGTCATGTTCTCTTTTGTTGTAAAACTAAAAACAAACCTGGTCCTTTCTAACACGTTTGGCAACAGCTGGATTGTCTTTGCTATAAAACCGAACTTTGTCTATTGGATTCTTGTCTTTCATTCCATAATCTAGGTAGGCCACCTGTGTGAAAAAGAAACAGAAGTTTTATCTACATTTTCTAAGTCACACTTAATTCAGCTTTTATAAAACCCTCAAGAAAACAAGAGGGTAAAGATTGGCCTAAATCACTTGACTGAGTTCCAAAATAAATAAAGGAACATAAAATTCTAAATTCACAGCAAGAATTTTCCCACTTTCAATAAGGATTAATGAGCATTGAGACAAAGATTCATCTAGACTGATTAATTGAACGTGTTTTAACGCCACTTTTAACTGTAATTCAGTCATATTGCACAGGTTGGAGCATACAAGAAATATGCGAGTCAAAACTCACTGAGTATACCCTAAAAAGCACTATTGCATACTACAGTGAAAATGGAATTCTCCCCCAATGGAACATACTCAGTAAGCACCATGTAGGACACCTAGCTTCACCTTAACACAAAGCATTGAAGAAATACCACTATACCAGGCAATGTCTAAAAATAAACTATTGGCCAAAAATAAACTGAGTCAGAAAACAGGAAGTAGATAACATGAGGCCCAATGGAGGGCCCCAAGATGAACATCCGCTTCAAGTTTCATGTGGATGCTATGAATGATTGCTGAAGAAAATGCGTCGAAAATATACCACTATACCAGGTAATAACCAAGAAGTAGACCAGGAAATAGTTAACCAGCAGACCAAATTCTGTAAGCCATGTAGGACCCCTTGAAGAACCTCCACATCTAGTTTCAAATTAATGCTATGAATAGATGCTGAGAAAAGTGTGACGAAAAAATACCACTATAGCATGCAATTGATTGAATGGAATTTAAAGCCACTTTTAACAGTATTTCAGTCATATCGCGGAAGCTTGAGCACCTAACAATGGATTACTGGTATTTCTCACACCAGTACTACCACTACATCCTTTCCTAGCTACCAGCTGCTATCCCACTTAGGTTTTATAGCAGGCAATGTCTAACAAGAGGGCCGTTGGCCCTGGGGCGCTAACCTGAGATAAAGGCTCTTTTTCTTTCAACAGTCTAATTTCATGTTAAGGTTAGGATTATGAAACAAGTGAGCCACAATTACATATAAAGACTATGAACCTGGGGATCCAAAAGTCTAAATCACAAATTCCAAGGCTAAAATGCTGATTTGAAAGAAGGAAAAAACTTTTTCCATGGGTTATAATTTCAGAAATAAGAAAGACGTCTGTAAACTGATGCTTCATGCCTATAGCCCCCCCCCCCCTTTGGTCCACCCCTGGGATCATGATTTTAGCTATTTTGTAAGAGATCAATAAACTGATGCTTCATGCAAAATATCAAGGCTCTACGCCTTCTGGGTCAGGAGAAGAAGATTCTTAAAGATTATTCTGAAATTTCACTTTTGTTGCCATGGCAACCAGAGTTTTAAACGGATTTCAATTCTTTTAGCTATTTTTAAGGCAGACCACCTAAGGAACATTTCTGCCAAATTTGGTTCAAATTGGCCCAGTTGTTTTGGAGAAGATGTCATTTAAAAAATCGTTCGTTATTTCTATATAATCCCCAACCCCCTTGGGCTCCGCCCCTGGGGACCCGAGGATCATGATTTTAGCTATTTTGAAAGAGGTCAATATACTGATGCATCATGCAATATATCAAGGCTCTACGCCTTCTGGGTCAGGAGAAGAAGATTTTTAAAGATTATTTTAAAATTTCACTTTTGTTGCAATGGCAACCAGAGTTTTTAACGGATTTCAATTCTTTTAGCTAATTTTAAGGCAGACCACCTAAGCAACCTTTCTGCTAAATTTGGTTCAAATTGGCCCAGTTGTTTTGGAGGAGATGTCATTTAAAAAATCGTTCGTTATTTCTATATAATCCCCAACCCCCTTGGGCTCCGCCCCTGGGGACCCGCGGATCATGATTTTCGCTTTTTTGAAATAGGTCAATATACTGATGCTTTATGCAAATATCAAGGTTCTACGCCTTCTGGGTCAGGAGAAGAAGATTTTTAAAGATTATTTTAAAATTTCACTTTTGTTGCCATGGCAACCAGAGTTTTTAAAGGATTTCAATTCTTTTAGCTAATTTTAAGGGGACCACCTTAGGAACCTTTCTGCCAAATTTGGTTCAAATTGGCCCAGTTTATTTGGAGGAGATGTCATTTAAAAAATCGTTCGTTATTTCTATATAATCCCAAACCCCCTTGGGCTCCGCCCCTGGGGACCCGAGGATCATGATTTTAGCTATTTTGAAAGAGGTCAATATACTGATGCTTTATGCAAAATATCAAGGCTCTACGCCTTCTTGGTCAGGAGGAGAAGATTTTTAAAGATTATTTTAAAATTTCACTTTTGTTGCCATGGCAACCAGAGTTTTTAACGGATTTCAATTCTTTTAGCTACTTTTGAAGGGGACCACCTAAGGAACCTTTCTACCAAATTTGGTTCAAATTGGCCCAGTGGTTTAGGAGGAGATGTCTTTTAAAGAAATTGTTGATGGACGACACACGACGGCCTACGGCCGGACGCCGGACAAAAGGGGATCACAATAGCTCACTTGAGCATTACGTGCTCAGGTGAGCTAAAAATAAACAAAGTAGTAAAACAGGAAGTAGTAAACTTGCTGACTAAAATTAAGTAAGCGCAAGGTAGGGCCCCTAGATCAACCTCTACACAAAGTTTCTAATTGATGCTCTGAATAGTAAAACATATATCATTACACCATCAAGGTCTGAATATAAATGAAGCTGTAAAACAGAAAGCAGATAATTTGTGGACCTAAATTCTGTAAGCACCATGTAGGACACCTAGATGAACCTCCACACCAAATTTCAAGTCAATGCTACGAATAGTTGCTCAGAAAAGTGTTAGGAAAATATACAACTATACGTTTTAATGTACAAATTTAAATGACTTCTTAAAACAGGAAGTAGTTAACTTGTGGACCTAAATTCAGAAAGCACCATGTAGTATAGGTTTCAAGTGAATGCCTTCAGTAGAACCAGAGATATCACAAAATGTCAAAGTTTTCGCACGAAAATGACAACAACAACAACACCAAGGCTATCACAATACCTCAGGTTTTCTCTGAAATCAGCCAAGCTAAAAATGCAACAATAATATACCACTGTACCAGTCAATGTCCAATTATAAACAAAGGCGAAAAACAGGAAGTGGATAAATTTGGTAAGTGCTATGTAGGACACTTGGATGAACCTCCAAACCAAATTTCAAGTCAATTCTATGAATAGTTCCCGAGAAAATATTGGATACAGACAGATGGATGGAAGGACAGACAAGGGAAAACCATTATACTCCCCTCTTTTTCGAAGCTGAGGTATAATAACCATGGATTCCATGGGATCAGTACTATCATAAGTGATGTAATTGATGCAAGAATAATTCCAGTGGAATTTTGTGTGAATTCTAACCCACAGTTTACAGTGACAGATGGATGCATGCATGATGGACACAAAAGACTAGTCTAAATTTTTATTGTTTGGTGTTGAGTTAACCTTTCAAAAAAGAGGCCCATGAGGGCCTGAGACGCTCTTCTGGTTATCAAGTTTTCTATTAAAGAAATCTGTTATTTAAGAAAGTTAATTACTTAAAGAAGAATGCATAATGGGAAAAAAATGGACTTTATCCCCTTTATTATTTTTAGCATTAATCCTCAAGGCCCTTTTTCCTGTGTTTCATGACGGATCCACTCCATTTCCAAAAGGAAGTTACCTTATGACCCTATAATCATCCTGTGAAATATTCATCAGAACCATTGTGGACTTTATCACATAAACAGGATCGTTTTGAATGAAAATCCATAAGGCTCCTTTTCCTGTGTTTTCTGATGGATTAATTTCATTCCAAAAGGAACTTTCCATACAACCCTACTATTGTCCTAACAATTTGATAATAATTGTGATCTTCATCTCATACACAAGAATGTTTCAGAAGGATAATGTGTAAGGCCCCTTTTCCTGTGTTTCTAATGCCACAATTATTCCATGTATCTTTGAAGAGAATGCGATAAAACTGTTGACTTTATTGTGATAACAAAGATATTAAATCAAGATCCCATTGGCCCCTTTTCCTGTGATATTTTACTGTTGGTTTTATCATTCTGTGAAAGCTAACAGTGAATCCAATGACATATGGGGAATTCATTATGTTTATTAGAATATTTTAAAAAAAAAAAATCATATTGCCCCTTTTTACAATGATACTTGATGGATTGTACCCAGTTCTGAAAAGAACCATTTAAGTGATTATACAATGATTCTGTGAAATTCTGAAGTGAATCCTGTGAAATCAAGGGACATCATTTTGTTAACTAGAATATTTAAAAAACTTTTTCATAAGGCCACTTTTTATGTGACACTTGCCATAATCAGATCCACTGTCAAAATCAACAATTGCAATGATAGTACTACAACCAATCTGTGTAATCTGTGGAATTTATCAAGTTAACGAGTTTAAAGTGAAATCTTCATTGGGCCCCTTTTCCATGATACTTTACAGAACAAACCAAATTTCCAAAAGAACAATTCTAATGAAGGTACAATCATTCTTTAAAAGTTAAAGAGAATCAATGAAAACAGACTGGACTGAATTGTGTCAAGAACTTTTTGTAATAAAATTTTCATAAGGCCCCTTTTCTCGTGAAACTTAACAAATCAGACCCAATGTACAAAGGAACAATCCTAATGATAGATAGTTTGAAGAAAATGATAAAGATTGAGGACTTTATTGTGATAATGATTTTTTGTAATGAAATTTTCTTAAGGCCCCCTTTTCTTGTGTCACTTAACCAATTAGACCGAATTTACAAAGGAACAATCCAAATGATGGTACCACCATTCTATTAGAGATTCTGATAAAGACTGAGGACATTCTTGTGTTAATTAAGATTTGGTAATAATTTTTCATACAGCCCCTTTTCCTGTGATAATAGACATATCAGGCCAAATTTGAAAAGAAACAATTCTAATGATGGTACAAGCATTCTGTGAAAGTTTGAACATAATCCAATGAAAACTGCGAACATTATCTTGGTGTAAAGATTTTATAATAAAGTTTTCATAAGGCTCCTTTTCCTGTGATGCTTCAAGGATCAGGTCTCATGTCAGTATCAACAATCGTAATTATTGTACAATGATTATGTGAAGGTTTGAAGAAAATCCAATGAAAGCTCTGGACTTGGTTACAGGGATTATAGATAAAATTCTCAAAAGGCCCCTTTTCCCATGATTATACACAAATCAGGCCTAATTTGAAAAGAAAGTATCCTCATGATGAAACAATCATGCTGTGAAAGTCTAAACAGAATCTGATGAAAACTGTTGACTTAATTGTGGTTCAAGGATTTCCAAATTAGATTTCATAATGCTCCTTTTTCTGTGATACTTGACAGATTAGGTCTAATGTCAACATCAACAATAATTTCTATTGTACAATTATTCTGTGAATGTTTGAAGAAAATCCAATGAAAGCTCTGAGCTTGGTAACAAGGATTTATAATTGAAATTTTTTTAAGGCCCCTTTTCCCATGTTTCTTGACAGTTCAAACCCTGTTTTTTTTGTAACCCATGCAAATAATATCCAGCTAAAAGCTCTGCACCTGCATAATAGCTAGCTTTTACCCAGAGCTGCATAAACACAGCTTACATGGAATTTTATCTACAATAATCACAAAAGCTGCGTATTTTCTACGTTTAGATTGCGTAAACGCAGCTTTAACGCAGAAAATTCAAACTTCACCAAAGATTGTCTTTTTATTTTCCAAAACCTGCGTATAAGCTGCGTAAACGCAGCTTTAACGCAGGTGCCAATACCGCTGGCTTTTAGCCAGCTATTAGCCGGCCTTTACGTAGTTTTTAGCCAGCTTGATGGATGAAAAACGCAGAGCTGCGTAAATATATGGTAGCTGCGTTTTTTAAACGCAGAGCTGCGCATCAAAATGTAGGGCCGAGTTTTAAAAGCGCAGAGCTGCATTTTATGATTACAGGGAGCTGGGTTTTGAGGAAGCTGCAGTTAAGCTGCCAATAAGCTGCAAATTTCGAGGATGCCTTAAGATTATTTTAACTCTTGTCATGTTGATCCCGATTATTGCTGCTTTCATGCGGCTTTGGCAAGTGTGTTGACTAAGATCAGACTGCACAAATGAATCTGATCTTAGCTTACACTACCTGCTTGCTGTCATAGTGTTGGAAATATAATGGAAACAAGAGGGTCGTTGGCCCTGGGGCGCTCACCTGAGATAAAGGCTCTTTTTCTTTAACAGTCTAATTTCATGTTAAGGTTAGGATTATGAAACAAGTGGGCCACAATTACATATAAAGACTATGAACCTGGGGATCCAAAAGTCTAAATTACAAATTCCAAGGCTTGAGTGCTGATTTGAAAGAAGAAAAAAACTTTTTCCATGGGTAATAATTTCAGAAATAAGAAAGAAGTCTGTGAACTGATGCTTCATGCCTACACCCCCTACACCCCTGGCTCGGCCCCTGGAGACCCTAGGATCTTGATTTAAGCTATTTTGTAAGAGATCAATATACTGATACTTCACGCAAAATATCAAGGCTCTACGCCTTCTGGGTCAGAAGGAGAAGATTCTTAAAGATTATTTTGAAATTTCACTTTTGTTGCCATGGCAACCAGAGTTTTTAACGGATTTCAATTCTTTTAGCTGATTTTAACAGGGACCACCTAAGGAACATTTCTGCCAAATTTGGTTCAAATTGGCTCTGTGAATTGGGAGGAGATGTAATTTAAACAAGAGGGCCAGAATGGCCCTAAAATCGCTCACCTGACTAATGTAAGATGATTCAAAATTGAAATTGGCCCAATGGTTACTGAGGAGAAGATGCTTAAAGATTTCAAAGTAAAAACTGCCCTACCCTTCCAAGCCCTTATTTGGTCATCAATCAAAATTCTAGAACAGCTTTTAAAAAGGGTCACTCAAGGAACATTCATACCAAATTTGGTTGAAATTGGCCCAATAGTTACTGAGGAGAAGATGTTTAAAGATTTCAAAGTCAAAAAAGTGCCTGACCCTGCCACGCCCATATTTGGGCATAAATCAAAATTCCAGGAACAACTTTTGAAAAGGGTCACCAAAGGAACATTCATGCAAAGTTTGGTTGAAATTGACCCAATGGTTACAGAGGATAAGATGTTTAAAGATTTCAAAGTTAAAAAAACTGCCACGCCCATATTTGGGCATAAATCAAAATTCTGCGAACAACTTTTGAAAAGGGTCACCCAAGGAACATTCATGCCAAATTTGGTTGTAATTGGCCCAATAGTTACTGAGGAGAAGATGTTTAAAGATTTCAAAGTCAAAAACTGCCACGCCCATATTTGGGCGTGAAACGAAATTCTGCCAAACAACTTTTGAACATTCTGCGAACAACTTTTAAAAAGGGTCATCCAAGGAACATTCATGCCAAGTTTGGATGAAATTGGCCCAATGGTTACTGAGGAGAAGATGTTTAAAGATTTCTAAGTCAAAAACTGCCAAACCTGACACGCCCATATTTGGGCATAAATCAAAATTTCGGAACAACTTTTAAAAAGGGTCATCCAAGGAACATTCATGCCAAGTTTGGATGAAATTGGCCCAATGGTTACTGAGGAGAAGATGTTTAAAGATTTCTTAGTCAAAAACTGCCACGCCCTGCCAGGCCCATATTTGGGCGTAAATCAAAATTCCACGAACAACTTTTGAAAAGGGTCACCAAAGGAACATTCCTACCAAATTTGGTTGAAATTGGCCCAATGGTTACTGAGGAGAAGATGTTTAAAGATTCCTAAGTCAAAAACTGCCACGCCCTGCCAGGCCCATATTTGGGCATAAATCAAAAATCCGCGAACAACTTTTGAAAAGGGTGACCCAAGGAACATTCATACCAAATTTGGTTGAAATTGGCCCAATGGTTACTGAGGAGAAGATGTTTAAAGATTTCTAAGTTAAAAACTGCCACGCCCTGCCACGCCCATATTTTGGGGTCAATCAAAAATCCGCGAACAACTTTTGAGAAGGGTCACCCAAGGAACATTCCTACCAAGTTTGGTTGAATTCCGCCCAGTGGTTACTGAGGAGAAGATGTTTAAAGAATTGTTGACGACTTCTGACGCACGACGGACAAAAGGTGATACCAAAAGCTCACCTTGAGCACGTTGTGCTCAGGTGAGCTAAAAATTGTTCTTTATTTCTATATAAACACCCCCCCCCCTCCACCCCTGGGGACCCGAGGATCATGATTTTCGCTATTTTGAAAGAGGTCAATATACTGATGCTTCATGCAAAATATCAAGGCTCTACGCCTTCTGGGTCAGGAGAAGAAGATTTTTAAAGATTATTTTAAGATTTCACTTTTGTTGCCATGGCAACCAGAGTTTTTAATTATGTTGATCTTATAATTTCAAATGTCATATTTATTTATGCTTTTAAGCCTTGTGTATATTTTTTTAATTAATTTAACCCTTGTCATGCTGAACCCGGAATATTCTGGTTTTGACCGGAGGTGTAGACCAAGATCAGATGCATGTAAGTGCAGTCTTATCTTGGTGTACACCTCCTGCTCATTCTTTTTCTGCCAGATTTGTTTTTGAAATTGATTTCTAAACGAAATATTGATTTTTCACCAACAAGTTCTATCAGTGATTTCAGCCCTTTGATTTTACATCAAGTCAGTAAGGTAGTTTATACAGCATGACAAGGGTTAATAGTGTGTTTTGAGGGAAGATATGGCTTTAATGCTATAAAGTGATATTTTAACAAAACATATATTCTAAGTTTCATATCAATACCTAAAATTATGAAACAAATATCACTGTCTATTTTTTGCATTTGACGAGGCCACAGCTATAGCGCAGTTGATAGCCCATAAGACTCAATCATGAGGTCCAGGGTTGAATTCCAGGTTGTAGCAAATATGTGTCACCTGTAAACCTAAGTGGGATAGCTGGTGCTCAGAAAGGATGTAGTGGTAGTACTGGTGTGAGAAATACCAGGAATCCATGGTTACATACTCATCTCGTACCATAACCATTTCGTACCATAATTTCTATGGTTATTTCGTACCATACAGTGGTAATTTGGTACCATGCTTTGGTTATTTCGTACCAAATCATTAGTCATTTCGTACCATCTCGTACCACAAATAAACCACTCAATCAAGTTCAGAGAATTAGACTCTCCCACTTTTTTACACCCATCAAGGAAAATACTTAGGAAAACATTGCTGAAGACAAGCAATAATTATCACAATGTTTTCTTATCCAAAAGGCAAATATATTCCTCATGCAAATTTCTTTATATATGGACCTGTCTTAAATATCCTTGTAAGGCAATTGGCTAATTGTTAGTTTGTCAAATTATTCGGTTAACTATTATACAATATTGACGGAAATACAGTTCTGATTCCCTACTAATTTTCTTCTAATGAACCTGATTAACACAATCCCCTTGTTAGAAAAAAAGTAATGTGTTGATATGGGAAAACTGTATCACCAACTCTTCGTTTGCTTGAATGGACGGTCTTAATTGATTTTCACTTGTTTAATGATCGATAAATTAGATAAAGCAAATAGAAAATAAAATTGTTTTATAAATGTTGAAAGCGTTATTTTACTATTCAAATGATATAAGATTTTTGTCTTAACATGGTACGAAACATTTGACGTATGGTACGAAATGACTACAACATGGTACGAAATGGTCACAGCATGGTACGAAATAACCAATACCATAGTACAAAATGACCAATACCATGGTATGAAATGACTGGTACGAAATGATTATGGTAAGAAATGTCTGTAATTCTGCTCAAGCCGCCACACTATGACTGGAATACTATAAACAATAAAAATATACCGCTACCCCAATAAATGTCCAAAAAATAAACTGAATCTTTGAACATTAGGTAGAGATTGTGCAGACATATATTTGGTAAGCACCATCTGAACATTCACATCAAGTTTCAAGTTGATGCTTTCAACAGTTGCTGAGAAAAATATGATGAAAATACACCATTATACCACCTTATGTCTAAAAATGCGACAAAAGCTATTGGGCACAGGCAGACGGATGAAAGGATTATTAAACAAGTGGGCCACAATTACATATAAAGACTATGAACCTGGGGATCCAAAAGTCTAAATTACAAATTCCAAGGCTTGAGTGCTGATTTGAAAGAAGAAAAAAACTTTTTCCATGGGTTATAATTTCAGAAATAAGAAAGAAGTCTGTGAACTGATGCTTCATGCCTACACCCCCCACACCCCTGGGTCGGCCCCTGGAGACCCTAGGATCTTGATTTAAGCTACATGTATTTTGTAAGAGATCAATATACTGATGCTTCACGCAAAATATCAAGGCTCTACGCCTTCTGGGTCAGAAGGAGAAGATTCTTAAAGATTAATTTGAAATTTCACTTTTGTTGCCATGGCAACCAGAGTTTTTAACGGATTTCAATTCTGTTAACTATTTTTGAAGGGGACCACGTAAGCAACATTTCTGCCAAATTTGGTTCAAATCAGCTCAGTGGTTTGAGAGGAGATGTCTTTTAAAGAAATTGTTGACGGACGACGCACAAAGCACGTCGGACGACAGCCGGACGCCGGACAAAAGGGGATCACAATAGCTCACTTGAACACTATGTGCTCAGGTGAGCTAAAAAGATAAATATCCAGCAGGACTAGGGTTAAAATCTTATTACCCCAGTTGGGTTGTTACCTCAATTAAACAGCCTAAAACAATTGGAAAAACAATCATTTAATTAACAGGAGCTACAATATATGGTGAATATATGATGATGAATCAAAATTTTAGACAGGTCCAAATTCAAGGGAGTTGCGGACAACGATTTGATGTCTTTGAAGTTTAAGATTTTTTAAACTTTCTTTGTAGAGAAACATTGTGAAAAATGAAGAAAATGCTTGTTGCAAGCAATTCTTTGATTTTCCACAATGTTTTCCCAATTGTTTTTCATTGGGTGCTTCTAAAAGCATCATTGTGTGAAAATGGGTTAAGAAGAACTCATTGAAATCAAAATTTTTTCAAAACAAAATATTTAAGAAACAACAATAAGCCTGTAAAGTTTTTAGTGGATTGTATCAGTTTGATCCTTCTGTAACACCCTTTGCTCTCTATCCGACATTTGATAAATATCAATGTAGCTGGCTTCATTTGTCTCACAGTTTAATAGGGATGAGCTGCTGATGGCTTTGAAGTAATGTTATGATTGTTCTAGCAGGAGAGTCCACAAGGAGCTGTGATTAGGTCACCAGTAACTACAATATAACAAAAACATTTGTCTGAAATTCCAAATATTAATGCAATTGGTACTTTCATTATCAGTTATCAGATTTATATTGATCAAAATTAATTTTGTCAGTATATCTACTTATTAATTTCACCAAAAGCCTCATGTGCGGGTGCCAGACTCATCTGAAAATATTCCTAACTGAAAAGGGGACATTTTTTTTTACAAAATTTCTTAGTGTTGCCTCCCTTAATGGCAAGAACTTCTCAGATAATAGTAAACATATATACCAAGTTTCACAAAATATCTTAAAAAATAATGGATTGCAACTTCTGCAGATATTCTGATCAGACTTTACCTTATAGCTCTACGCCTTCTGGGTCAGAAGAAGATTCTTAAAGATTATTTTGAAATTTCACTTTTGTTGCCATTGCAACCAGAGTTTTAAATGGATTTCAAATCATTTAGCTAATTTTAAGGGGGACCACCTTAGAAACATTTCTACCAAATTTGGTTAAAATTGGCCCAGTGGTATGGGAGGAGATGTCATTTAAAAATCGTTCTTTATTTCTATATAAACACCCCCCCCCTGGGGCTCCGGCCCTGGGGACCCAAGGATCATGATTTTAGCTATTTTGAAAGAGGTCAATATACTGATGCTTTATGCAAAATATCAAGGCTCTACGCCTTCTGGGTCAGGAGGAGAAGATTTTTAAAAATTATTTTAAAATTCCACTTTTGTTGCCATGGCAACCAGAGTTTTTAACAGATTTCAATCTTTTAGCTATTTTTGAAGGGGACCACCTAAGGAACATTTCAGCCAAATTTGGTTCAAATCGGCCCAGTGGTTTGGGAGGAGTTGTCATTTAAAAAATCGTTGTTTATTTCTATATAAACCCCACCCCCTGGGGCTCCGCCCCTGGGGACCCAAGGATCATGATTTTAGCTATTTTAGCTATTTTGAAAGAGGTCAATATACTGATGCTTTATGCAAAATATCAAGGCTCTATGCCTTCTGGGTAAGGATGAGGAGGTTTTTAAAGATTATTTTAAAATTTTACTTTTGTTGCCATGGCAACCAGAGTTTTTAACGGATTTCAATTTTTTAGCTACTTTTTAAGGGGACCACCTAAGGAACATTTCTGCCAAATTTGGTTCAAATCGGCCAAGTGGTTTGGGAGGAGATGTCGTTTAAAGAAATTGTTGACGGACGACGCACGATTGACGCCGGACAAAAGGGGATCACAATAGCTCACTTGAGCACTACGTGCTCAGGTGAGCTAAAAATCTAAAATTTCACAAACATTAAATGTCCTCTGCAACTCCTTTTAATTTGGATCAGTCTAAATTTTCTTGTGGGGTTAATGGTTAAAGCCTCAACCTCTTGACCCAAACCAAACACCAAAATTTTAAACTGGTCCCAATAGCCCATTCTGAAAATAGTTGAAAGAGTTATTGCGCTTGAATACTCTCCCATGTGGTGAAACTAAAAAACGGTCCCAATTCTACTACCGGGTAGCAAATTTAGATAAAAGAAATGGCAGATAATAAGGCAGTATTTAAATCGACTCAGAAAAAACGAGTTTATTGTTCTGTATACTCTAATTATCGACAGAAAATAGTTGATGGCCAATCTATCATGACAGACGATGGACACGGCACCATTACTTAATCTCGCCCCTAAAAAAAAGGCAAGTTTCAAACTCTAGTTTGGATGAGAGTAACCACTGTTTATAGGGACAAAGAGTATATATCTATAATGAATAAAATAAGTACAAAAAGATCTCCTCTTAGAGTGACTTGTCTCTGAAAAGGAATATAAAGAAAATAAGGCCAAAGTAATGATTGGTTCCATGCCTTTAACCTATTACCGAATAACGCAATTTTAGACTGGTCAAATTAATGTTACAGACAACATTTCTAGATATAATATAATTGAACTTCAAAAATGGTCCTAGGAAATACTTTCCTTTATATTGCATATAAATCTGCGATTGAAGTTCACATTTCATCTGTGTACACCTTATCACAAATCTTTTGCCTTCTTCGAAAAATAAAGAAATATAGTAATTAATGTGTTGAAATGCTTTGAAATGCGCCTGTTAGTGAAAAAAGTCAAAATGTTTCCTCAGATCAAACACATTTTATTAGAGGTATGATGAAATCACACTCAGAGGTGAACGAACCTTTGTAAGATACCAAATAAGAGCTGTCAGTAAACAGCAACACTAGATTCAACTCCAATGATTGCCTGGGTAATAAATCCTTGCTTTCCCTTTACAAAACAATATAACTGGTCCAAATTGAAAGAAGTTACAAATAACAACTTTAAGTTGATAGAATTTAAAAATCTCATGTATAAGGTAGGAAACATTGTTGAAAATGAAGAAATTGCTTGTTTTAAGCAATTTCTCCATTTTCTACAATAATTTTCCAAAGTTGTTTCCTTAAGGGGCGTAAATAAGGGGAAGCTAGTTAACACATTCCCACATAACAAAAGCAGGATGATGGGGGAATTGGTTAGCCCATTCTCAGACAACAAAATATTACTGTAATATGCTGGTCCAAATTCAAAGGAGATGCAGATGACAAGTTTAAGCTGATCAAATTTAAATAATTCTTCATTTAGGGCAGAAAACATTATGGACAATGAAGGAATTGCTTCAACCTTGTTACAATTTCTTCATTATCCAAAATGTCTCCAAATCACTTTTCTTGAAGGGTGTCAAAAGGCAGCCATTTGTGTGGGATTTGGTTTACCTGTTACCTCCTAATCTCTTTTTTTCTACACACTAGTGAACATAAACTGTGGAAAACATAATGAGAAAAGGAGAAGTTGCTTGTAGCAAGAAAATCCTTTTCATCCCCAAAAAATCATCGCCTTCTGCAACTTTCATTTAAGCTCAGTCTAAGATTTTGCCTGGTAAGGGGTTAAAAGGTTGACCTACATTGTAAGACTCACTATACATGAGCGAATGTTCAAAACATAACTTAAGTCATTGCAGAGATGTAGAAATTATTGCACATTAAACTTGAACAAAATGTTGACAAAGTCTAATGATGACTTTCTTTTCAAAACCCCTTTAAATAATATACATCATGTTATTTCTTTAACATTATTTCAATATTTATGAGCACAAAGTTATACCAGAGAAATTTATAACATAATCCATCAAAGTAAACGAAAACAAATGAGAGATAAAATTTAGACCTTTGTCAAAACAATTTATCTTCCATAAAAGAAAACAAGAGGCCCAGTGGACCTTAACAGTCACCTGAGTAAAAGAGCACCAAGACAAGTGATTTTGTTTGAAAGAATTAGAAAAAGGTTTGGTTGAAATCCCCTCAGTAGTTCTTGAGAAGAAGATGAAAATGTTTAAAAGTTACCAGAAATGACCCCCTTTTGGTCCCCATTTTAGGCACCCCTGACCTCCAGCCTTTTAATTTTCACAAATCTGTATAATCAGGACCCAATGATGCTTTTCACCAAGTTTGTTTGAAATTGGCTATGTACTTCATCAGAAGAAGATGAAAATGTGAATTTTTTAACATGATGAACTTTGACCTCTGGTAGTGGCCCCATACATGACCCCAGGGGCATGAATTTCACAATTTATAATATACCTGTCCTAGTTGTCATGCACACAAAATATTTAAGCTCTGGCATTATCGGTTTATTAGAAGAAGATTTTTAAAGAAGTACCAAAAATTACCCCTTTTTGGTCCCTATTTGGGCCCCTTTGACCCCCATGACCCCTATTTTCATAAACTTGAATTGGCAGCCCCTAATGATGCTTTCTACCAAGTTTGGTTGAAATCCACCTAGTGGTTCTTGAGAAGAAGATGAAATATTAGAAAGTTACCAAAAATTACCCCCTTTTGGTCCCCATTTTAGGGCCCCCTGACCCCCAAGCCTTTTTATTTTCACAAATCCAAATAGCCATTACCAAATGATGCTCTTCACCAAGTTAGTTTGAAATTGGCTTTGTACTTCATCAGAAGCAGGTGAAAATGTGAATTTTTTAACATGATGTACTTTGACCTCTGGGTGTGGCCCCATACATGACCCCAGGGACATGAATTTCACAATTTATAATATACCTGTCCTAGTTGTCATGCACACAGAATATTTAAGCTCTGGCATAAACGGTTTATTAGAAGAAGATTTTTAAAGAAGTACCAAAAATTACCCCTTTTTGCCCCCTATTTGGGCCCCTTTGACCCCCAGAACCCCTATTTTCATAAACTTGAATTGGCAGCCCCCAATGATGCTTTCTACCAAGTTTGGTTGAAATCCGCCCAGTAGTTCTTGAGAAGAAGATGAAATATTTAAAAGTTACCAAAAGTTACCCCCTTTTAGTCCCCATTTTATGGCCCCCTGACCCCCAAGCCTTTTTATTTTCACAAATCCAAATAACCATTACCAAACGATGCTTTTCACCAAGTTTGTTTGAAATTGGCTTTGTACTTCATCAGAAGAAGATGAAAATGTGAATTTTTTAACATGATGAACTTTGACCTCTGGTAGTGGCCCCATACATGACCCCAGGGGCATGAATTTCACAATTTATAATATACCTGTCCTAGTTGTCATGCACACAAAATATTTAAGCTCTGGCATTATCGGTTTATTAGAAGAAGATTTTTAAAGAAGTACCAAAAATTACCCCTTTTTGGCCCCTATTTGGGCCCCTATGACCCCCATGACCCCTATTTTCACAAAATTGAATTGGCATCCCCCAATGATGCTTTCTACCAAGTTTGGTTGAAATCCGCCCAGTAGTTCTTGAGAAGAAGATGAAAATGTTTAAAAGTTAACGGACGACGGACGACGCACGACTGACGACGCACGACGACGGACAAACGATGATTGCAATAGGTCACCATGACCATTCAGTCAGGTGACCTAAAAATATGTATAAATACAGTTTTGATGGAAATATTTTTGAAAAGAATGAACTTCTCATTCAAGTGTCAAAAATAAGTTAAACCAAACTGAGTTAAAAAAATATT
Organism: Fragum fragum; assembly: GCA_946902895.1. Taxonomy (NCBI): domain Eukaryota; kingdom Metazoa; phylum Mollusca; class Bivalvia; order Cardiida; family Cardiidae; genus Fragum; species Fragum fragum. The sequence continues at coordinate 10,307,613 of OX336373.1, read as the reverse complement.
AAAGGGTTTGCAAGGATTATTTACCCAGAAAACTTAAATACAGCAGATGTGACAAAGAGAAGACTTCTTATGATCAAAGTAAAGTAGACACATGACATACTGATAGGACACACGACCATGCTTCACAATGATATATATTGGTTTTAATTTGCAACCCCTTAACAATTTCCTGTTCAATCCCTGGTTGTTACGTCCCCGTGTTTTTACGTTCTTCCTTTTCCACAATATTTTCTATCCTACTGAATGATTATTTTTAGGATAAAATTGACTTTAAATCATTAATTAAAGGCGTCTGCAAAACCTTTGATTTTTAGATGGGTCTAAAATTTGGCAAAACAGTAACATATTTATAGGTTAACCTATTTCAAGTACGTGTATCTGATGATGCTCGAGATATTTTTACATGTTAATATGATGATAAAATTCCTGTTTCAAATAGGAGAGTTTTTTTTTTTCTGCAGTATAATTCTTTATCCATTCCTTTTTCTATGTGATAGATAAATATTACTGATGTTAAAGAAAAGATCTTGAGAAAAATGGCTGGTAAAAAAATAAATAATCATTCCACATTAGACTTCATTCTAATATAACTTTGACATAATATGCATCTGTCAAGGTTTTTTTAATGCAAGATTGGTTGAAACATATAATTTGAAATTAAGCTGTCGGTCTAAAAACACCTTAGTTTTTTTTCTTTTTGAATTACTGGCACGCAAGTATTTCTTCAAATAGCAAATACAAAAGTTGAAAAGTCGATGTTTTCCTCTGGTAGAAAGCCGTCATCCTCCGTGGTTCACAGAGTTCTATCAAAATTTGCTACCCATACAAAGGGAAGTAACTCTAATGACTTTGGGTCAAAGGGAAGTTAACCACGTTTTCGGAAAGGGCTATTGGAAGATGTTAAAGATTACATTCATGTTTGGTGAAAGTTTGATATTTTTTGTTTTTGAGGTAAAGCATTGTGGTTAATAAAGATGGCTAGTAAGCTTCATTTCTCACACATGTGGGGGGGAACAAAAAGAATTGGTAATTGTCAGTTGTTTCTGAAAATATCATCTAAACAAAATCAAAAAAAAAAAAAAAAAAAAAATCAAAAACTTTCTTTTTATAAACATAATTGTAGGACAGTTTGACTCTCTCTTATGTCGTTCGCAGTCATATAGCGCATGTCATGGGTTCGATCCCCGGCGGCGGCACATATTCTTTCCGACATTTGTCTCTCATCAATGGGTGGATAATCATAAACCTAAGTGGGATAGCAGCTGGAGGCTAGGAAAGAATGTAGTGGTAGTACTGGTGTGAAAAATACCAGGAATCCATTGTTAGGTGCTCCACACACTGCGATATGACTGAAATACTGTTTAAAGTGGCATTAAAACCCATTCAATCAATCAATCTCTCTCTTATGTCATATTTTTCCTATTACATTTTTCATGTATTTTTGAATTGTACCTATTGCAAACACATTCAAAAATGTTCATCATAGCTAGCAAATTTTTAATTGTAAACTTTTTAGTTGAACATAAGCATACAACTTTTATTCTAAAAAAATCAACAAAGCAACTTACTGATTAAGTTCTATCATTTCAGAAGTTTTAGTTCAGATTCTTCCTTTAGTGAGTGAAGGGTGGAGTAACTGTGCAGCTTTAACAAAATTCCATCAAGCTGACAATATACAATCACTCCTCTTAGTATTTAGCACATGAAATCAAAACATCATTTATCTTAAATTGAAATTATTTACTTTTTTGATATAAACAAATACCCCTTGAGAAAATAATTATACAATAATATGCCAAAGTGAAGCTTTACACCAGTTTCCCTTGCAACAGAAAAGTAAATAATAATAAAAAAAACACAATTAACTCAAAAACTACTAAGAAATTAAACACCTTTTACAGTATAGTTGGTTATCAATTTGTTCACACCATTTAAAACCAGTGTTTGTGTATTGGACCAGACAATCACTTACACAACTTAATTGACTTACACAACTTAATTGAAATCTCCCCCAATTACATAATACATATCTTTTATTGAAATACAGTGATAAAATGAACTTACTTGTAGTGTTTGATAAAGAAAAGAAACAAGTATTATTACCTAGAGATTTCTTATCTGTCATCATTTTCATGTTGTGCTAAACGTTCAAAATGGCTGCCATACACCAATTATGCAAACATCCAGCCTCTTTTAACAACAACAACAACAACAAAAACAACAGTAATCCTAACATTATTTCTGTCTATTTTTTTTACATAATTCAGTTTACTGATGATTTCTTTCATTTGATATCCATTTGAAAAGTTTTGTCTGTTTAAATCATTTTTTTAAAGTAATTTTTGGGGCTTGTGGGAAGTTAACAGTTTGATTGGTTAATTAAACCAAGTCCCATTATGTAATATACCCCTAGAGGGATGTTAGAATTGCCAACTAGCTAAACCCCTTACTTAAAACTTTTGATAGTTAGTTATAGATAGTTATTTATTGTCCAAAAATAGACCTTTTCACGCTTAAATCATGCTGTTTTTAAAGAATTCATGTCTGTCTGTCCATCAATGTAGCTCTCTCTCTCCCCCCTCTCTCTCTCCCTCTTTCCCTTCTTTTCATTTCTTATTATCAAACATGCCCCCACTACAGCATGTCAGTTTTTTTTCATCATTGTAACAATAGAAATGTGTGAGAAAAGGAGAAAACTTTTCTTAATATAAATAATCCACTTTACTTAAAAAATGCCATACAATGAATTAAAAAGAATATATTGTATTGCGAAAATAAGAAGCATTATTTTGACGATGAATGACATAGATATTATTGATGATGACGATGTTAATAGTTTGAAGAAAAGTTTGAAAAATAAAAGTGAATAAATGTAAAGATAATGATAAGATAGATCTGATCAGAAGAATGATCTGTTAACAGCCTTGAAGTAAAGGGTTCCCTTCGGTAAGTCACGATACATATGGGGTTATTATGTAATCGACAACATGCCACAAAGAAACCGATAAACACTTACATTTAATTGGTCAAATTTATGATTTGATGAGACAAATTTGATCTTTTTATGTTTCAACCGATATGCCGCTATTACTAATTCCTTGATTGATCAAAGGATGCAACCAGGCGTCGTTTCAATCGGCACGGGTGTATGACATGGTGTTTATCTTATAAGCATTTTTCCAAAATCAAATAAAGCTTATTTTCATTGAATGGATTTAAAATTGTTTTTTTTCGATGGAGGATAATTGCAAGGTAGGCTTTTATTTTAAAATATCTAGCTTTAATATTTGAAAATCTAGCCTTATTAGTAAGTCAAGTGGCCAATATACATATTATAACCAGAATATCATTGATGGGCTAACAAAAGGTCGTAAATACAATTTGACAAAATATGCAGTACGATTTTTTGGTCACCCTATGACGATACAATGTCTGAACTATATTGATCTTTAATTTCGTCTTTCCTTGCACAAACTATCATCACCTCATTATTTCAGGGGGCAAAGAACATGACTTTTGGTGATTCTGGGGATTGCCGGATTATGTAACAAAACGAGTTAATGACATTTCCGACATGGTGCATTCACATTAATACATAACATGCACTTGTTTCAATATATACAATTTACTGGTTTATCATACAATTTATTGTATATGGTGAATAAAGATTATGAAACGAAACACCTGTCATTCATTCGTTAAGGCTGATTAAAAAGGGTACTTGTTATGCTTCTTAAGAACATTATTTCAACAACAGAGAAAAAAATACTGTAACAAACAGCTGTTTCATTTCCAACAATATTATCTACATCATTTAGCCCAATGCTTTTCATCTAAAAACTCGAAAACAGAAGTTAAAATGACTTGACGCTATTGTAAGGCTTTCGAAAAACAAAACCGGAAGTAAATCCTCCCCGCAGTGGAAAATTGTTGTTTTTCTTTGAAAGCGTCTAACGGATGCAGACTCTTTAGTCAATTGACACTTTGCGTGAAAAGGTCTATTTTCTCTTAAATTTGTGATTTGTAAATTTGTGGAAGAAATCATATTTCAGATTATCAAGAAATTTCTTTTGAACCAGAATCAAAAATTAATTTCAATTTTATTTCATAATGCCATATCTACTCAGAAAGGTTTTAGAGACAAAGAGATACATATTTCAGATTGATAGATAAAGGATAGACTGATGAATAGATTGATGGATTGCTAGAGAGATAGAATGATGAATGTTGATAGATTGATTGAAATTGGTGGAAAGAAAAGATAGATAAGAGGTTAAGATAGATGAATGGATGGATAGATAGATATATAGAGATAGATATATAGAAAGAGAAAGATAGATAGAGAGATACAGACTCGTGCAAAAAGTATTGGTGAAAGGGGCAGCCATCTTGGATTGCCTGATTAACTGGTTGTAAATTGTATAGTCTCCCTTTGATTAAAAATGGTATTTTTATTGAAAAGAAACACTGACAGACAGGAAATGACATCATAATTTTATGACATCACCAAAATCCCAAGAATTTAGCGTCTGCAAGAATTTAGTTTGTAAACACTGACATGGGTAGAAAAGGTCCTGAAATTTCACCTGAGGTAAGAAAGCTGGCTGTGGATCTGCACCAGAAATGCCACAGACTTTGTGAAATAAGTAAACTGTTACAACTGCCTTATATGACAGTTTCCAATATTGTTAAAAGATTTTTGCAAAGTGGGTCTGTAGAAAACAAGGCAAGAAGTGGCAGGCCAAAAGTTGTCACAGACAGAGATTACCCCAAGCTTGAGAGGCTAGTAAAAGTCAACCGTAGAGATTCTTTGAGTGATATAAACTCAAAATTCAATGAAGTCAGGGACACTTGACAAAGTAGTAAGGTAAGACTGTTACCATTACGTTTGTTTTGGTTAATAATTTGCCATTTTTTTATCAGTTAAATCCCTGTAATTGAAACTAAATAAAATCTAAGATGGCCGTCATTTCACCAATACTTTTTGTACCTGACTGTAGATAGAGAGAAAAATAGATAGCAGATACTTGTGGAAATTTGGATAGAAAAATGGATAAACGAATTTATGGATGGATAGATAGATATTGGTGGATAGATAGATAGATAGAAAAGATAGATAGATAGATAGAATGATGGACGGATGGATGGATGGATGAATGAATAGATAGATAGATAGGGAGATAAATAGAGAGTAGATACTTGTGGAAATTTGGATAGAAAGATGGATGAATGAATGGATTGATGGATGGATAGATAGATAAATGGATGGATGGATTGATTGAATGAACTGATTGATCGATAGATTGATTAATTGTAGGTTTTGAAAATGATTTGATTAATGGATTGGTTGATTAATGGAATTATTCATGGGATAATAGAAAGACAGATAAATTATATTGAGACATATATTGATAATACCCATATGACTAATCAAAGGATTGATGAGTTGATAAATAGGTTGATTGATTGGTGGATGGTTTGAAAGACTGATATGTTGATTGAATGGATGAGTAGCTTAACTTATTCCCAGATGACAAAATTTTAGACTGTTCTAAGAAGTTATAGATTACAATTTTAAGTTAATGAAATTAGAGAAAACTTTGATGACAATTTTAAGTTAATGAAATTAGAGAAAACTTTCATGATGATGAAGAAAGTGCTTCCTATAAGCAATTTCTTCATTTTCCACAATATTTTCAAAGTTTTTTTCATTGAGGAGTGTTGAAAAATGGGACTGCATATGAATGGGTTAATCAAAGGTAAAGTTTTATTGAATAGAAATTTCATGACTTTACAACCCCATTTACAAAAGGGGCTTTCCTTATGACCCAACAATATTCCTGTGAAATTTTCGACAGAAGCCGATAGTAATCTTTATCACTTGAACAAACAAGAGGGCGCTCCCCTGAGATAAAGGCACTTTTTCTTTCAACAGTCTAATTTCATGTTACGGTTAGGATTATGATAAATTGAGCCAAAATTGTGGTCTCTAGAGTGTAAACGAAGAAATTGTCATTTAGGCCCCTTTTCCCCTTTCCCTTTTCATGAAAATTGAGCAAAAACTGTGGCCTCTAGAGTGTAAACAAATCAATTGTCATTAAGGCCCCTTTTCCTAAGTTTTCAAAAAGATCCTTCTTATAATCAATAGGGTTCATCTCTATGACCTAATAATTATTCTGGCCAAGTTTCATGAAGATAGAGCCATATTTTTGGCCTCTAGAGTGTTAACAAAATAATTGTCATTAAGGCCCCTTTTCCTATGTTTTCAAATAGAACCCTCCAATAATCAATAGGGTTCATCCACATGACCTAAGTTTCATGAAGATTGGGTCAAAAGGCCTCTAGAGTGTAAACACTTCAATTGTTGACAACACACAATGCACAGCGCACAACAGACATTCAACGATCACAAAAGCTCACCATGAGCACTTTGTGCTCAGGTGAGCTAAAAAGAAAGAATTCTGTAATCTGACGCTTCATGCCCATAACCCCCCTCCCAGGAATCAGCCCCTGGGAACCCAAAGGTCATGATTTTAGCTACTTTGAAAGAGGTCAATATACTGATGCTTCCTGCAAACAAGAGCCGGTCACAGTCATGTGACAAATGCCCCCCAATGGACAGGGTCAAGCATGTGGCACTTTGATTTGTTTTCTAAACACAACCACATTCATTTGTGATCTATACGTCTTGGTTTTTAAAAAATGAAATTTCTATACATATAATAATTATTATAAAAACAGAATGATATCGAGAAATGCATTATAGACGGATTTTTCTGAGGTCAAAAGTAGGTCAAAGGTCAAGCTCACTGGTGCAAGGTCAAGGTGGTCCACCCAATTAAGCATCTGTCCAAATATGGAAGCAATCCATTGAAGAATAAGAGAGTAAATATAATTTAACCATTCCGGACGCAATTTAACCATTCTGGACGCCCCTTTGACCCAAGATTGTGACCTTGACCTTTGAGATAGGAACCTGGGTCTTTTTCGCAACATGTCGTCTGAGGTGTTGAACAATTGTATGAAAGAAATTTGTACCTGCATGCATGATTATAGAAGTTACAGAGCCGAAACGGCAAAAAGTACCGATTTTTTACCTTTGACCCAAGATTGTGACCTAGACCTATGAGATAGGGACCTGGGTCTTTTTTGCGACATGTTGTCTTATAGCGGGTAACATTTGTGCAAAGTTATATTGAAATAGAAATTGCATGTAGAAATTACAGAGCAGACAGGAAAGCGGGACAGACTGAAGGACAGACAGACAGTTCGATTACTATGTGCCTCCCTTTGGGGGCATAAATATCAAGGCTCTATGCCTTCTTGGTCCAGAGGAGAAAATCTTTAAAGATTATTTTAAAATTTCACTTTTGTTGCCATGGCAACCAGAGTTTTTAATGGATTTCAATTCTTTTGGCAATTTTTTAAAAGGGAACGTTTTTGCTAAGTTATATTGAAATCAAATATTGCATGTAGAAGTTACAGAGCAGACACGAAAGAAGGACGGACTGACCGACAGACGGACAGTTCGATTACTATATGCCTCCCTTTAGGGCCATAAATATCAAGGCTCTAAGCCTTCTTGGTCAAGAGGAGAATTTTTTTAAAGATTATCTTAAAATTTCACTTTTGTTGCCATGGCAACCAGAGTTTTTAACGGATTTCAATTCTTTTAGCAATTTATTAAAGGGGAACAACTAAGAAACATTTCTGCCAAATTTGGTTTAAATTGGCCCAATGGTTTTGGAGGGGATGCCATTTAAAAATTGTTCTTTATTTCTATATAAACCCAAGGATCATGATTTTAGCTACTTTGAAAGAGGTCTATATAGTGATGCTTCATGCAAAATATCAAGGCTCTACGCCTTCTGGGTCAGGAGGAGAAGATTTTTTAAAGATTATATTAAAATTTCACTTTTGTGGCTATGGCAACCAGAGTTTATAACGGATTTCAATTTTTTTAGCAATTTTTAATGGAGACCACCTAAGGAACATTTCTGCCAAATTTGGTTCAAATTGGCCCATCGGTTTTGGAGGAGATGCCATTTAAAAATTGTTCTTTATTTCTTTATAAATCCCAACCCCCGTGGGGTTCCGCCCCTGGAGACCGGAGGATCATGATTTTAGCTATTTTGAAAGAGGTCAATATACTGATGCTTCATGCAAAATATCAAGGCTCTATCAATATCTTGGTCAGGAGCAGAAGATTTTTAAAGATTATTTCAAGATTTTACTTTTGTTGCCATGGCAACCAGAGTTTTTAACGGATTTAAATTTTTTTAGCTACTTTTTAAAGGGAACCACCTTAGGAACATTCTGCCAAATTTGGTTCAAAATAGCCCAGTTGTTTTGAAAGAGATATCGTTTAAGAGATAGTTGATGGACGATGCATGACAGACACTGGACAAAAGGTGATCACAATAGCTCACTTGAGCACTTGCTGCTCAGGTGAGCTACAAACTGAGGACTTAATTGTGTCAACAAAGATTTTGTTATATAATTTCTGTAGGGTTTCTTTTCACATGATACTTGCTGATAATATCCAATTTCAAAAAGAGCTATCTTTCTTATGGTATAATCATTCTGTGGAAGTTGAAAGAGAATTCCTAGAAAAAACTGTGGACTCAATTTGGTAAACTAAGATTTTGTAATAAAATTTCCACAGGGTCCCTTTTCCAATGATACTTGACTGATCAGACCCAGTATCAAAAACAATCATCCTTTTGATGGTACAATCAATCTGTAAAATCTGTTAAGGATTTTTTAATTATATTTTTAAATGGTCCTATTTACCATGAAATTTCAAAAAGAACAATTTTTATGAAGGTAAATTCTTTCTGTGAAAGTTTAAAGAGAATCAAGGAAAACTGTATACTGATTTGTGTTTACAAGAATTTTTTGTACTATGAGGAACCTTTTCCTGTGAAACTCAACATATACCATACAATTTAGTAGGAACAATCCAAATGATGGTACAATCATTCTATTAAAGGTTGAAGAGAATCTGATGAAAACTATGGTCTCTAAAGTGTTGAATAGGAAGAGTTAACGGATGACTTGTCCGGCTGGATGGGAAGCACACGACGTCACTATAGCTCAACTGGCTTTTGTCCAATTGAAACTAGAGGCGCTTGAGTGCCTGATTCGCTCTACCAGTCTGAATTTACTTATCATTCCTGAGAATTTTGGTCAAAAATCATCCTGCAGTTTGCAAGTTGGATTTTAAAAAATTCACTATAAACCATATACAGAGACAAGGATTGTTCTAGTAAAATTTTGTTGAAATTCATCTAATGTTTTCTGAGAAGAAGATTTTTAAAGATTTCACTATATATGGAAATTAGCCCAGCCCATTTAAGGCATGTTTTCTGTGCTATCAAAATTCTGTGAAAAAATCTGATTAAGAGTCACCCAAGGATCAATTCAGTGAAATTTGGTTGAAATTCATCCATTGACTTTTTAGAAGATTTTTAAAGATTTCACCTTATATGGAAATAAGCCCCACCCACTTAAGCCATGTTTTTCAATTTAGCTTAATTTTTTAAAGGAATCTAATAAAGAGTCACCCAATGAACATTCCTGTAAAATTTGATTGAAATTCATCCATTGGTTTCTTAGAAGATTTTTAAAGATTTCACCATATATGGAAATTAACCCTGCCCATTTAAGCCAGATTTTCTTCCTATCAACATTCATTGAAGGAATCTGATTAAGGGTCACCCAATGATCATTCCTGTAAAATTTTGTTGAAATTCATCTTATGATTTCTTAGAAGCGTATTTTTTAAGATTTCACCATATATGCAATTAAGCCCCACCAATTAAAGCCATGTTTTTCTTCCGATCAAAATTCTTGATAAGAGGTCACCCAAAGATCATTCCTGTAAAATTTGATTGAAATCCATCAATTGATTTCTGAGAAGAAGATTTTTGAAGCTTTCACCATATATGGAAATAAGCCCCCCTGATTAAAGCCTTGTTTTCATCCGATCAAAATTCTTTGAAGGAATCTGATTAAGGGTCACCCAAAGATCATTCCAGTTGAATTTGGTTGAAATCCATCCATTGGTTTCTGAGAAGAAGATTTTTGAAGGTTTCACCATATATGGAAATTGGCCCCGCACATTTAAGCCATGTTTTTCCTCTTATTAAAATTCTTCGAAGGAATCTGATAAAGGATCGAAAAAGGATAATTTCTGTGGAATTTGGTTGAATTCTGTCCAGTACTTTCTGAGGAGAAGATTTTTAAAGTAAAAGTTTATGGACGGATGGACGGATGCACGCACAGACACACAATGGACACATTGCTATGACAATAGCTAGCTGGCTTTTAGCCAGTGGAGCTAAAAATGAGAAAAATCAAGTTACATGAAGTATCACATCTTTCTCTGATAAAGGAGAGCTCTCCAATTCATCTTTATCACATTTAGACAGGATTTCTCGTTTGACATTACACTCCTCTTCCTGAAATAAAAGCAACACAAGCATAAATACAGTCAATCTTACTTGAGGGACCTCATCTATTCAGCAACCACAATCAAAATCCCTTTTATAAAAGCAAAATCTCTTGAAAAAGTGAAGGCAACAAGCATTCTGAAGTATTGCATGGCATTTCCAAATCCCCTACCGGCTTTATATATTTCCCTAGAGCGGTGTATTTTTGGGATGGTAAAGGGATTACTACCCCTCCAAAATATTACAGTTGTATCAGATTTTATGAGCAATTCTTAAACATACACACAAACATAAACAAGATGTGTTTGTGAAACACTATGCCCTCGAAACAGGAATTCTTATGAAACGGGTAAAGGGTTAAATTTTTGACCTTGACCTTGATGAAATGACCTTCCCCAGTTGCGCCTTGTTGAGACCTATCTACATACCAAATATTAATATTGTAACTTAATCAGGGTTGAAGTTATAGGAAAATGTTTAGTTGGCAGGTTAAGTTTTGCAGACAGACAGACGGACAGACAGTCGGACAGACAGAGACACAGACAGACACCGGTAAAACAATATGCCCCCGATCTTAGCTGAATTATACTTCATAAAGTCATCTGTTCCAAGAGAAATAAGACCCTAAAGCCCAAGTTAACTTTGAACAAAAGCTTTCAAAAATCTGTCTAGGATTATGAATGCTTTTCAGACATAGGGTTATCAAAATATTTTGACTTGATCACTTCATGCAACCACTTTTAACAATTTGTTCAGTCAATATAACAGCACCTTACAATGTATTCCTGGTATCTCTCTCACCAGTACCACCCTAACATCCTTTACAAGCCTTTGAAAGGCAATGGACTGCAATTAAACTCAATATCATAATATGTTACTTATTTTGCAAAAGCATCCATATCTTGCTCAAAAATCAATGGCCTGGAACAGATCATGAACTCTTTCTGTAACTTATCAATGCTCAAAGAAGTCTGGAAAAACTGTAATTTCCCAAGTCTAGCATCCATATCTTCCTCAAAAATCAGTGGACTGGGACAAAACTTACACTTATTCTGTAACTTATCAGTATTGACTCACATAACAAAAACGACCTTAGGATTTGGAAAAAAGTCCAGAAAACTGAAATTTCTTTGTAATTTCTAAGTCCAGCATTCGTATCTTCCACAAAAATCAATTGACCGGAGCCAAACTTAAACTTGTTCTGTAACTAATTTATACGGACTCACATACTAAAAATCAGCTTAATATCTCTGAGGGTTTAGAATAAAGTCCGGAAAACTGAAATTTCTTTGTAATTTCTAAGTCCAGCATCCGTATCTTCCTCAAAAATCAATGATCCAGAACCAAACTCAAACTTGTTCTGTAACTTATTTATACGGACTCACATACTAAAAATCAGCTCAATATCTCTGAGGGTTTAGAAAAAAGTCTGGAAAACTGAAATTTCTTTGTAATTTCTAAGTCCAGCATCCGTATCTTCCACAAAAATCAATGGACTGGAGCCAAACTTCAACTTAATCTGTACCTAATTGATACGGACTCACATACCAAAAATCAGCTTAATATCTCTGAGGGTTAAGAAAAAAGTCCAGAAAACTGAAATTTCTTGGTAATTTCTAAGTCCAGCATCCGTTTCTTCAACAAAAATCAATGGATCGGAGCCAAACTTAAGCTTGATCTGTAACTAATTGATACAGACTCATATACCAAAAATCAGCTAAATATCTCTGAAGGTTAAGAAATATAGTTCGGAAAACTGAAATTTCTTGGTAATTTCTAAGTTCAGCATCCATTCCTTCCACAAAAATCAATGGACCGGAACCAAACTCGAACTTGTTCTGTAACTCATTAATGAGGACTCACATACCAAAAAGCAGCTCAATATCTCCCAGGGTTTAGAAAAAAAAGTCCGGAAAACTGATATGTCCGGACTTACAGACGGACAGACAGACAGACGGACAGACAGACAGAATGCAAACCTATATTCTCCTTCGGCTTTGCCGCTAGGGGACTAAAAAGAACTAGAGGCGCTTGAGCGCCTGTATCACTCCACAGGCATGAATAAACTGATTAATCAAATTTTTCATAAATTCAATATAAACTGATATAAGGAAATTAATCTAAGTCACTGAAATCTTTGAAATTGTTCAAGAGAAGCATTTAAACTTTTTCATTGTTTTTACAAAGTTTTTAGTAAAGTCAACCCTTGTCATGCTGTATAAATTGCCTTACTTAATTGCTGTAAAATCAAAGGTCTAAAAGCACTGATAGATCTTGTTGTTCAAAAATCAATATTTCTTTTAGAAATCAACTTCATAAACAACTCTGGCAGGAAAAATTAGAGCAGGAGGTGTAGACAAAGATCAGACTGCACTTATGTGCAGGCTGATCTTAGTCTACACCTCCTAAGAAAAACCGGAATAATCTGAGTTCAGCATGACAAAGGTTAAGTTATGTATAATTCATTCACTGTGGAAATTGAAAAGGTATTAACAAAATTTAAAAATGTTCACTGTAAACCATATATGGACATAAGCCACAACTACAATAGCCAAGTTTTTCAACCAAACAAAATCATATGAAGGAATCCAACAAACAGTCACCTGTAAAATTTGGTTGAAATTCATCGACAGTCTATTTCAGTATATCCCATATATGGAAATAAGCCCTGCCCTTTTAAGCCACATTTTTCTTACAATCAAAATTCTTTTTGATAATCCTATAAAAAGTCACTAAACCATCAATTTGGTTAAAAACCATCACACTGGTTTCTTAGACAAAGAATTTAAAATCTTTTACAAAACAGGGAAATAAGCCAAATCCATTAAAGCCAAGTTTTTCATTTGATCAGAATTCTCTAAAAGATCTGATTAAGGGTCACTAAAGGATCATCTCTACTGATGTCTGAGAAGATGATTTTCAAAGCTTTCACCATATATGGAAATTAGCTCTGCCTATTAAAGCTATATTTTTCACCTGATCAACATTCTTTGAAGGAATCCAATAAATGATGACCAAAGAATCTTTTCTGTACATATTAGGTTGAAATCCATTAAATTGTTCCTTAGAAGATGATTTTTAAAGATTTTACCTTATATAGAAATTAGCCTCGCCAAAGCAATGTTTTTCATCCAATAAAATTTCTTTGAAGGAATCTGATAAAGGGTCGCCCAAGGATCATTTCTGTGAAATTTGAATGAAATCCATCCATTGGTTTATAAGAAGAAGATTTTCAAAGCTTTCACCAAATGGAAATGCCCAACCCATAAAAGCCATGTTAGTATCAGATCAAAATTCTTTGAAGGAATTTGATAGAGGGTCTCAGTACTTTCTGAGGAAAAGAGCGGATGGACAGATGCACCTACAAATGGCAGACACCTCAATATTACATTAGCTCTCTGGCTTTCAGCCAGTGGAGCTAAAAATTATAACAAAATCCCATTTTGTTGGAACTTATTAGAATCATCTCATTCTAACAACATAGGATTAAACAAGGATTCTGTAATAATCTATATATGTAATCAAAACCAATCCTTCATATCTTTCATAAAAAAGTGTATTAACAGACCATTCTTTTAAGTGACAACTTTTTGGTCAGCCCTTGAGTGGTCACTTAATAGAAGCTTGACTGTAAGTGATGTTGTTCCTAGAAAAGAGAACACCACCACTTATGAACAAGAGTACAACTTGCAGGTGTCTATGCTTTCTGCAGGTACAGAATAGTTAAAAAAATCAAAGTACAAAAAACAAGGCTTAGACGGCCCAAGATCGCTCACCTGAGTACAGTGGGTATTCCTTGTGAAAAGAAAAGCATTACACAAGGCCTGTAAAATTTGACAATATTAGCCAATATGAAGGCCCCTTTTCCTATGTTCTGAGATGGAGCCATCCCATTTTCAATAGTATTAATAAAAAGTTTCATAATTATTACCCCTAGAGTGTACACACACAAAAATGTCATTATAGCCCCAGCCCCCTTTCAATGTTTTCCAATAGGACCTTCACATTTTCAAAAGGATTCATCCTTTTAACCTATAAATCATTCAGACCAAGTTTCATCAATATAGCAGCAATTTTAAGGCTCAATTTTACCCCTAGAGTGTAAACAAAGAAATTGCCATTAGAGCCCCTTTTCTGTTTTTTCCAATACAACCTTCCAAATTTTAAAAGAATTTATGACATAACAAGCATTCTGACCAAATTTCAACAAGATTAGTAGCCCCTAGAGTGTAAACAAATAAATCATCAATAAGGCTCCTTTTCTCATGTTTTGAATGGAGCCTTCGAATTTTCAATAGGCTTTATCCGTATGACCCAATAACCATTCTGACCAAGTTTCATCAAGAAAGGGCTAAAATTGTGACCCCTAGAGAGTAAATAAAGAAATTGTCAATAAGGCCCCTTTTCCTGTGTTTTCAAATGGGGCATTTCTATCTTCAAAAGGCTAATTTTTTTGTTTACCATAAAGCACTTATTTTCATTGGGAACTTTGTTTCTGCAGTAATTGACAGTACCTCAGAATTAAAATCGGCACAAATAATAACTATAAATGTATAGTTTGTTGTTCAATAATGGGTCCTGTGAAACAAAAGGACCTTTATGGTCCTAAATTGCTCACCTAAGTTACATGCTGATTAAAGTACCTTTTTTGTGTAAAGTACCTTTTTGTGTAAAATAAGACACAACTTAAGCCTAATTAATATAACAAATATAACATTTCAGGCAAAGCACAAAACCATCAAGTAATGTTATATATATCAAGAATTAATGCTTCAGGCTTTGTAGTTTAACCCATTCCCAAACAATCCCTCATTTTAACTCCATCAAAGAAAATAGTTTAGGAAAATGCCAGAAAAAGAGAACTTGTTTGTTTCAAGCAGTTTCTCCTTTTCCCAAAATGTTTTATACCTTAAAAGCTACTTATATTTTAATTTCAATTTGAATGGCCAACATAACTTCTTTCAGTTTGGACCATTCTCAAATTCTGGCATTAGATCATGAGAATTTGAAATTGCCCTTATTGAGCATTCTTCAAAATTTTTTACTTCTGGGGCAGTGCCATTTTTGACCCATTGGGTACAATTTTGGCATCCTTGGTAGAGAACCATCTGGATAAACTATATATCAAATTTGAATGATTTACACCTTATACCTTGAATACAGAGATTTTTTACCCTACAGGAATAATTTCTCATAACATAGTACAAAACCATCTTCTAATATGAATGCCTTAGGCCTTGCATTTTACCCATTCCCAAACAGTGTCGCTTTTGGACGCGCCTCAAGACTAACAATTGAGAAGACATTGTGTAAAATTGAGAAAATTGAAAAAAAATCTAAAATATCATACACTTTACATTGTCGTCTGTAACTCCTTTCAATTTTGGGAAAATAGGAAGGAAATCTTTGAAATTCTTCTTCACCCAAACCATAAGGCTGAGAGCTTTGATATTGGATATAAATCATCATCTCTTGATTCTCTACCAAAATACTTCAGGGAAAAACTATACTCTGAAAATTAGCCCTTTTCTGTGTGATCCCAGATTTTACATAGGCATAAAATCTTCTTCTCTCAAACCATACGGCCTAGAGCTTTGATATTTGGTATGTATGTCAAAATACTATGACGCTACTCTGAATATCAGCCCTTTTCTGTGCAAGCCCTTATTTCACATAGGAATAAAGATGGAAATCTTTGAAAATCTTCTTCTCCTAAACCATAAGGCCTGGAGCTTTGATATTCGGTATAAATCATCATCTCTCGATTCTCTACCAAAATACTTTAAAGAATTACTGTACTCTGAAAATTAGCCCTTTTCTGTGCAATCCCTGATTTTACATAAAAAATAAATAAGGAAATCTTTGAAAATCTCCTAAACCATTAGCCAGAGAACTACCAAAGTACTTCAAAGAATTACCTTACTCTTCAAATTAGCACTATATGGTTGAATCTTCAACACTTATGATTAAAGGATTAAAGGAGAAAATCTTTAAAAAAAAATATTCTCCAAAATAATGAGGTGTAGGTCTTTGGTAGTTTGTATATATCATAAAGCTATCATGCTAATGCCAGCAATATAGGACCATGATGGTCCTCTTGCTTTAATTTCACTTTTGTTGCCATTGCAACCAGAGTTTTCTACAGCTTTTATTTCTTTAAGCAGTTTCTGAATGAGCCTCCTAAGTAACAATACTAATCAGCGAAATAGTATGAGAGAATAGTAAATTTTAAAATTCTTCTTTATTTTGTTATAAGCCCCTACCCCATCATCCCCTTGAGACCTAAGGGTATTGATAAAGTAATTTTGAAAGAGGTCAATGTACTGATGCTTCATGCTAAATATCAAGGCTCTATACCTTTTGGGACAGGAGGAGATCACTTTTATATAATTCTTTTTGTTGCCATGGCAACCAGGGTTTTCAAAATATTTTAAATCTTTTAGCAATTTCCTAAGGAGCATACCTGCCAAATTTGGTTGAAATTGTCCTAGTAGTTTGGGAAGAGTTCATTTTAAAAATCCTTAGTATAAAAAGCTTAATTTCTATGTAAGACCTATCTCCCCCTGGAGAACCACGCTTAATCATTTTTAGCAATTTTTGAAAGAGGTCAATGTACTGATGCTTCATACAAAATATCAAGGCACTAAACCTTCTAGTTCAGGAGGAGATGATTTTTAAGATTTTTTTTAATTTCAATTTTGTTGTCATGGCAATCAGGGATTTCAACAGATTACAATTCTTTTTGCAAGATTTCTAGGGAACCACCTAAAGAACATACCTGCCAAATTTGGTTAAAATTGGCCAAGTGGTTTAGGAGGAGATGTCATTTTAAGAAAATGTTTACACACAACGGACAACAGACAGATTGAAGGTGATCACAATGCTCAGGTGAGCTAAAAGCAAAAGGATATCATTGGTTAGTGACATACACTTGTAACTTCAGCTTTAATGAGGTTAAACAAAAAAAAAAAAACAAAAACAAACACTTGAAATAAATGTTAGAGTTTAAAGTTCACTTCCATTCATTTATTCATTGAATGGGGTTTAACAAATGTTCACTTCCAATCTAAATGAGTAATTTGATTGAACTGAATTGCCCATACAAAAATATCATTTAGAACAAAAGTGTATTCTTCAAACATAGAATAAAAATCCCACTTACTAAAATTTTGAAGAAGTTAAAGGAAATAATTTAACAAGAGGCCCATGAGGGCCTGAGATGCTCTACTGGTTATCAAGTTTTCCGTTAAAGAAATCTGATATTAAAGGAAGTTAATTACTTAAAGAAGAATGCATACAGGAAAAAAAAAATCGGACTTTATCGCCTTTTTATTTTTAGCATTAATCCTTAAGGCTTCTTTTCCCATGTTTCATGACGGATCCACTCCATTTCCAAAAGGAGGTTACCTTATGACCCAATTATCATCCTGTGAAATTTTCATCAAAATAATTGTGGACTTTATCACGTAAACAGGATTGTTTTGAATGAAAATCCATAAGGCTCCTTTTCCTGTATTTTCTGATGGTTTAATTTCATTCCAAAAGGAACTTTCCTTACAACCCTACAATTGTCCTATGAAATTTGACAATTTGATAATGATTGTGATCTTCATCACATACACAAGAATGTTTCAGAAGGATTATCTGTAAGGCCCCTTTTCCTGTGTTTAGAATGCCACAATTATTCCATGCATCTTTGTAGAGAATCCGATAAAACTGTTGACTTTATTGTGTTAACAAAGATATTAAAATCAAGTTCTCATTAGCCCCCTTTTCCTGTGATATTTTACTGTTGGTTTTATCATTCTGTGAATGTTTAAAGTGAATCCGATGATATATGGGGACTTCATTATGTTTATAGAATATTTAGAATAAAAATATATATTGTCCCCTTTTAAATGATACTTGAGGGATTGTACCCAGTTCTGAAAAGAACCATTTAAGTGATGGTACAATCATTCTGTGAAATTTTGAAGTGAATCCTGTGAAATCAAGGGACATCATTGTGTTAACTAGAATATTTAAGAAAGTTTTTCATAAGGCCCCTTTTTATGTGACCCTTGCTATAGTCGGATCCACTGTCAAAATCAACAATTGGAATGATGGTACAATCAATCTGTTTTATCTGTTGATTTATTGTGTTAATGAGTTTATAGTGAAATCTTCAAAGGGCCCCTTTTCCCATGATACTTTACAGAACATACCAAATTTCCAAAAGAACAATTCTAATGAAGGTATAATCATTCTTTAACAAGGTGCCAAATTGTCACAAGATACGCCCGTCACACTGCTTAATATTAACTGGGGGTTTGAATAGAACTGAGATTATTTTGAATGAATTTTTTTTGTAAAACAAAGTATGAAAAACAACAAAGGGCAATGACTCAAAATAAACGCTAGGTAGAGTTATGGTTCTTGTACACTGCACTCCCACTTGGTGAGCTCTATCAATCCATGAAGTTTCATGATTCTAGCTATTATACTTTTAGATATATACTCTGGACAAGATTCAAGTATGAAAAACAACAAAGGGCAATAACTCAAAAAATAGGCCAGGTAGAGTTATGGTTCTTATGCACTGCACTCCCTCTTGGTGAGATCTATACACCCATGAAGTTTCATGATCCTAGCTATAATACTTTTAGAGATATACTCCGGACAAGATTCAAGTATGAAAAACAACAAAGGGCAATAACTCAAAAGATAGGCTAGGTAGAGTTATGGTTCTTGTACACGGCACTCCAACTTGGTGAGCTCTATCCATCCATAAAATTTCATGGTTCTAGCTATTATTATTTTAGAGATATACTCTTGACAAGATTCAAGTATGAAAAACAACAAAGGGCAATAACTCAAAATAAACTCTAGGTAGAGTTGTGATTCTTGTACACTGCACTCCCACTTGGTGAGCTCTATCCATCCATAAAATTTCATGGTTCTAGCTATTATACTTTAAGAGATATACTCCGGACAAGATTCATGTATGAAAAACAACAAAGGGCACTAACTAAAAAAATAGGCCAGGTAGAGTTATGGTTTTTGTGCACTGCACTCCCCCTTGGTGAGATCTATACACCCATGAAGTTTCATGATCCTAGCTATGATACTTTTAGAGATATACTCCAGACAAGTTTTAAGTATGAAAAACAACAAAGGGCAATAACTAAAAAAATAGGCTTGACAGAGTTATGGTTCTTGTACACTGCACTTCCACTTGGTGAGCTCTATCGATCCATGAAATTTCATGATTCTAGCTAATTTACTTTTAGAGATATACTCCGGACAAGATTCAAGTATGAAAATCAACAAAGGGCATAACTCAAAAAAAAGGCTAGAAAGAGTTATGGTTCTTATACACTGCACTCCCACTTGGTGAGCTCTATCCATCCATGAAATTTCATGGTTCTAGCTAGTATACTTTTAGAGATATACTCCGGACAAGATTCAAGTATGAAAAACAACAAAGGGCAATAACTCAAAATATAGGCTAGGTAGAGTTATGGTTCTTGTACACTACACTCCTACTTGTTGAGCTCTATCTATCCATTAAATTTCATGATTATAGCTATTATACTTTTAGAGATATACTCCGGACAAGATTCAAGTATGAAAAACAACAAAGGGCAATAACTCAAAAGATAGGCTAGGTAGAGTTATGGTTCTTGTACACGGCACTCCAACTTGGTGAGCTCTATCCATCCATAAAATTTCATGGTTCTAGCTATTATTATTTTAGAGATATACTCTTGACAAGATTCAAGTATGAAAAACAACAAAGGGCAATAACTCAAAATAAACTCTAGGTAGAGTTGTGATTCTTGTACACTGCACTCCCACTTGGTGAGCTCTATCCATCCATAAAATTTCATGGTTCTAGCTATTATACTTTAAGAGATATACTCCGGACAAGATTCATGTATGAAAAACAACAAAGGGCACTAACTAAAAAAATAGGCCAGGTAGAGTTATGGTTTTTGTGCACTGCACTCCCCCTTGGTGAGATCTATACACCCATGAAGTTTCATGATCCTAGCTATGATACTTTTAGAGATATACTCCAGACAAGTTTTAAGTATGAAAAACAACAAAGGGCAATAACTAAAAAAATAGGCTTGAAATAGTTATGGTTCTTGTACACTGCACTTCCACTTGGTGAGCTCTATCGATCCATGAAATTTCATGATTCTAGCTAATTTACTTTTAGAGATATACTCCGGACAAGATTCAAGTATGAAAATCAACAAAGGGCAATAACTCAAAAAATAGGCTAGGTAGAGTTATGGTTCTTATACACTGCACTCCTACTTGGTGAGCTCTATCCATCCATGAAATTTCATGGTTCTAGCTAGTATACTTTTAGAGATATACTCCGGACAAGATTCAAGTATGAAAAACAAAAAAGGGCAATAACTCAAAATATAGGCTAGGTAGAGTTATGGTTCTTGTACACTGCACTCCTACTTGTTGAGCTCTATCTATCCATTAAATTTCATGATTATAGCTATTATACTTTTAGAAATATACTCCGGACAAGATTCAAGTATGAAAAACAAAAAAGGGCAATAACTCAAAAAATAGGCTAGGTAGAGTTATGGTTCTTGTACACTGCACTCCTACTTGTTGAGCTTTATCTATCTATTAAATTTCATGATTATAGCTATCATACTTTTAGAAATATACTCCGGACAAGATTCAAGTATGAAAACAACAAAGGGCAATAACTCAAAAAATAGGCCAGGTAGAGTTATTGTTCTTGTGCAATGCACTCCCCCTTGGTGAGATCTATACACCCATGAAGTTTCATGATCCTAGCCATAATACTTTCAGAGATATACTCTGGACAAGATTCAAGTATGAAAAACAACAAAGGGCAATAACTCAAAAAATAGGCCAGGTAGAGTTATGGTTATTGCGCACTGCACTCCGTATTGATGAGAAGAATATAACTGCCAAGTTTAAAGTCAATCAGACTTACGGTGACAGAGTTATGCTCCGGACAAAGAAGTGGACACCGCCAGGACAAGCGGACGCCCGGACTACCAGACGCCCGGACACCACGAGTGATCCCATAATACGTCCCGTCTTCGACGGGCGTATAAAAATTAAAGAGAATCAATGAAAACAGTGGACTGAATTGTGTCAAGAATCTTTGGTAATTAAATTTTCATAAGGCCCCTTTTCTGTGAAACTTAAAAAATCAGACCCAATGTACAAAGGAACAATCCTAATGATAGATAGTTTGAAGAAAATGATAAAGACTGAGGATGTTATTGTGATAATGATGTTTTGTAATAGAATTTTCTTAAGGCCCCTTTCCTTATGTTACTAAACATATCAGACCCAATTTACAAAGGAACAATCCAAATGATGGTACAATCATTCTATTAAAGTTTGAAGAGATTCTGATAAAGACTGAGGACATTCTTGTGTTCATGAAGATTTGGTAATAATTTTTCATACAGCCCCTTTTCCTATGATACTAGACAGATAAGCCCAATTTGGAAAGAAACAATCCTAATGATGGTACAAACATTCTGTGAAAGTTTGAAAATAACCCAATGAAAAATGCGGACTTTATCTTGGTGTAAAGATTTTAAAATCAAATTTTTATAAGGCTCCTTTTCCTGTGACACTTTAAGGATCAGGTGTCAGCATCAACAATTGTAATCATTGTATAATTCTGTGAAGGTTTGAAGAAAATCCAATGGAAGCTCTGGACTTGGTTACAAGGATTATAGATAAAATTTTCAAAAGGCCCCTTTTCCAATGATAATAGACAGATCAGGCCTAATTTGAAAAGAAAGAATCCTCATGATGGAACAATCATTCTGTGAAAGTTTAAACAGAATCTGATGAAAACTCTTTACTTTGTTGTGGTACAAGGATTTTAGAATCAAATTTCATAATGCTCCTTTTTCTGTGATACTTGATGAATCGGGTCCAATGTCAACATCAACAATCATTTTTATTGTACAATTATTCTGTGAATAATTGAAGAAAATCCAATGAAAGCTCTGGACTTGTTAACAAGGATTTATAAATGAAATTTTCATAAGGCCCCTTTTCCCATGTTTCTTGACAGTTCAAACCCTGTTATGAAAAGAATGATCGTTATGACCTTACAATCATTCAGTGAAAGTTTCAGCAAAATCTGATCAAAGCTGTGGGCTTCATTGTGTTAGCAGGGATTTTTTAATTGAATTCTCATATAGCCCCTTTCCTATGTTACTTCCCAAAGGGAACTATACTTACAAAAGTATATTCATTCTGTTTGAGTATAAAGACAACCCAGTGAAATCAGTGGACTTAAAAGCATTAATTAAGATTTTTTAATTGAATTTTCCTAAGGCCCCTTTTCTTATGTTTCTCAATAGATCATACCCAATTTGAAAGGAAAAATCCTTATGATGGTACAATCATTCTGTGAAAGTTTGAAGTCGATCAGGTGAAATATGGGGCCATGATTTGTTAACTAAGATTTTTTTATTAAATTTTCATAGGGCCCCTTTCCCTATGAAACTTGATGGATCAAACCCACTTCCGAAAGGAACAATCCATTTAAGTAATAATCATTCTGTGAATGATTGAAGAGAATCCAATGAAAACTGTGGACTCTAGAGTGTTGATGAGGATTGTTTTAATCAAATTTTCATAAGGACCCCTTTTCCCGTGGTCCTTGACTGATCAAGTGTTAAACAAGATTTTTAAATAAATTTAAATTAGGCCCCTTTTCCCATGTTTCTTGATGGATCAAACCCACTTCTGAAAGGAATGATCCTTATGATGGTGCAATCATTCTGAGAAAGTTTGAAGAGAATCCATGAAAACTGTTGACCCTAGAGTGTTAACGAGGATCTTTTAATTAAATTTTCATAAGGCCCCTTTTCCCGTGTTTCTTGACAGATCATACACATTTTAGAAAGGAATGATCCTTATGATGGTACAATCATTCTGAGAAAGTTTGAAGAGAATCCAATGAAAACTGCGCACTCTAGAGTGTTTACAAGGATTTTCAATGGAATTTTAAATTAAATTTTCATAAGGCCCCTTGTTCCATGTTTCTTGACAGATCATAACCAATTTTGAAAGGAACAGTCCTTATGTTTGTACAATCATTCTGTGATAGTTTGATTTGAATCTGATGAAACCTGTGAACTCTAGAGTGTAAACAAGGATTTTTTAATTAAACTTTCATCAAGCCCCTTTTCCCATGTTTCTTGATGAATCATATCCGATTCTGAAAGTAACAATCCTCATGATGGTACAATAATTCTGTGAAAGTTTGAATAGAATCTGATGTAAACTGTGGACTCTAGAGTGTCAATGAAGATTTTCATTAGGCCCCTTTTCTAATGTTTCTTTATGGATCATAGTCAATTTCAAAAGGAATCCTTATGATGGTACAATCATTCTGTGAAAGTTTGAAGAGAATCCAATGAAATTTGTGGACTCTAGAGTGTTAACAAGGATTTTTTAAATAAACTTTAATTAGGCTCATTTTCAATGTTTTTTGACGGATCTGACCCAATTTGAAAGGAACGATCCTTTTGATGGTAAAATCATTCTGTAAAAGTTTGAAGGGAATTCAATGAAAACTGTGGACTCTAGAGTGTTAACAAGGAAAAGTTTAACTGACGGACGGACCCAGGATGGGAAAAGCCATCACAATAGCTCTAGTGGCCTTTGGCCAGTAGAGCTAATAATTTAGTGAAAAATTGATGCAACCATGAATATTCCTTTAATCCATTCCCACTCTATTTCTTTTTTAGACAAGTCCAAATTCAAAGAAGTTTCAGAGGACAATTTCAAGTTGATGAAAATTTAAATTTTTTGTAATTTGGGTTAGAAAACATCATGGATAATGAAGAAATTGCTTTTTGAAAGCAATTTCTTCATTATCCACAATGTTTTCCAAAGCTTTCATATTGAGAGGTATTTAGGTGTTGGAATAGGTTTTAAAGGCTGGTTGCAGTTAATGACTTCAACACAGTTCTTTAAGGTCATTTAATGAAAGTACAACAAACTATTACAGGTTCTACATACCTTTTTAACAAGCCTCTCTGGTTTTAACTGAGTCTGCCCCACACATTTATACAACTTTCTCTCCAGTATATTCTTAAGGATTTCACGAGCTTCTACCAGTTTTGGATCATTTTCTGTAGAATGTAGGATTTGAAAAAACACATTGTCGGTCAATTGACTGAAAGCCCTCATATCATCTATTGCCTCTGACATTCTTAGTGGTTTCCTGAAATCAACAAAACATGTTAGTTAACTGAAATTAACAAGACTTGTTGGTTAACTGAATCAGTGGGATTTAACACTGTCTTAAATCATCTTTCAATTCTATCACACTCAACCAAATGTTTCCTGGGTATTGTGTTTGTTAAATGCTTGAGGCCATATGTCATCAATTTTTCATCAAATGACCTTAATTTATAACCTCGAAATTTAGACATTATGATTGTCAAAATGAAAAATCCATCAACCAATCAAATCATTCACATAGACCAGAAAGGCCAACGCTTGGCTGTTTCAGTGCTTGCTGACAGACTAACCAATCAGACAACAGGCTGATTCAAGTAAACAACCCCCCAAAAAACTACAACAAGAGCTTTGTCCACAGGACACAGATGCCCCTACTGAAAGCTTTGATAATAACAATGGGCAATAACTCCAAAATTATGCAAGCAAGAGTTGTGGTTCTTGTGCACTGCACTTCTCCTCAATGAGGTCTACCCACCCATCATGTTTCAAGTTGATAGCTATTATACTTTCAGAGATATGCCCCGGACAAAATGTTACTCTTTAAAATAACAAAGGGCAATAACTCCAAAATTATGCAAGCAAGAGTTGTGGTTCTTGTGCACTGCACTTCTCCTCAATGAGGTCTATCCATCTATGAAGTTTCAAGTTGATAGCTATTATACTTTCAGAGATATGCTCCGGACAAAATGTAAGTCTTTAAAATAACAATGGGCAATAACTCCAAAATTATGCAAGCAAGAGTTGTGGTTCTTGCACACTGCACTTCTCCTCAATGAGGTCTATCCATCTATGAAGTTTCAAGTTGATAGCTATCATACTTTCAGATGTATGCCCTGGACAATTTCGAGTTGGATGGAAGTATGGAAGTACGGAAGTACAAACGGACGGACAAAGGCAAATCTATATGCCCCCCCCCCACATTAAGTGGTGGGGGCATTAAAAATCCAGCAAAGCTCAAGATAGACCAATTCCAACCTCATGATTAGAACATATTTTGTTAAAATACAATAAGGCATTGCTAGATGCAAAAATTATGAGAAAATTTTAAAGATGTCTCTCATGGTAATGATGATATTCAAGGATTCAAGTTCACTGAAGTATTTTGGAAAAACATCAACCAAGGATCATTTCTCTGAAATATTGTTGATACCTGATGGGTAGGTTTGGAGTAAAGATCTTTATCCCATTATCAAATGACAACTTTTAACACTTGTCCAAATCTAAAGAAGTTTCTGATGACATTTTAAAAAAGTAATTTAACATGAGGGCTATTGGCTCTAAAGTGCCCACCAAAATCAAAGCTTAGAAAACAAAAGACAAATTCATTTGATTTTATTTGAATGTGGTTTAATGCCACTTTTAATAGTATTTCAGTCATATCACAGCAGGTGGAGCACCTAAACATGGATTCCTAGTATATATCACACTGGTACTACCACTACATCCTTTAAAAGCCTCCAGCTTCCATTGTATAAACAAATTTGCAGGAAATGTTCTAAGAGATGATACATACAAAATATCAATACTCTAGGCTTTCTTGTGTTACAGACAATTTTTACATATTTCTGTTTTAGTTTCTATGTATACAGGGAGGGGCCAAGGGGGAGCCAAAATATGACCAGCAGGTTATCACATGAATAAATTTTTAACATGTTCACTAGGAGATTATAAATCAAAATATCAATGCTCTAAGCATTCAAGTTATGTAGAAAAGATTTTTAAAGATTTTTCAAGATTTCCTTCTTTATTCTAATGTCAAAATTATCACTGTCCTGCTACAGCCTAAAAATGAACACATGAACAAACTTAGAAAAGGCCCATTAGAAGATGCTACATACAAAACATCGATCTTAAAGGCTGCATGGTTTCACATAGGAAGGTTTTTAGTTTCCCCTTTTTTTATTTTATAGTAAAATAAGGTAAGGCATAGCCCATGTATGAGTCCAACGGCATCACATGAACAAAGTTGAAGAGATTCACTAATTCAATGACACTAGGGCATCATAAGACCAAAACAAGAAATCTGTGAGTCAAAACTCACTGAGTACACTCCTTCACATACTACCACAACTACAGTGAAATGAAATTCTTGCTCAATGGAATATATATGGTAAGCACCATGTAGGACACTGAGCTGCATCTCCACATCAAGCTAGGCAATATCCAAAAATAAACAATGGCTGAAAATAAACAAAGTCAGAAAACAGGAAGTAGATAACATGCAAATCTAAATTTGCTAGTTGCCATTTGGAGGACCCCTAGTTTAGCATTCATAAAAAGTTTAAAGTTCAACAAAATCTAATCAAAGCTGTGGGCTTCATTGTGTTAACAGGGATTTTTTAATTGAATTCTCATATAGCCCCTTTTCCCATGTTACCTTGATGGATCTGAACCAAACGGAACTATACTTATATTTATTCTGTTTGAGTAATAAGACAACCCCATGAAATCTGTGGACTTACAAGCATTAATTAAGATTTTTTCAATTGAATTTTCCTAAGGCCCCTTTTCCTATGTTTCTCAATGGATCATACCCAATTTGAAAGGAAAAATCCTTATGATCTCAATCATTCTGTGAAAGTTTAAGAGAATCCTTGAAAACTGTTGACTTAAGATTATTAATGAGGATTTTTTATTAAATTTCAAAGTCCCCTTTTCCTGTGTTTCTTGATGGATCATACTAAATTTCAAAAGGAACAATCCTTACGAGAGAACAATCATTCTGTGAAAGTTTAAAGAGATTCCAATGAAAGCTGTGGACTCTAGAGTGTTAACGAGGATTTCTTAATGGATTTTTCGATCAAATTTTAAATAGGCCCCTTTTCCCGTGTTTCTTGACGAATCATATCCACTTCCGAAAGGAACAGTCCTAAGGATAGTACAACCATTCTGTTAAATTTTGAATAGAATCTGATGAAAACTATGGACTCTAGAGTGTTTACGATGATTTTTTAATTAAATTTTTCATAAGGCCCATTTTCCCATGTTTCTTGAAGGATCATACCCGATTTCAAAGGAATGATTCTTATGATGGTATTATCAATCTGTGAAAGTTTGAATCCAATGAAAACTTTGGACTCTAGAGTGTTTATGAGGATTTTTCAATTTAATCTTGATTAGGCCCCTTTTCCCATGTTTCTTGACGGATTGTACTCAATTTTGAAAGGAACAATGCTTTTGATGGTACAATTATTCTGTGAAAGGTTGAAGGAATCCGATGAAATCTGTGGACTCTATAGTGTTAACAAGGAAAAGTATAAAAGACAGATGCCGGATGGACAGATGGATTTACGCAATAGCTCTAGTGGCCTCTGGCCAGTCGAGCTAAAAATGGTCTGTTTAATTAAAGGGCCATTACTTAGTCAAAAATCAATGGACCATAACCAAATTAGGATATGCACATGTCTGACTTATACCGAGTCTTTCTGTCAAATTTGAATCAAATCGGTCCACTGGTTGCTGAGAAATTGAGCAGACACAATCTTTCATCAAAGAGCCATAACTCCGTCAAAAATAAACGAATTGTAACCAAAATGGAATATGTGCATCTCTGCTTGATACTGATTATATTAGTGAAGTTTGAATCAAATGCGTTCAATTGTTGCTGAGAAATTGAGCGGACATGAAAAAGATACAGACGGACCGACAGACGGACCGACAAGCTAACTCCTTTATACCCCCCAAACATAGTTTTCGGGGTATACCACAATACCAGTCAAGGCAGTAGAAGTAATCAAAGCGCTAGTGACCTAATTTTGGCCAAAAGTCACCTGTTAGCAAAATTTGTCAAAGAAATCAGAAACTTTAAGATATTCTTACAAAGATTTAGGATTTTTTTGTGCCAGAGAAGTAGCATGTACATTGCTAGGAAGATTTTGGTTAAAGAATTAAAAGTGAATCAAAAGTGAACTAAAATAGAAAAGGTTGTAAGGTTGTTTTTTTTTTTTTTTACGATTTTCTACTTTGTTTCTATAAAAGACAAGAGGCCCATGAGGGCCTGAGACGCTCTACTGGTTATCAAGTTTTCCGTTGAAGAAATCTGATATTTAAGGAAGTTAATTGCTCAAAGAAGAATGCATAAAGAAAAAAAAGGGGGCTTTATCCCCTTTATCATTTTAAGCAACAATCCTCAAGGCCCCTTTTCCCATGTTTCATGACGGATCCACTCCATTTCCAAAAGAAAGTTACCTTATGACCCTACAATCATTCTGTGAATATTTCATCAGAATATGACAATAATTGTGGACTTTATCACATAAACAGGATTGTTTTGAATGAAAATCAATAAGGCCCCTTTTCCTGTGTTTTCTGATGGATCAGTTTCATTCCAAAAGGAACTTTCCTTACAACCCGAAAATTGTCCTGTGAAATTTAAAAGACAATTTGATAATGATTGTGATCTTCATCACATACACAAGAATGTTTTGAATGATAATCTGTAAGGCCCCTTTTCCTGTGTTTCGAATGCCACAATTATTCCAAGCATCTTTGAAGAGAATCCAATAAAACTGTTGACTTTATTGTGTTAACAAAGATATTAAATTCAAGTTCTCATAAGGCCCCTTTTCCCGTGATATTTTACTGTTGGTTTTATCATTCTATGATAGTTAAAAGTGAATCCGATGAAATATTGGGAAATCATTATATTTACTAGAATATTTAAAAAAAATCATATGTCCCCTTTTTATATAATACTTGATGGATTGTACCCAGTTCTGAAAAGAACCATCTAAGTATTTGTACAATCATTCTGTGAAATTTTGAAGTGAATCCGGTGAAATCAAGGGACATCATTGTGTTAACCAGAATATTTAAGAGAGTTTTTCATAAGGCCCCTTTTTATGTGACCCTTGCTATAGTCAGATCCACTGTCAAAATCAACAATTGGAATGATGGTACAATCAATCTGTTTAATCTGTGGAATTTATTATGTTAATGAGTTTATAGTGAAATCTTCATTGGGCCCCTTTTCTCATGATACTTTACAGAACAAACCAAATTTCAAAAGGAACAATTCTAATGAAGGTAGAATCATTCTTTAAAAGTTAAAGAGAATCAATGAAAACAGTGGACTGAATTGTGTCAAGAATTTTTGTAACAAAATTTTCATAAGGCCCCTTTTCTGTGAAACTTAAAAAATCAGACCAAATGTACAAAAGAACAATCCTAATGATAGTTTGGAGAAAATGTTAAAGACTGAGGACTTTATTGTAATAATGATGTTTTGTAATAAAATTTTTATAAGGTCCCTTTTCTTGTGTCACTTAACCAATCAGACCTAATTTACAAAGGAACAATCCAAATGATGGTACAATCATTCTATTAAAGTTCTAAGAGATTCTGATAAAGACTGCGGGCATTGTTGTGTTTATGAGGATTTGGTAATAATTTTTCAAACAGCCCCTTTTCCTATGATACTAGACAGATCAGGCCCAATTTGGAAAGAAACAATCCTTATGATGGTAAAAACATTCTGTGAAAGTTTGAACAGAATCTGATGTAAACTGCAGACTTTATCTTGGTGTCAAACTTTTAAAATAAAATTTTCATAAGGCTCCTTTTCCTGTGCTACTTGAAGGATCAGGTCTCATGTCAGCATCAACAATGGTGATTATTGTACAATGATTCTGTGAAGGTTTGAATAAAATTCAATGAAAGCTCTGGACTTGGTTACAAGGATTAAAGATAAAATTCTCTAAAGGCCCCTTTTCCCATGATACTAGACAGATCACACCTAATTTGAAAATAAAGAATCCTCATGATGGAATAATCATTCTGTGAAAGTTTTGACAGAATCTGATGAAAACTGTTGACTTTATTGTGGCACAATGATTTTAAAATTAAATTTCATAATGCTCCTTTTCCTGTGATACTTGAAGGATCAGGTCAAATGCAAATATCAACAATCATTATTATTGTACAATTATTCTGTGAATGTTTGAAGAAAATCCGATGAAAGCTCTGGACTTGGTAACAAGGATTTATAAATGAAATTTTCATAAGGCCCCTTTTCCTGTGCTTCTTGACAGTTCAAAACCCTGTTATGAAAAGAATGATAGTTATGACCTTTCAATCATTCTGTGAAAGTTTCAACAAAATCTGATCAAAGCTGTGGGCTTTATTGTGTTAACAGGGTTTTATTAATTGAATTTTCATATAGCCCCTTTTCCCATGTTACTTGATGGATCTTAACCAATTCCAAAGGGAACTCTTCTTACAAAAGTATAATTATTCTGTTTGAGTATAAAGACAACCCCATCTCATCTGTGGACTTACAAGAATTAATTAAGATTTTTTAATTGAATTTTCCTAAGGCCCCTTTTCCTATGTTTCTCAATGGATCAGACCCAATTTGAAAGGAACAATCCTTACAATGGTGCAATCATTATGTGAAAGTTTGAAGTCGATCAGGTGAAATATAGGGCCATGATTTGTTAACTAAGATTTTTTTTATTAAATTTTCATAGGGCCCCTTTTCCCATGAAACTTGATGGATCAAACCTACTTCCGAAAGGAACAATCAATTTAATGTAATAATCATTCTGGGAATGTTTGAAGAGAATTTGTTGAAAACTATGGACTCTATTGTGTTTACAAAGACTTTTTCAATCCAATTTTTTTTGGGCCCCTTTTTCCCGTGGTCCTTGACTGATCATACCAAGTTTTGAAAGGAACAATTCTTATGATGGTACAATCATTCTGTGAAAGTTTGAAGTCAATCAGTTGAAAACTGTGGACTCTAGAGTGTTAACAAAGATCTTTGAATTAAATTTTAATAAGGCCCCTTTTCCTATGTTTCTTGAGGAATCGTAACCGATTCCAAAAGGTACAATCCTTATGATGGTACATTCTGTGAAAGTTTGAAGAGAATCCGTTGAAAATTGTTGGCTGTAGATTATTAATGAGAATTTTTTATTAAACATTTCATAAGGCCCCTTTTTCCTGTGTTTCTTGAAGGATCATACCAAATTTCAAAAGGAATAATCCTTATGATAGTACAATCATTCTGTGAAATTTTGAAGGGAATCCGATGAAAACTATTGACTCCAGAGTGTTAAAGAGTATTTCTTAAAAGATTTTTCGATTAGTTTTTCATAAGGCCCCTTTTCCCGTGTTTCCTGATGGATCTGACCAAATTCCCAAAGGAACAATCCTTATGATGGTACAATCATTCTGTGAACGTTTGAAGAGAATCCGATGAAAACTGTGGACTTTGTCGCGTAAACGAAGATTTTTTAATTAAGTTTTTATTAGGCCCCTTTTCCCGTGTTTCTTGACGGATCTGACCCAATTTCGAAAGGAATGATCCTTATGATGGTACAATCATTCTGTGAAAGTTTAGAGAGGATCCGATGTGTTAACAAGGAAAAGTTTAACGGACCGACGACGGACGCTATAGCTCTTGTGGCCTTCGGCCAGTAGAGCTAAAAATAGGATGCACCCTTGAACAGTCCAAATATGAACCTAGGGTCAATGCATTGTCAACCTTTTAGAAGTTCACTAGGAGGTTCTACATACCAAATATAAATGTTAAAATAGGGTGCTGCAAGGCAGAACAGTACCAATATATACCACGCAATGTTGAAACCCTTGATAAATCTCTGCATCATTATTCTAGTTAATGCTATGAATAGTTGCTGAGAAAAAAGTGCAAAGAAACTAGACATTGTCGCAAAGCGGACTAATACCCCCCCAACAGCGCTTCTTCATATACAAGTGCTATCTGCAAAAGGGCCATAAATCCGTCAAAATTCAATGGACGATAACAAAATACTATATGCACATGTCTGACTTATACCGAGTGTTTTTGTAAAATTTGAATCAAATCCATCCAATGGTTGCCGAGAAATTGAGCGGACACGATTTTTCATCAAAGGGCCATAACTCCGTCTATAATCAATGGACCGTAACCAAAATAAAATCTGTGCATCTCTGCTTGATACTGATTATATTAGTGAAGTTTGAATCAAATCTGTCCAATGGTTGCCCAGAAATTGAGTGGACACGAAAAAGCTACAGACAGACGGATTGACCGACCGACGTAACGACAAGCTGATTCCTATATACCTGCCTCACAAAGTTAAGGGGGGTATAATAACCTCTATATCAGTCGATGTCCGACAATGAACTAATTTGTACAACAAGTAGTAGATAACATGCGGGCCTAAATTTGGTAAGCGCCATGTTGGACCCTAGATTGACCTCTACACCAAGTTTCAAATTGATACTGTTAATGGTTGCTGAGAACAAGTGGCCCATTGCGCCTTTTCCGTCCTTTGAGTCCAAAGAGCACAAAAACAGATATAAGTTCACCAGATGATGCTAAAAACGAAATATCAAAGCTCTAGGCCTTTTTTTGGGGAGAAGAAGATTTTTAAAGGTTTTCTGGGAACAGGATGATTTGACAATAGGGCCATCATTTATACAATCTTGATAGAAGTCCACCAGATGATGCTCTAGGCCCTCCTGTTTGGGAGAAAATTTGAAAAAATTTCAATACATAAGCCCTATGTAAAACTTGTCACGATTAGGGATGGTCTTATTAAAATCCTTGAGCCATAATTCATAAAATCTTTATTAGAGGTTCACTAGATGGTGCTACATACAAAATATCAGAGGTCTAGGCCTTTCTGTTTTGGAAAGAGGATTTTTATAGAGTTTTCACTATATAAGCTTATATTAAACTTGTGACATCTTGGAATGGGCCAATTCTGACTCTTGGGCTATCATTTATCTAATCTTGATAGAGGTCCACCAGATGATGCTACAAACCAAATATCAAAGCACTAGGTCCTCTTATTTAGAAGAAGATGATTTTTAAAGTTTTCACTATATAAGCCTATATTAAACTTCTGACGTCTGGGAACAGGATAATTTTGACCCTGGGAAGATAATCACAATCTTGATAGGGATCCGCATGGCCATTTCTCGACCTTTTTTTTCTTGTACA
Source organism: Fragum fragum (assembly GCA_946902895.1). Lineage (NCBI taxonomy): Eukaryota > Metazoa > Mollusca > Bivalvia > Cardiida > Cardiidae > Fragum > Fragum fragum. Next base: position 10,273,941 of record OX336373.1, on the reverse strand, counting down.
ATCTTTATAGTCATTGCCTTAAGACTCTAAATACCAAATGTGAATCCAATCCATTAGCCGGTTCATGACAAGAAGATTTTTAATGATGTACCAATTTTTTGCCCCTTAGGGGCCCCCCAGGGGAGATAACTCCATGACATGTGAAAATCTTGAGCCCCTTCCCATAGGGATGCTTCCTGTGAAGCTCAGTTGAAATCTGTCCAAGGGTTTTTAAAAAGAAATCAAAAAAGTAAAAAGTTAACGCAAGATGCACAACGGAGGATAATGGACCAAACACACTCGCAAAAAGTCAACGTGACATTTGGTCAGGTGACCTAAAAACGCAACAAAAAAATTGGTTAAAGATGGACGTAAGGACAAGGGTAAACCATAATACCCCCTTCTTCGAAGCAGGTGTATAACTAACAGAGGTCCCCTAGGAGATGCTGCATACCAAATATAAAAGCTCTATGCCAGCTGGTTTCTGAGAAAAAGATTTTAATGATTTCCTTCTCAAGTGCCAAACTAGCACCCAACATGAATAATTATCAAACAGGGTAGAAAACATTGTGAGGAAAAGATGAATTACTCATTTACTAAGTATAATTCTTAAGGGTATCAAAATGCAGGATCCTGTGGCAATGTCTTTGAATTTGGGCCAGTCTAGAATTTTGTAGTCTTGTAATGGTTTTAAGTACAGGTGACCTAAACCATGACATTTTTTTAATTTGAGAACTTACCCTGTAGACCCTTCAAAGAAGATGTGATCATTAGCTAGAATCATAGCCTCTGCAACCCTAGAATAGTAAGAGAAAGTAACTCATTACCACACATAATTTTAGACTTGTCCAAATCAAAAGGATTTGCAAAAGACAATTTAAAACTTGTGAAATTTTCACTTTTTTCAACTTTCTGGGTAGAAAACTGTGTAAATGAAGAGATTGCTTGGTTCAAGCAATTTCTTCATTTTAAACAATGTTTTCTCAATTGTTTTTCTTTGGGGGCATCAAAAGGTGCCATTGTGTGGGAATGGGTTTAGCTATTACCTGATGACAAAATTTTGACTGGTCTTACTTCTAAGAATTTTCAGTTGACATTTTCTGATTTATGAAATTTTAAACATCATTGTCTTTAGAGGTAGAAAACATTGTATATATTGATGAAATAGATTATCACAAGCAATATCTTAATTTTACATGGAGGTCCACCAGATGATGCTACATACCAAATATTAAAGTTCTAGGCTCTCCTGTTTGGGAGAAGAAGAGTTTAAATTTTCACTATATAAGCCCTACGGAAAATATTTGATGTCCGGGAATGGGCTAATTATGACCCTATGGCCATAATTCATACAATATTGATAGAGATCTGCCAGATGATGCTACATACCAAATATCAAAGCTCTAGGCCCTCTCGTTTGGGAGAAGAATTTTTTTTTAAATTTTTGACTATATAAGCCTATGTTAAACTTGGGACATCCTGGAATGGACTAATTTTAATCCTGAGGCAATAATTTGTAATATCTTGATAGAGATTGACGTGTATACCAGATATCAAAGTTCTAGGCCCTCCTATTTGGGAGAAGATTTTTTAAATTTTCACTATATAAGCCTTTTATAAAACTTTAAGTGATGTCCGGATGGTTAATTCTGACTCTAGGGCCATGATTTATAAAATCCTGATAGAAATCCACCATATGATGCTACATTACAAATATCAAAGCTCTAGGCAATCTTGTTTGGGAGAAGAAGACTTTTAAAATTTTCACTTTATAAGCCTATGTTAAACTTGTGATGTCCCGGAATGGGCTAATCCTGTCTCTTGGGCCATGATGCATACAATCTTGATAGAAATCCATTGGATGATGCTACATACCGAATATAAAAGCTCTAGGCCCTCTAGTTTAGGAGAAGAATTTTTTAAAAATTTTCACTATATAAGCCTATGTTACACTTGTGACTTTCGGGAATTTAAACCCTGGGGTTGTGATTTATACAATGTTGATAGAGGTCCACTGGATGATGCTACATACCAAATTTCAGAGCTGTAGTTCTTCTTGTTTGGTAGAAAAAGATATTCAAAGTTGTCTCTATGTAAGCTTATGTAACCCACCCCTTTGCACCCCCCCAGCACGGCCATTTCCTGAAAGATTTTTTTTCTTATACAAACTCGATAGTCCTTGCCCTAAAGACACTAAATACCAAATGTGAATCTAATCTGACAGCCGTTTTATGACTAGAATATTTTTAAAGACGTACATTTTTTGGCCCCTTTTTGACCTTTTATGGGGCACAAAGGAGAGATAACTCCATGATGTGTACAAATCTGAAGCCCTTTCTCATTAGGAAGCTTCCTGCCAAGTTTGGTTGAAATCCATCCAAGGGTTCTTAAGAAGAAGTCGAAAATGTAACAAGAGGACCATGATGGTCCTTAATCGCTCCCCTGAGTATGATGGTTCATGGATTTATGATATATACAAATAAGCAAAGCCCTCTGTCTAAATATTTTTGGGATGTTGTTTAAGGATTTTCTCTTTAAACCTAGTTATATTGATGATCCCACCGTATAGCGCTTATTTCCATGAATACTGTAATTCTTTGAAGTATTTTGTTGGAGAGTCAATAGACATAAATACATACCGAATAACAAAGCTAGGCCTAATGGTTTAGGAGAAGAAGATTTTCAAAGATATCCTACTTTATTCCTATCTAAAATTACAGATCCCACAGGAAAGGGCTAATTTTCAAAATACAGTAATTCTTTAAGTATTTTGGAAGAGGGTCAATAGCTAATGATATGTACAAATAGCAAAGCTCTAGGCCTATTGGTTTGCGAGAAGAAGATATTCAAAGATTTCCTTCTTTATTCTTTTGTAAAATCAGGGATCGCATAGAAAAGGGCTAATTTTCAAAATACAGTTATTCTTTGAAGTATTTTGGTAGAGGGTTAATAGATGATGATATGTACCAAATATCAAAGCTCAAGGCCTTATGGTTTGGGAGAAGAAGATTTTCAAAGATTTCCTTCTTTATTCCATTGAAAAACAAGGGATCGCACAGAAAAGTGCTAATTTTCAGAGTATTATAATTCTTTGAAATATTTTGATAGAGGGTCATTAGGTGATGATATATACCAAATATCAATGCTCTTGGCCTTATGGTATAGCAGGAGAAGATTTTTTTATTATATTTACGGACTGACAGACGGACATTACCGAATAGCTCACCTTGAGCACAGACAAAACACAATTGCAAAAGGTCACCATCATCTTCGGTCAGGTGACCCTAAAAATTATCCACAACTTTTCGCAATAAGGACAAGTCTAAAATTTTGACATTTGGTAACTGGTTAAGACTTCAAAATTTTGATGTTGATAGGTGTATAATTACACTTCAACTCCAAATAACACTTTGGATGGGGTCCAAGAAATTAGATAGCGGAAGAAGTGGGGTTATTTGCTATAACCCTGTCCCTTCAGCCCACTGATCCCCATCCTGCGGTGACAAATAACAACTTTGTATCGGACCAGATACAGGATAAATCATCATGACAATTTCAAATTATCCAATAATTAGGCAGTATTTTTTAAATCAAATTAAGTTTTAAATCAGTGTTAATATTCCCATAAATAGAGGAAAGAAATAATATTACTTTTAACAATTTTTTTAGTCAGATTGTGGCGGCTGGAGCATTGAACTTACATTGTGTCTACAATATTGGTCACTCTGTGCTGATAAGCCCTTCTGTGAAGTGTGTTTCTTGTGTGAAACATATCATACAAGTTACCAACTTCCTGAAACAAAGAAATACATTGTCTTCCATGATATATTACTTGTATTTTATATTTTTGAGAAAGGTACTTAGTCTAGAAAGGAAAAGCTAGAAATCCAACCTTGGTAAGCTAAACCCTCGTCATGCTGAACCCAGAATATTCCAGTTTTGGCATGAAGAAGATATAGATCAGCCTGTGCAGTCTTATCTTAGTTTATACTGTTTGTCCTTTTCAAGTAGAAATTGTTTATAGATTCAATTTTCAAAAGAAATATTAACCCACATCTAGTGATTCTTGTACTTTCAGCCCCTTTAGTTTCAATGTCATTCTGGAAAAAAGAATTTTATTCAACATGACAAGGGTTAATGATTTGTTTCTTCTAGTTGAGAATAAGATCAGCTGGTGTGAAAGAAAATCTACTGTATTTTTCTCACATGAATAACAGCTTTGTATTTTCAAATTATTCTTGGAATCCTACGAATAAATTGGGGGCTTATTTTCTTGTGCTTAGATGATGTTATGTATGAGACATAGAGAATATTTTGTTAAGATGGGGATACAACTTCTGGTATTTGCTTTGAGCTAAGGAAGAAATTTTGTATATTTGACAGCAGTCGGTATGATAACTTAGTATTCCATTTATTAGATACCTACATAAATAAGTAATATAAAACTAAATGGTTGTCCTAGGACAACTGCTTTCGAGCCTGCAAAGTTTTGACCATCAACTTGTACTTGTACAAGTTTAGTGTTTGACCTTGAGCTTTGACCTTGAACTTGAAGCTATCCAAACAATTCTTTCAAATGGCGCAACAACTCATGAAGGAGAATAATTGTGCAAATTTACTTTGAAATCCTTCAATAATTGTAGGAGAAATGCTCTTGACAATAACAGTTTTAGTGTTTAACCTTGAGCTGTGACTTTGACATTAAAACTATCCTTACAAGAGCTTTGTCACAGGACACAGATGCCCCCACCAGAAGCTTTGATAATAACAAAGGGCAATAACTCCAAAATTATGCAAGCAATAGTTGGGATTCTTGTGCACTGCACTTCTCCTCAATGAAGTCTATCCACCTAGGAAGATTCAAGTTGATGGCTATTATACTTTCAGAGATATGCCCCAGACAAAATGTAAGTCTTTAAAATAACAAAGGGCAATAACTCCAAAATTATGCAAGCAAGAGTTGTGGTTCTTGTGCACTGCACTTCTCCTCAATGAGGTTTATCCACCTGTGTAATTTCAAGTTGATAGCTATTATACTTTCAGAGATATGCCCCAGACAAAATGTAAGTCTTTAAAATAACAAAGGGCAATAACCCCAAAATTATGCAAGCAAGAGTTGTGGTTCTTGTGCACTGCACTTCTCCTCAATGAGGTCTATCCACCTGTGAAGATTCAAGTTGATAGCTATTATACTTTCAGAGATATGCCCCGGACAAAATGCAAGTCTTTAAAATAACAAAGGGCAATAACTCCAAAATTATGCAAGCAAGAGTTGTGGTTCTTGTGCACTGCACTTCTCCTCACTGAGGTCTGTCCACCTGTGAAGATTCAAGTTGATAGCTATTACACTTTCAGAGATATGCCCAAGACAAAATGTAAGTTTTTAAAATAATAAAGGGCAATAACTCCAAAATTATGCAAGCAAGAGTTGTGGTTCTTGTGCACTGCACTTCTCCTCACTGAGGTCTGTCCACCTGTGAAGTTTCAAGTTGATAGCTATTATACTTTCAGATAAATGCTCCGGACAAAATGTAAGTCTTTAAAACTAGAGCTGTCGCCCTCAAGGGCTGACGAGAATACCCCCCACACCGCTAAAAAGGCTTTTCTATGAAGGAGTGGAATTTGAAGCTGTTTAATCACATGCATGTCATGGTGGATGAACATTGCCAACCCTCCACCTCTTTCTGATTTTGTGTTTGTTGCTAGAGTTGACTGATTAGGAAAGGTTGGTCAATATGAGCCTATGTTAAAGAAAACTATGTGAGGAGATGATGACACAAAATTATATCCACGAAAAGTCAATACAAGCCTATGTTAAATTTTTGACCGCCGGGGGGCGGGGTCAAATTTGACCTCAGGAAATAAACCGTTCGATATTTTGTTAAGGTCAACAAGATGATGTTACTTACCAAATTTGGTAACTCCCCTTATGGTTACTGAGTTTTGCAATTTTAAATTTTGACTACTCCCCCCCCCCCCATTAAAAAGTTCAAAATGGCATAACTCTGAAACTAACGACTGGATCAAGATGAAAATTGCAGGTGCACAACTTCATATGATAGGAAACAACCTGATAAAATTTCAGCAAAATTGGTCAAAAAATGTGGGAGGAGAAGAGGACACAAAATTATGTCCCCCCCCCCCCCATTAAAAAGTTCAAAATGGCATAACTCTGAAACTAACGACTGGATCAAGATGAAAATTGCAGGTGCACAACTTCATATGATAGGAAACAACCTGATAAAATTTCAGCAAAATTGGTCAAAAAATGTGGGAGGAGAAGAGGACACAAAATTATGTCCACGGACGGACGGACAGACGGACGGACGGACAACCTGATTCCAGTATACCCCCCCATAACTTCGTTGTGGGGGGTATAATAAGGAGAGAAATATCATACTGTATACTGTCCAATGTTTGAGGGACATTTTGAATGCTTTTGCCCCCTTTAACCTTTGTCATGCTAACCCCAGAATATTCCTGATTTAGAAGGAGGTATAGACAAAGATCTGCCTGCACACCTGCTTATCCCTTTTAGAGTTGTTTCTAAGATATTTCTTTAAAATACACATTAATCCACAATAGTGCTTTTAGCTCTTTGATTTTAAGGTTATTTTGAGGAGGGTTTTATTCAGCAAGACAAGGTCTAAGATTTTCAAGATATCCATATTTTAACCATTACCACACAATTTCACTTTTAGACCAAAAGCCAAAAGTTTTGAATAACACGGCAAATGGGGGCATTAATCTTCAACTGCAACATTGACCTTAAAACTACTAGAACAAATGTCTTCGCAAGCTATTGTAAAGACCATGACTTGCACACCATGAGTGGCCTTGTAAAAATATAACACACATCCTTGGTCTATAAACAATACATGAAGGTCAAAGATCAGATGTACTACTTGATTGACAAAATGCTTATGGAGGTATATGTCTGCTTTGCAACAATACTTGTATTGTTATACCCCTCACAAGCATTTTGTCAATCAAGTACAGTAAAATCTGAGCTAGCAGCCACATGCAAACAGCAGCCAATCTGTGAGCAACTGCCATTGCGATCCCCCCAAGCAAATTCCTTCTTTACAAATACTGTGTATAGCGTAATTTTGTAAACACAGCCAGTGGCCAGCCTCATTGGTCAAAGCTATCAGTATATCACACCTAAACAACCATCAGCAGACAAGACACACAACCTAATTAGTCGAGTTGAGAAAAACCGATAATTGTCACTATAGTAATTGACGAGTGTTAAAAAACAATAATCCTGTATACTGTAGTAAATGCTGAAGTTGCCTTTCCTAGATGTGCAAGTTGAAAACTGATAATTATTGGATCTATCTGCCAATTTTAATGGATCAATGCTGGATAATTATTAGAGTACTTCCTGTGATTGGCTGCTATACACAGATTTTACTGTAGTACAGTTGATCTTTGACCTACATGACCCAAAAACAATAGGGCACTTACTTGGATCATTGGCGACAATCGTATGAAGTTTTCATATTTGTAGATCAATTGGTTACAGAGTTACAGAACATGCAAACGGTATGTCTATGGACAGACAAACCAATGGATGGACAGACATTGTGAAACCAATATACCTCCTTCTACTTCATAGGTGAGGGGTATAAAAAGTTTGATAATTCTAGGTCTAAATTAGAGAAGGAGAAAAGAAATAACACACCTTATCTCTGGAACAGATTTGTTTCTCTCCTTCAACCTCAAGGACTCTAGCAAACTGGATGCATCGATTATGGTCAAAATTGTTCCGTATACCCAACATGTGACAGTCTCGAGCAAAATAGTCCCACTTATCAACATCAATACCATTGCGCTTATTTGCAACAATCTGTCAATATAAACAAGGTGCCAATTTATCACAAGATACGCCCATCACACTGCTTGATGTCGACTACGGGAGGGGATTTAAATAAAAGTCTGAAAAAAAACCCAAAGAGGAATAACTCACAAGGTTAAGTTGTGTTTCTTTTGCATGCCATTGTGATCATGGAGTTTCATGATCATAGCTATTTTACTGTAAGATAAATGCTTTGGACGAGATTCAAATCTAAACAAGAGCTGTCAGTGACAAATTATGCTCTCCGAAAAAGGCTTTTGTCACAAAACTGTATGCCATTATTGGACAAAAACTTCTTATTGAATGCAACTAAAGTTTGAAAGTTCAGTTCACAAGAAATTTGCAAGTTAGACAAACATTGAAGGAATCTGTTTGGCTTCACAGGCCTGATTCTAGTAAAATTCAATATCATTATATGGTAAAGGGTTAAATATTTTACCTTGACCAATGAAAAATGTATATATACAAAAAATGAAGTCTCTAACTTGGGTAGTCTTACAGAAACAATAGACTGATTTATTTAGAGTAGGAAATATACAAAATGTTAAGCTACATAGCATTAAGCCCCATTTTAGCATGGTAAGGTTCATTGGGTCAAAAATTGAAATAAACATTACCTAGGGCACTTAATAAACAACATTTATGTAAAGAAGTAAGAAATTTTGGCAATTTATGAAGGTATGTTTGAAAATCATTGACCAAGACGATTTGACCTTGACCTTGAACTTATTACCAACAGAAAGGTCATATCATAAGCAATGCACATGTAAATTATGAAGGCTATATCACTTTCCATTGTATACTTATTGGCGGTGTTAGAGTTAAATTTTTTGATATTTTGACCTTGAGAAATGACCTTGACCTTGACAGATGACCTTGATTTTAATACCAACAGAAAGGTCATGTAATAAGTAATGCACATATTAAATATGAAGGCTATATCACTTACCATTGTAAGCTTATAGACAATTTTAAAGTTAAGATTTTCAAAAAAATTACCTTGATCAATAACCTTGACTTTGACAGATGACCTTGAACTTGGTAGCAACAAAAAGATCTTATCACAAGCAAATCATATGTGAAATATAAAGACCATATCTCATTCCAATTATAAGTTATGGACAATTTAGAGTTTTTATGATGGAAATTATTTACCTTGACAATTTGACTTGACCTTGACCAAAATCCTTGTCTTAGATGTCTACTGAAAGATCTTGTCAAAAGTGATGAACATTTGAAGTATGAAGGCTATATCACTTACACACTGCAAAATTATGGCCAATTTTTTCCCTTGAGAAATGACCTTGACCTTGACTGATTACCTTGAACTTGGTACCAACAGAAAAATCTTATCACAAGCAAAGCACATGTGAAGACCCTATCTCATTTCAATTAAAAGTTATGGCCAACTTTGAATTTTTATAAAGGAAATTAATGACCTTGACAATTTGACCTTGACATTGGGCGAGATCCTTGCCTTAGTTTTCTAATATAAGGTCTTGTCATAAGTAATAAACATTTGAAATATGAAGGCTATATCACTAACCATTGCAAAATTATGGCCAATTTTAAAGTTTTAATTTTCTAAATTCTGACCTTGACACATGACCTTGACTGATGAACTTGAACCTAGTACCAACAAAAAGGGTTTGTCACAAGCAATGCACATGTGAAATATGAAGACTATATCTGTAACCAATCAAAAGTTATGGCCAATGTAAGTTTTTGCAGGACAAAAAGAGAGCTTATGTAAAGCTGATAACATAAGGCCCCTTTTCCCATGATACATTTTTTTAAATGTAAATTTTTGATACTTTAAGGTCAAGAGGATCTGATTTGCTACTCAAATATGAAATTTCATAAAATTCTGACTGGGAGAAACTGGCAAAAAACTAATTTTTAGAATAAGGCACCTTTTTCCATGATGCAGCCTTGAATTGAGAAAATTCAATAAGATGTCTTCAAAAATTCCTAGGAAGATTATACATGAAGTTTCATCCAATTGGATGAACTCATGCACATGCCCGCAACTATATGCTACCCTGAAAATCAGAGATATGTTAAAGATAAAATTCAAGTTAGGAAAACATCTCAGGACATTTACTAACAAGAGGCCCATAGGGCCTTATCGGTCACCTGAGTCCAAATAGCACAAAAACAAATAAAAGTCCACCAGATCAATCATATTTATGGTCAAATTCATTATCAATTTCATAGGTTGACAAGACCTGTAACATGATGAAAATAACAATTCAATTTGTTCAAAATATTTTACAAATGTTAAATTTGGGGGTCACTTAAATAAACAAGCTGCCCAGTGGTTCTTGAGAAAACGATAAAAAATGTTTAAAAGTTAACAGATGAAGGACAAACGGTGATTGCAATAGGTCACCATGACCATTCGGTGGTGACCTAAAAATATGAATTTCTTAACATGATGAACTTTGAACCCTGGGCGTAGCCTGATACATGACCCCAGGTACATAAATTTCACAAACTTTAGTAAACCTGTCCTACCAGTCATGCACATTAAATATTTAAGCTCTTGCATTTAGGGTTTATTAGAAAAAGATTTTTAACAAGTACAAAAATTTACCCCTTTCTGCCCCCGACTGGGGCCCCTTTTACCCCAAGCCCCCCCAACCTCTTTTCACAAACTGGAATTGGCATCCCCCAATGATGCTTCCGACCAAGTTTGGTTGAAATCTCCTCAATAGTTCTTGAGAAGAAGATGAAAATGTTTAAAAGTTACCAAAAGTTACCCCCTTTTAGTCCCCATTTTAGGCCCCCCTGACCTCCAGCCTTTTAATTTTCACAAATCTGTATAATCAGTACCCAATGATGCTTTTCACCAAGTTAGTTTGAAATTGGCTTAGTACTTCATCAGAAGAAGATGAAAATGTGAATTTTTTAACATGATGAACTTTGACCTCTGGGTGTGGCCCCATACATGACCCCAGGGACATGAATTTCACAATTTATAATATACCTGTCCTAGTTGTCATGCACACAGAATATTTAAGCTCTGGCATTAACAGTTTATTAGAAGAAGATTTTTAAAAAAGTACCAAAAATTACCCCTTTTTGCCCCCTATTTGGGCCCCTTTGACCCCTAGAACCCCTATTTTCACAAACTTGAATTGGCATCCCCCAATGATGCTTTCTACCAAGTTTGGTTGAAATCCGCCCAGTAGTTCTTGAGAAGAGGATGAAAATGTTTAAAAATTAACGGACGACAGACGACGCATTCTGTCAGGTGACCTAAAAAAATAAGTATGGTAGAGTAACGGTTCTTATGCACAGCACTTCCCTTTGGTGAGATCTACCCACACATAAAGTTTCCTGATCATGCCTATTCTATTTCAGCGATATGCTACAGACAAGATTCAAGTCTGGGAATCAACAACTTGAAATAACTAGAAAAATAAGTATGGTAGAGTTATGTTTCTTGTACGCTGCACTTCCCCTTGGTGAGATCTATCCACACATAAAATTTCATGATTTATTATACTTTAAGCGATATGCTATGGACAAAATTCAAGTCTGAAAAACAACAAAGGGAAAAACTCAAACAAGAGGACCATGATGGTCTTAAATCGCTCATTGCTCATCTGAGGCATCTGCAAATTACAGTACTTTTTAATATAAACAAGAGGACCATGATGGTCCTAAATCGCTCACCTGAGGCATCCACATATTACAGTCCTTTTTTGTATAATAATTGAGCAAAATAAATAAAACACATATAAGATTTTGGGCTTTTGCAAAACAATCCAGTAATGCTTTCCAAAAAAATCAATGCCTTTGGCTTTATTGTTTAATCCATTACCAAACTATCCCACAATTTGTAACCCTCAAGAAAAAAGGTTTAAACAAGGTGCCAAACTGTCACAAGATACGCCCGTCACACTGTTTAATATTAACTGGGGATTTGAATAGAACAGGTTATTTTGAATAAATATTTTTTGTCAAACAAAGTATGAAAAACAACAAAAGGCAATAACTCAAAAAATAGGCTAGGTAGAGTTAAGGTTCTTCACACTGCACTCCCACTTGGTGCGCTCTATCCATCCATGAAATTTCATGATTCTAGCTATTATACTTTTAGAGATATATTCCGGACAAGATTCAAGTATGAAAAACAAATAAGGGCAATAACTAAAAAAATAGGCCAGGTAGAGTTATGGTTCTTGTGCCCTGCATTCCTACTTGGTGAGCTATATCCATCCATGAAATTTCATGATTCTAGCTATTATACTTTTAGAGATATACTCTGGACAAGATTCAAGTCTGAAAAACAACAAAGGGCAATAACTCAAAAAATAGGCTAGGTAGAGTTATGGTTCTTGTGCACTGCAACCCCCCTTGGTGAGATCTACAAACCCATGAAGTTTCATGATCCTAGCTATAATACTTTTAGAGATAAACTCCAGACAAGATTCAAGTATGAAAAACAACAAAGGGCAATAACTCAAAAAATAGGCCAGGTAGAGTTATGGTTTTTGTACACTGCACTTCCACTTGGTGAGCTCTATCCATCCATAAAATTTCATGATTCTAGCTATTATACTTTTAGAGATATACTCCGGACAAGATTCAAGTATGAAAAACAACAAAGGGCAATAACTCAAAAAATATGCTAGGTAGATTTATGGTTCTTGAAAAGTGCACTCCCACTTGGTGAGCTCTATCCATCCACGAAATTTCATGATTCTAGCTATCATACTTTTAGAGATATACTCTGGACAAGATTCAAGTATGAAAAACAACAAAGGGCAATAACTAAAAAAATAGGCCAGGTAGAGTTATGGTTCTTGTACACTGCACTCCCACTTGGTGAGCTCTATCCATCCATGAAATTTCATGATTATAGCTATTATACTTTTAGAGATATACTCCGGACAAGATTCAAGAATGAAAAACAACAAAGGGCAATAAGTCAAAAAATAGGCCAGGTAGAGTTATGGTTCTTGTGCACTGCACCCCCCCCCCCCCCTTGGTGAGATCTATACACCCATGGTGTTTCATGATCCTAGCTATAATACTTTTAGAGATATACTTTGGACAAGATTCAAGTATGAAAAACAACAAAGGGCAATAACTAAAAAAATATGCCAGGTAGAGTTGTGGTTCTTGTACACTGCACTCCCCCTTGGTGAGCTCTATCCATCCATGAAATTTCATGATTCTAGCTATTATACTTTTAGAGATATACTCCGGACAAGATTCAAGTATGAAAAACAACAAAGGGCAATAACTCAAAAAATAGACCAGGTAGAGTTATGGTTCTTGTGCACTGCACTCCCTCTTGGTGAGATCTATACACCCATGAAGTTTCATGATCCTAGCTATAATACTTTCAGAGATATACTCCGGACAAGATTCAAGTATGAAAAACAACAAAGGGCAATAACTCAAAAAATAAGCCAGGTAGAGTTATGGTTATTGCGCACTGCACTGCCCCTTGGTGAGATCTATACACCCATGAAGTTTCATGATCCTAGCTATAATACTTTCAGAGATATACTCCGGACAAGATTCAAGTATGAAAAACAACAAAGGGCAATAACTCAAAAAATAAGCCAGGTAGAGTTATGGTTATTGCGCACTGCACTCCGTATTGATGAGAAGAATATAACTGCCAAGTTTAAAGTCAATCGGACTTACGGTGACAGAGTTATGCCCCGGACAAAGAAGTGGACACCGCCCGGACAACCGGACGCCTGGACGCCCGGACATCACGGGTGATCCCATAATACGTCCCGTCTTCGACGGGCTTATAAAAAGCATTGTGAGAAAGGGAGTGACAAGCTATTTCTCCATTTCTATTTAAGAACTCTTTCAATGCGATTTACGCAATTTTTGACCCCAGGAGCAGAGACGTTTTTAATCCTAAGAGCATTTTTTCCTATAACATAGTACAAAATTATTTAGTCATGCTACATACCAAATATGAATGCCCTTCACCATATATTTCAGAAGAAGAAGTCTTTCAAAGTTGCTCTAATTGGACGTTTTCCAAACTTTTGGACCTATAGGGCAGTGCCATGTTTTATCCCAGGGCTAAGATTTTAGCTAACATGGTAAAGAACCATCTGTACATGCTATATACCAAATATGAATGCCTAAGACTTTGTAGATTGGAAGGAGAAGACTGTTGAACATGGTCTAATTGAGCATTTTTACGAACTTTGGACACCCAGGGCAAGGGTAACCTACAGGCATAATTTTAATCAAAATTGATAGATAACAGCCAGGCTATGCTACACTCAAAATATAAATGCCTTCCGCCTTAAAATGAAGGTGTTTTTTTTAACATACTCAAATTTTACTTTTTCCCAATTTTTGGACCTCTAGTGCAGGGCCTTTTTGACCCTGGGAGGACAACTTTAAGTGATATAGTTCAAAACTATCTAGTTATGCTACATACCCAATATGAATATCTTAGAATTTATAGTTTAAGAGGAGAAGTTTTTTGAAAGTGCTCTAATTAAGCATTTTTCCAAACTTCGGACTTCAGGGGCGGGGTCATTTTTGACCCAATAGATTAAATATTTTAAAACTTGGTAGAGAACCATATGATTAAGCTCTATACAAAATATTGAGGTCTTTGGCCTTGAAGTCTATGAAAAAAACAACAACAAAGATTTACTAAAATTTCCCATTTTCATATGCGCGGTTACAACATTTTTTCACGGAATGAAATTCTTTAAACAACTTTTGAAGAGCTTCATCCAAGGAACATCCCTGCAAAGTTTCAGCTTGATTGGCCTACTGCTTTAGCTGGAGAAGATTTTTAAAGATATTTAAAGAATTACTAAAGATTCCCATTTTCAAATGCCGCGGCAACCAGAGTTTTTGATGGAATTTAATTCTTTTAACAACTTTTCAAGAACTTCATCCAAGGAACATCCCTGCAATGTTTCAGCTTGATTGGCCTACTGGTTTAGGAGGAGAAGATTTTTAAAGATATTTAAAGAATCACTAAAGATTCCCATTTTCAAATGCCGCCGCAACCAGAGTTTTTGATGGAATTATATTCTTTTAACAACTTTTGAAAAACTTCACCCAAGGAACATCCCTGCAAAGTTTCAGCTTGATTGGCCTACTGGTTTAGGAGGAGAAGATTTTTAATGATATCTAAAGAATTACTAAAGATTCCTGTTTTCATATGCCGAGGTTACAACAGTTTTTCACAGAATGAAATTCTTTTAACAACTTTTGAAGAGTTTCACCAAAGGAACATCCCTGCAAAGTTTCAGCTTGATTGGCCTACTGCTTTAGCTGGAGAAGATTTTTAAAGATATTTAAAGAATTACTAAAGATTCCCATTTTCAAATGCCACGACAACCAGAGTTTTTGATGGAATTAAATTCTTTTAACAACTTTTAAAGAACTTCACCCAAGGAACATCCCTGCAAAGTTTCAGCTTGATTGGCCCACTGGTTTAGGAGGAGAAAAGTTTTAAAGAAATTGTGGAAGGACGGACAGACGGACGGACGGACGTCGGACAACGACCGATCACAATAGCTCACCTCGCACTTTCTGCTCAGGTGAGCTAAAAAGATGCAACTTGAGCTAAATTAATAAAACAAATATAAGATTTTGGGCTTTGTACAAAACAATCCAGTAATGCTTTTAGATAAGAATGAATTCCTTTGGCTTTATAGTTTAATCCATTACCAAACTATCCAAGAATTTGTCACCCTCAGGTTTGAAAAAAAAAAAAACATAGTGAGAAAGGGATTGACAAGCAATTTATCCATTTCTCACAGTGTTTTCTACCTGAAATTCTTTGTATTTAGATTTCAATCAAACTCTAATTACTGTCTGCAACTTCAATGGGTGTAATTTTAGCAACCTTGGTAGAGAACAATCTGGATGTACTATACATCAAAATATGAATGCATTACAACATGAGGAGTGGAAGATATTTGAACATGCTCTTATTGAGCCTTTTTCATATCTTTGGATGCCTTGGGAAGGGCAATGTTTGTCCAAAAGATATAAACATTAGATAACAATAATGTTATCCTATGTTTTTGTTGTAAATGCCTATATTTAAGAAGAAGAATTCTTTCAATGCGATTTACGCAATTTTCGACCCCAGGAGCAGAGATATTTTTAATCCTAAGAGCATATTTTCCTGTTACATAGTAAAAAATTATTAAGTCATGCTTCATACCAAGTATGTATGCCCATCACCTTATATTTCAGAAGGAGAAGACTTTTGATGTTGCTCTAATTGGTTGTTTTCCAAAATTTTTACCTCTGGGGCAGTGTCATATTTTATCCAAGGGCTAAGATTCTAGCTAAAATGGTAGAGAACCATCTGGATATGCTATATACAAAATATGAAGGCCTTAGACTTTGTAGATTGGGAGGAAAAGACTATTGAACATGGTCTAATTGAGCATTTTTACAAACTTTGGACACCAAGGGAAGGAGAGTTTATTAACCTACAGGCATAATTTAATCAAAACTGATAGATAACAGCCAGTCTATGCTACACTCGAAATATAAATGCCCTCCTCCTTAAAATGAAGAATTTTTTTTTAGCATACTCAAACTTTGCATATTTCCCAATTTCTGATACCTAGTGCAGGGCAGTTTTTGACCGGAGGAAGACAACTTTTGGTGATATAGTACAAAACAATCTAGTTATGCTGCATACCAAATATGAATATCCTAGACCTTATAGTTTAAGAGGAGAAGTCTTTTGAAATTGCTCTAATTAAGCATTTTTCCAAACTTCGGACCTCAGGGGCGGGGCCATTTTGACCCCGGAGATCAAATATTTAGAAACTTGGTGGAGAACCATATGATTAAGTTCTATGTAAGATATAAATGCCTTTGGCCTTGTAGTCTGTGAAAAAAAAAACAACAAAGATTTACTAAAATTTCCCATATTCATATGTCGCAGTTACAAGAGTTTTTCATGGAATGAAATTCTTTTAACAATTTTTGAACAGCTTCACCAAAGGAACATCCCTACAAAGTTTCAGCTTGATTGGTAACTGGTTTAGGAGAAGACATTTAAAGATTTTTAAAGATTTACTATAGATTCCCATTATAAAATGCCGTGGCAACCACAGTTTTTGACGGAATTAAATTCTTTTAACAAATTTTGTAGAACTTCACCCAAGGAACATCCCTGCAAAGTTTCAGCTTGATTGTCCTACTGGTTTAGGAGAAGAAGATTTTTAATGATTTTTAAAGATTTACTTAAGATTCTCATTTTCAAATGCCGCAGCAACCAGAGTTTTTGACGGAATTAAATTTTTTTAACATCTTTTGTAGAATTTCACCCAAGGAACATCCCTGTAAAGTTTCAGCTTGATTGGCCTGGTGGATTAGGAGGAGAAGATTTTTAAAGAAATTGTTGACGGACCGATAGACGGACGGACGGAGGACAATAGCTCACAATAGCACACCTTGCACTTTGTGCTCAGGTGAGCTAAAATTATAAGTTGAAATTGTTGTCTGCAGCTTCTTTCACTACAACATAGGAGCTGATTTCACCTGGGAGAAGTAATTTGGAGTATTTTGGTAGGGGATCAGTATCAATGCAAAATTTCAAAGTTTTAGGCATTACTAGAAATTGTCGCAAAGCAGATTAATATCCCCAACAGCTCTTGTCCATATACAAGCGCTAACAGCCAAAGGGCCTTAACCCTGTCAAAAATCAATTGTACCATAACCAATATAGGATATGCACATGTCGGACTTAATCTGAGTCTTTCTGTGAAATTTGAATCAAATCTGTCCAATGGTTGCTGAGAAATTGAGTGGACATGATTTTTCACCAAAGGGCCATAACTCCGACAAAAGTCAATGGACCATAACCGGGATAGAATATGCACATCTCTGCTTGATACTGATTATATCAGTGCAGTTTAAATAAAACCAGTCCAATAGTTGCCAAGTTACTACTGGTTATCAAGTTTTCCGTTAAAGAAACCTGATATTTAAGGAAGTTAATTGCTCAAAGAAGAATGCATAAAGAAAAAAAATAACAGGACTTTATCCCCTTTATCATTTTAAACAACTATCCTCAAGGCCTCTTTTCCCATGTTTCATGACGGATCCACTCCATTTTCAAAAGAAAGTTACCTTATGACCCTACAATCATTCTGTGAATATTTCATCAGAATCTGACAATAATTGTGGACTTTATCACATAAACAGGATTGTTTTGAATGAAAATCAATAAGGCCCCTTTTCCTGTGTTTTCTGATGGATCAATTTCATTCCAAATGGAACTTTCCTTACAACCCGACAATTGTCCTGTGAATTTTAAAAGACAATTTGATAATGATAGTGATATTCATCACATACACAAGAATGTTTTGAATGATAACCTGTAAGGCCCCTTTTCCTGTGTTTTGAATGCCACAATTATTCCATGCATCTTTGAAGAGAATCCAATAAAACTGTTGACTTTATTGTGTTAACAAAGATATTAAATTCAAGTTCTCATAAGGCCCCTTTTCCCATGATATTTTACTGTTGGTTTTATCATTCTGTGAAGTTAAAAGTGAATCCAATAAAATATGGGGACTTCATTATGTTTACCAGAATATTAAAAAAAAAAAATCATATGGCCCCTTTTTACATGATACTTGATGGATTGTACCCAGTTCTGAAAAGAACCATTTAAGTATTTTTACAATCATTCTGTGAAATTTTGAAGTGAATCCGTTGAAATCAAGGGACACCATTGTATTAACCAGAATATTTAAGAGAGTTTTTCATAAGACCCCTTACTGGTCTTGATGAAGTTCCAGCAAAGTTTCTCAAAATCAGTGCTGATATCATTTCTCATCCTTTAACTTACATTTTCAATAAAAACATTTCAAGTTGTAAATTTCCGTCTACTTTTAAAGTTGCAAAGGTGGTTCCAATTTTTAAAAAGGGAGAAAAATGTGACATCAAAAATTATAGACCAATCTCAATACTGCCAGCTCTTTCAAAATTCTAGAAAAACATGTCAGCAATCATTTGAAACTTTATCTTGAAGTCAATAGTTTTATTCATAAAAATCAATCAGGTTTTCGAACAAACCATTCCTGTGAAACAGCTTTTACAGGCATCATTTATGCCTGGATAAATGCAGTAAATGACAAAAAGAATGTTGGAACAGTATTCTTAGATTTAACTAAGGCCTTTGATTTAATCAATCATTCAGTTCTTCTAAATAAGATGCATGAATACAACATCAAATGCCAGTCTTATGGTTTAAGTCTTATCTAACTGATAGGAGTCAGAAAGTATCTGTTGCTGGAAAACTGTATTCCTCTGCAGTTGTTAAGTCTGGGGTACTGCAAGCTCTGTACTAAGCCCTATACTATTCTTAATTTATATTAATGATTTGCCTTTACATCTAAATGTCTCATCAACTGACTTGTTTGCTGATGATACTACAATAAGCGCTTTTGGCAACAGTATACAAGAGGTAGCTTTGTCACTCCAGGACAGTCTTAATACTATTGAATATTGGTGCTTAAGAAACTCAATGCTTCCCAACCCATTAAAAACAAAGGCCATGATTATATCACCCTCTATAAAATCTAACACTGATCATCAAATCAATCTTTTTCTTTGCAACCAGCAAATTACTTTTACACAAAGACAAAAGCTTCTTCGGGTACAGGTAGACAATATGCTGAATTGATAATGTCAGGTAGAGAAAGTGCTTAAAAAATGTAATTCTTTATTATATCTTCTCCTTAGAATAAAACCATTCTTAAATATTCATACTCGCAAGCTATTCTACAATGCATATATTCTTCCTCACATTGATTACTGCTGCACCATATGGGGCAATTGTAACGAAAATCTTTTAAATAGTATGTATAAATTTCAAAAAAGGGCTGCACGCATAATCCTTGACAAAAGTATCGAAGTTCCAAGTAAAGAACTATTTAGTAAATTAAAATTTTATACAAGAAAGCTATCTCTGTATACAAATCAATCAATAATCAATCTCCAAATTATATGTCTCAACTTTTAACGGAAAAAGGTATCTCAAATCTAAGATCAAGCACACAAAAAACTCTTTGCACTCCGAAACCAAAAATAGAATTCTACAGAAAATCTTTCAGTTACTCTGGTCCTAAATCATGGAACCAGATTCCTCTTCAAATAAGAAATAGTGAAAACATGAATAAATTCAAATCTTCATATCTAACATGGTGGTATACAGGTGGAAATATGACTATTTCTTTGTAAGAAATCTGATTTATAACCTTGATTCTTGAACATAAACTTTATTTGATCACTATATACATACATATATATGAAAATGCTGGTTTCCTCTTTAAGCTTCTTAAAATTGAAAATTTGAATACCTGTTATGCATATATTTGTATTATATTGTGACTAATTGATTGCATTTTATGTTTTCACATATTGTTTTGCTGTAATATTTATTCTAAATGATGTTAAAAATGTATACTTAGAGGCACACAGGGAAGACTGGATTTATCCAACTGTGTAGCCTCGTTAAATAAAGTCTTTAGTATTATTATTATTATTATTATAAGACCCTTGCCATAATCAGATCCACTGTCAAAAGCAACAATTGGAATGATGGTACAATCAATCTGTTTAATTTGTGGAATTTATTGTGTTAATGAGTTTATAGTGAAATCTTCAGAGGGCCCCTTTTCTCATGATACTTTACAGAACAAACCAAATTTCAAAAGGAACAATTCTAATGAAGGTACAATAATTCTTTAAAAGTTAAAGAGAATCAATGAAAACAGTGGACTGAATTCTGTCAAGAATTTTTTAACAAAACTTTCATAAGGCCACTTTTTCCATGAAACTTAACAAATCAGGCCCAATGTACAAAGGAACAATCCTAATAATAGTTTGAAGAAAATGATAAAAACTGACAACTTTATTGTAATAATGATGTTTTGTAATAAAAATTTTATAAGGTCCCTTTTCTTGAGTCACTTAACAAATCAGACCTAATTTACAAAGGAACAATCCAAATGATCATACAATCATTCTATTAAAGTTTGAAGAGATTCTGATAAAGACTGAGGGCATTGTTGTGTTTATGAGGATTTGGTAATAGTTTTTCATACAGCCCCTTTTCCTATGATACTAGACAGATCAGGCCCAATTTGGAAAGAAACAATCCTCATGATGGTACAAACATTCTGTGAAAGTTTGAACAGAATCTGATGAAAACTGCAGACTTTATCTTGGTGTAAAATTTTTAAAATAAAATTTTCATAAGGCTCCTTTTCCTGTGATACTTGAAGGATCAGGTCTCATGTCAGCATCAACAATCGTGATTATTGTACAATGATTCTGTGAAGGTTTGAATAAAATCCAATGAAAGCTCTGGACTTGATTACAAGGATTATAGATAAAATTCTCAAAAGGCCCCTTTTCCCATGATACTAGACAGATCACGCCTTATTTGAAAAGAAAGAATCCTCATGATGGAATAATCATTCTGTGAAAGTTTTAACAGAATCTGATGAAAACTGTTGACTTTATTGTGGTACAATGATTTTAAAATTAAATTTCATAATGCTCCTTTTCCTGTGATACTTGAAGGATCAGGTCTAATGCAAACACCAACAATCATTATTATTGTACAATTATTCTGTGAATGTTTGAAGAAAATCAAATGAAAGCTCTGGACTTGGTAACAAGGATTTATAAATGAAATTTTCATAAGGCCCATTTTCCTGTGTTTCTTGACAGTTCAAACCCTGTTATGAAAAGAATGATAGTTATGATCTTCCAATCATTCTGTAAAAGTTTCAACAAAATCTGATCAAAGCTGTGGGCTTCATTGTGTTAACAGGGGTTTTTCAATTGAATTTTCATATAACCCCTTTTTCCATGTTACTTGATGGATCTGAACCAATTCCAAAGGGAACTCTTCTTACAAAAGTATAATTATTCTGTTTGAGTATAAAGACAACCCATCTCATCTGTGGACTTACAAGCATTAATTAAGACTTTTTTAATTGAATTTTCCTAAGGCCCCTTTTCTTATGTTTCTCAATGGATCAGACCCAATTTGAAAGGAACAATCCTTATGATGGTACAATCATTATGTGAAAGTTTGAAGTTAATCAGGTGAAATCTAGGGCCATGATGTGTTAACTAAGATTTTTTTATTAAAATTTCAAAGGGCCCCTTTTCCCATGAAACTTGATGGATCAAACCTACCTCCAAAAGGAACAATCCATTTAATGTAATAATCATTCTGGGAATGTTTGAAGAGAATTTGTTGAAAACTATGGACTCTATTGTGTTTACAAGGACTTTTTCAATCAAGTTTTTATCGGGCCCCCTTTTCCCGTGATCCTTGACTGTTCATACCAAATTTGAAGGGAACAATTCTTATGATGGTACAATCATTCTGTGAAAGTTTGAAGTCAATCAGATGAAAACTGTGGATTCTAGAGAGTTAACAAAGATCTTTGAATTAAATTTAAATAAGGCCCCTTTTCCTATGTTTCTTGAGAAATCATATCCGATTCCGAAAGGAACAATCCTTATGATGGTACAATCATTCTGTGAAAGTTTGAAGAGAATCCGTTGATAGATGTTTTTCTAGATTATTAATGAGAATTTTTCATTAAAATTTTCATAAGGCCCCTTTTTCCTGTGTTTCTTGACAAATCATACCCAATTTGGAAAGGAACAATCCTTATGATGGTACAAAAATTCTGTGAAACTTTGAATACAATCTAATGAGAACTGTGGACTCTATCGTGTAAACGAGGATTGTTTAATTAAATGTTCATAAGGAACCTTATCCCGTGTTTCTTGACGGATCACAGCCATTTTCGAATGGAACAATCCTTATGTTGGTACAATCATTCTGTGAAAGTTTAAATACAATCTGATGTAAACTCTGGACTCTAGAGTGATAACGAGGATTTTTTTTATTTAATTTTCATAAGGCCCCTTTTCCTGTGATTCTAGACAGATCATACCCATTTTCAAAAGGAACGATCCTTATGATGGTACAATCATTCTGAGAAAGTTTGAAGAGAATCCGATGAGAACTGTGGACTCTATCGTGTAAACGAGGATTTTTAATGGAATTTTTAACTAAATTTTCATAAGGCCCCTTTTCCCATGTTTCTTGACGGATCATAACAAATTTTAAAAGGAACGATCCTTATGTTGTAACAATCATTCTGTGAAAGTTTAATTACAATCTGATGAAAACTGTGGACTTTAGAATGTTAATGAGGATTTTTTAATTAATTTTTCATAAGCCCCCTTTACCTGTGTTTCTTGACGGATCATACCCATTTTCGAAAGGAACAATCCTTATAATGGTACCATCATTCTGAGAAAATTTGAAGAGAATCGGATGAAAACTGTGGACTCTATCGCATAAATGAGGATTTTTAATGGAATTTTTAATTAAATTTTGATAAGGCCCTTTTTCCCGTGGTTCTTGATGGATCATACCCATTTTCGAAAGGAATGATCCTTATGATGGTACAATCATTCTGTGAAAGTATGAAGAGAATCTGATGAAAACTGTGGACTCTTATCGCGTAAACGAGGATTTTTTTATTAAGTTTTTCACATAGTACAAAATTATGTAGTTATGCTACATACCAAATATGAATGTCCTTCACCTTATATTTCAGAAGGAAAAGTCTTTTGAAGTTGCTCTAATTGGGCGTTATCCCAAATTTTCGACCTCTGAGGTTGGGCCATGTTTTATCCCAGAGCTATGATTTTAGATAGTCTGGTCAAGAACCATCTGGATATGCTATATACCAAACTCGAATGCCTTAGACTTAGATTGGGAGGAGAAGACTGTTGAAAATGGTCTAATTGAGTGTTTTTACAAACTTTGGACACCCAGGGAAGTGGTGCTTTTTTATCCTACAGGCATAATCTAATAACAAGAGGGCCAAGCTCACCTGAGAAAAAGGCTCTTTTTCTTTCAACAGTCTAATTTCATGTTAAGGTTAGGATTATGAAACAAGTGGGCCACGATAACATATAAAGACTATGAACCTGAGGATCCAAAAGTCTAAATTACAAATTCCAAGGCTTTAGTGCTGATTTGAAAGAAGGAAAAAACTTTTTCCATGGGCTATAATTTCAGAAATAAGAAAGTAGTCTGTGAACTGATGCTTCATGCCTATACCCCCCCCACCCTGGATCCGCCCCCTGGAGACCCTAGTATCATGATTTTAGCTATTTTGTAAGAGATCAATATACTGATGCTTCATGCAAAATATCAAGGCTCTACGCCTTCTGGGTCAGGAGGAGAAGATTCTTAAAGATTATTTTGAAATTTCACTTTTGTTGCCATGGCAACCAGAGTTTTAAACGGATTTCAATTCTTTTAGCTAATTTTAACGGGGACCACCTAAGGAACATTTCTGCAAAATTTGGTTCAAATTGGCACTGTAAATTGGGAGGAGATGTCATTTAAAAAATCTTTCTTTATATCTATATATCACCCCCCCCCTGGGGCTCCGCCCCTGGGGACCCGAGGATTATGATTTAAGCTATTTTGTAAGAGGTCAATATACTGATGCTTCATGCAAAATATCAAGGCTCTACGCCTTCTGGGTCAGGAGGAGAAGATTCTTAAAGATTATTTTGAAATTTCACTTTTGTTGCCATGGCAACCAGAGTTTTAAACGGATTTCAATTCTTTTAGCTAATTTTAACGGGGACCACCTAAGGAACATTTCTGCAAAATTTGGTTCAAATTGGCCCTGTGAATTGCATGGAGATGTCATTTAAAAAATCTTTCTTTATATCTATATAACCCCCCCCCCCCCCTGGGGCTCCGCCCCTTGAGACCCGAGGATCATGATTTAAGCTATTTGAAAGAGGTCAATATACTGATGCTTCATGCACAATATCAAGGCTCTACGCCTTCTGGGTCAGGAGGAGAAGATTCTTAAAGATAATTTTAAAATTTCACTTTTGTTGCCATGGCAACCAGAGTTTTAATGGATTTCAATTCTTTTAGCTATTTTTGAAGGGGACCACCTAAGCAACATTTCTGCCAAATTTGGTTCAAATCGGCCCAGTGGTTTGAGAGGAGATGTCATTTAAAAAATTATTCTTTTTTTCTATATACCCCCCCCCTGGGGCTCCGCCCCTGGGGACCTGAGGATCATGATTTTAGCTATTTTGAAAGAGGTCAATATACTGATGCTTCATGCAAAATATAAAGGCTCTACGCCTTCTGGGTCAGGAGGAGAAGATTTTGAAAGATTATTTTGAAATTTCACTTTTGTGTCCATGGCAACCAGAGTTTTAAACGGATTTCAATTCTTTTAGCTAATTTTAACGGGGACCACCTAAGGAACATTTCTGCAAAATTTGGTTCAAATTGGCACTGTGGTTTGAGAGGAGATATCATTTAAACAAGAGGCCCATGAGGGCCTGAGACGCTCTACTGGTTATCAAGTTTTCCATTAAAGAAATCTGATATTTTAAGAAGTTAATTGCTCAAAGAAGAATGCATAAAGAAAAAAAAAGGGCTTTATCCCCTTTATCATTTTAAGCAACAATCCTCAAGGCCCCTTTTCCCATGTTTCATGACGGATCCACTCCATTTCCAAAAGAAAGTTACCTTATGACCCTACAATCATTCTGTAAATATTTCATCAGAATCTGACAATAATTGTGGACTTTATCACAAAAGCAGGATTGTTTTGAATGAAAATCAATAAGGCCTCTTTTCCTGTGTTTTATGATGGATCAATTTCATTCCAAAAGGAACTTTCCTTACAACCCGACAATTGTCCTGTGAAATTTAAAAGACAATTTGATAATGATTGTGGTCTTCATCACATACACAAGAATGTTTTGAATTATAATCTGTAAGGCCCCTTTTTCTGTGTTTTGAATGCCACAATTATTCCATGCATCTTTGAAGAGAATCCAATAAAACTGTTGACTTTGTTGTGTTAACAAAGATATCAAATTCAAGTTCTCATAAGGCCCCTTTTCCCGTGATATTTTACTGTTTGTTTTATCATTCTTTGAAAGTTAAAAGTGAATCCAATGAAATATTGGGAATTCATTATGTTTACAAAAATATTTAAAAAAACAAATCATATGGCCCCTTTTTACATGATACTTGATGGATTGTACCAAGTTCTGAAAAGAACCATTTAAGTATTTGTACAATCATTCTATGAAATTTTGAAGTGAATCTGGTGAAATCAAGGGACATCATTGTTTTAACCAGAATATTTAAGAGAGTTTTTCATAAGGCCCCTTTTTATGTGACACTTGCCACAGTCAGATCCACTGTCAAAATCAACAATTGGAATGATGGTACAATCAATCTGTTTAATCTGTGGAATTTATTGTGTTAATGAGTTTATAATGAAATCTTCAGAGGGCCCCTTTTTCTCATGATACTTTACAGAACAAACCAAATTTCAAAAGGAACAATTCTAATGAAGGTACAATAATTCTTTAAAAGTTAAAGAGAATCAATGAAAACAGTGGACTGAATTGTGTCAAGAATTTTTGTAACAAAATTTTCATAGGGCCCCTTTTTCCGTGAAACTTAACAAATCAGACCCAATGTACAAAGGAACAATCCTTATGATAGTTTGAAGAAAATGATAAAGACTGAGGACTTTATTGTAATAATGATGTTTTGTAATAAAATTTTTATAAGGTCCATTTTCTTGTGTCACTTAACCAATCAGACCTAATTTACAAAGGAACAATCAAAATGATGATACAAACATTCTATTAAAGTTTGAAGAGATTCTGATAAAGACTGAGGGCATTGTTGTGTTCATGAGGATTTGGTAATAATTTTTCATACAGCCCCTTTTCCTATGATACTAGACAGATCAGGCCGAATTTGGAGAGAAACAATCCTTAAGATGGTTCAAACATTCTGTGAAAGTTTGAACATAATCTGATGAAAACTGCAGACTTAATCTTGGTGTAAAATTTTAGAAATAAAATTTTCATAAGGCTCCTTTTCCTGTGATACTTGAAGGATCAGGTCTCATGTCAACTTCAATAATCGTGATTATTATACAATGATTCTGTAAAGGTTTGAATAAAATCCAATGAAAGCTCTGGACTTGGTTACAAGGATTATAGATAAAATTCTCAAAAGGCCCCTTTTCCCATGATACTAAACAGATCACGCCTAATTTGAAAAGAAAGAATCCTCATGATGGAATAATCATTCTGTGAAAGTTTTAACAGAATCTGATGAAAACTGTTGACTTTATTGTGGTACAATGACTTTAAAATTAAATTTCATAATGCTCCTTTTCCTGTGATATTTGACGGATCAGGTCTAAAGCAAACATCAACAATCATTATTATTGCACAATTATTCTGTGAATGTTTGAAGAAAATCAAATGAAAGCTCTGGACTTGGTAACAAGGATTTATAAATGAAATTTTCATAAGGCCCATTTTCCTGTGTTTCTTGACAGTTCAAACCCTGTTATGAAAAGAATGATAGTTATGACCTTCCAATCATTCTGTGAAAGTTTCAACAAAATCTGATCAAAGCTGTGGGCTTCATTGTGTTAACAGGGTTTTATTAATTGAATTTTCATATAGCCCCTTTTCCCATGTTACTTGGTGGATCTGAACCAATTCCAAAGGGAACTCTTCTTACAAAAGTATAATTATTCTGTTTGAGTATAAAGACAACCCCATCTCATCATTAATTAAGATTTTTTTAATTGAATTTACCTAAAGCCCCTTTTCCTATGTGTCTCAATGGATCAGACCCGATTTGAAAGGAACAATCCTTATGAT
The DNA here is from genome assembly GCA_946902895.1 of Fragum fragum. Taxonomy (NCBI): domain Eukaryota; kingdom Metazoa; phylum Mollusca; class Bivalvia; order Cardiida; family Cardiidae; genus Fragum; species Fragum fragum. The sequence goes on along the minus strand of OX336373.1, from coordinate 10,246,319 downwards.
GGTACAATCATTATGTGAAAGTTTGAAGTCAATCAGGTGAAATCTAGGGCCATGATGTGTTAACTAAGATTTTTTTATTAAATTTTCATAGGGCCCCTTTTCCCATGAAACTTGATGGATCAAACCTAATTCCGAAAGGAACAATTCATTTAAAGAGCTTCTGCAACGAAAATTTTTTTCTCGTCATTTTACTAGAAAGTACCATGAATATCAAAATAAAAGAAATCCGATTCTAATCCGAAGTCAAATTTTTGAGAAATACGGGTCTAAAGTATCGGATATTTACCTGTTGAATTATAATTAATTAGGCTTTACCTGACATCCGGTTTTAGCCGGAAAGTGCGCGTGACATCATCAGATGTGCAAAAAATGGACACAGGTGAACAACGTATGGGCAATTCTGATAATTCTTCTAGTTTTTCGGAAGAAAACATCGAATTGGACTTATCATTTAGCACAGGTGTCTTTGAGGGTGACGTGTAAGACGAACAAGAATTAAATGACCAGTTGTCAATTGGGCCTTACAGGTCGAAAGTGACGATTCAGCTTCGTCTTCCGACGAAGATACCGCGACCGACGAAAGAAGATTGCTTACCACAGAATGGTATTTATGTTTCTCTTTGAGTTTTAGTACGTTTCTTAATTGGATCCGGTCAATTTCATGAGTAGACTTGTGGTAATGACGATTTAAATTCTAAAGTACGGTTAATCTCGATTGTGATATATCTACGTGGGTTGCGTTTAATATTTCTCTTCCCCTTGTTTATATTCTTATATTCTCGGAGAACACTTTTTTGTTATTTTTTTTTTCTTCGGCAAGGTACTTTTTGTCAATCTTTGAGGTATATCTGATTTATTTGTTTTGCCTAATACATAAAGGTTGTCCAATGTAAGAACCAAAATCATCTTCCCGGAGAAGTTCTGCTCTTACCCAAATTCACTACTGCCATGTATATACATGTAAAAAATATATGTAAATAAAAGAATATCGAAACCCTAGTTCTCCGAGCCTTTTCCGAGACTCATTGATAGACTTATTCCAGAAAATTGAATTGTATTGCAGGTGCAGCTGTGACAAATGTTCAATTTCACCAAAGGTAGAAGAGTGTGTTTGCTGTCAGGAGCTAACTAGGGTAACAGATTTGATGGAAGACGCTGATGCCGGACAAATGATACGTTGCATCACAAGACAGCCCGGTCTTGAAACTGTTTGCCTGAACTCATATGTGTTTCAAACAGCCTACCACCAATACAGACAACAATATGGAGGAGTTATCGCTGAATCGACTTATGTCTGTAAAAACGTGGTCAATACATCGCACATAGCTGTGCTGAAACAGCCAGGCATACTAAATCCAAAGTTCAAAGCTTGTGGCGCAGGGAAAAGGTTGAGGAGTCACTGACCATATAGTTGTATAAGCTGGTGCATCTTAACAAGTCTTTCTGTCATTACCCACACCAATACAGGCGTGATAGCCAATCCAAGCCTGTTACTGCATTTGAATTGGTCATTTTTTTGTTTACTAAATGGTGAGAGGAAACTTACAGATCAAAATTGTCAATCACAAAGCAGTTGACCGATCAAAAGTTTCATTTAAACTGGGCCGCTGTCATAGCGCAGTCGGTAGGGCATAAGACTCTCAATCTGCAATCATGAGATGTCATGGGTTCGATCCCCCGCGGCGACACATACTCTTTCCGACATTTTTCTGTCACCAATGGGTGGATAATTGTACACTTAAGTGGGATAGCAGCGGTAGGATATGAAAGGATGTAGTGGTAGTACTGGTGTGAGAGGTACCAGGAAACCATTGTTAGGTGCTCCAGCCCCTGCGATTTGACTGAAATACTGTTAAAGCGATGTTAAACCCCATTCAATCAATCATTCATTCATTTAAACTGGAAATGAAGTTGAATCTCAGCCGGAGGTCAATAGGCATGGAAAGGGCTGAAGATGGTTGCCAATTAAAAATCAGTCTACCAATCAAATCTTCCATTTATAATAGAAGTGAAGTAGCCACATACTCAGTCCAATTGACTTGTCAGAGGTCAGTTGGTGTGGCAAGTGATGAACATGACATGATTTTTTAAGCATAATTTCATAAGGGGAGGAAAAACGTAGACAATATTGGTAAACTCATTTTTCTTCTCTTTTTTCATTTTATAGATATTACAAGAACTCTTGACAAATCATTTCAAATTTGGACATAACATATTCATATCAACATGGGTAGCCTAATATCATTTATAACATATACAAGAGTCGATAGGTGTGTGATCAGAAGAAAGAAAAAAACACACCTATGAGTGAAATATTCTTTTTTGTTGTTGGAAAAAGAAGAAAGTGCTTATAGATGAATACTGTGACAAGTCATGCAAAGAGTAGTGTGAAAAGTATCGACCTGGTCAGAATGAGTAGGCCACCTTGCTTTTGCAGAATTACTTTTAGTTAAACACTCATTCTACATCACTTTAAATGAGTTTTGTTAAATTTCAATAGTTGTATTGAAAAATGTGGTTTGTCCCCTTTCCACGGAAAAGTGAAATATACTTACAATTGATAACAAAACCAAAAATCTATGCAACCTTTTTAACAACTGAATTCAAATATTATTTTACCTAAAATAATGAAACAAATTCTATAGAAAAATTAAAGAATACTATTATTTCCATCATCAAATTTCATGTTTGTGCTTAGGTATCAGACAAAAAATAGTCTGCAATTGACCAATCGTGGTTGTCAATCAAAAAATCAACCGACTACTCAATTTTTTCAGCCCAAACCTGACCTTTCAACTCCGACATAGGCACCATTTTTGTTAACCTTATTTTTAGTTTTGGCGACTTAAAAATCGTAACAACAGCTTATTAAAGTCACCAACCAACATACTACTGGGCATAAATTTTGCAAAATATTGCCATACAATCCAAGCGGAACTTCCTGTCGGAGTTTATAGATGATACCTAGGGAGTCAGTGGGCCGTGCCAGCTATTGGTCAATTGAATGAAGCTTGTTCAGAAATGCTTTCTAGTTCCATGCAAAAAAAATGAAATTGTAAATGGAAATGAATAAAAAAGAGTTATTGCCCATACAAAACTTCTTTCAGAAAGGTCTATGAATTTATGAATTTCAAGGATGAGGTACTAGTAAATAAAATTTGTACTTTTACAATTTTTCATCTATTACACATGTGCGGCAAATAAAGTCCCAGATCAGCCTGCAAATCCATTGTACCTGATCACACACTGTTAATAGCCACTTTGACTAATGTTTAACAATCACCATGAACATTGAACTGCGAAATTTGCCAACATTTATGTGTTTCTAATTTTTGTGTGTTTAACGCCTTGAAACGTCATAACTACAGCTTATTCAAATTGTAGCAAACAACAAGGTTGCTAACCAAACAATCATTAAATTTTTTTGTAACATGTTGCTGGCCACAAATGTTTCAAAGTAACATAATGTAATTTCTTATGTATAGGAAAGACCTATAGGACAGGCCAAAGCTGGCTTATTTACATGAGTGGTTTATCCTTTTGAAACTTTCTCTGATTTGTAACTTTTAAGTGACCAGATTTCTACTTTTTGATTACCTTTCTTTTCAGACAGTACCGATATACAGCTTATAGACAGTTTGTTCGGTGGATATGGGGCTACTTAGGGAAAAAGATTAAAGTCGTAATTCCACCTTGCACTGTAACTGTTATCCGATCACATTTTCCAAGCAAAGACAGAACATACATAGGTTTCAATCCTCCCGAATGAATACTACTGCTTGAAAACACAAAGAGCACTATATCACGACATGAACTGTTTCACTGCCTCATCTTTGTTTGGCCGAATGAATGAATTACACAGAGGTGGGGGAGTAGGGCTATGGAGTAGCTTTCCTTCAGCAAGTCGGCTGTCTACTGCCATGTTTATCACAGTCTTTGTTAGCTTTTTAACATAACCTGTTGAATTAAACATGAAAATATTTATACATATTTGATGTATATTGAGGTGTTCAAGTTAGGATTACCCTTTTTGTATATAGTTTATTTTCATTTGAAGCAATCAACTTGACCAAGTGCTTGAATTTCAAATGTACGAGAACCTGTGAGCTTTTAGTACTAGGATGTTTACATGAATCTTTTAAAGAATTTTTTGTTTAAATCACTTTATTTTAGCAAGGGCCTTATTAAGAAATCCCAAGAGAAATCTATTTTTGTTAACCATTTGAGTAGTTTCATTTTTCGAGGCTTAGTTTTATGAACTAACCTTCCCAACTTATAAAAATGTACATACAGCCCATGAAAAGGTTTTTATAAAATTGCATGGAAAATTAAGCTAAACACTTTTGAGGGGCAATCAGGTTTGGATTATTGAGCTCATTACACTAATCAATGGAAAAATGTTCTTGTACTACTCTGTATGCTGTAATTAAATAAACTCACCAAAAGTACAACCAGTTTTTACTTCCTTTACTGTATATCCAACAGATTTTGATTGTAGCTCTGTCACATAAAAGGAAATCAGAATATAAAATTTACACCAACTTTTTTCTCTCGGCTGTGTCAAAACAAGAAACTTCTTTTTACAATAAAACAAGAGGGCCGTTGGCCCTGGGGCGCTCACCTGAGATAAAGGCTCTTTTTCTTTCAACAGTCTAATTTCATGTAAAGGTTAGGATTATGAAACAAGTGGGTCACAATTACGTATAAAGACTATGAACCTGGGAATCCAAAAGTCCAAATTACAAATTCCAAGGCTTTAGTGCCGATTTGAAAGAAGGAAAAAACTTTTTCCATGGGTTATAATTTCAGAAATAAGAAAGAAGTCTGTGAACTTATGCTTCATGCCTATACCCCCCCCCCCCCCCCGGGTCTTCCCCTGGAGACCCGGGGATCATGATTTTAGCTATTTTGTAAGAGGTCAATATACTCATGCTTCATGCAAAATATCAAGGCTGTACGCCTTCTGGGTCAGCAGGAGAAGATTCTTAAAGATTATTTTGAAATTTCACTTTTGTTGCCATGGCAACCAGAGTTTTTAACTGATTTCAATTCTTTTCACTAATTTTAAGGGGGACCACCTAAGCAACATTTCTGCCAAATTTGGTTCAAATTGGCCCTGTGAATTTGGAGGAGATGTCATTTAAAAAATTGTTCTTTATTTCTATGTAACCCCCCCCCCCCCCTGGGGCTCCACCCCTGGGGACCCGAGGATCATGATTTTAGCTATGTTGAAAGAGGTCAATATACTGATGCTTCATGCAAAATATCAAGGCTCTAAGCCTTCTGGGTCAGAAGGAGAAGATTTTAAAAGATTATTTTAAAATTTCACTTTTGTTGCCATGGCAACCAGAGTTTTTAACGGATTTCAATTCTTTTAGCTATTTTTGAAGGGGACCGTCTAAGCAACATTTCTGCCAAATTTGGTTCAAATCGGCCCAGTGGTTTGAGAGGAGATGTCATTTAAAAAAATCGTTCTTTATTTCTATATAACCCCCCCCCCCCCTGGGGCTCCGCCCCTGGTGACCCGAGGATCATGATTTTAGCTATTTTGAAAGAGGTCAATATACTGATGCTTCATGCAAAATATCAAGGCTCTATGCCTTCTGGGTCAGGAGGAGAAGATTTTTAAAGATTATTCTAAAAATTCACTTTCGTTGCCATGGCAACCAGAGTTTTTAACGGATTTCTATTCTTTTAGCTATTTTTGAAGGGGACCACCTAAGCAACATCTCTGCCAAATTTGATTCAAATCGGCCCAGTGGTTTGAGAGGAGATGTCATTTAAAAAATCGTTCTTTATTTCTATATAAACCCCACCCCCTTGGGGCTCCGCCCCTGGGGACCCGAGGATCATGATTTTAGCTATTTTGAAAGAGGTCAATATACTGATGCTTCATGCAAAATATCAAGGCTCTACGCCTTCTGGGTCAGGAGGAGAAGATTTTTAAAGATTATTTTAAAATTTCACTTTTGTTGCCATGGCAACCAGAGTTTTTAACGGATTTCAATTCTTTTAGCTATTTTTGAAGGGGACCACCTAAGGAACATTTCTGCCAAATTTGGTTCAAATTGGCCCAGTGGTTTAGGAGGAGATGTCGTTTAAAGAAATTGTTGACGGACGACGCACGACACACGACGCACGATGCACGACGGACGACGGACGGACGCCGGACAAAAGACGATCACAATAGCTCACTTGAGCACTACGTGCTCAGGTGAGCTAAAAAAAGGAAGTTAAAAATCGTAACTAAAGACTTTGACAGCTGCAGTTACATTGTTATGGTAGAATATCACAAAAGCTTTGAGAAATAAGACAGATGTGATACAAAAGTTGTAACTACAGCTTCAACAAGCTGTAGCTACAATGTGTTTGTTGTAAATCATCTGAAAATTTTCATCAATCAAAAAGGGTCAAAATTGGATATTGTCAGAATGTTGAGGGTCAAAACCTGATTTATGGATCAAACACAAGCCCTGCCATGCACATCCCTCCAAAACATGAAACTATTAAAATTCAGTAAAAGTACCCTCTTTTGTTAAATATGTAGAGGTCAAGACATACACCACTAAATACAATACAAATGTAAGTTGACCAAAGTAACATGCTTTTTAGTCCTGTTAATAAGTCAAACTAGTCATCAATAAAGCTTAGAGAACCCAGTCAAATGCAATACTGTCTTTTTGCTCTTCTAAAGAAATTGAGACTGGAAAAACATTATGAAAAATGATGAAATTGCTCATAATAAGCAATCACATCATTTCCCACAATGTTTCTACCAACAATGAAAACAATTTGAAACTTCTATTAACCAGAAATTAGTGATTCCAAGTTCCAACTCCTAATTAACTCCAATATTTTTGTTTGGTACTGGACTAGTTCATTAGTGACTGCTTGCCTTCACCAATCTGGTCTAAAACAATAGACAGACAAAGCTACACAGTCTTGGCCATGATGTTTGTATTACATTGAAATTAATTTGGTAACAAATGAGATCCGAATAGAATGCTAGCATGAGGTGAGTATTTGTATGAGTATAATTGTGTTGTATGAAAAATAAGAATATCAAAGTGATAATAGTAACCTCTGTTCTAATTTCCTAAGTTTTAATTTCTGTATTTTCCTATTTTTTTAAACTCAAAGTAAAAAAGTTATTTTCGCTATCTTTACATTTGGACCTCTCTGAGCTTTTGTGCCGACAAAATACTCAGAAATAAACCTAACAAACTTGTCTTTAACCCATTACCAGAATACAAAAATTTAAGACTGATCTGTATTCATAGAAATTGCAGACAACACTTTTTAGTGGATGTGACTGTACAATCCAAAACTGTTTCATATCACTAGTCCACAGACTCAGTATGTACCATTAGCAACATAATTGGGCAGCCAAAACCTAGTAACTAGTGCATAATGAATAAGATGTTGTTTGAACGGGGTTTTATGCCGCTTTCAACTTTCTTTCAGTTATATCGCAGCGGCTGTAGCACCTAACAATGTAATCCTGGTATTTCTCACACCAGTACTACCATTACATCCCTTCCTAGCCTCCACTTGCTATCTCGCATAGGTCTACGATTATCGACCCATTGGTAAGAGACAAAAAAGGTAATTATGAAATCTTTGTTGCCAACCAATGATATTGAATGAAATATGTATCATAATCCGAGTTGTGTCAACTCATATTAGCAATCAATCCATTTTGAATGAACTGATACGTCAATAAAATACTAGTTACCTGAAAATCATCCAAATCATTTAAATGCATGTCTGTTTCCATTGGGAAGTTTTCACTGTTATCATGTTCCTTAACAGATGACTTTGTCCTATCCATCAACATAATCTACAAAATGAGAGATATAGACATGTAATGATTACAGAGAAACCAACTAAATGTCAGCAAAACGGCTACATTATGTCATATAACAAGTTGATTTTTTAGTTAAAACCTGTCCATCTGTGTAAATTATCTTCTATCATTGAGGATAAGGATCAGAGTGGTCCATCTCTAATCCAGGGTCCTGTGTGGCTATAGTTCAGTGTTTGTGCTAGGCATTCAGAGCTCCAGTAAATTACTGATGGTATCTAGGAAGCAAATGAATATGTGAACTTCAAAGTGATTTAACTTTAAGCCCATATTTATCTTTAATCATGAACAGGACCTCTTGGCTACTAGCCTGGCAATCAACACATGACCCTTGACCACCAACACCAAATTTTCACCTTCAGACACCATCAAAATCTATGTAAAAACAATGTACTTAAATTTCTGTCTTGATGTATTTCATTCATCATTTAATCTTAATGTAATATTGTCATGAAACTTTAGAAAACCAGTCAAATCAGCTGAATTATTCCACTGTGTTATCATAGAGGGGAAGGTCATCATACTGTATTTATTGTTTATACATTGAACTTTGAAATGTTAGGGTGGCGACTTACACTTTGGACCTCTCTTTTATGGACAGCCGATCTCTTTGGTTGAATCATAAATGGTCTGTTAAAGGACTCCGAAGCTCGATGATCATTTTGTTTTGGATGTGTCCGCTCAGAAAGTATAGTTGGCACAGCGTTAGGAAGGAGTCGTTTGAGGGGTATAGGAATGTTCATCGACTTCTTGATCTCGTATTCAATCGGATAGCAGTCACTCGTGAAGTGTTTCTCACACAAAACTGAATACGGCGTTGCACCTAAAAAGTCTTTACTTTTCATTTTAACAAAGTTTGTCCATTGACGACGGAGATCTGGTTTATTTTCTCTTGGGAAAAACGCAACGAAATTCCGTCTGCGTACGTTGTTGTACATCCGTAGGCAACACAGTATTTCCCGGTTCGCGGCGATTTTCTACTTTTCGTCCCGTCTGATTTTGGCATTTCTGTACCAATAGGCTTGACTATATCGGATAATCTCTTTTTTAAAAAAATCTTGTCCTAATAACAAATAAATCGTCAAATTTATGGTATCAGTTTCAATGTAAACAAAGGCTGCTATAATTTAACTCCATCTGATGACGTCACTTCCGGTAAAACCTCGCGTTTGATTATTTCTCCCAGGTGAGATAAAACGGTTTTTTCTACTTCGATTCATATTTTTTTTCAGAAATAAAGTCATTTATGAGTTTAGTAAACCTTCAAGATTTTAGTTAAATAAAAAAAAAATCTCACTGCAGAAGCTCTTTAATGTAATAATCATTCTTGGTATGTTTGAAGAGAATTTGTTGAAAACTATGGACTCTATTGTGTTTACGAGGACTTTTTCAATCAAGTTTTTAACGGGCCCCTTTTTCCCGTGGTCCTTGACTGATCAAACCAAATTTTGAAAGGAACAATTCTTATGATGGTACAAGCATTCTGTGAAAATTTGTAGTCAATCAGATGAAAACTGTGGACTCTAGAGTGTTAACAAAGATCTTTGAATTAAATTTCAATAAGGCCCCTTTTCCTATGTTTCTTGAGAAATCATATCTGATTCCGAAAGGAACGATCCTTATGATGGTACAATTATTCTGTTAAAGTTTGAAGAGAATCCGTTGAAAATTGTTGGCTCTAGATTATTTATGAGAATTTTTTATTAAAATTTTCATAAGGCCCCTTGTTCCTGTGTTTCTTCAAATTCTTCAAATTTCGAAAGGAACAACCCTTATGATGGTACAATCATTATGTGAAAGTTTAAATAAAATCTGATGAAAACTGTGGACTCTAGAGTGTTAACAAGGATTTTTTCAAAAGGCCCCTTTCAAATGTTTCTTGATAGATCAGACCCATTTTCGAAAGGAACAATCCTTATGATGGTACAATCATTCTGAGAAAGTTTGAAGAGAATCCGATGAAAACTGTGGACTCTATCCCGTAAACATGGATTTTTAATGGAGTTTTAAATTGAATTTACATAAGGCCCCTTTTCCAATGTTTCTCGACGGATCATACCCAATTTCGAAAGGAACGATCCTTATGATGGTACAATCATTCTGTGAAAGTTTGAAGAGAATCCGATGAAAACTGTGGACTTTATCGCATAAACGAGGATTTATTAATTAAATTTTCATAAGGCCCCTTTTCCCGTGTTTCTAGATGGATCATACCCATTTTCGAAGGAACGATACTTATGAATGTACAATCTTTCTGAGAAAGTTTGAAGAGAATCCTATGAGAAATGTGGACTCTTTGGCGTAAACGAGGATTTTTAATTGAATTTTTAATTAAATTTTCATAAGGCCCTTTTCCCGTGTTTCTTGACCGATCATACCCATTTTCGAAAGGAACAATCCTTATGATGGTACAATCATTCTCAGAAAGTTTAAAGAGAATCTGATGAAAACTGTGGACTTCATCGCGTAAACGAGGATTTTTAATTGAATTTTTAATCAAATTTTCATAAGGCCCCTTATCCAGTGTTTCTTGACCTATCATACCCATTTTCGAAAGGAACAATCCTTATAATAGTACAACGATTCTGTGAAAGTTTGGAGGGAATCCTATGAAAACTATTGACTCCAGCGTGTTAAAGAGTTTTGCTTAAAAGATTTTTTGATTAAATTTTCATAAGGCCCCTTTTCCTGTGTTTCCTGATGGATCTGACCAAATTCCCAAAGGAACAACCCTTATGATGGTACAATCATTATGTGAAAGTTTAAATAAAATCTGATGAAAACTGTGGACTCTAGAGTGTTAATGAGGATTTTTTAAATAATTTTTTTAAAAGGCCCCTTTCAAATGTTTCTTGACAGATCAGACCCATTTTCGAAAGGAACAGTCCTTATGATGGTACAATCATTCTTAGAAAGTTTGAAGAGAATCCGATGAAAACTGTGGACTCTATCGCGTAAACATGGATTTTTAATGGAGTTTTAAATTGATTTTACATAAGGCCCTTTTTCCCATGTTTCTCGACGGATCATACCCAATTTCGAAAAGATCGATCCTTATGATAGTACAATCATTCTGTGAAAGTTTGAAGAGAATCCGATGAAAACTGTGGACTTTATCGCGTAAATGAGGATTTATTAATTAAATTTTCATAAGGCCCCTTTTCCCGTGTTTCTAGACGGATCATACCCATTTTCGAACTGAACGATCCTTATGAATGTACAATCTTTCTGAGAAAGTTTGAGGAGAATCCTAAGAGAACTGTGGACTCTATCGCGTAAACGAAGATTTTTAATTGAATTTTTAATTAAATTTTCATAAGGCCCTTTTCCCAGGTTTCTTGACCGATCATACCCATTTTGGAAAGGAACAATCCTTATGATGGTACAATCATTCTCAGAAAGTTAAAGGAGAATCCGATGAAAACTGTGGACTTCATCTCGTAAACGAGGATTTATAATTTAATTTTTAATTAAATTTTCATAAGGCCCCTTATCCCGTTTCTTGATCGATCATACCCATTTTCGAAAGGAACTATCCTTATGAATGTACAATCATTCTGTGAAAGTTTGAAGAGAATCCGATGAAAACTGTGGACTTTATCGCGTAAACATGGATTTTTTAATTAAGTTTTAATTAGGCCCCTTTTCCCATGTTTCTTGACGGATCATACCCATTTTTGAAATGAACGATCCTTATGATGGTACAATCATTCTGTGAAAGTTTGGAGGGAATCCTATAAAAACTATTGACTCCAGCGTGTTAAAGAGTTTTGCTTAAAAGATTTTTTGATTAAATTTTCATTAGGCCCCTTTTCCTGTGTTTCCTGATGGATCTGACCAAATTCCCAAAGGAACAACCCTTATGATGGTACAATCATTATGTGAAAGTTTAAATAAAATCTGATGAAAACTGTGGACTCTAGAGTGTTAATGAGGATTTTTTAAATAATTTTTTTAAAAGGCCCCTTTCAAATGTTTCTTGACAGATCAGACCCATTTTCGAAAGGAACGATCCTTATGATGGTACAATCATTCTGAGAAAGTTTGAAGAGAATCCGATGAAAACTGTGGACTCTATCGCGTAAACACGGATTTTTAATGGAGTTTTAAATTGAATTAACATAAAGCCCCTTTTCCCATGTTTCTCGACGGATCATACCAAATTTCGAAAGGAACGATCCTTTTGATGGTACAATCATTCTGTGAAAGTTTGAAGAGAATCCAATGAAAACTGTGGACTTTATCGCGTAAACGAGGATTTATTAATTAAATTTTCATAAGGCCCCTTTACCCGTGTTTCTATACAGATCAGACCCATTTTCGAAAGGAACAATCCTAATGAATGTACAATCTTTCTGAGAAAGTTTGAAGAGAATCCTATGAGAACTGTGGACTCTATCGCATAAACGAGGATCCTTTTGATGGTACAATCATTCTGTGAAAGTTTGAAGAGAATCCGATGAAAACTGTGGACTTTATCGCGTAAACGAGGATATATTAATTAAATTTTCATAAGGCCCCTTTTCCCGTGTTTCTATACAGATCAGACCCATTTTCGAAAGGAACAATCCTTATGAATGTACAATCATTCTGTGAAAGTTTGAAGAGAATCTGATGAAAACTGTGGACTTAATCCCATATAGCTCTAATGGCCTTCTGCCAGTAGAGCTAAAAATTATCCTTTATTTCTATATACCCCCCCCCCCCTCGGGCTCCGCCCCTGGAGACTCGAGGATCATGATTTTAGCTTTTTTGAAAGAGGTCAATATACTGGACGCCGGACCAAAGGGGATCACAATAGCTCACTTGAGCACTACGTGCTCAGGTGAGCTAAAAAATGATAGATAACAGCCAGGCTATCCTACATTTCAAATATAAATGCCCTCGGCCTTAAAGTGAAGATTTTTTTCCTCACTCAAATTTTGCATTTTTTCCTATTTTGGACCACTAGTGCAGGGCTGTCTTTGACCCAACAAGAACAATTCTAAGTGATAAAGTACGAAACTATCTAGTTATGCTACATACCAAATAAAAATGTCCTAGACCTTATAGTTCATGAGAAGTCTTTTGAAATTGCTCTAATTAAGCATTTTTCAAAACTTAGGACCTCTGGGGCGGGGCCATTTTTGACCCCAGAGATTAATTTTTTGAAAACTTGCTAAAGACCCATGTGATTAAGCTACATATGAAATAAAAATGCCTGTGGCCTTGAAGTTTCTGAAAAAAAAATCAAAGATTTACTAGAATGTCCCATTTTCAGATGCCACGGCAACCAGAGTTTTTCACAGAATTGAATTCTTTTAACAACTTTTGTAGAACTTCACCTAAGGAACATCCCTGCAAAGTTTCAGTTTGATTGGCCTACTGGTTTAGGAGGAGAAGATTTTTAAAGACATTGTGGACAGACGGACAAAAGGACGGACAACGACCGATCACAATAGCTAACCTCGCACTTTGTGCTTAGGTGAGCTAATAAACATGTCATGAGACATTTGACCGATTGCTGGCCCCACCAACTTACTCTGTTGGCCAAGCCCACTGACTCCGACAGGAAGTTACTCGTCAATATTTAACGGTGTTATTTTGAATCTTTTATGGCCAGTAGCATGTAACAAACAAGGTGCCAAATTATAAGATATGCCCTTCACCCTGCCGGATGTCGACTAGGGGAGGGAATTTAAACAAAAGTCTGAAAACAACAAAGGGCAATAACTCACAAGGGAGTTATAGGTTTTTTGCATGTTATTGAGATCATGAAACTTATGATCATAGCTATTATACTTTCCTAAATTCTTTTTTTGACAGGTCAAAATTGAAAGAAGTTGCAGACACCAATTTTAAGCTGATGGCTTTTGTTGGTTTTTCTTTTGCCTTTTTGGATAGAAAACATTGCGGATAATGAAGAAATTCTTTGACAGAATTATTCGTAATCCACAATGTTTTTAAAGGTATCTACTTCAGGTGTGAAAAAATGAGGGATTATGTCGGAATGGGTTAAAAGCTCTAATTTGTCAAATTTCAAATTATACCTTGAAGTCTTGTTTGGGTCAGCCAAGGATCAGCTGCTCTACTTCATGCTTTTCTTTCCAAAGTTCTTAGCCAATTACCGAATGATAAAAATCTTGACTGGTCCAAATTAAAAGAAGTTGCAGACGCCTATTTTAAGTTTATGAAATTTTTAAAAATCCTTCTCCTTTGGAGTAGAAAACAGTGTGAATAATGAAGAAAGTGCTTGCAACAAGCCATTTCTCCATTTTCCACAATTGCATTTATTATCTACAAATCTTCTTTACGAAAATACGGAGACAAATCCCAACCATGTTTCCTCACCCATAACTGGCTTGATCAATGGCATAATTGTCAATATTGGACAAAATACATAAAGGAAAGCTTAGAGCATCGCCCTTGGATTGCATTGCATTATGTTTTTACGCAAAACACAACTTATCTCTAGGTCAGTGTCACTTGTGAATTCGACCGGTAAGAATCAAGTTGGCTTAGCAATACTGGTCTAGGATACCGGTTATATAAAAATAAAAAGACCTGTCAATGTCATGACCTTAATCACAGCACACATCAGTGATTCGGCTTTTCTCTGTCATGTTAGGTTCCTAGAAGCAAAGAATGAATTTGGCTGATTCCCAGTTTACAGTTAGTTTTCTGACTGCAATCATGAAGAAATTGCTTGATGTAAGAAAATTCTTCATTTAACACTATGTTTTCGAAATTGTTTTTCTTGAGGGGCGTCAAAAGATGTCAATGAGTGAGGAGAAAACTAATAGAAGTATTTTAAGCTTGATGGAAAACTAAGTCAATGCACATTCCAGGATAAATCAATAAATCAACAAACCTCATACAAAAAGCTTTTCTCTCTGCTCCTCCCTTCATACGGCCATTTCTGAAAATTGGAGAAAACAGCAAAAAGGGCATCATTAAATTTCTTGTATTTCCCTTTTTAGTACTTTAACTGATTACCACACAATCCCACATTTCGACTCATTGAGGAAAAAGGAGCTTTTGAAATAATTGTCGGAACAGGAGAAATTGATTTCTCACAATGATTTCTCTTATTTGGTTTCTTATTTTTATATGTTAAACAAGATGTGTTTGTGAAACGCCATGTCCCGGAAACAGGAATTCTTTAGAAACGGGTGATTTTTATTGGTGTTTTTTTTTTCTTTGTTTTAGGTAAAAGGGTTAAAACTTTGACCTTGACCTTGATGAAATGACCTTCCCCAGTTGCGCCTTGTTGAGACCTATCTACATACCAAATATTAGCATTGTAACTTCATTAGGGATGAAATTATAGGAAAATGTTTAGTTGGCATGTTAAGTTTTTGAGTAAAGTTTTAGGGAAAAGGGTTATAATTTTGGCCTTGACCTTGATGAAATGACCTTCCCCAGTCGCGCCTTGCAGAGACCTATCTACATACCAAATATTAGCATTGTAACTTAATTAGGGTTGAAGTTATAGGAGAATGTTTAGTTGGCAGGTTGAGTTTTGCAGACAGACAGACAGACAGATGGACAGACAGACAGACAGACACTGGTAAAACAATATGCCTATGAGATATCGATGTGGGGGCATAAAAATATTCAAAACATTTTCTGCACCTTCTTTCTATTTGGATCAGTTTAAAAGTTTGTCTTTTGTTATTGGATTAAATTCAAAGAAGGTAAAGATAGATATTCTGCATCTCTACCTTTAAATAGATGATACCATTGATAGACTTGACCAAATAATAATGGTGTAGTCAATATTAGGTATTTTTATAAACAAAGTGAGATATTGTAAGGACTATCTTTTACATAAACAATATTTTGCCTAAGAAGCTAGTTAATGACTCAATGTCTCGTAAATGAGTAAGTTAAAATAGAGTTCTTAATTGTTTTATTGTTACCATATTTTTAACAATGGTACACCATTTCCATTACCTCAAAAGAGGTTGGAAGGTTGATCCATGTGATATTTTGTCAACGCATCATTAAGTAGGTGTTCAACAACTTTTTGGTCTCCTAGGAGATGTTGCTATGCAGGATACTTAGATTTTATCCCCTTTCTCTAAGGTTGGAAATATTTACATCAATGTAAAAGTAAATTAAATTGAATTAATACCTATGACTATCAATAATGATAAAATATGTCTCAGGTGAAAATTCAAACATTTTAATATGGGCTTTACAGCATAATAACTCCACTTCTTTCACTTATTCATTTCTTGGACACCACATACAGCGTTATAGTAGAGTTGCAGTGTATGAGCAATGTATCTTGAAAGCATTTGAATAACAGCTAAATGTAAAGTTTTTAATTAAGATGACCTTGATAAGTGACCTTGACATAAATGGATGAGCCTGACATTACAATCAGCTAATGCCTATTTATGTTCCTTTAGATACTTAATCCCAAATATGAGCCATGGTTCTTAAATGGTATTTGAACAAAAGCAAAATGCTTAGTTTTTGCGTTTGCTAAGTTTACAAAATTTGTGCCCTTGACTATGACAGATGACACTGATCTTACAACCAACCGATAACCATCATTGAAAGGAAAGGAATTATTTGTTTCTTGAATGGTGTATGAATAACAGCAAAATGTTAAGTTTACTGCTTGTAGACAAAAATACTTCAGTAAAACAACATGCCTCCGATTTTATCTGTGCAGGGAATAAAAATATTGTGGAAAACTAAAACAAGAGAGCCGTTGGCCCTGGGGCGCTCACCTGAGATAAAGGCTCTTTTTCTTTCAACAGTCTAATTTCATGTTAAGGTTAGGAATATGAAACAAGTGGGCCACAATTACATATAACGACTATGAACCTGGGGATCCAAAAGTCTAAACTACAAATTCCAAGGCTTTAGTACTGATTTGAAAGAAGGAAAAAAAAATTCCATGGGTTATAATTTCAGAAATGAGAAATAAGTCAGTGAACTGATTCTTCATGCCTATACCCCCCCCCCCCCTGGAGACCCGCTGATCATGATTTTAACTATTTTGTAAGAGATCAATATACTGATGCTTCATGCAAAATATCAAGGCTCTACGCCTTCTGGGTCAGTGGGTCAGGAGGAGAAGATTCCTAAAGATTATTTTGAAATTTCCCTTTTGTTGCCATGACAACCAGAGTTTTAAACAGATTTCAATTCTTTTAGCTAATTTTCAGGGGGACTATCTAGAAACATTTCCGCAAAATTTGGTTCAAATTGGCCCAGTGGTTTGGGTGGAGATGTCATTTAAAAAATCATTCTTTATTTCTAGACCCGCCCCTGGGGACCCGAGGATCATGATTTTAGCTTTTTTGAAAGAGGTCAATATACTGATGCTTCATGCAAAATATCAAGGCTCTACGCCTTCTTGGTCAGGAGGAGATTTTTAAAGATTATTTTAAATTTCACTTTCGTTGCCATGGCAACCAGAGTTTTTAACGGATTTCAATTCTTTTAGCTATTTTTGAAAGGGACCACCTAAGGAACAGTTCTGCAAAATTTGGTTAAATTGGCCAGTGGTTTGGGAGGAGATGTCGTTTTAAGAAATTGTTGAAGGACGATGCACGACGGAAAGACGACGAACAAAAGGGGATCACAATAGCTCACTTGAGCACTATGTGCTCAGGTGAGCTAAAAATAGTTTGTTTAAGCAAAAAGACAAGCAATTTCTGCATTTTTCATATTGTTTTCCTGAATTTTTTTTTGTGGTGAGAGGGGGAATAAAAAGGCGGGGTTATGCAGGAAAAGGTCAAAGAATAATCTTACCCCATCAGCTAAGGAATGTGTCTTTGGGCCAGTCACCTGCTCAACAATAAACTTGATGTCATTTTCAAACAAATCATACTGGTTAAAAACTTCTTGAAGATTATGTTTATTCATCAAATAGTGGAACATGTCTCTTGAAGCGTCCTCGTGCTGAAAAAAAAACAATGGTTCATACAAAAATAATGATTTCTCCCTTTTTTTCTAAAATGATCAACCTGAATTAACTTAACTCATTCCAAAACGATGATGTTTTTTGATGAAAGAAAAAGAATTGAAAAAACATTGTCTACAAGGTGCCAAATTGTCACAAGATACGCCCGTCACACTGCTTAATATTAACTGGGGGTTTGAATAGAACTGAGGTTATTTTGAATGATTATTTTTTGTCAAACATAGTATGAAAAATAACAAAGGGCAATAACTCAAAATATACGCTAGGTAAAGTTATGGTTCTTGTACACTGCACTCCCACTTGGTGAGTTCTATCCATCCATGAAATTTCATGATTCTAGCTATTATACTTTTAGAGATATACTCCAGACAAGATTCAAGTATGAAATACAAAAGGCAATAACACAAAAAATAGGCCAGGTAGAGTTATGGTTCTTGTACACTGCACTCCCCCTTGGTGAGCTCTATCCATCCAAGAAATTTCATGATTCTAGCTATCATACTTTTAGAGATATACTCCGGACAAGATTCAAGTATGAAAAACAACAAAGAGCAATAACTCAAAAAATAGGCCAGGTAGAGTTATGGTTCTTGTGCACTGCACTCCCCCTTGGTGAGATCTATACACCCATGAAGTTTCATGATCCTAGCTATAATACTTTTAGAGATATACTCCAGACAAGATTCAAGTATGAAAAACAACAAAGGGCAATAACTAAAAATATAGGCTAGGTAGAGTTATGGTTCTTGTGCACTGCACTCCCCCTTGGTGAGATCTATACACCCATGAAATTTCATGATTCTAGCTATTATACTTTTAGAGATATACTCCGGACAAGATTCAAGTATGAAAAACAACAAAGGGCAATAACTAAAAAAATAGGCTAGGTAGAGTTATGGTTCTTGTACACTGCACTCCCACTTGGTGAGCTCTATCCATCCATGAAATTTCATGATTCTAGCTATAATACTTTTAGAGATATACTCCAGACAAGATTAAAGTATGAAAAACAACAAAGGGCAATAACACAAAAAATAGGCCAGGTAGAGTAATGGTTCTTGTGCACTGCACTCCCCCTTGGTGACATCTATACACCCATGAAGTTTTATGATCCTAGCTATAATACTTTTAGAGATATACTGCGGACAAGATTCAAGTATGAAAAACAACAAAGGGCAATAACTCATAAATAGGCTAGGTAGAGTTATGGTTCTTGTGCACTGCACTCCCCCTTTGTGAGATCTATACACCCATGAAAGTTCATGATCCTAGCTATAATACTTTTAGAAATATATTCCAGACAAGATTCAAGTATGAAAAACAACAAAGGGCAATAACTCAAAAAATAGGCTAGGTAGAGTTATGGTTCTTGTACAATGCACTCCCCCTTGGTGAGCTCTATCCATCCATGAAATTTCATGATTCTAGCTATTATACTTTAAGAGATATACTCCGGACAAGATTCAAGTATGAAAAACAACAAAGGGCAATAACACAAAAAATAGGACAGGTAGAGTTATGGTTCTTGTGCACTGCACTCCCCCTTGGTAAGATGTATACACCTATGAAGTTTCATGATCCTAGCTATAATACTTTTAGAAATATACTCCGGACAAGATTCAAGTATGAAAAACAACAAAGGGCAATAACTAAACAAGAGGACCATGATGGTCCTAAATCGCTCACCTGAGGCATCTGCAAATTACAGTACTTTTTCGTATAAAAAAGACACAACTTGAGCAAAATAAATAAAACAAATACAAGATATTGAGCTTTGTAAAAAACAATCCAGTATTGCTTTACAAATAAAAATGAATGCCTTTGGCTTTATTGTTTAATCCATTACCAAACTATCCCAGAATTTGTCACCCTAAGGAAAAATATGTTTAAAAAAGCATTGTGAGAAAGGGAGTGACAAGCCATTTCTCCATTTCTATTTAAAAGTTCTTTCAATACGATTTATGCAATTTTCGACCCCAGGAGAAGAGACGTTTTTTATCCTAAGAGCATATTTTCCTGTAACATAGTACAAAATTATTTAGTCATTTTACATACCAAATATGAATTCCCTTCACCTTATATTTCAGAAGAAGGAGACTTTCGAAGTTGCTCTAATTGGATGTTAATCAAAATTTTGGACCTATAAGGCAGTGCCATGTTTTATCCCAGGGCTAAGATTTTAGCGAATATGGTAAAGAACCATCTGTTCATGCTATATACCAAATATGAATGCCTTAGACTTTGTAGATTGGGAGGAGAAGACTGTTGAACATGGTCTAATTGAGCATTTTTACAAACTTTGGACACCTAGGGAAGGGGTGTTTTTTAACCTAGAAGCATAATTCAATCAAAATTGATAGATAACAGCCAGGCTATGCTACACTAATAATATAAAAGCCCTCCGCCTTAAAATGAAGATTTTTTTTTTCATACACACTCAAATTTTGCGTTTTTCCCAATTTTGGACCTCTAGTGCAGGGCCATTTTTGACTCTAGGAGGACAGCTTTAAGTGGTATAGTACAAAACCATCTAGTTATGCTACATACCCAATATGAATATCCTAGACTTTATAGTTTAAGAGAAGAAGTCTTTTGAAACTACTCTAATTAAGCATTTTACCAAACTTTGGACTTAAGGAGGGGGGGGCCATTTTTGACCCCAAAGATTACATATCAAAAAACTTGGTAGAGAACCATATGATTAAGCTCTATACAAATTATAAAGGTCTTTGGCCTTGTAATCTATGAAAAAAACATCAACAAAGATTTACTAAAATTTCCCACTTTCATATGCCGCGGTTACAACAGTTTTTCACGGAAATGAATTCTTTTAACAGCTTTTGAAGAGCTTCACCCAAGAAACATCCCTGCAAAGTTTCAGCTTGATTGGCTTACTGATTCAGGAGGAGAAGATTTTTAAAGATATTTAAAGAATTACTAAAGATTCCCATTTTCAAATGCCGCGGCAGCCAGAGTTTTTGATGGATTTAAATTCTTTTAACAAATTTTGTGGAACTTTACCCAAGGAACATCCCTACAAAGTTTCAGCTTGATTGGCCTACTGGTTTAAGAGGAGAAGATTTTTAAAGATATTTAAAGAATTACTAAAGATTCCCATTTGCAAATGCCGTGGCAGCCAGAGTTTTTGACGGATTTAGATTCTTTTAACAACTTTTGAAGAGCTTCACCCAAGGAACATCCCTGCAAAGTTTCAGCTTGATTGGCCAACAGGTTTAGGAGGAGAAGATTTTTAAAGAAATTGTGGACGGACAGACAGACGGACGACATCGGACATCGACTGATCACAATAGCTCACCTCGCACTTTGTGCTCAGGTGAGCTAAAAAATAGGCCAGGTAGAGTTATGGTTATTGAGCACTGCACTCTGTATTGATGAGAAGAATATTACTGCCAAGTTTAAAGTCAATCAGACTTACGGTGACAGAGTTATGCTCTAGACAAAGAAGTGGACAACTGGATGCCCGGAAGCCTGGACGCCATGAGTGATCCCATAATACGTCCCGTCTTTGATGGGCGTATAAAAATGAAGAAATTGCTTGTAACAAGCAGTTTCTTTATTGTACACATTGTTTTCTACCTAGAAAGTTGAAAAAGTCTAATATTTCATAGACTTTCAATTGCCGTCTGCAACACCTTTCAAGCCTAAGACAGCTTTAAATGTATTCACAAATGAATCTTTCTCCCTATTTAATGTCTTCATCCACAGTGCTCTGACCAATGTTTAGTTTGGTTTAATTGGGTTTTACTCTGTTTTTGAATAATCATATAGTTACAAAATTCACAGATTCATGTGCTTCAAGAACTCAGCTGCAGGTCTGAATGCTTTGTCACAGTACATACCTATGTGACCTGTGGTGCAACCTGAATTAAATCCTGACGTTATTTTGAAAAATTCATGGTCATAAACATGAAAAAAACCAGAGGGCAAAAATGGCCCTAAATCAGTCATTAGAGAATGTCTAATAAACCAAGGGCCTTCCACACCCAAGATTTTACAGAGAAGTTTTCAAAAGAGGACCATGATGGTACTTAATCGCTCACCCAAGTCATCTGCATATAAGGTACTTTCTGTATAAAGAAGAATCAAGGGGCCAAATAATTTTAACAGTAAGACTTGAGACTGTTTTCAACCATTTGGCCAGAATT
The DNA here is from genome assembly GCA_946902895.1 of Fragum fragum. Lineage (NCBI taxonomy): Eukaryota > Metazoa > Mollusca > Bivalvia > Cardiida > Cardiidae > Fragum > Fragum fragum. The sequence continues at coordinate 10,224,364 of OX336373.1, read as the reverse complement.
TTTAGAGAATTAGTACCAATCTAGTTAGTTATTGTATGTAAAAAATATGAATACCCTAGGATCAATAGTTTATGAGAAGAAGACTTTTGAACTTGCTCTAGTTGAATGTTTTTTTCAAATTTGAACCCATTAGGCAAGGTTATTTTACACTCTGGGGCATAATTCCAACAAATTGAAAATTTCTTACTAGTTAAATAACACTCTGGATGTTATTAATCTAGGTCTAACAGTTCAGAAGAAAAAATTCTAGCTTGGTCAATTTGAGCGATTTCCCCATTTTGAGCCATGGTTTAGATCAATTTTGGGCATTCAGGACATAATTTTGATTAACCCTTTCTTGTTCCTTTCCCTGGTTTTTACTTCCCTTTGATCTTATAATTGAGAAAACATTGTAGAAAAAGAAGAAATTGCTTGTCATAAGCAATTTCTTCTTTTTCCACAATATTTTCAACCCTACTGAATAGTTATTGTTCAAATCAAATCCACTTAAATTTTCATCCGCAAAATCGTTGAATTTGGACAGGTCTAAAATTTTGAAAAACAGGAAAGGGTTAACATAGTAAGAGTGCTCACCTGAGCTCCTTTTCTTGCAACAGTCTAGTTTCATGTTAAGGTTAGGATTATGATACAAGTGGTCCACACTTACATATAAAGACTATGTACCTGGTGTACCTGGTCTAAAGGACAGATTGCAAGGCTTCAGGGCAAATTTGAAAGAAGAAAAAACTTTTTCTCCCTCTGGATCTATGGGTTATAATTAGAGAAATGAAAAAGAAATTTGTGAACTGACACTTCATGCCATGTAAACATTTGTTTTAAAATTTCACTTTTGTTACGATGGCAACCAAAGTTTTTAACATATTTAAATGGGCCCCTACCGATATCCAGAGTAACTCCGCTTAGTTTTAGTATTAGATTGACCTCCCTTAAATCTTTGGGTTGGTCCCGGAGAAAAAAATGGATGATATCGGTATCGAAAACATTAACAGGTAGTTGCCAGCTTTTACTATGTGTCATCAATGTTGAAACCCTAGATGATCTAGAGACTACTTTATTTTAACAGCTGAGCTTAATTTTTAAAGCTAAGTGACGTTTTACGTGTTTATAATCGTAAATGAGACGGTATAAAAGCGTATTTTTCAGATATACCCTAATTCCGGATATACAAATTAATTACCATGAAAACAGCTTTTTTGATCGAAATAAATACAATGATACTCACAGAAATACATTCCGTTATTTTAGACAAAGGCCCATGAGGGCCTGAGAGGCTCTACTGGTTATTAAGTTTTCTGTTAAAGAAATCTGATATTTAATGAAGTTAATGGCTCAAAGAAACATGCATAAAGAAAAAAAAGGGCTCTATCCCCTTTATCATTTTAAGCAACAATCCTCAAGGCCCCTTTTCCCATGTTTCATGACGGATCCACTCCATTTCCAAAAGAAAGTTACCTTATGACCCTACAATCATTCTGTGAATATTTCATCAGAATCTGATAATAATTGTGGACTTTATCACATAATAAGGATTGTTTTGAATGAAAATCAATAAGGCCCCTTTTACTGTGTTTTCTGATGGATCAATTTCATTCCAAAAGGAACTTTCCTTACAAACCAACAATTGTCCTGTGAAATTTAAAAGACAATTTGATAATGATTGTGATCTTCATCACATACAGAAGAATGTTTTGAATGATAATCTGTAAGGCCCCTTTGTTTCGAATGCCACAATTATTCCATGCATCTTTGAAGAGAATCCAATAAAACTGTTGACTTTATTGTGTTAACAAAGATATTAAATTGAAGTTCTCATAAGGCCCCTTTTCCCGTGATATTTTACTGTTGGTTTTATCATTCTGTGAAAGTTTAAAGTGAATCCAATGAAATATTGGGAATTCATTATGTTTACTAGAATAATTAAAAAAAAATCATATGGCCCCTTTTTACATGATACTTGATGGATTGTACCCAGTTCTGAAAAGAACCATTTAAGTATTTGTACAAACATTCTGTGAAATTTTGAAGTGAATCCGTTAAAATCAAGGGACATCATTGTATTAACCAGAATATTTAAGAGAGTTTTTTATAAGGCCCCTTTTTATGTGACCCCTGCCATAGTCAGATCAACTGTCAAAATCAACAATTGGAATGATGGTACAATCGATCTGTTTAACCTGTGGAATTTATTGTGTTAATGATTTTTTAGTGAAATCTTCAGAGGGCCCCTTTTCTCATGATACTTTACAGAACAAACCAAATTTCAAAAAGAACAATTCTAGGAAGGTAGAATCATTCTTTTAAAGTTAAAGAGAATCAATGAAAACAGTGGACTGAATTGTGTCAAGAATTTTTGTAACAAAATTTTCATAAGGCCCCTTCAGAGTGTTAAAGAGTATTTCTTAAAAGATTTTTCGATTAAATTTTCATAAGGCCCCTTTTCCCGTGTTTCCTGATGGATCTGACCAAATTCCCAAAGGAACAATCCTTATGATGGTACAATCATTCTATGAAAGTTTAAATACAATCTGATGAAAACTGTGGACTCTAAAGTGTTAACGAGTATTTTTTAATTAAATTTTCATAAGGCCCCTTTTCCCGTGTTTCTTGACAGATCAGACCCATTTTCGAAAGGAACGATCCTTATGATGGTTCAATCATTCTGAGAAAGTTTGAAGGGATTCCCATGAAAACTGTGGACTTTATCGCATAAATGACGATTTTTAATTGCATTTTCATAAGGCCCCTTTTCCCATGTTTCTTGACGGATCATTCCCAATTTTGAAAGGAACGATCCTTATGATGGTACAATCATTCTGTGAAAGTTTGAAAACATTCTGATGTAAACTCATGACTCTATCGCGTAAACAAGGATTGTTTAATTAAATTTTCATAAAGCCCTTTTCTAGACGGATCAAACCCATTTTCGAAAGGTGTGTTAACAAAGATCTTTGAATTAAATTTAAATTAGGCCCCTTTTCCTATGTTTCTTGAGGAATCATATCCGATTCCGAAAGGGACAATCCTTATGATGGTACAATCATTCTGAGAAAGTTTGAAGAGAATCCAATGAGATTTGTGGACTCTATTGTGTAAACAGGGGTTTTTAATTGAATTTCTAATGAAATTTTCATAAGGCTTCTTTTCCCATGTTTCTTGACAGATCATACCAAATTTCGAAAGGAACAATCCTTATGTTGGTACAATCATTCTGTGAAAGTTTGAAGAGAATCTGATGAGAACTGTGGACTTTATCCCTTGAACCAGGATTTTTAAATTAAATTTTCATAAGGCCCCTTTTCCCGTGTTTCTTGATGGATCAGACCCATTTTCGAAAGGAATGATCCTTATGATGGTACAATCATTTTGAAAAAGTTTGAAGAGAATCGAATGAAAACTGTGGACTTTATCGCATAAACGAGGATTTTTAATTAAATTTCATAAGGCCCCTTTTCCCGTGTTTCTTGATGGATCATACCCTTTTTCGAAAGGAACGATTCTTATGATGGTACAATCATTCTGTGAAAGTTTGAAGAGAATCCGATGAAAAGTGTGGATATTATCGCGTAAATGAGAATTTTTTAATTAAGCTTTAACTAGGCCCTTTTCCCGTGTTTCTTGACAGATCTGACCAAATTTTGAAAGGAACGATCCTTACGATGGTACAATCATTCTATGAAAGTTTGAAGGGAATCTGATGAAAACTGTGGACTCTATCGCGTAAACAAGGAAAAGTTTAACGGACAGACGAGGGACGGACGCACGCACGCCGAAAAAGCCATCGCTATAGCTCTAGTGGCCTTCAGCCAGTAGAGCTAAAAATGGTTTCACATGTCTAGCGGGGCTATGAATTTATAAGATATCTGTCATTTTACAAACAGTTACAGATTTCGTTTACCTCTTGCATTTATAATCCTATTTAAAATGTACAAACTTGTTATTTCCTTAGAATTAGATGGAATAGCAAACGACTTCCATTGTTACTTGTAATAAGGTGATATAGGGTGAAAATCAAAAGCAAATAACCGATCATTATGAGATATATCCAGTGTATATCCAAAATACCACCCGTGGTCTATTACGCAATCAGAGATACCGATCAGAAGCGTGTAAGTTACTTGGATTAAAACAGCAGCTTATGAGAGGACATCGTTAACTTTTAAGTTTGATTTACAGAAAAAAAATCTCAGAATGAAAGAGGATACAAACAAAATTTTAATAGTCATGTGTACCGAAAATAAGGGATCATTCAGATGTGGTGGAAATCGGCGTAAAATGTTCTCTTTATCGCAATATTGTTATTCTTGGTTGTTGTTGTGTGGTTTCCTTGTTTTAATAAGTCTTTTCAAGTTAAAGAAGTAAACGCAATGATTTCCTTCAAAGGACACCTTTGCTAATTTTTTTTTTGAAAAAGAGAAGTAAAATATGAAAACTGGACAACAATGAAATTGATTCCTAGATCGGGAGAGAAAAACGATTAAAACGTGTCAACGTTAATATAAACTACCACAACAATTCCATATTCTAAGAGTATATTAAGAGAACTCAACATTCCTCTGTATCAAATTATGAAAAAATATCTGGTTCTACGCAAAATAGGAGCATTTAACCTCTGATAGTGTACTTTTACTTAGGGACCCAACCACATCAAATTCCAAATAATATAAGTTAACCTACTCCCTTGTTAATTAATCAAAAGAAGGACATCTGGGCAGTCGTGTGAAAATCAAAGCAAATAGCCGATCGTTATGAGATATATCCGGATACCACCCGTGGACTATTGCGTAATCAAAGATACTGATTCAAAACGTGTAAGTTACTTGGATTAAATCAGGAGTTTATGGACGGACATCGATAATTCTTAAGATTAACTTACCATTTAAACCTTTGTAGATAAAAAAAATCTCAGAACCAAATAGGATACAGACAAAATATTAAAATCCATTTGTATCAAGAATAACGGATTGTTCTGATTTGGAGAAATTGTAAAAATACTCCTTTTATCGCAATACTTTTGTTCCCCCCCGGTTTTTGGGTTTTTTTTTGTCTGTTAGCATGTTTTAATAGATATTCTCAAGCCAAGGAAACAAAAGCAACAATTCACCATGAAGGACACTTTTGCTAATTTTGTTTCGAAAATGAGAAGTAAAATATGAAAACTGGACGAAACTCGGACGGGAAGACAATTATAAAGTGTCAACGTAAATAAAACTACCAAAACGTTTTCATAATCTATAAGTATTACAAAAGTACTCAATATTCTTATGTGTAAAATACCGAAAAAATAATTCTCTCCAAAACAGACGCTTTTAGTCGCAGCCCTTATATACTCTTTCTTGAAATTTAAACCGGAACTACCCAGTAGAATCAAGGGATTAATTAAAGGGCAATTTTCGGGAGAACTCTGTATATAGGTAGGGGCCTATTCTTTTAGCTATTTTTAAAGGGGACCACCTAAGGAACATTTCTGCCATATTTGGTTCAAATTGGCCCAGAGGTTTGGAAGTAGATGTCATTTAAAAATAATTCTTTATTTCTATATAAACCCCACCCCACTGGGGCTCTGCCCCTGGGGACCCGAGGATCATGATTTTAGCTATTTTGAAAGGGGTCAATATACTGATGCTTCATGCAAAATATTCAGGCTCTACACCTTTTGATTATCCAGTCCTGCCATGCCCCCTTTTTTTCACAAATCAAAATTTCATGAACAAATTTAGAAGAGTCACATAAGCAAGAGTCCTGCCAAGTCCAAATTGGCTCAATGGTTTTAAAGGAGAAGATTTTTAAAGAATCGTTTTATGATTTCTCCAAGTTTGAAAGCCCTGCACTGTCACATGCCTGTTTTGTTGCCAATCAAAACTTCACAAACAGTTTTTAAAAAGGTTCACTTAATGCATTTCCACATAGTTCCTCCTTTCTATGCCCTAAAGAAAAAAGCTTTAGAACACATTGTAGAAATTAAGGAAATTGCTTGTATCAAGTAATTTTTTCATTATCCAGAATGTCTTCTATCCAAACAATTTAAAAAAATTAAATTTCATCAACTTTGAATTAGCATCTGCAACTCTTTCAATTTGGGCCAGTCTTATTTTTTCTCCTATATATGGGTTTAGGAAAATTCTATCAAGTTTGTTCAAATAGGCCAGATGATTTCGGAGAAGTTTTCAAAAAGTTATTCCATGTTTTTCTAAGTCTTACAAGAGCCATGTTGGACACGGCCATCCCCCGCCGCAAAAGCTTGATAGTAAGCTAAAGCCAGTTACATTTAGGCTTCTTGTGCACTGCATTTCTTCTCAATGAGTTCAGAGATATGCTCTGGACAAAATATTAAAACAACAAAGGGCAATAACTCCAAAATTATGCTAGCAAGAGTAGTGGTTCTTGTGCACTGCACTTCTATTCATGAGATCTATCCACCTATGAAGTTTCAAGTTGATAGCATTTATACTTTAGGAGATATGCTCCAGACAAGCTTAGTGACGGAATTACAGAAAGAGCTTGAAAGTAAACTGAAGCCAATTAGATTTAGGCTTCTTGTGCACTGCATTTCCTCTCAATGAGTTCAATAGTAGCTTTTATACTGTCAGAGATATGCTCTGGACAAAATGTAAGTCTTAAAAACAACTTTCAGCAATAACCCAAAATAATGCAAGCAAGAGTTGTGGATCTTGTGCACTGCACTTCTTCTCAATGAGATCTATCCACCTTTGAACTTTCAAGTTAATAGCTATCATACTTTCAGAGATATGCTCCAGACAAAATCTCAGTCTTTAAAACAACAAAGGGCAATAACTCCAAAATTATGCAAGCAAGAGTTGAGGTTCTTGTGTACTGCACTTCTCCTGAATGAGATCAGTCCACTTATGAAGTTTCAAGTTGATAGCATTTATACTTTAGCAGATATGCTCCGGACAAGCTTAGTGAGGGAATGACAGAATCACAGAATGACGAAAGGAGACCACTACTTTATCCCCTCCGCTGTAACGGCGGGGGATAATAAGCTCAGCCCTGCCTCCCCAACATTTTTTTGCGAGTGAAAATTTCATGAACAAGATTTGAAAAAGGTCACCCAAGAAACATAAGGCCTCATCTAAGTACAAAGAGTACAAAAACAGATAAAAGTCCATCAGATGATGCAACACATCTAAATATCAAACCTCTCGGCCTTTCTGTTTTAGAGAAGAAGAATTTTTAAAGTCTTCACTATATATGTCCTAGGTAAACCTTGCCAAGTCTGGAAACAGGTTAATCATGACTCTGGGGCCATATACAACCTTGATACAGATCCACCAGATGATGCTACATACCAATTATCAAAGCTCTGTTTGAGAGAAAAAGATTTTCAAAGTCATCACTATGATTGTAAGCTTATGACCCCCCCCCCCCCTACACACACACACACACACCTTTGACTGCCATTTCTCAACAGATTTTTTTTTTCTTGTACAAACTTTATAGTCCTATAGACTCAAAATACGAAATGTGAATCCAATCCAACAGCCAGTTCATGACAAGAAGATTTTAAAGATGTACCCTTTTTTGCCCCTTGTAGGGCCCATAGAGGAGGTAACTCTGTGACGTGTACAAATCTGAAGTGCCTTCCCTTGGGTTTACTTTCTGCCAAGGTTAGTTGAAATCTGTCCAAGGGTTCTTAAGAAGAAGTCAATGATGTTAAAAGATAACACATGACGCACTGTGCACAATGACGGACAAAACACAATCACAATAGGTCACCATGACGTTTGGTCAGGTGACCTAAAAATGCTTCACATAAATGTCTGCAAATGTTAAAGTTCATAGTTCACATCTGGGGAGCGTTCCTTTCGTCAAGATTCTTACGATTCTTATTAAGATTTTTAAGTGGCTAAATAAGAATCTTAAGAATTCTTAATGAGGAATTCAAGCGTACTTAGTATTGACTTAAAACGAGTAGCCTTGACGATGCCGAATATTGTCACCGAATATTGTCACCCAAAAAAACAAAAATCATTCTTTATGGCGTCTCAAAAATCTTATTTAGCGGGATTTTTAATCTCGACAAAAAGAACGCACCTCTGGTCTAAATGATTAATTTGGATGATTCTGTGACTGAAAGCGGCAATCTGTCATTTGGTTTGTTTGAAATCTAAAGACATCTTACCTTCCATTTTGAATCAGGTCTTATGTGAGGGATGAACTTTCCATCAAATAGATGGGAAAAAGGTCCATGTCCTGAAATAATGTGAGAAAAGTTCATAAACAGTATATGCATTATCAATTAACAAAATTTTAGATTGTCCAAGTGGTAAAAATGATTCCAACAATTCATGATAAAAATATTCCAGACTTTTTCTAGACTTTTTTCAAGGATATTCAAATTAAAGGTTTCCTTTTCATCAGCAAGAAAGAGGGAAAAAATTCAAAAACTTCTTGAAAGTTTTTCCAACAAACATTTCATATTCTTAATAATTGAATACTTTTTACCCTTTCCGACTTTTTGAAATTTTAGACAAGTCAAAGTTAAAAGAGGTTGCATACAACAGTGAAAAATTGATGCAATTTGAAATTAAACCATCCAATATGGTAGAAAATATTGTGGAAAAAAAGGGATTTTTTTTCCACAATATTTCTCAAGTATAAATCGCAGTGAAGTAAAATACCAGGTTTATACAGGAAAAGGTGAATTATTGTTATGCTGAATAAAATATTATCTTAGACAATTTTAAAATCAAAGTGCTGAGTCTCAGCACTGGGATTAAATGTTTCTTTTTAAAGTCAATTATATAATCTTCTCTTACATTAATGGACAAACAGGTGGTGTATACTTAGATCAGACTGAACATACAGGGCCATTCCGTGTTCAGCATGACAAGGGTTGAAATTATTAAATTGTTTGCCATTGCAACAGTTTTCATTCTTGTTGAAAATAACAGAAAGCCCCCCCTCCCATGAGTAGAGAACATTTATCTATCAAACATTTTGATATTTTGCCTATGTAATTATATTTCAGAGTTGAATAGAATTGAATATTTTTGTTCACCAATCAAGCATCGTTTGACTGACAAGTAATTCATTGAGGCAATCTCACCCAATATTCATATGAAATTAGAATAGCGGAACAAACAAGGCTTAGTAGTATGATTCATTATTACAATTGACAAATACAAATTGTTTATTGTTCAAATCATACGCACACATATGATATACGAACATAACAAAATAAACTGCTTACATATAATAAATTCAGATAGTGACGAGAGGAAAGGTACTAATTGCAAAGAGGGATATTTTGATGAAAAAGACTATAGGGCAAAAGATTTCACACATTACTCGATAGAAGTTTTTGTGGATTTTGATTGGTCAAGTCATTTACACACGATGACGTAATTTCATTGATGAGGTTTGGTAAATAAGCATGTCCATGCGAAAGTCGATGTGTTTTGCTCAAAAGCTTTTGTTCTATTTCAATTTTTCATTTCTAAAGTATTACTCTACTCAGTGAAACTTGATCTATGGATGTATACTGTATTGAATTGATTAAAATAAACACAAACCTGTCTGTGAGTAGTTTTACGATATTTTTTACCGAAAAAAGAGGATATGTGGATTTCGTGTCCACTTAGCAGCCATCGAGTGGTCAAAAAATTCTCATAAGAAAATAAGAATTATATGAAATGAGTGTAATTTGGTAGTTAATTTCGTCACTATTTGAAATAAATATCCCTTCCCCAAAATCATACAAATCGCAGTCACACAAAGAACTTATCAACCAATCAAATTATCCATTTAACCGGAAATGAACTTTGAACTCCTTCATTGGCCAACATTTAGTGTAGCCTTTTTGTTGGTTATTCAAGCTATAGTTACAATGTTTCAAACCAACAATTTTACTTTTTGTTACATGTTCTGGTTATAAGTTTTGCTAAACAAGAGGATCATGATGGTCCTATATCACTCTCCTAAGTATGATGGCTCAAGGCTTTATGATCTATACAAAATATCGAAGCCCTGATCATTTTGCAGACTTTTTTTAAAGGATTTTCTTCTTTAATCCTAGATACATTCAAGTTCCTACCATATAGCGCTAGAGTACAGTAATTCCTTTTGAGTATTTTTGTACGGGGTCAATAGAAATTAATACATACCAAATATCAAAACTCCAGGCCTAATGGTTTAGGAGGAAAAGGTTTTCAGATATCCTTCTTTATTCCTTTCTAAAATCAGGTAATGTACAGGAAAGGGCTTTTTATCAGTATACAATAATTTTAAGAAGTATTTTTGTACAGGGTCAATATGTATAAATACACATCAAATCATGAAGCTCTAGGAAGATTTTCAAATATTTCTGTCTATATTCCTTTGTAAAATCAGTGATCACACATAAAAGGGCTAATTTTCAGAGTACAGTAATTCTTTGAAACATTTTGGTAGAGGGTCACTATATAATGATTAATTCCAAATATCAAAGCTCTAGGCCTTATGGATAAGAAAAAGATTTTCAAAGATTTTCTTCCTTATTTCTATGTTAAGTCAGGGATCACACAGAAAACTTTCAAGGCACAGTAATTCTTTGAAGTATTTTGGTAGAGGGTCATTAGATGATTTATACCGAGTAACAGAGCTCTAGGCCTTATGGTTTGGGAGAATATAATTTTCAAAGATTCCCTTCTTCATTCCTATGTGAAATCAGGTATCACACAGAAAAGGCTTAGTTTTCATTGTCGTCTGCAACCTCTTTCAAATTGGACCATTCTAAAATTTAAAACAAGAGGCCCATGAGGGCTTGAGACGCTCTACTGGTTATCAAGTTTTCAGTTAAAGAAATCTGATATTTAAGGAAGTTAATTACTCAAAGAAAAATGCATAAAGCAAAAAAACAGGACTTTATCCCCTTCATTATTTTGAGCAACAATCCTCAAGGCCCCTTTTCCCGTGTTTCATGACGGATCCACTCTATTTCCAAAAGAAAGTTACCTTATGACCCTACAATCATCCTGTTAAATTTTCATCAGAATCTGACAATAACTGTGGACTTTATCTCATAAACAGGATTGTTTGAATGAAAATCAATAAGGCACCTTTTCCTGTGTTTTCTGATGGATCAATTTCATTCCAAAACAAACTTTCCTTACAACCCGACAATTGTCCTGTGAAATTTAAAAGACAATTTGATAATGATTGTGATCTTCATCACATACACAAGAATGTTTTGAATGATAATCTGTAAGGCACATTTTCCTGTGTTTCGAATGCCACAATTATTTCATGGATCTTTGAAGAGAATGCAATAAAACTGTTGACTTTATTGTGTTAACAAAGATATTAAAATCAACTTCTCATAAGGCCCGTTTTCCCGTGATATTTTAATGTTGGTTTTATCATTCTGTGAAAGTTAAAAGTGAATCCAATGAAATATGGGGACTTCATTATGTTTACAAGAACAATTAAAAAAAAAAAAAAAATCGCTCACCTGACTATTTTAAATGCTTCTAGACATGTAGATTGTCAATATCATGATAATGATAATTAATTTCAATGTCTATTTACCCAGAGTTCTCTTTTTCATTGAATTGAATTAGAGGCCATTTATTGCTTTCGTATCCAAATTCAATTTATGTCATGCCACTTAAGATGTTGCTTTGGATTTTCTCCCTAAATATTTGCTTTATGTACTCTAATCATATATATTTAGTAAAATTGGACACCTACCTTCATTTAAGAAAACTAAATACCATGCTTGTATTTTTTTTGTGAAACAGATACTAATTTCTCTTTCTCCGCAGACATTGTGACGTGATAATGCATCCCCATGTAATTTACACTGTGATAAAACCTACTGGCGGGGGGAACTTGTCAACTGTTTGGAACATGTACTTTAATTGGGTCTTGCATCTTTCATCAAATTGTTTGTCTTTTTCCTAGTTTTTCCTTTTTTTTTTTTTTTTTTAAAGATATCACAAAACCAAGCCTTTTTCCCATTTTACCGGTAGCCTGGGAACCCTGGACACACCACAATTATAGATTGGGTGTCTGACGCATTTCTAACTGGCTATGGTGGCAGCCCTGAAGCACTCACAGAAATAACAGCATGGTTATAGCCCCATTGGCCATTGTCAGTGAGATTCATACCCAGTTTGATTGAAATTGGCCCAATGGTTAGGGAGGAGAAGATTTTACAGTCAAAAATAGCCACGCCCATAATTGGGGGTCTATCAAATTTTAACAAACTAATATTGAAAAGGGTCACCCAAGGAACATTCATGCCAAGTCAAGTTCAAATTGGCGCGATTGTTACTGAGAAGAAGATGTTTAAATATTTCTAACTAAAAAAACTACCCCACCCTGCCAGGCCCATTTTTGAGTGTCATTCAAAATTTCGCCAACATCTTTTGAAAATGATCACCAAAGGAATATTCATTTCCAGTTTGGTTGAAATTAGCCCAATGGTTAGTGAGGAGAAGATGTTTAAAGATTTCTAAGTCAAAAACTGCCCCACCCTGCCATGCCCATATTTGGCCATAAATCTAAATTCCGCGAACAACTTTTAAAAATGGTCACCCAAGGAACATTCATGCCAAGTTTGGTTGAAATCCGCCCAATGGTTTCTGAGGTGAAGATGTTTAAAGATTTAAAGTCAAAAACTGCCCAACCCTGCCACGCCCATATTTGGGCATAAATCAAAATTCTGCGAACAACTTTTTAAAAGGGTCACCCAAGGATGTTTAAAGATTTCAAAGTCAAAAACTGCCTAAACCTGCCTCGCCCATATTTGGGCGTGAATCAAAATTCCACAAACAACTTTTCAAAAGGGTCACCCAAGGATCATTCATGCCAAGTTTGGTTGAAATTTGCCCAGTTGTTACTGAGGAGAAGATGTTTGAAGAATTGTTGACGCCTTCCAAGGCACAACGCACAACGGACAAAAGATGATACCAATAGCTCACCTTGAGCACATTGTGCTCAGGAGAGCTAAAAATCATAAGGCCCCTTTTTACCTGATACTTGATGGATTGTACCCAGTTCTGAAATTTTGAGGTGAATCCGGTGAAATAAAGGTACATCATTGTGTTAACTAGAATATTTAAGAAAGTTTTTCATATGGCCCCTTTTTATGTGACACTTGCCATAATCAGATCCAATATTAAAATCAACAATTTTAATGATGGTACAATCAATCTGTGTAATCTGTGGAATTTATTGTGTTAATGAGTTTATAGTGATTCTTCAATTGGGCCCCTTTTCCCATGATATTTACAGAAGAAACCAAATTTGAAAGGAATAATTCTAATGAAGGTACCATCATTCTTTAAAAGTTTAAGAGTATCAATGAAAACAGTGGACTGAATTGTGTCAAGAATTTTTTGTAATAAAATTTTCTCATGAAACTTAAAAAATCAGACCCAATGTACAAAGGAACAATCCAAATGATAGAAATTTTGAAGACAATGATAAAGACTGAGGATGTTATTGTGATAATTATGTTTTGTAATAAAATTTTCATAAGGCCCCTTTTCTTGTGTCACTTAACCAATCAGACCTAATTTACAAAGGAACAATCCAAATGATGGTACAATTATTCTATTAAAGTTTGAAGAGATTCTGATAAAGATTGAGGACATTCTTGTGATTTTGAGAATTTGGTAATAAATTTTCATACAGCCCCTTTTCCTATGATACTAGACAGATCAGTTCCAATTTGGAAAGAAACAATCCTAATAATGGTACAAACATTCTGTGAGAATTTGAACAGAATCCGATGAAAACTGCAGACTTTATCTTGGTGTAAAGATTTTTAAATAAATTTTCTATAATGCTCCTTTTCCTGTGATACTTGAAGGATCAGGTCTCATGTCAGCATCAACAATTGTAATTATTGTACAAGGATTCTGTGAAGGTTTGAAGAAAATCCATTGAAGCTCTGGAGTTGGTTACAAAGATTATAGATAAAATTCTCAAAGGCCCCTTTCCCTATTATACTAGACAGATCAGGCCTTATGCTCATGGTGGAACAATCATTTTGTGAAAGTTTAAACAGAATCTGATGAAAACTGTTGACTTTATTGTGGTACAAGGATTTTAAATTAAATTTCATAATCCTCCTTTTCCTGTGATACTTGACAGATCAGGTCCAATGCGAACATCAACAATCATCATTATTGTACAATTATTCTGTAAATGTTTGAAGAAAATCCAATGAAAGCTCTGGACTTGGTAAAAAGGATTTATAAATGAAATTTTCATAAGGCTCCTTTTCCTGTGTTTCTTGACAGTTCAAACCCTGAAAAGAATGATCATTATGACCTTCCAATCATTCTGTGAAAGTTTCAACAAAATCTGATCAAAGCTGTGGGCTTCATTGTGTTAACAGGGATTTTTCAATTGAATTTTTCATATAGCCCCTTTTCCCATGTTACTTGATGGATCTGAACCAATTCCAAAGGGAACTCTACTTAGAAAAATTATAATTCTTCTGTTTGAGTATAAAGGCAACCCCATGAAATCTGTGGATTTACATGCATTAATTAAGATTCTTTTAATTGGATGTTCCTAAGGCCCCTTTTCCTATGTTTCTCAATTGACCAGACCCAATTTGAAAGGAACAATCCTTATGATGGTACAATCATTATGTAGAAGTTTGAAGTCAATCAGGTGAAATCTAGGGCCATGATGTGTTAACTAAGACTTTTTTAATAAATTTTCATAGGGCCCCTTTTCCCATGAAACTTGATGGATCAAACCTACTTCCAAAAGAAACAATCCATTTAATGTTATTTGTTGAAAACTGTAGACTCTATTGCGTTTACGAGGATTTTTCTAATCCAATTTTTATCGGGCCCCTTTTTCCCGTGGTCCTTGACTGATCATACCAAATTTAGAAAGGAACAATTCTTATGATGGTACAATCATTCTGTGAAAGTTTGAAGTCAATCAGATGAAAACTGTGGACTAGTGCTAACAAAGATCTTCAAATTAAATTAGGCTCCTTTTCCCATGTTTCTTGACGGATCATATCTGATTCCAAAAGGAACAATCCTTATGATGGTACAATCATTCTGTGAAAGTTGGAAGAGAATCCATTTAAAATTGTTGACTCAAGATTATTAATAAGGATTTTTTATTTAGATTTTCATAAGGCCCCTTTTCCTGTGTTTCTTGAGGAATCATACCCAATTTCGAAAGGAACAATCCTTATGATAGTACAATCATTCTGAGAAAGTTTGAAGAGAATCCGATGAAAACTGTTGACTCCAGAGTGTTAACAAGGAAAAGTTTAATGGACAGACAACGGACGGACAGCCGGATGGACACACAGACGCCAGATGGAAAAAGCCATTGTAATAGCTTTAGTGGCCTTCAACCAGTAGAGCTAAAAACAGAAATTGGTTAAGCACTTATTCTCCAATTTTAGCACAATTGGAAATGATATCTTCAACTTTCAGTTTGGACAAGTCTAAAATTTTGTTGACTGGTAATGGGTTTAGATAGGCATGTTAAAGATAACAGTCCATCACTTATCCATTTACCAAGGTAAGGGTAATAGCTTAATTTAGTTACTTCCAAAATCCCAAAATACATTGTATTTATCAAGTTGATTGATTGAATTGTGTTAACAGTTTTTTAGTTATATGGCTGGAGCATTAACAATGGATTATTTGTATTTCTCACTCTAGTACTACCTCTACTAGAGACAAAGAACTCGCGAAATTAAAGAATCTCAATCATATTGGACCATTTGAGCAGAAAAATATGGAGAGATCTGAAGTAAGCCAGGGACCGACGAAGATCAATTGACAAAATATTTTCCTATTTTGGCATCACCCCACTTTATTTCATTTATATGGGGATTAACACCTTTTCGGCATAAAAAACAAAGACGAATAAATCAATTTTGAGAACAGGACAAATCTTTAGCAGACAACAAAAATTTATAATTTGCAAAATAAATTCACTTGGTGTATTGAACACAGCTATAAAAACAATTGTTACAAGCAATTTCTTCTTTTTCTACAATGTTTTCTCATTTATAGAATTGCAGGCACGTAAAAACCAGGAATTGAAGTGGAAAGGGTTAAGAAATAAGAACACATTATTTCATTAATGACATCAGATAATAAAGAGCTGATATCATTAATAGAACTTAAAAGTAATGCATATAGCAGCAATTTACCAAATTTGCATTATTGGATTGATTGATTGAATGGGGTTTAATACCAGTTCAGTCATATAGCGGCAGCTGGATCACCTAACAATTGATTCCTGGTATTTCTCACACCAGTACAACCACTTCATCCTTTCCTAGCCTCCAGCTGCTATCCCACTTGGGTTTACGTATAATTGCTCTAAGTTCTATCAAGTTTGGGACAAAATTATGGCTCCTAGAGGGTAAACAAAGAAATTGTCATTAAGGCCCTTTTTTCGGTGTTTTCGGTTCATCACCTAACTATCATTCTGACTAAGTTTCATCAAGATTATTATGATACTATGGCAACTAGAGATTAAACACAGCAGTTGGATGACTGACATTAGAGGATTAGAAAGGCTTACCAAGAGCATGTTTAACTCAGGTGGGCTAAAAATTTGTATCTAACAGTGTGAAACAAGTTGAGATACATGTAGTCATTTTCCTAGGAGAAATGATGTCATGCTTAAAATAAATGCTGTTGGTTTTTTTTTCATTACATTCAAGTTTGATCTTGACAATTTTTGTGTATACCTCAACTCATTCCCAGAGGGCAAAGTTTAAAACTGGTCCAAATTGAAAGGTATTGCAGACAACAATTTAAATCATCACCTGCAGCTTATGAAATTTAAGATTTTTTTCAACTTTCTGAGTAGAAAACATTGTGGAAAATGAAGAAATTGCTTAAATTGCAATGTTTCCCAATTGCCTTTCTTGAAGGTGTCATTGTGTGAGAATGGGTTAACTTATTCGATTTTTGGATCAAGCAATTTCTTCACTATTCACAATGTTTTCTATCCAAAAAGATGAAAAAAATGAAATTCCATCAACTTCAAATTATCATCTGCAGCTTCTTTCAGTTGGGATCAGTCTAAAATATTGTTGTATGGGATCTTCCAATTAGGACAGTGAATTTTTTCAATGAGATCTTTCCAAATAAAAGAATTTTATCCCCTCTCAAAACAGTCAATCATGTTTCTTTTCATGTCTAAATGAAGCAAATGAAAATCCCTTCTAGTGGAATCAATATTTTGCATTATTTCAATGCTAGGCATGATTAATTGGGTGGAACGATGACCAATGCATCTTTATAAGGTGTTTAGAAAATGCTCTAAATTCCATCAAATGCCTTGTCCAGAAAAATAAATGCAGTATGTAGTTCATCTACACAATGTAAATGAGTATAATACTCTAATACACTTAGCTATCACTTAGCCATCATGGATTTTTTAAAAGCTTATCATGGTTTTAGAAAGTGTCTACAACTTGCAGAATTCCAATACTAGAGAAGATTAACCATCACCAATTTTTCTAATCAGTGAACAATAACTGTCATAATTTCCTTCTCTATTTTTAGATGTCCTCTTCAGCATTAGCCAGTGATGGTCAAACATCAACAAAGATTTTCCTATATTGCTTTACCTAAATCATGACACAATCCAGCTATCTCTACACAAAGGACATCTTTTTCTGTTATATTTAGACTTGGTTGACGCTTCTGTATGGCTCTAACTAGCTGGCCTGCTAGGTAACATACTCTGTGAATGTACAATATTTTATATATTTATCTAAGAAATCAGACTGGGAAGAGGAGAAAAGATTGGAAAAAATAATTTCCACAACTTTTACATTATTTTTCCATTACAGTATGATTTCTTGAATTAAAAGAAGTTGCTGGTGACATTTCAAAGTAAGTGTAATGCAAAAACTAGAAACAAATAAGGAAGAAAACAATATAAGAAAAGGAGAAATTGTTTGAAACAAACAATTTCCTCTTTACTTACAAAGTTTTCCTTTACTATATTCCATCAAGGCATCAGAAAGCAGTATCATATGGTAATACGTTAACCGTTAAGATCAACAATTTATGGAAAAAACTAGTCCTGGTCACATGTGACAAATGCCCCCAAAGGACAGGGTCAAGCATGTGGCACTTTGATTTGTTTTGTAAACACAACCACATGCATTTGTGATCAATACATCTGGATTTTTACAAAAAGAAATTTTAATACATATGATAATTTCTATAAATACAGAATGAAATCAAAAATGCATTATGGACGGATTTTTCTGAGGTCAAAAGTAGGTCAGAGGTCAAGGTCACTGGGTCAAGGTCAAGGTAATGTAAGTTGGTCCACCCAATAAAGCATCTGTCCAAATATGGAAGCAATCCATTGAAGAATAAGAGAGTAAATACAATTAAACCATTCCGGACGCATTTTAACCATTCTGGAGGTCCCTTTGACCCCAGATTGTGACCTTTACCTTTGAGATAGGAACTTGGGACTTTTTGCAACACATCGTCTGAAGGTAGTGAACATTTGTATGAATGAAATTTGTACCTGCATGAATGATTATAGAAGTTACAGAACAGACACGGCAAAAAGTGCTGATTTTTACCTTTGACCCCAGATTGGGACCTTGACCTTGAGATAGGAACCTTGGTCTTTTTAGTGATACGTTGTCTGAAGGTGGTTAACATTTGTATGAAAGAAATTTGTACCTGCCTGCATGATTATAGAAGTTACAGAGCTGACACGGCAAAAAGTGTCGATTTTTTACCTTTGACCCCTGATTGTGAACTTGACCTTTGAGAAAGGAACCTGGGTCTTTTTTGCAACACGTTGTCTGAAGGTGGTGAACATTTGTATGAAAGAAATTTGTACCTGCCTGCATGATTATAGAAGTTACAGAGCTGACACGGCAAAAAGTGTCGATTTTTTACCTTTGACCCCTGATTGTGAAGTTGACCTTTGAGATAGGAACCTGGGTCTTTTTTGCAACACATCGTCTGAAGGTGGTGAACATTTGTATGAAAGAAATTTGTACCTGCGTGCATGATTATAGAAGTAACAGAACAGACACTAAAAAAGTCCCTATTTTTGACCTTTGACCCAAGATTGTGATCTTTGAGATAGGAACCTTGGTCTTTTTCGCGACAGGTCGTCTTATAGCGGTGAACATTTGTGCAAAGTTATATTGAAATCCACTTTTTCATGTAGAAGTTACAGAGCAGACACGAAAGAAGAGGTATGGACGGGCAGACTGACTGACTGACTGACAGACAGACAGAGAGACAGACAGTTCGATATCTATATGCCTCCCTTTGGTGGCATAAAAACCCACAAGAGGAGCATAAAGGTCCTATATTGCTCCCCTGAAAATGATGGCTCAAGGCTTTAGGATGTATATAAAATATCAAAGCTCTGTGCCAAACAATTTTAAAGAAGAAGATTTTCAAAGAGTTTCTCCTTGAATCCAAGGTAAACATTTGATCCAACAACATATAGCTAGATTCCAGAGTATGGTAATTCTTTGAAGTATTTTAGTAGAGGGTCAATAGGCATCGATGCATGCAAAATATCAATACTCTACCTGAAAGTTTATGAGGAGAAGATTTTCAAGGATATTCTTCTTTATTCCTATCTAAAATCAGGGATTGCACAGAGTATGGCAATTGTTTGAAGTATTTTAGGTTTTGATACATTCACAATATCAAAGCTCTAGAAATTATGTTTTAGGAAAAGATGATTTTCAAAGTTTCCCCTCTTTATTCCATTGTAAAAGGAGGATCACACACAAAGGGGCTAATTTTAAGAGTATGGTAAATCTTTGATACAGGGTCTATAGATGATGTTTTATACCAAATATCAAAGCTCTAGGCCTTATGGTGCAGGAGAAGATTTTCAAAGATTTTCTTTTTCATTCCTATGAAAATTCAGGGATCACACAAAAAAGGGCTAATTCTAAGAGTATGCAAATTCTTTGAAGTTTTTTGTAGAGGGTCAACAGTTTATGTTTCATACCAAATATCAAAGCCCTAAGATTTATGGTTTTGGAGGAGAAAATTTCAAGTTTTTTCACTTGGTTGCCATGGCAACCAAAGTTCTTCCTTGATTTCAATTCCTTGAGGTATTTTGAAAAAGCATGACCTTAGGATAATTTCTGTGAATTTTTGTTGAAATTCCTGAGTTACTTTAGGTCCATGGAGATGATGCTTTTGTAAATTGTGAACAGATGGACAGACAGATGGACACCTGACAGATGACCGATCACAATCATTTCGTGCTCAGGTGAGCTAAAAAGGGAAGCATTTTAGAAAGAAAATATTTCTGCTTTTAACTTTTGTTATGCTGAATGCGGAATATTTCTGCTTTGATATATCATCACCATGACAATACCAGATACTGTCTGACCCTTTGAAATTAGAGTTGTTTTTAAAATTGATTTTCATTTCAAATATTTTCCCCACAACTAGCACTTCCCTTTTGACTTTAAAGCAATTCTGAAAGTTTTTTTGTTTTTTTTTAATATGACAAGATTTAACAAAATCTAACAACCTATCAACTACTTTCTTTTCACTTTATAACCACTTGTAAGCATTATTTGAAACCACTTTCAACTTTGACTTATTTTGGTTCAACCAGCGAGTGCCCAAATATAACGCAAAGGGTATGGCATGAACAAACTTTGAAGAATTACAAAAGGAAATTCTACATACAAAATATGTTCAAGGGACTCTCATTTGTTTCAGAGGTTAAGCTTTTCAACCATTTACTGTTTTCAAAATTTTAGGTTTGTCCAAATTAAAATGGAAAACATTATAAAGTTAGTGCAATTCAAAAAGTAACAATCACAATATATGTAATCAAAGCCCTGAAGGGCCTGAGAGTCGCCATAACAGACAAATTGTTTTGTATTGGCTATTGAGCATTAACCTCAGGCTGTTTGCCTTTGATCACTTAGGAATAATTTCATGCATGAAGCAGATTAAATCATGCTCATTCTGTTAATGAAGATAAGTCTTTTTTCATTTGATTAAATGGGGGTATAACACCGTTCAAAGAGCAATGTTTCAGTTATATCACAGCAAAGTTCAGCTATTCATGTTCTTCAGCCATGGCCATAGCACAGTGGAAGTACATAGGACTCCTAGTCATGGGGTCCTGGGTTAAATCCCCGGCCACAGCTAACTTCCTGTCTGACATATGTTAGCCCACCAATGTGTGGATAGCCATAAACCTTAGTGGGATGTGCAGCTTCGAGACTCAGAGAACGTAGTGGTTGTACTGGTGTGAGAAATACCAGAAATCCATAGCCAGCCATTGTGATATGACTATAATACTGTTAAATTGAGATGCGTTAAACTTCTATCAATCATGTACTTGCTCAGTATCTCTAGTACTATGTTGTGACTGAATGCCTTGCCAAAGGACATACCCAGGTCCTGAGTATACCCACATGATCAGTAGTATGGCTATGACTCCCCATGAAGATAATTGTGAATAATAGTTTAAGCTTAAAATGTGACCTCTAGAGTGCATGCAAGCATATTGAAAGACTTTCATTTCTTGCCTTTTACTTCATTTCACACTGTAGGTTCTATGCAAATAATTTATTTATCTGATTTGTGTTTAGAAAGATGAATAACATTTCTAGATTTCAAAGCATAAAATGTCTTTTTATGTTGCATAAAAGCAATAAATAGCTCTTGCGGGACATTGCTTTCTCTTGGAAAATGTGGAGGGCTAAAAAATAAGTTCTTGTTCTGTAGGGTCTTTTATTTACTATCTGTCATCTCTGTTTCATTCTATTTTAAGTCTGGTGTGGCATGAACAAATTATCCTTTATTCATGGTTAGTAAATTTTGCAATATTTGGTGTGATTGTTTGAGAAATGTTTGTCAATCAATATTTGTCAGATTCAGAGGTATACATCCCTTTCTTAGAAGCATATTTTATGCGTCCATATTGATGTTCAAAAGTAATTCATTACGAACAACTAGTACACATACATGTATTTTACCCATAACGTAATAAGTATCATAATTCACACCCATAGAATTTCCAAAAATGTTGAATTTCAGCACATCACAAGGGTAAAATTAAGGAGTCCTCAACTCCTTTGCTGGTGGTTCCTGATAGGTCCTGGGTGCCAGGTTATAAAAGTTATAAACATTCAAAGAATTTGCTCTTGTAAAGAATAAGACAACTTGATATTATTGTTTGTCTTTAAAAGAAAGAAAATAACTGCTAACATATATGAAACATACAATGATCTAACAGAGATTAACACAGCAGCAATGTTTTTTATGTTATTACTTTTTTGTGTGTGTGATTATGGTATTCCCAGACCTTTTCCAACGCGGATGACAATCTAAATTTGATGCACTGGAAACGACAGTTATGTTTTTAAAGCAAGTAGCCTCGCTAATTCTTTAAAACAGCTATTCACATCAGTGTTTATTCTATGATATTATTCTAATTATTTCTTGATTGAAGAAACATCATTTCAAGACTATTAAAACAAATAAACATCGAATAAATATCGAAAGTACAAAATGAACTCAATCAGCGCCATTCTTGTTGTTGTCGTCGACCATCCATTGTTCGCCCAAACGGATTGCTATTTACCGTGGGAAACCCCGGGACACCTGATATATAGTATTATTGCCACATATTAAGTTGAATGTAGGCAACTATAATAACCAACTCTCCTGTAGTACTCAAAATTTCGTTTTGATTTATATGGGTACTGTCTGTAATTAGCATTACAGGGAACCAGTCAAACCGGCCCATCGTGAAACCGGCATCTGGTCAAACAGGCCCAATAAAGTCAAACCGGCCTCTCCATTAAAAAAGCTTTAAACCGACCAATATATGGTCAAAGCAGCCCCAAGATCTCCAAACTGGGCCTAAGTTATTTTTCTAATGCTTTAACATATATGTTTGTAACCAAAAACTATTCAAGATTCCTAACTTCTATTCATACATTTTATTTTGTAATTAAATTTTGTTGTTGCAGAAATTAAAACCTACAAATGAAAAATTGATTTTTTTATTCGGCATTAAAAGAATGCTTGTAACGCTATTAATTCACAAAATACGAATAAATAAAAAAAAAATAGGGAAACTGTTGATCAAGCTTTTTAAATAAACCGTATACTACTTTAAACATGCCTATTACAGCCTTTCAGCATATTGATTTTTTACAATTATACATTATTCGTTGAACTTCCGAATTTGTGGAACCACCAAGTAGCTATATACAGATGCTTTATAAATTCTTTAAGAAGAGTTTGACAGCAGATAAGCTCATTTGGCAGAGCACTTGACTTCTAACCTCACCATAATGGACTCGAGACCCCGAGTGAAGTTACTTTACAACCTCCATAGCGGCGATGGATGAACTAACGTTCCCCTTAAGTAGTGCAAATTTTAAATATATTGGGGCAAATTATTTTACCTGTGTCCGTACGCCTGACAACTTTGACATTTAAGTACACTACATATCCAGGGACAAATTTTTGTTCAGGAGTCTTAAGAAGTGTCATTTTAAAAGAAGAAAACAACCTTACTGTTTGAATTATAACAAGAGGCCAAGTGGGCCTTAACAGTCACCTGAGTAAAAGAGCACCAAGACAAGTGATTTTGTTTGAAAGAATTAGGAAAAGGTTTGGTTGAAATCCCCTCAGTAGTTCTTATGAAGAAGATGAAAATGTTTAAAAGTTACCAAAAATGACCCCCTTTTGGTCCCCATTTTAGGCACCCCTGACCTCCAGCCTTTTAATTTTCACAAATCTGTATAATCAGTACCCAATGATGCTTTTCACCAAGTTAGTTTGAAATTGGCTTAGTATTTCATCAGAAGAAGGTGAAAATGTGAATTTTTTAACACGATGAACTTTGACCTCTGGGTGTGGCCCCATACATGACCCCAGGGACATGAATTTCACAATTTATAATATACCTGTCCTAGTTGTCATGCACACAAAATATTTAAGCTCTGGCATTAACGGTTTATTAGAAGAAGATTTTTAAAGAAGTACCAAAAATTACCCCTTTTTGCCCCCTATTTGGGCCCCTTTGACCCCCAGAACCCCTATTTTCACAAACTTGAATTGGCATCCCCCAATGATGCTTTCTACCAAGTTTGGTTGAAATCCGCACAGTAGTTCTTGAGAAGAAGATGAAATATCTAAAAGTTACCAAAAATTACCCCCTTTTTGTCCCCATTTTAGGGCCCCCTGACCCCACAGCCTTTTTATTTTCACAAATCTGAATAACCATTACCAAATGATGCTTTTCACAAAGTTTGTTTGAAATTGGCTTTGTACTTCATCAGAAGAAGATGAAAATGTGAATTTTTTAACATAATGAACTTTGACCTCTGGGTGTGGCCCAATACATGACCCCAGGGGCATGAATTTCACAATTTATAATATACCTGTCCTAGTTGTCATGCACACAAAATATTTAAGCTCTGGCATTAACAGTTTATTAGAAGAAGATTTTTAAAGAAGTACCCCTTTTTGGCCCCTATTTGGGCCCCTATGACCCCCAGAACCCCTATTTTCACAAACTTGAATTGGCATCCCCCAATGATGCTTTCTACCAAGTTTGGTTGAAATCCGCCCAGTAGTTCTTCAGAAGCACGACGCACAACGACGGACAAACGATGATTGCAATAGGTCACCATGACCATTTGGTCAGGTGACCTAAAAAACCCATTCAATTACACTGGATCTGTATTAAATAGTTGTCTAGCCACTTCGTGTACCCCTGGAATTGCTTTCATCTCTCATCCGGGACTCATAATTCATTGGAACAATTTGTGATTGCACCAGCGGAATAATCAAAATGGTTTTCAGTTAAAAAATTCAGAGATATTGAGTGTGTATATAACCATACCCCGGACGGATGAGTACTTTTAAATAATGTTTGACACACCCGGGATAAATTTAAAAGAGATATCCGAAGGTCAAAATTATTTTATTCGCATATTGAGTAAACAGAGACAAATTTAGTTAGCATTTATTATAATTATGATACCAGAATATCTATGAACTTCCCTGGTAATTTCACTTTAATATATTAAAAGATAAACAATAACGGAAGTTTTAGTATAAAGTGCATATTGACTTTCTTTGACAATTTCACAGACGCCCAGACTCCCAATAAGTACGAAAATATATTCTTGAAAATATATCCTTGAATTCATGTAGTATTTTCATATATAAACATTTATTACTTTTTTATTGAAACGCTCTGGGACCGTACTATCATTTCATTCAATTCTTAAGATTAAGAAGATGCATTCATATCCAAACAAGGTGGCAAATTGTCACAAAATACGCCCGTAACACTACTGGTTGTTGACTGGGGAAGGGGATTAAAATTTAAGTCTAATTTCAAGAAAGAGTAACAATTCAAAATGATAACTTATGGTTCTGGTGTTTTTCTTGTTATCATGAGGATTTGAAAACCATAGGCTGTCACACCATGAGAAATTTAAAACAAAATCAAATGTGAAAAACAACAAAGGGGAATAATTCAAAAAGTATGCCAGGTAGAGTTATGGTTCTTGTGACCTGCAGTTCCCCTTGGTGTTATCTACCCACTCATGAAGTTTCATGATCATAGCTATTACACTTTCAGATATATAATCCAGACAAAATCCAAGTCTGAAAAACAACAAAGGGCAATAAATCTCAAAATATGCTAGGAAGTGTTGAAGTTCTTGTACACTGCACTTCTCATTTATGAGATCTATCTACCCATGAAGATTAAAGATCATAGCTAATATACTTTCTGAAATATGCTCTGTACAAGTTCCAAGTATGAAAAACAACAAAGGGAAATAACTCAAAAAATAAGCTAGGTAGAGTTATAGTTTTAATGAGCTGCAATTCCCCTTGCTGAGATCTATCTAACCATGAAGTTTCATGATCATAGCTTGAATACTTTTAGAGATCTGCTCCGGACAAGATCAAAGTATGAAAAAACAACAAAGTGCAATAGCTCAAAAAATAAGCCAAAGGTAGAGTTATGGTTCTTAAAGACTGCACTAATCCTTGATGAGATCTATGTACCCCTGAAGTTTCATTATCATAACTTATATACTTTAAGAGATATGCTCTGAACAAGATCCAAGTATGAAAAACAACAAAGGGCAATAACTCAAAAAATAAGCCAAAGGTAGAGTTATGGTTCTTGTGCACTGCACTCCCCCTTTATGAGATCTATCTACCCATGAAGATTCATAATCATTGCTTGAATACTTTTAGAGATATGCTCCAGACAAGATCCAAGTATGAAAAACAACAAAGGGCAATAACTCAACAAATAAGCCAAAGGTATAGTTATGGTTCTAGTGCACTGCACTTCCCCTTGATGAGATCTATCTACCCATGAATTTTCTTGATCATAGCTTGAATAGTTTTAGAGATATGCTACGGACAAGATGTAAGTATGAAAAACAACAAAGGGAAATAACTAAAAAAAGTAAGCTAGGTAGAGTTATGGTTCTTGGGCTCTCATTTCCCTTGATGAGATCTATCTACCCATGAAGTTTCATTATCATAGCTTATATACTTTTAGAGATAAGCATTGAACAAGATCCAAGTATGAACAAAGTATGAAAAACAACAAAGGACAATAACTCAAAATGTATGCTAGGTAGAGTTAAGGTTCTTGTACACTGCACTCCAACTTGGTGAGCTCTATCCATCCATGAAGTTTCATGATTCTAGCTATTATACTTTTAGAGATGTACTCCATACAAGATACAAGATTGATAAAATTTAAATGGCAATAACTCAAAAAATAGGCCAGGTAGAGTTATGGTTCTTGTGCACTGCACAACTCCTTGGTGAGATCTATAAACCCATGAAGTTTCATGATCCTAGCTATAATACTTTTAGAGATATACTCCGGACAAGATTCAAATATGAAAAACAACAAAGGACAATAACTCAAAAAATAGGCTAGGTAAAGTTTTGGTTCTTGTACACTGCACTCCACTTGGTGAGCTCTATCCATCCATGAAATTTCATGATTCTAGCTATTATACTTTTAGAGATATACTCCGGACAAGACTCAAGTATGAAATATAACAAAGGGCAATAACTCAAAATATAGGCTAGGAAGAGTTATGGTTCTTGTGCACTGCACTCCCCCTTGATGAGATCTATACACCCATGAAGTTTCATATTCCTAGCTATTATACTTTTCGAGATATACTCAGGACAAGATTCAAGTATGAAATACAACAAAGGGCAATAACTAAAAAAATAGGCCAGGTAGAGTTATGGTTCTTGAAAACTGCACTCCAACCTTGTGAGCTCTATCCATCCATGAAATTTCATGATTCTAGCTATTATACTTTTAGAGATATACTCCGGACAAGATTCAAGTATGAAAAACAACAAAGGGAAATAACTCAAAAAATAGGCCAGGTAGAGTTATGGTTCTTGTGCTCTGCACTCCCCCTTGGTGAGATCTATAAACCCATGAAGTTTCACGATCCTAGCTATAATACTTTTAGAGATATACTCCGGACAAGATTCAAGTATGAAAAACAACAAAGGGCAATAACTAAAAAAATAGGCCAGGTAGAGTTATGGTTCTTGTGCTCTGCACTCCCCCTTGGTGAGATCTATACACCCATAAAGTTTCATGATCCTAGCTATAATACTTTTAGAGATATACTCCGGACAAGATTCAACAAAGGGCAATAACTCAAAAAATAGGCCAAAGGTAGAGTTATGGTTCTTGTGCACTGCACTCCCCCTTGATGAGATCTATCTACCCATGAAGATTCATATTCCTAGCTATTATACTTTTCGAGATATACTCCGGACAAGATTCAAGTATGAAATCCAACAAAGGGCAATAACTCAAAAAATTAGGCCAGGTAGAGTTATGGTTCTTGTACACTGCACTCCTACCTTGTGAGCTCTATCCATCCATGAAATTTCATGATTCTAGCTATTATACTTTTAGAGATATACTCTGGACAAGATTCAAGTATGAAAAAAGACAAAGGGCAATAACTCAAAATAGGCCAGTTAGAGTTATGGCTCTTGTGCACTGCACTCCCCCATGGTGAGATCTATACACCCATGAAGTTTCACGATCCTAGCTATAATACTTTTAGAGATATACTCCGGACAAGATTCAAGTATGAAAAACAACAAAGGGCAATAACTAAAAAAATAGGCCAGGTAGAGTTATGGTTCTTGTGCTCTGCACTCCCCCTTGGTGAGATCTATACACCCATAACGTTTCATGATCCTAGCTATAATACTTTTAGAGATATACTCCGGACAAGATTCAAGTATGAAAAACAACAAAGGGCAATAACTAAAAAAATAGGCCAGGTAGAGTTATGGTTCTTGTGCACTGCACTCCCCCTTGGTGAGATCTATACACCCATAAAGTTTCATGATCCTAGCTATAATACTTTTAGAGATATACTCCGGACAAGATTCAACAAAGGGCAATAACTCAAAAAATAGGCCAGGTAGAGTTATGGTTCTTGTGCACTGCACTCCGTATTGATGAGAAGAATATAACTGCCAAGTTTAAAGTCAATTGGACTTACAGTGACAGAGTTATGCTCCGGACAAAGAAGTGGACACCGCCCAGACGCCTGGACAACCGGACGCCCGGACACCACGGTGATCCCATAATACGTCCCGTCTTCGACGGGCGTATAAAAATGAGGGATTGTACATGAAATGGTTAAAGAATTCCTTCTTCGTTTCTCTGTAAAATAGGTTGCTATTGGTCAAGGCAAAAAACAAGAGCTGTCAGAGAACAGCTACACTCCACTTTTCTGAGTGCTGGATATTAACAGCAATTCAATATCGACAAAAGGCACAATACTTAAGTAATAAATGAGATAAAAATCTTTCAATTAAAATTTTAAGTCAAACAAGATTTTCTAAGTCTGAAAAGGGTTAAAACTCCACTGTAATAAATTTAATTGTAATGAATTTTTGCCCAAGAGATGATATGATGGTCAAAAAAGCATTTAAAAATTTCAAAGCAATAGCATTGGCAGAAAGAGAGTTATTAAAGATATATGACAGTTGCACATAAGGTTTAACCAAGAATTTTTAAGCCAGAAAAGGGTTAAAACCCCACTATGATAAATGAAATTGTAATGAATCTTTGTCTAGAAGGGGATAGGATGGGCACAAAAGCATGTGCAAAGTTTCAAAGCAATAGCATTAGTAGAAGGACAGTCATCAACCCATTACCAGGTGGCAAAATTTTAGACTGGACCAAATTGAAAGGACTCGCAGAGGACAATTTAAAGTTTATGAAATTTTAGATCTTTTCAACTTTCAAGGTAGAAAAATTGTGGAAAATGAAGAAATTGCTTATTACAAGCAATTTCTTCATTTACCATGTTTTCTCAACTGCCTTCCTTAAAGGGGCGTCTAAAAGTGTCATTGTGTGGGAACAGGTTAAAGATATATGACAGTTGCATGTAAGGTTTAACCAAGAATTTCTAAGTCTGAAAAGGATTAATATTTCACAAAAATGAATGTAAGAGTAATGAGTCTGTGTCTAGAGTCTTAATTTTTTGTTAATGTATCATGTGCAAAGTTTCAAACCAAAAGCATGAGTAGAAAGAAAGTTATTAAAGATATGTGACAGTTGCATTTAAGGTTTAACCAAAAAATTTTAAATCTGTAAAGGGTAAAAATTCAACTAAAATGAGTGCCAGAGTAATTAATCTATATCTAGAGGCTAATATCATTGTCTTAAAACATGTGCAAAGCTTCAAAGCAAAAGCATTGGAAGAAAGAGAGTTTTAAAAGATATATGACATTTTCATATGAGGTTTAACCAAGAATTTTTAAGCCAGACAAGAGCTGGTCACAGTCATGTGACAAATGCCCCCCAAAGGACAGGGTCAAGCATGTGGCACTTTGATTTGTTTTGCAAACACAACCACATGCATTTGTGATCTATACATCTGGGTTTTTAATAAATGAAATTTTAATACATATGATAATTGCTATAAATACAGAATGAAATCAAGAAATGCCAGGTAGAGTTATGGTTCTTGTACACTGTACACTTCTTTTCCAAGTTCTTCCATGTGAAGCCTCTTGTGTTGTTTTTGGTTCAACTATTCGAAGAATAAGGGGGGTTTTTCCAGTCACGTCAGCGTCGGAGTGAGGCGTGATGGTTTAGTTAAACCTTACGTGCAACTGTCATACCTCAGTTTCCACTAATGCTCTTGCTCTGAAACATTGCACATGATTTTATGGCAATAATATCAGCCTCTAGACACAGATTCAATACTCTTGACATTCATTTTAGTGAAATTTTAACCCTTTTCAGACTTACAAATTCTTTGTTAATCCCTATGTGCAAATGTCATATATCTTTAATAACTGTCTTTCTACTAATGTTATTGCTTTGAAACTTTTAAGAAAGTTAAAGAGAATCAATGAAAACAGTGGACTGAATTGTGTCAAGAATTTTTGTCATAAAATTTTCAAAAGGCCCCTTTTTCCGTGAAACTTAACAAATCAGACCCAATATACAAAGGAACAATCCTAATGATAGTTTGAAGAAAATGATTAAGACTGAGGACTTTATTGTAATAATGATGTTTTGTAATAAAATTTTTATAAGGTCTCTTTTCTTGTGTCACTTAACCAATCAGACCTCATTTACAAAGGAACAATCCAAATGATGGTACAATCATTCTGTGAAAGTTTGAAGAGAATCCGATGAAAACTGTTGATTTTTTAATTAGATTTTAATTAGGCCCCTGTTCCCATGCTTCTTGACGGATCTGACCCAATTTGGAAAGGAATGATCCTTATGATGGTACAATCATTATGTGAAAGTTTGAAGAGAATCCGATTAAAACTGTGGACTCTAGAGTGTTAACGAGGATTTTTTTATTAGATTTTAATCAGGCTCCTTTTCCCATGCTTCTTGATGTATCTGACCCAATTTCAAAAGGAACGATCCTTATGATGGTACTTTCACTCTGTGAAAGTTTGAAGGGAATCCGATGAAAACTGTGGACTCTAGAGTGTTAACAAGGAAAAGTTTAATGGACAGACGCACGGACGCCGGACGGGAAAAAGCCATGGCAATAGCTCTAGTGGCCTTTGGCCAGTGGAGCTAAAAACTTCGAAAGGGTCTCAAGGAGCTTTCTGTTTGGGAGTAGAAGATTTTAAAGTTGTTACTTTATAATAAGCCTGTGTTAAACTTGTGACATCTAGGAATGGGCTAATTCTGACCCTTTATACAATCTTTATAGAGGTCCACCATATGATGCTACAGCCAAATATCAAAGCTGTGTTAAACTTGTGACATCTAGGAATGGGCTAATTCTGACCCTTTATACAATCTTTATAGAGGTCCACCATATGATGCTACAGCCAAATATCAAAGCTGTGTTAAACTTGTGACATCTAGGAATGGGCTAATTCTGACCCTTTATACAATCTTTATAGAGGTCCACCATATGATGCTACAGCCAAATATCAAAGCTGTGTTAAACTTGTGACATCTAGGAATGGGCTAATTCTGACCCTTTATACACTCTTTATAGAGGTCCACCATATGATGCTACAGCCAAATATCAAAGCTGTGTTAAACTTGTGACATCTAGGAATGGGCTAATTCTGACCCTTTATACAATCTTTATAGAGGTCCACCATATGATGCTTCAACCAAATATCAAAGCTCTAGGCCTTTCTGTTTGGGAGAAGAAGATTTTTAAAGTTGTCACTATACAAACCTATGTTGTGACATCTGGGAATGGGCTAATTTTGACCCTGGGGCCATAATTCATACAATCTTGATATAGGTCACCAGATGATGCCACATACCAAATATCACAGCTGTGGGTCTTTTGGTTTGGTGAAAAAAGATTTTTAGAGTTGTCACTATGAAAGCTCATTCCCTGTCTCCACCTCCTTGCACAGCCATTTCTTCTCAGATTATTTTTTTCTTGTACAAACTTTATAGCCCTTGGCCTAAAAACTCGAAATACAAAATTTGAATCAGATCCAACGGCTGGTTCATGACAAGAAGATTTTTAAAGATGTACCCTTTTTTGCCTCTTTTGGAGCCCCAAGGGGAAATAACTCCATGACATGTACAAATCTGAAGCACCTTCCCTTGAAGATGCTTCCTGCTAAGTTTGCTTCAAATACGTAGAAGGGTTCTTGAGAAGTCAAAAAGGTAAAAAGTTAACACACGACAATGGATAAAAGACGATTGCAATAACTCACCATGACCTTAGGTCAGGTGACCCAAAATTGCACCAAAGACATTGGACAATGACAACAGTTTTCCTTGAGCACTTTGTGCTTAGTTAAGCTTAAAATCTAAGTTGAAAAGTTCCTAGGTGAGCTTAAAATCTAAATTGAAAAGGGGAACAACTCTCACAGTGTTTCTTGAGTTACACCCCTTGAATTTACAAATTGCTTGTGATAGTACTAAAAAATATTCTCTTGATAATTCTTAAATTTCTTACCCTATACAGTGTTCAAATCTGTTGTGAGAAGCACCAGGGTACACAAAATAACAGTTTCCAAGCTGTTTTAGAAATCTAAGCCTCTGAAACTCTGGTGTATCTATGATTCGAACACACAGTGGATGTAGGTCTATATGACCATGAATTGGGTCATTGAATACCTGTTATGGATACAAAAATATGATAGGGAATCAACATGCTATAACTAATTGGGTACTGCTGAAATTTGAAAACATTTACAAACAAGAGGATCATGATGGTCCTAAATCGCTCCCCAGAGTATGACGGTTCATGGCTTTATGAAATAAACAAAATAGCAAAGCCCTCTGTCTAATAGTTCTTGAGAAGATGTTTAAGGATTTCTCTTTTTATCCTAGGTATATTGATGATCCCACCATATAGCACAAATTTCCTGAATATGGTAATGCTTTGAAGTATAGACATCAATACATATCAATTTTAAAAGAGGACCATTGGCCCTGGAGTGCTCACCTGAGATAAAGGCTCTTTTTCTTTCAACAGTCTAATTTCATGTTAAGGTTAGGATTATGAAACAAGTGGGCCACAATTACATATAAAGACTATGAACCTGGGGATCCAAATGTCTAAATTACAAATTCCAAGGCTTTAGTGCTGATTTGAAAGAAGGAAAAAACTTTTCCATGGGTTATAATTTCAGAAATAAGAAAGAAGTCTGTGAACTGATGCTTCATGCCTATACTCCCCCCCCCCCCCTGGGTCCGCCCCTGGAGACCCGAGGATCATGATTTTAGCTTTTTTGTAAAAGATCAATATACTGATGCTTCATGCAAAATATCAAGGCTCTATGCCTTCTGGGTCAGGAGGAGAAGATTCTTAAAGATTATTTTGAAATTTCACTTTTGTTGCCATGGCAACCAGAGTTTTAAACGGATTTCAATTCTTTAAGCTGATTTTAAGGGGACCACCTAAGGAACATTTCTGCCAAATTTGGTTCAAATTGGCCCAGTAGTTTGGGAGGAGATGTCATTTAAAAAATCGTTCTTTATTTCTGTATAACCCCCCCCCCCTGGGGCTCCACCCCTGGGGACCCGAGGATCATGATTTTAACTATTTTGAAAGAGGTCAATATACTGATGCTACATGCAAAATATCAAGGCTCTACGCCCTCTGGGTCAGGAAGAGAAGATTTTTAAAGATTATTTTAAAATTTTACTTTTGGTCATAGCAACCAGAGTTTTTAACAGATTTCAATTCTTTTAGGTAATTTCTAAGGGGACCACCTAAGCAACATTTCTGCCAAATTTGGTTCAAATCGGCCCAGTGGTTTGGGAGGAGATGTCATTTAAAAAATCATTCTTTATTCATATATAAACCCCACCCCCCTTGGGCTCTGCCCCTCGGGACCCAAGGATCATGATTTTAACTATTTTGAAAGAGGTCGATATACTGATGCTTCATGCAAAATAATAAGGCTCTACGCCCTCTGGGTCAGGAGGAGGAGATTTTTAAAGATTATTTTAAAATTTCACTTTTGTTACCATGGCAACCATGGTTTTTAACGGATTTCGATTTTTTTAGCTAGTTTTGAAGGGGACCACCTAAGGAACATTTCTGCCAAATTTGGTTCAAATTGGCCCAGTGGTTTGGGAGGAGATGTCATTTAAAAAATCGTTCTTTATTTCTATATAACCCCCCCCCCCCCTGGGCTTCGCCCCTGGGGACCCAAGGATCATGATTTTAGCTTTTTTTAAAGAGGTCAATATACTGATGCTTCATGCAAAATATCAAGGCTCTACGCCTTCTGGGTCAGGAGGAGAAGATTTTTAAAGATTATTTTAAAATTTCAATTTTGTTGCCATAGCAACCAGAGTTTTTAACGGATTTCAATTCTTTTAGCTATTTTTGAAGGGGACCACCTAAGCACCTGCCAAATTTGGTTCAAATTGGCCCAGTGGTTTGGGAGGAGATGTCGTTTAAAGAAATTGTTGAAGGACGACACACGTCAGCCCGACGCCGGACAAAAGGGGATCACAATAGCTCACTTGAGCACTACATGCTCAGGTGAGCTAAAAAGCTTTAGGCATAATGGTTTAGGAGAAGAAGGTTTTCAAAGATATCATTATTTGTTTCTAACTAAAATTAGGGGTCACACAGAGAAGGGCTTAATATCAGAATACAGTAATGCTTTGAAGTATTTTGGTAGAGGGTCAATAGTTGATATGTACCAAATACCTAAGCTCTAGGCCAAATCGTTTGGGAGAAGAAGACTTTAAATGATTTCCTTCTTTATTCCTTTGTTAAATCAGGGATTACACAGAACAGGGCTAATTTTAGGAATACAGTTATGCTTTGAAGTATTTTGGTAGGGGTTCAATAGTTGATATTAACCAAATATCTAAGCTCTAGGCCTAATCGTTTGGGAGAAGACTTTTAAAAATTTCCTTTTTTATTCCTGTGTAAAATTAGGGATCGCACAGAAAGGGGCTAATTTTCAAAATACAGTTATGCTTTGAAGTATTTTGGTAAAGGATCAATGGCAGATGATATGTACCAAATATCAAAGCTCAAGGCCTTATGGTTTGGGAGAAGAAGGTTTTCAAAGATATCATTAGTTATTTCTAACTAAAAATAGGGATCGCACAGAAAAGGGCTAACTTTCAGAATACAGTAGTTCTTTGAAGTATTTTGGTAGAGGGTCAATAGGTGATGATAAACAAAATATAAAAGCTCTAGGTCTTATAGTTTGGTAGAAGAAAATTTTCAAAGATTTCCATCTTTATTCCTTTGTTAAATCAGTGTTCGCACAGAAAAGGGCTAATTTTCAGAGAATGATAATTCTTTTAAGTATTTTTGTAGAGGGTCAAAAGATGATAATATGTACCGAATATCAAACCTCTAGGCCTTATGGTTTGGGAGAATAAGATTTTCAAAGATTTCCTTCTTATTCCTTTGTAAAATCAGAGATCGCACAGAAAAGGGCTAATTTACAGAGTATGATAATTCTTTGAAGTATTTTGGTAGAGGGTCAATAGGTGATGATGTGTACCAAATATCAAACCTCTAGGCCTTATGGTTTGGGAGAATAAGATTTTCAAAGATTTCCTTCTTATTCCTTTGTAAAATCAGAGATCGCACAGAAAAGGGCTAATTTACAGAGTATGATAATTCTTTGAAGTATTTTGGTAGAGGGTCGATAGGTGATGATGTGTACCAAATATCAAAGCTCATGGCTTTATGGTTTAGAAGGAGAAGATTTTTAAAGATTTTCTTTGTAAAATTGGGAATGGCACAGAAAAGGTATAATTTCAAGAGTACAGAAATGGGCCCCTACCAATATTGAAAGTTTGTTTTAATATTAGAGTGACCTCCCTTAAATCTTTGGGTAGTTCCAGTGAAAAAATCGATGATATAGGTATCAAAAACATTAACAGGTTGTTGCCAGCTCTTACTACATGTCATCAATGTTGAAATCTTAGATGATCTAGAGACTACTTTATTTTAACAGCTGAGTTTAATTTTTAAAGCTTGGTGACATTTTACGTGCTTATAATCCTAAATTAGCCGATATGAAAGTGTATTTTTCGGATATACCCTAATTCTGGATATACGTATATAAAAAGAGCTTTTTTGATTGAAATAAATACAATGATACTCTTTCCTTTTTTTAAAAATGGTTTCACATGTCAAGGGGGGCTTTGAATTGATAAAATATCTGTCATTTTACAAACAGGAACTGTTACAAAGAAGCTCTCCATACGTCTTCATTTCATGACCATGGGAATTTACCAAATATCATTTTCATTGATGAATATGAAATGAATTTAACCAGAATTTAACCAGAAGGCTTGTGGAAATGATTGTTGCCTCTGTAGGTCCTCCCAAGATATATCATTCGTTTCTTACCAATGGCAAGTAAAATATATCATTAATTTCTTACCAACCGGCAAATGGTAAAGTCTAAGTAGGGTGAGCTGCTGGTTGCTCAGATGAAATGTAAGTTATGCTTAGTAATTGATTTAATGTTGAAAGTGGTGTTTGACCGATAACCGGAGGGAAAAATTTAGACTGTGCCAAATTTAAAAGAGTTGCAAATGACAACTTTAAGTTTATGAATTTGTAGATATTTTCATCTTACAAGCAATTTTGTCATTTTACACAATGTTTTCCCAATTATTTTTCTTAAGGGGTGCCTAAAAGCGTCGTTGTGTGGGAATGAGTAAACCAATTTAAATCAATCAACTTGCACAAATTTCAGCATCTGATATTAGATGTGTGCACAAATTTATAATTTTTATGTAAAATTTATTCTGGTTAACCCTGGTTTATACTTCCCTGTGGCTTTCAAATTGAGAATACATTGTATAAAAGAATATGCAAATTGAGAATGCATTGTAGAAAAAGAATATGCTTGTTGAAAGCAATTTTTCCTTTTACACAGTATTTCTACCCTACTGAATGTTGTTGTTTTTTTACTTTATTGTTTTATGTATCATTTCATGTATTTAAGTATTTAAGAAAAAGTGAGAAATAAAAAAAGTTGAATATAAAAGAGATGACTGTAAGAAGTGCTACTAAGATCAAACTAAGACAATCTTTTTGAATGTATTAATCCATTTACTAAATTCTTATTACTATATTGAGATATATCATGCAATGATATATATGATACAATGTATATATACTGAAAATTCAAGTCTTTTTGTTGTAAAAAAGTGATCTTAAGCATGTTTTTCAGATTTTTCTTACTTAAACATTTTTTCCAAATTTTTCTAAATGAGAAACGTTTTAAAATAGATTTCCTTTACCTCTTGCATTTATAATCCTATTTAAAATGTACAAACTCGTTATTTCCTTAGAATTAGTGGGAATAGCAAACGATTTCCTTTGTTACTTGTAATAAGGGGATATCGGGTGAAAATCAAAAGCAAATTGCCGATCATTATGAGATATATCCAGTGTATATCCAAAATACCACCTGTGGGATATTACGCAATCAGAGATACCGATCAGAAGCGTGAAACTTACTTGCATTAAAACAGCAGTTTATGATAGGACATCGTTAACTTTTAAATTTGATTTACCGTTTAACCCTTTACAGAAAAAAATCTCAGAACGAAAGAGGATACGAACGAAATTTTAATAGCCATATGTACCGAAAATAATGGATCTTTCAAATGTGGAGAAAATCGGCGTAAAAAGTAATCTTTATCGCAATATTGTTATTCTTCGTTGTTGTTGTGTGGTTTCCTTGTTTTAATAAGTCTTTTCAAGTTAAAGAAGTAAACACAATGATTTCCTACAAAGGACGCCTTTGCTAATTTTTCGAAAATGAGAAGTAAGATATGAAAACTGGACAAGAATGAAATTGGTTCCTAGGTCGGGAGAGAAAAACGATTAAAACATGTCAACGTTAATATAAACTACTAGAACACATCCATATTCTACGAGTATTTTAAGAGTACTCAACATTCCTCTGTATCAAATTCTGAAAAAAATATCTGATTCTACGCAAAATAGGAGCATTTAGTCTCAGCCCTTATATTCTCTATATAGCAAATTCAAACAGGAACTACCCAGTCAATTCAAAGGAGTTAATTAAAGGGCAATTTTCAGGACAACTCCGTATATCAGTAGGGGCCCATTCTTTGAAATATTTTGGTAGAGGGTCAGTAAGTGATGATATGTACCAAATATCAAAGCTCTAGGCCTTATGGTTTTAATAATTGTTTACGGACGGCAGACGGACGCTGGACAAATATCGATCACAATAGCTCACCTTGAGCCTGTTGTGCTCAGGTGAGCTAACAACTGACCATTCGTGGCTGTCAAGGAATCAACAGACCAATCAAATAATTCATTGCACTTTGAACTCCAGAATTGGCAGCCATTCATGTGGAATATTTTTGTTGGTTTGGCAACTTAAAATCAAAGCCGAACTTCTTGTTTGAGTCATTGGACGGGGTAACAAAGTAAGGTGGTGGGGGCCAACGTTTGGTCAATCGCTGTATCTTTACCTCACTATTTTCACAAAGTAGGACTCTTCTGGAATAAACAGAGATTTTTGAAACTACATGATAAGTAAATAACAAGCATGTTGCTTTGCAATGCAAAAATAAGAGTCACACACTGGATTGCTTTGCAATGCAAAAATAAGAGTCACACACTGGATAAAAAAAATGTTATTGTACAGTTAATCTTTTCCCAAACAAGACCTGGTTTTGTTGTTTCTAAAAGTAAACTTAGGAAAACATTGAGAGAAAAGAAGAAAATGCTGATAATTAACATTTTCTCCTTTTTCTTCAATATTTCTTTAATGTTCATTATTTCTTTATTTAACATGAGCCATATCAGACATGGCCATCCCCTGCCGTAAAAGCTTGATAATAAGCGGAGTTGTGATTCTTGTACATTGCACTTCTCCTAAATGAGATCTATCCACCTATGATGTTTCAAGTTGATAGCTATTATACTTTCAGAGATATGCCCTGGACAAAATGTAAGTCTTTAACCCTTTCCTGTTTTTGGAAATTTTAGACTAGTCCAAATCGAAAGAGGTTGCAGACGACAATGAAAACTGGATGCCATTTGAAATGAAACCATCCTATGTAGTAGAAAATATTGTGAAAAAGGAGAAATTGCTTGTTACAAGCAATTTCTTCTTTTTCCACAATGTTTTCTTGAGTATAAATTCACAGGAACGTAAAATCCCGTATTTGAACTAGAAAGGGTTAAAATAACAAAGGGTAACAAGGTGCCAAATTGTCACAAGATACGCCCGTCACACTGCTTAATATTAACTGGGGGTTTGAATAGAACTGAGGTTATTTTGAATGAATATTTTTTGTCAAACAAAGTATGAAAAACAACAAAGTACAATAACTCAAAATATACGCTAGGTAGAGTTATGGTTCTTGTACACTGCACTCCCACTTGGTAAGATCTATCCATCCATGAAGTTTCATGATTCTAGCTATTATACTTTTAGAGATATACTCCGGACAAGATTCAAGTATGAAAAACAACAAAGGGCAATAAATAAAAAAATAGGCTAGGTAAAGTTATGGTTCTTGTACACTGCACTCCCACTTGGTGAGATCTATCCATCCATGAAGTTTCATGATTCTAGCTATTATACTTTTACAAATATACTCCGGACAAGATTCAAGTATGAAAAACAACAAAGGGCAATAAATAAAAAAATTGGCTAGGTAGAGTTATGGTTCTTGTGCACTGCACTCCCCCTTGGTGAGATCTATACACCCATGAAGTTTCATGATCCTAGCTATAATACTTTTAAAGATATACTACGGACAAGATTCAAGTATGAAAAACAACAAAGGGCAATAAATCAAAGCCCTGAAGGGCCTGAGAGTCGCCATAACAGACAAATTGTTTTGTATTGGCTATTGACCATTAACCTCAGGCCTTTGATCACTTGAGATTAATTTCATGCATAAAGCGGATTAAATCATGTAAATTCTGTTAATGAAGCTGGGCCTTTTTTCATTTGATTAAATGGTGGTATAACACTGTTCAAAGAACAACATTTCAGTTATATCACGGCCAAGTTCACCTATTCATGTACTTCAGCCATGGTCATAGCACAGTGGTAGTACATAGGATTCCTAGTTATGGGGTCAAGGGTTTAACCCTCGGCCACAGCAAACTTCCTGTCCGACATATGTTAGCCCTACAATGTGTGGATAGCCATAAACCGTTGTGGGATGAGCAGCTTGAGACTCAGAGAATGAGGTGGATGTACTGGTTTCAGAAATACCAGGATTCCAAGGCGCCAGCTGCTGTGTGACTATAATACTGTTAAATTGAGTTGCGTTAAACTTCATTTAATCAATCAATCATGTACTTTCTCAGTATCTCTAGTTCTATGTTGTGACTGAACGCCTTGCCAAAGGACATATCCAGGTCCTGAATATACCCACATGATCAGTAGCATGGCTATGACTCCCCATGAAGACAATTGTTAATAATGGTTTGAGCTTAGAATGTGACCTTTAGAGTGTATGGAGGCATGTTGAAAAAGACTTTCATTTCTTGCACTTTACTTCATTTTATACTGTAGGTTCTATGCATATAATTTATTCAACTGATTTGTGTTTAGAAAGATGAATAACATTTCTAGATTTCAAAGCATAAAATGTCTTTTAATGTTGCATAAAAGCAGTAAATATCTCTTGTGGGATATTGCTTTCTCTTGGAAAATGTGGAGGGCTAAAAAATAAGTTGTTGTTCTGTAGGGTCTTTTATTTACTATCTGTCATCAGTCTTTCATTCTATTTTTAGCCGCCAGGTGTGGTATGAACAGATTATTCTTTATCCGTGGTCAGTCAATTCTGCAATATTTGGTGCCATTGTTTAAGATATGTTTGTCAATCATTATTTGTCAGATTCAGATCTATAAATCCCTTTCTTAGAACAATATTTTATGCGTCCAATTCAATAAGAACAACTAGCACACATATTTTACCCCTAACATAATAATTATCATTATTCATACCCATAGAATTTCCAAAATTGTTGACCAATTTTAATGGAATGGCTTGTTTTCAGACTCTTGACAATTTCACACCAACAAAAATTCTTAAATAGGCTACAAGATCGTCACATCACATGGGTAAAATTAAGAAGTCCTGAATAGGCTACAAGATCAGCACATCACATGGGTAAAATTAAGAAGTCCTGAACATTTTTGCTGGTGGTTCCTGAGGAGGGTGCCGAGTTAAAAAGTTATAAACAATCAAAGAAGTTGCTCTTGTAAAGAACCGTAAAGAATAAGACAACTTGATAAATATTATTGTTTGTCTTTGAAAGAAACAAAAAGCAATGTTTTTATGTTATTACTTTTATGTGTGTGTGATTACGGTATTCACTGACCTTTTTCAACGCCGATGACAATCTAAACTTGATGCACTGGAAACGACGGCTCCGTTTTTAAAGGCAGAACTGTAGCCTCGCTAATCGTTAAGACAGCTATTCATATCGGTGTTTGTTCTATGATATTTTTCTTATTATTTCTCGATTGAAGAAACATCATTTCAAGACTATTAAAATAAATAAACGTCGATAAAATATCGAAAGTACAAAATGAACTTGAAATCGCCTCCATTCTTGTTGTTGTTGTCGACCATCCAATGTTCGCCCAAACGGATTGTTATTTACCGCGGGAAACCCCGGGACACCTGATATATAGAATTATTGCCACATATTAAGTTGAATGTAGGGAATTATAATAAATAACTCTCCTGTTATACTCAAAATTTCATTTTGATTTATATGGGCGCTGTCCGTAATTAGAATAACATGGAACCAGTCAAACCGGCCCATCGTCAAACCGGCCCCTGGCTAAACAGGCCCAATAAGATCAAACCGGTCTCTCCATTAAAAAGCGTTAAAACGGGCCAAAGATTTCAAACAGGGTCCAATTGTTCTTCATATGCTTGAACATTAATGTATAAAATAAATGTTTGTAACGATACACAATTCACCTGCCAGTAGTACCCGAAAGGGGAGTTGGGCAGTATATATAGATAGATAGATTAAAGTTTCCGAACTTCTATTCATATTTTTATGATGTAATTAAATTTTGTTGTTGCAGAAATCAAAACCTACGTATGAAAAATCGATTTTTTTCGTCATTACAAGAATGCTTGTAACGCTATTCATTTACGAAATACGAATAAATAAAAAATATGATTAATGTTGATAAGGTTTTTTCAATAAACTGTATGCTACTTTGAAACATGCCTATAAAGGCCTTTCAGCATATTGATTTTCGACAATTATACATTATTCGATGAGCTTTCAAACTTGTGGAATCATCAAGCAGTTATATACAGATGCTTTATAAATTCTTTATGAAGTATATGACAGCCGATAAGCTCATTTGGTAGAGCACTTGACTTCTAACCACACCATAATGGGCTCGAGCCCTTGCTTGACCAAACCAGCAAACTGATTGTCTTTTGGGTAAGACGTTAAATTGAGACCCCGAGTGACGTTGATTTACAACCACGGTAGCGATGATAGATGAACGAAAGTACCCTTTATGTAATGCAAATTTTAAATATATTTGGACAAATTAAATTACCGGTGTCCGTCCGCCTGACCAGTTTAACAGTTAAGTACACTACATGTCCGGGAACTAGATTTTGTTCAGGAGTTTTAAGAAAAGTCATTTTAAAAGAAGAAACATACCACAACCTTACTGCTTGAATTATGAAAAACCTTTTCAATATTAACAAGTTATAACACTGGATCTGTATTCAATACGTTGTCTAGCCACATCGTGTAACCCGGGAACTGGTTTCATCTCTCGTCCTGGACACACAATTCATTGGAACAATTTGTGATTGCACCAGCGGGATAATTCAAGTGATTTGAATTAAAAAATCAGAGTTATTGACTGTGTATATAACCATACCCCGGACGGATGCGTACTTTAAATGATGTTTGACTGACCCGGGATGAATTCAAAAGAGATATCCGAAGGTCAAAATTATTTTAATTGCATATCGAGTAAACGGAGACAAATTCAGTTTGAATATATTATAATTATGATTTCAGAAGATCCATGAGCATCCTGGGTAATTTAACTTGAATATATTCAAAGATAAGCAATGACGGTAATTTGAGTATAAAGTGCAAATTGACTCTTTGACAATTTCACCTACGCCCGGACTACCCATAAGCAAGAAAATATATTCTTGAAAATATGTCCCTGAATTCCCGTAGTATTTTCATATATAAACATTTATGAATATTTATTGTAATGCTCCGGGACCTTAATATCATTTTATTCAATTCTTAAGAATAAGAAGATGCATTCAGATCCATAAAAAGTCTATTACATCGTCGGATTTTTATCAAATACGTCATACCTACAGTTTGACAAGATATTGTTGCGCTCTTAATTAGTCAATTATAAATGGAAGTTTATGGAATTTTTTCCACTCCACACATCGTCATATATCAACCCGGTGGACTGATAATCCGAATATGAAGTCCAAGTGTAATAAGTTATATTTGTACAAGAAAGGAATTCCTATGTTTTGTGAAGAAATTGATATATGTGAAGTCTGAGAACATCTTTGTCATGCATTAGAAGCCAAAATAAAAGCAGAAAACACTGTAAAAATTTCGCCCCCAAAGAACATTGAGCGGAAAAGAAAAATAGTGGAAATAACTTTTCTAAAATTATACGAATGCGTAACTCTTTCTCCAATTTTATTAGGATAAGAGAATCAGTGACAAGAAAGACAAACGTGTTTTATATGGTGTCTCATCTTATCATACAATCTAATATCAGTGAGTAAATCCAATGACGATTGGTCACTTATCCCATTTTCCGCCGATCGCTTCGTTTCTTAAATCACATGGGAACACAGGTACCTCAGGACTCTTTCTGCT
Organism: Fragum fragum; assembly: GCA_946902895.1. Classification (NCBI taxonomy): domain Eukaryota; kingdom Metazoa; phylum Mollusca; class Bivalvia; order Cardiida; family Cardiidae; genus Fragum; species Fragum fragum. The sequence goes on along the minus strand of OX336373.1, from coordinate 10,180,497 downwards.
TCATTCTGACGGCAATATTTACTCAATGTTGACATAGCTATTTATCTTTTCGCTGTACTGAACGTGTGCATTACCTCGGGACTCTTTCGGCTTTATTGCGACGGAAATTTTAGTTCAAAGTGCTTTCGTTCAAATTGAGAGCTCGACAGCGACAATTGTTTGTTTTTATCAAACATTTACTTAATGTGGCCTAGATTGTTTCATTCAATTGATTTGTTTGAATGGGGTTTAACGCCGCTTTTAACAATCTTTCAGTTATATCGCGGCGGCTGGAGCACCTAACAATGGATTCCTGGTATTTCTCGCACCAGTACTACCACTACACCCTTTCCTAGCCTCCAGCTGCTATCCCACGTAGGCTTACGATTATCTGCCCATCGGTGGTAGACAATTGTCGGAAAGAGTATTGCCGCCGTCGGGGATCGAACCCGGGACCCTTTGAATGAAAGTCCGACGCGCTACCAACTGCGCTATGACGGCGGCTTGTTTCATTCAAGATGATTTTTACAACCTTGTGAACTAACTTATTATTTTTCAATTATCAACCCGGTACTTGGACAATTAAGACTATGTTTGGTTTGTTTTCTTTTCTTGCTATACATATTTTTTTCATTCATTTAAATGTACGCTCAAAGCAAGGACGATGCCATATCAAGCTCCGCAAAATAAAATAATACCTATAGATTTCATATATATGTATTCCAAGCGATCAGTTCGTATCTGAATTTCCCCAATACTTTGAAATTAAACTATTCACAACTGGATTCATTGCCCCTATTCTGTGCAATCAATATCAATCATCCCCAAACTAATTCCTTTGAAGCTTTACAAATGCTTACAACTTTCGTCGGTAAATTTTGTTGTTATTGTTTTTTTTTTTCACCCGGAGACAACGCCTTCAGTACCTTGAGATTCTTTCTATTTTACTTACAAAAAAAACCCAAAAAATAAATCAAACTGGATATCTAAATTTCTCTCATAAAGAACGTATTCGTTACCCTGGGCCTCCCTCGGTTTGCTTACACCGGCCATGGTAACTCTATGAGCCCAGTGGTAAAAGAATGTTAAGATTGATAACATCAACCCGGGGCGTTTTTTCCCCATTTATGACCCGTGAATGTCCTACTCATTTGTAAACAGGAAATACGGTTAGATTAAGAAAAAAAAATTAAATAAAAAATTGCCAGAATGGACATGGATTTTCAGTTTTCTATATTAACAAGAATCACGCTAATCTTAAATGGAGTCGAAGGTTAAATGCAATCTTATTAAGTTTTACTTATATATAACTAATTATATAAAAATATTATTACATATGTCAGGCATCTCAGGGTGTCCTGTCAAAACGGCCCAAACTTGTATTTGCATTTGGTCCAAAATCAGAAAATCTTCATAAAAGTTTATATTTGGATAATTTTTCAAGATCTACTTTTTGAAAATTTCCTTTTGATCCGTTTAGACAATCACTTTCGGGTCATTCCGACAAAATTTCGGGCTTCTTTGGCATTTGGTCATTTTGACTTCGGGCCGTTTTGGTGTCCTGGGGTGTCCCTGGGTAAATAGTAACACAGTCCCTAACTACGCGGATGATTTATTTTACCTCCGCGAAATGATGAATAGAAATGGTTTACACATTCAATTTTGATTTAAAATGAATTTTAACATCTACTTTATTTGAAAATGCAAAACGATTATGACGTTATGCAAAATACATAGGGAAGTATGGTCATTTTATAAGAACTGTCGACCTCAATTTTAGTACGTACTTTGGCTTTTTCCGCGCTATAAGTAGTTCGCGTTTAAAACTAAAAAAATTACAAAGTTAACGATTGTTTTGATTCAAAACTGTTAAATATACAAACATCAATCTTCTAAATTTATCTTAATTGTTCTTATTTATCACATCAAGATACAATGGCAAAGTTATTACATAGGCATTCAGGGGTGGAAATTGGTTCGGGACTTTGTTTAAGAAATATCGTGCGATAGCAATGAGTCGCTTCCGAAGCTTTCAGCTTCAGCGACTCAATAAAAAAATAGGCTAGGTAGAGTTGTTGTTCTTGTACACTGCACTCCAAATTGATGAGCTCTATCAATCCATGAAATTTCATTTTAGCTATTATACTTTTAAAGATATACTCCGGACAAGATACAAGTATGAAAAACAACAAAGGGCAAAAACTCAAAATAAAGGCCAGGTAGAGTTGTGGTTCTTGTGCACTGCACTCCCCCTTGGTGAGATCTATACACCCATGAAGTTTCATGATCCTAGCTATAATAGTTTAAGAGATATACTCCGGACAAGATTCAAGTATGTAAAACAGCAAAGGGCAATAACTCAAAATATACGCTAGGTAGAGTTATGGTTCTTGTTCACTGCACTCCCACTTGGTGAGCTCTATCCATCCATGAAATTTCATGATTCTAGCTATTATACTTTTAGAGATATACTCCGGACAAGATTCAAATATGAAAAACAACAAAGGGCAATAACTCAAAAAAAAAGGCTAGGTAGAGTTATGGTTCTTGTACACTGCACTCCCCCTTGGTGAGATCTATACACCCATGAATTTCATGATCCTAGCTATTATACTTTTAGAAGTATACTCCGGACAAGATTCAAGTATGAAAATCAACTAAGGGCAATAACTCAAAAAATAGGCTAGGTAGAGTTATGGTTCTTGTACACTGCACTCCTACTTGGTGAGCTCTATCCATCCATGAAATTTCATGATCCTAGCTATAACACTTTTAGAGATATACTCTGGACAAGATTCAAGTATGAAAAACAACAAAGGGCAATAACTCAAAAAATAGGCCAGGTAGAGTCATTGTTATTGAGCACTGCACTCCGTATTGATGAGAAGAATATAACTGCCAAGTTTAAAGTCAATCAGACTTAAGGTGACAGAGTTATGCTCCGGACAAAGAAGTGGACACCGCCGGACAACCGGACGCCCGGACACACGGGTGATCCCATAATACGTCCTGTCTTTGACAGGTGTATAATAATTCTAAAATCATGCAAGCAAGAGTTGTGGTTCTTGTGCAAAGCACTTCTCCTCAATAAGATCTATCCACCTATGAAGTTTCAAGTTGATAGCATTTATACTTTAGGAGATATGCTCTGGACAAGCTTAGTGATGGAATGATGTACCGAATGACGGACGGAGATCATTATCATATCCCCTTTGCCGAAATGGTAGGGGGAAATAACATTTATCTCAAGCAGTATAAATTCCGCCTAGTCTTGTACACTGCACTTCTCCTCAATGAAATCTTTCCACCTGTGAAGTTTCAAGTTGATAGCTATTATACTTTCAGAGATATGCTACGGGCAAAATCTTAGTCTTTAAAACAACAAAGGGCAATGACTCCAAAATTAGGCAAGCAAGAGTTGTGGTTCTTGTGCACTGCTTTTCTCCTCAATAAGATCTATCCACCTATGAAGTTTCAAGTTGACAGCATTTATACTTAAGAAGATATGCTCCAGACAAGCTCAGTGACAGAATGACAGAAGGATGGAATAACCAAAGGACGGAATGAAGGACGGAGAACATTACCATATCCCCTTGGCCAAAACAATGGTGGATAATAAGGGATTACACAGAAAAGGGCTAACTTTCAGAGTGTGGTAATTCTTAGAAATATTTTGGCAGAGGGTAAATAGTTAATGATTTATACCAAATATCAAAGCTCTAAGCCTTATGGTTTGGGAAAAGATAATTGTCATAGAATTCCTTCTTTATTTCTATGTAAAATCAGGGATCACACAAAAAAGGGCTAATCTTTAGAGTACAGTAATTCTTTGAAGTATTTTGGTGGAGGATCAATAGATGATGATTAATACCAAATATCAAAGTTCTAGGCCTTATGGTTTGGAAGGAGAAGATCTTTAAAAAAAATCAATTGGTTGCCATGGCAACCAAAGTTCTTCATGGATTTAGATTCTTTGAAGTATTTTGAAAGAGCATGACCTAAGGATCATTTCTGTGAGGTTGTTTAGGAGGAGAAGATTTTTTGTTATTGTGAATGGGTAGACAGACAATTGGACGGATAGATGGACCCTGGGCAACGACCAATCAAAATAGCACTCCCAGAGCACTTCTTGCTCAATTGAGCTAAAAATTGTACATGGCAGAGTAACATTTCGTGATTCTTTTCTACATTGTGATCTATAAGTGTATGAAATATGAAGTTGCTAGCACTTATGGTTTAGGAGATATGGTCCTGACAAAAATGTATCAGTAAAAACAAGAGGGCCGTTGGCCCTGGGGCGCTCACCTGAGATAAAGGCTCTTTCTCTTTCAACAGTCTAATTTCATGTTAAGGTTAGGATTATGAAACAAGTGGGCCACAATTACATATAAAGACTATGAACCTGGGAATCCATAAGTCCAAATTACAAATTCCAAGGCTTTAGTGCCGATTTGAAAGAAGGAAAAAACTTTTTCCATGGGTTATAATTTCAGAAATAAGAAAGAAGTCTGTGAACTTATGCTTCATGCCTATAACCCCCCCCCCCCTGGGTCTGCCCCTGGAGACCCGAGGATCATGATTTTAGCTATTTTGAAAGAGGTCAATAAACTGATGCTTCATGCAAAATATCAAGGCTTTACGCCTTCTGGGTCAGGAGGAGAAGATTTTTAAGATTATTTTGAAATTTCACTTTTGTTGCCATGGCAACCAGAGTTTTTAACGGATTTCAATTCTTTTTGCTATTTTTGAAAGGGGACCACCTAAGCAACATCTCTGCCAAATTTGGTTCAAATCGGCCCAGTGGTTTGAGAGGAGATGTCATTTAAAAAATCGTTCTTTATTTCTATATAAACCCCACCCCCCTGGGGCTCCGCCCCTGGGGACCCGAGGATCATGATTTTAGCTATTTTGAAAGAGGTCAATATACTGATGCTTCATGCAAAATATCAAGGCTCTACGCCTTCTGGGTCAGGAGGAGAAGATTTTTAAAGATTATTTTAAAATTTCACTTTTGTTGCCATGGCAACCAGAGTTTTTAACGGATTTCAATTCTTTTAGCTATTTTTGAAGGGGACCACCTAAGGAACATCTCTGCCAAATTTGGTTCAAATTGGCCCAGTGGTTTGAGAGGAGATGTCATTTAAATAATCATTCTTTATTTCTATATAAACCCCACCCCCCTGGGGCTCCTCCCCTGGGGACCCGAGGATCATGATTTTAGCTATTTTGAAAGAGGTCAATATACTGATGCTTCATGCAAAATATCAAGGCTCTATGCCTTCTGGGTCAGGAGGAGAAGATTTTTAAAGATTATTCTAAAAATTCACTTTTGTTGCCATGGCAACCAGAGTTTTTAACGGATTTCAATTCTTTTTGCTATTTTTGAAGGGGACCACCTAAGCAACATCTCTGCCAAATTTGGTTCAAATCGGCCCAGTGGTTTGAGAGGAGATGTCATTTAAAAAATCGTTCTTTATTTCTATATAAACCCCACCCCCCTGGGGCTCCGCCCCTGGGGACCCGAGGATCATGATTTTAGCTATTTTGAAAGAGGTCAATATACTGATGCTTCATGCAAAATATCAAGGCTCTACGCCTTCTGGTTCAGGAGGAGAAGATTTTTAAAGATTATTTTAAAATTTCACTTTTGTTGCCATGGCAACCAGAGTTTTTAACGGATTTCAATTCTTTTAGCTATTTTTGAAGGGGACCACCTAAGGAACATTTCTGCCAAATTTGGTTCAAATTGGCCCAGTGGTTTAGGAGGAGATGTTGTTTAAAGAAATTGTTGACGGACGACGCACGACGCACGACGCACGACGCCGGACAAAAGACGATCACAATAGCTCACTTGAGCACTACGTGCTCAGGTGAGCTAACAAGAGGGCCTTTGGCCCTGGGGCGCTCACCTGAGATAAAGGCTCTTTTTCTTTCAACAGTCTAATTTCATGTTAAGGTTAGGATTATGAAACAAAGGGGGGGCCACACTTACATATAAAGACTATGAACCTGGGGATCCAAAAGTCTAAATTGCAAATTCCAAGGCTTTAGTGCTGATTTGAAAGAAAGAAGAAACATTTTCCTCCCTCTGGATCCATGGGTTACAATTTCAGAAATAAGAAAGAAGTCTGTGAACCGATGCTTCATGCCTATACCCCCCCCTCCCAGGCTCTGCCCCTGGGAACCCGAGGATCATGATTTTAGCTATTCTGAAAGAGGCCAATATTCTGATGCTCCATAAAAATATCAAGGCTCTACACCTTCTGGGTCAGGAGGAGATTTTTAAAGATTATTTTAAAATTTCACTTTTGTTGCTATGGCAACCAGAGTTTTTAATGGATTTCAATTCTTTATCTAGTTTTTAAGGGGGGCCACCTAAGGAACATTTCTGCCAAATTTGGTTCAAATCGGCCCAGTGGTTTGGGAGGAGATGTCATTTAAAAAATCGTTCTTTATTCCTATATAAACCCCACCCCCCTGGGGCTCTGCCCCTGGTGACCCGAGGATCATGATTTTAGCTATTCTGAAAGAGGTCAATATACTGATGCTTCATGCAAAATATCAAGGCTCTATGTCTTCTGGGTCAGGAGGAGGAGATTTTTAAAAATTATTTTAAAATTTCACTTTTTTTATCATGGCAACCAGAATTTTTTACGGATTTCATTTTTTTTAGCTATTTTTGAAGGGGACCACCTAAGCAACATTTCTGCCAAATTTGGTTCAAATTGGCCCAGTGGTTTGGGAGGAGAAGTCATTTAAAAAATCTTTCTTTATTTCTATATAAACCCCAACCCCCTGAGGCTCCGCCCCTGGGGACCCGAGGATCATGATTTTAGCTATTCTGAAAGAGGTCAATATTCTGATGCTCCATAAAAATATCAAGGCTCTACGCCATCTGGGTCAACAGGAGAAGATTTTTTAAGATTATTTTAAAATTTCACTTTTGTTGCCATGGCAACCAGAGTTTTAATGGATTTTGATTCTTTTAGCTATTTTTGAAGGGGACAACCTAAGCAACATTTCTGCCAAATTTGGTTCAAATTGAACCAGTGGTTTGGGAGGAGATGTCGTTAAAAGAAATTGTTGACGGACAACGCACGATGTGCTCAGGTCAGCTAACAACAAACGGCAATAACTAAAAAAATGTGAATAGAGAATCAAGATTCTTTCACTTGACACTTCTCCAAATTATGATTTATAAGTGTAAAGTTTGAAGTAGCAAGCACTTATGGTTTAGGAGATATGGTCCGGACAAAAATATGATGGGCGGACAGGCAGATTGCAGACAATGACTGATCACAATAGCTCACCCAGAGGCCAGAGTCAAAAATAGGTATAAAATAAATGGCATATTATGTAACAATTGCAATTCAACAACTGATATTTGCTTCTCGCTGTGAGGAAAATTAGATATTCAACTTTACTTCTGCAGCTCTAAGCATGTACAAGACGTTGTATCTCTATCGTAACATAATCTTCCCTATTTATTTTACCTTTCTGCTGTCAGCAACTGTTTCTAACATAATGCCATCCAAGAATTTCTTTATCCTCATCCTCTCTCCAATCTTTCTGCAAGACAATGGAAGACAATGTTTAGTATGACTGGGCAATTCTAACCAATTTTCACACAATGTCACTTTTTGATGCCCCCAAAAAACAAGAGGCCCATAATGGCCGGACACGCTCTACTGGTTATCAAGTTTTCCGTTAAAGAAATCTGATATTTAAGGAAGTTAATTACTAAAAGAAGAATGCATAAAGAAAACAAGAGGACCATGATGGTCCTAAATCGCTCCCCTGAGTTTGATGGTTCATGGCTTAATGATATAAACAAAATAGCAAAGCCCTCTGTCTAATTATATTGGAGAAGATGTATCAGGATTTCTCTTTTAATCCTAGGTATATTGATGATCACACCATATAGCACTAATTTCCTGAATATGGTAAGAAGATTTTCAAAAATTTCCTTCTTTATTCCTTTGTAAAATCAGGGATCACATAGAAAAGGGCTAATTTTCAGAGTATGATAATTCTTTGAAGTATTTTGGTAGAGGTTCAATAGATGATTATGTACCAAATATCAAAGCTCTAGGCCTTATGGTTTGGGACAAGAAGATTTTTAAAGTTTTCCTTCTTTTATTTTGTGTAAAATCAGGGATCGCCCAGAAAAGGGCTACTTTTCAAAATACAGTAAATCTTTGAAGTATTTTGGTAGAGGGTCAATAGATGATGATTTGTACCAAATATCAAAGCTCTAGGCCTTACTGCTTGGGAGGAGAAGAATTTTTAAGTCTTCTTACTCCGTTGCCATGGCAACCAGAGTTCTTCATGAATTTCAATTCTTTGAAGTATTTTGAAAGAGCATGACCTAAGGATCATTTCTGTAAAGTTTTGTTGAAATTCCATGGTTAGTTTAGGAGGAGAAGATTATTTTTGTAATTGCGAACGGACAGACGGACCGACATACGGATGGACAGACGGACGATGGACGATGACCAATCACAATAGCTCCCCCAGAGCACTTCTTGCTCAGGTGAGCTAAAAAAAACAGTACTTTTTCCCCTTTATTATTTTGAGCAACAATCCTCAAGGCCCCTTTCCCCGTGTTTCTTGTCGGATCCACTCCATTTCAAAAAGAAAGTTACCTTATGACTTTACAATCATCCTGTTAAATTTTCATCAGAATCTCACAATAATTGTGGAATTCATTACATTCACAGGATTGTTTTAAATGAAAATCAATGAGGCCCCTTTTCCGGTGTTTTCCAATGGATCAGTTTAATTCCAAAAGGAACTTTCCTTACAACCCTACAATTGTCCTGTGAAATTTAAAAGACAATTTTATAATGATTGTGATCTTCATCACATACACAAGAATGCTTTGAATGATAATCTTTAAGGCCCCTTTTCCTGTGTTTCGAATGCCACAATTACATCATGCATCTTTGAAGAGAATTCAATAAAACTGTTGACTTTATTGTGTTAACAAAGATATTAAAATCAAGTTCTCATAAGGCCCCTTTTCCTGTGATATTTTACTGTTGGTTTTATCATTCTGTGAAAGTTAAAAGTGAATCTGATGAAAATTGGGACTTCATTATGTTTACTAGAATATTTAAAAGAAACAAGAGAGCCGTTGGCCCTAGGGCGCTCACCTGAGATAAAGACTCTTTTTCTTTCAACAGTCTAATTTCATGTTAAGGTTAGGATTATGAAACAAGTGGGCCACGATTACATATAAAGACTATGAACCTGGGATCCAAAAGTCTAAATTACAAATTCCAAGGCTTTAGTGCTGATTTTAAAGAAGGAAAAAACTTTTTCATGGGTTATAATTTCAGAAATAAGAAAGAAGTTTGTGAACGGATGCTTCATGCCTATACCCCCCCCCTGGCTCCGCCCCTAGAGACCTGAGGATCATGATTTTAGCTATTTTGTAAGGGGTCAATATACTGATGCTTCGTGCAAAATATCAAGGCTCTACACCTTCTGGGTCAGGATCAGAAGATTCTTAGAGATTATTTTGAAATTTCACCTTTGTTGCCATGGCAACCAGAGTTTTAAACCGATTTCAATTCTTTTAGCTAATTCTAAGGGGGACCACCTAAGGAACATTTCTTCCAAATTTGGTTCAAATCTGCCAGTGGTTGGGGCGGAGATGTCATTTAAAAAATCATTCTTTATTCCTATATAAACCCACCCCCCTTGGGCTCCGCCCCTGGGGACCCGAGGATCATGATTTAAGCTATTCTGAAAGAGGTCAATATACTGATGCTTCATGCAAAATATCAAGGCTCTACGCCTTCTGGGTCAGGAGGAGAAGATTTTTTGAAGATTATTATAAAATTTCACTTTTGTTGCCATGGCAACCAGAGATTTCAACGGATTTCAATTCTTTTAGCTAGTTTTGAAGGGAACCACCTAAGGAACATTTCTGCCAAATTTGGTTCAAATTGGCCTAGTGGTTTGGGAGGAGATGTCGATTATAGTAATTGTTGACGGCCGACACACGAGGCACAATAGCTCACTTGAGCACTTCGTGCTCAGGTGAGCTAAAAATCATATGGCCCCTTTTTACATGATACTTGATCGATTGTAACCAGTTCTGAAACGAACCATTTAAGTGATTGCACAATAATTCTGTGAAATTTCGAAGTGAATCCGGTGAAATCAAGGGAGATCATTGTGTAAACCAGAATATTTAAGAAAGTTTTTCGTAAGGCCCCTTTTTATGTGACACTTGCCATAAACAGATCCACTGTCAAAATCAACAATTGGAATGATGGTACAATCAATCTGTGTAATCTGTGGAATTTATTGTGTTAATGAGTTTATAGTGAAATCTTCATAGGGCCCCTTTTCTCATGATACTTTACAAAACAAACCAAATTTAAAAACGAACAATTCTAATGAAGGTACAATCATTCTTTAAAAGTTAAAGAGAATCAATGAAAACAGTGGACTGAATTGTGTCAAGAATTTTTGTTATAAAATTTTCATAAGGTCCCTTTTTCTGTGAAACTTAACAAATCAGACCCAATGTACAAAGGAACAATCCTAATGATAGTACGATTATTCTGTTAAAGTTAGAAGAGATTCTGATAAAGACTGAGGACATTGTTGTGTTGATGGGGATTTGGTAATAATTTTTCATACAGCCCCTTTTCCTATGATACTAGACAGATCAGGCCCAATTTCACGCCCGGTAATCTCGGGCTCCATCTCTTTTTGGAGAACAGTGCAAAATGGAGACAATGATACTTCCGATATGGAGCCAAGGACCGGAACTGAACAGTAAAGGTAAATAAAACAGTGCACCTCGCGTACAATTTGATCTCCTATTAACCTATTATACATTTTCCCAAAACGTCCAGAGTTTCATACCACATAGAAATGATTATATTTTCCGTTGGTGGTGAGAGATTTCAAAAATAATTCCGATTGTGAATAGAAACTTGAATCAAAGTTTGGACATCGGAACCTATCAAACACGAAAATGCGTGTTGAAATATTTAAAATCCATATAATCAACAGTTCTGAAAGATTTCAGCGGCAATGACTGTGAAATGAATGATAACATGTTGATATACAATAATGTTACCACAAAGAACTGCGTTTTCCTACCCCTTTTGTGGATTTTCTCAGATGAGAAGGAGACCAGGATGCGGTGCGGGAGACAAGATTAAGAGGGAGGGGCAATGCATATATAAATGTAATGTAAAACTTCTAATAGAACCCCATACTCTTATGTAACATCAGCCCCTCTTCGGACGTCAAAGCCGACCCTTTTTTTGATTTTCGGAAAACTTATAACCTTTAATAAACCCCAATCCCCAACAAATCAATGCCACAATGAATTCAAGAGAGGGCGAATGTAACTGTTCTCATCCAAATGTCCCCTTTTGTGATGGTTCAATGCTTAGATAATTGGTTTGCTTAAAGTTTTTTTCTTTATATTTAGAAGGCGCTGTATCCTAGATTATATCAAAAGGTAAAAACCTCACTGCCTTAGTTAATAGCACCATGAAATTGACAATTTTCGGATGATTTGGGAATGATTTTGGAATGAAATTGAATGAGTGGGCGGAGCGAGTTTTGAATGAAATTAAAATTATGTAATCCAAGATCGCTAATTTCGTCCAATTTGCGATATTTTACCTCCTTTTTTAAAAAATATATTTGATTTTGTGTTCTTGTGTCTTCACGGACCAATCAGACGCTTTAAAACCCACAGCTGCCAGTAAAAATTGTGGAAAATTGTTATCGATTTGAATGAAATGCTGCGCATTTTGGGAGGTTTTTAAATGTTTTTGAACTATTTTGACCGTTTTTAATGGTTTGAGTGAGTGTTTGGAATGAATGATTGGAGTGCTGTGTGAGTGATTTTGGAATGGTTTTGATCGATGTAAATGTCAATTTCACGATATTACTACCTGTATACTATGTATACTGTAAATTCATTCTAGTCATGAACCACCTGCTCTTTGCAGTCGAAGTAAATCTTCGCCCCCCTCCCTTTTTCCGTCTCAACATCTGTAGCCTGTACTTAACACCCACCCCTCTTTAAAGAAGTGTGAAAATTATAATAAACCACCGGTGTTGTTATAGAGCTTTTACAACGTATAAGGCACAGAACGTCCGTTTATTGCAGATCTGAACTCCTTCCGCGATACATATTTCTAAGAACCTAGCGTATTTTTCAAATTTTGTAATGACCTGAATTCTCAAATTAGCTATTTGTTTTTCTTTGAAAATGTTTCGTTAGAATAGATTTACAAAAATTATTACGCGTTCACTCTATATTCACCATTGTGGCCCAGTAAGTCAGTTTGGAGAAAGGAGAAAAATATAGACCAGATATAAATATGGCTGTTCTAGAGGGTCTGAGAGACACATTTACTGTGTAAAAGGGAAAGAAAAGGTGTCCTGTAATATTACATAAAGTTACAGTCCTAGAAAATCATTCACTGTATTCTTTTATGCATCGCCTCTCCATCTGAATCTTGTCTCCTGCACCGCATCCTGGTCTCCTTCTCATCTGAGAAAATGCATCGTCTCTCCCTCTGAATCTTGTCTCCCGCACCGCATCCTGGTCTCCTTCTCATCTGAGAAAATTCGCAAAGGGGTAGGAAAACGCAGTTCTTTGTGGTAACATTATTGTAAATCAACACGGTATCATTCGTTTCAAAGTCATTGCCGCTGAAATCTTTCAGAACTGTTGATTACATGGATTTTAACGATTTCAACACGCATTTTCATGTTTGATAGGTTCCAATGTCCAAACTTTGATTCAAGTTTCAATTCACAAACGGAATTATTTTTGAAATCTATCACCGCCAACGAATAATATAATCATTTCTATGTGGTATGAAACTCTGGACGTTTTGGGGAAATGTATAATAGGTTAATATGAGATCAAATTGTACGCGAGGTGCACTGTTTTATTTACCTTTACTGTTCAGTTCCGGTCCTTGGCTCCATATCGGAAGTATCATTGTCTCCATTTTGCACTGTTCTCCAAAAAGAGATGGAGCCCGAGATTACCGGGCGTGAATTTGGAAAGAAACAGTCCTAATGATGGTACAAACATTCTGTGAAAGTTTGAACAAAATCTGATGAAAACTGCAGACTTTATCTTGGTGTAAAGATTTTAAAATAAAATGTTCATAAGGCTCCTTTTCCTGTGATACTTGAAGGATCAGGTCTCATGTCAGCATCAACAATCGTGATTATTGTACAATGATTCTGTGAAAGTTTGAAGAAAATCCAATGAAAGCTCTGGACTTGGTTACAAGGATTATAGATAAAATTCTCAAAAGCCCCTTTTCCCATGAAACTAGACAGATCACGCCTAATTTGAAAAGAAAGAATCCTCATGATGGAACAATCATTCTGTGAAAGTTTGAACAGAATCTGATGAAAACTGTTGACTTTATTGTGGTACAAGGATTTTAAAATTTAATTTCATAATGCTCCTTTTCCTGTGACACTTGATGGATCAGGTCTAATGCAAACATCAACAATCATTATTATTGTACAATTATTCTGTGAATGTTTGAAGAAAATCCAATGAAAGCTCTGGACTTGGTAACAAGGATTTATGAATGAAATTTTCATAAGGCCCCATTTCCTGTGTTTCTTCACAGATCAAACCCTGTTATGAAAAAAATGATCGTTATGACCTTCCAATCATTCTGTGAAAGTTTCAACAAAATCTGATCAAAGCTGTGGGCTTCATTGTGTTAACAGGGTTTTGTTTTTTGAATTTTCATAAAGCCCCTTTTCCCATGTTGCTTGATGGATCTGAACCAATTTCAAAGGGAACTCTACTTACAAAAGTATAATTATTCTGTTTGAGTATAAAGAAAACCCCATGAAATCTGTGGACTTTCAAGCATTAATTAAGATTTTTTTTAACCCATTCCCACATGGCAAAATTGTAGACTGGTCCAAATTGAAAGAAAATGCAGATGACAATTTCAAGTTGATAGAATTTGATTTTTTTTCACTAGTTTGGATAGAAAACATAGTGGAGAATGAAGAAATTGCTTGTATCAAGCAATTTCTTCATTCTCCATAATGTTTTCCAAATCTTTTTTCTTGAGAGGCGTAAAAAGGAGGGATTGAGTTGGAATGGGTTAAACTTAATTGAATTTTCCTAAGGCCCCTTTTCCTATGTTTCTCAATGAATCAGACCCAATTTGAAAGGAACAATCCTTATGATGGTACAATCATTATGTGAAAGTTTGAAGTTGATCAGGTGAAATCTAGGGCCATGATGTGTTAACTAAGATTTTTTTATTAAATTTTCATAGGGCCCCTTTTCCCATGAAACTTGATGGATCAAACCTACTTCCGAAAGGAATAATCCATTTAATGTAATAATCATTATGTGAATGTTTGAAGAGAATTTGTTGAAAACTGTGAACTCTATTGTATATACGAGGATTTTCTTAATCCAATTTTTATCAGGCCCCTTTTTCCTGTGGTACTTGACTGATCATACCAAATTTTGAAAGGAACAATTCTTATGATGGTACAATCATTATGTGAAAGTTTGAAGTCAATCAGATGAAAACTTTGGCCTCTAGAGTGTTAACAAAGATCTTTGAATTAAATTTTAATAAGGCCCCTTTTCCCATGTTTCTTAACTGATCATATCTGATTCCAAAAGGAACAATCCTTGTGATGGTACAATCATTCTGTGAAAGTTTGAAGAGAATCCATTGGAAATTGTTGACTCTACATTGTTAATGAGGATTTTTCATTTAAATTTTCATAAGGCCCCTTTTCCTGTGTTTCTTGACGGATCATACCCTATTTCAAAAGGATCAATCCTTATGATAGAACAATCATTTGTGAAAGTTTGAAGAGAATCCGATGAAAACTGTTGCCTCCAGAGTGTAAACGAGGATTTCTTAAAAGATTTTTCCATTAAATTTTCATAAGGCCCCTTTTCCTGTGTTTCATGATAGATCATACCCGTTTTTGAAAGGAACGGTCCTGATGGTGGTACAATCTTTCTGTGAAAGTTTGAAGAGAATCTTATGAAAACTGTGGACTCTAGAGTGTTAACAAGGATTTTAAATGGAATTTTTAATAAAATTTTCATACGGCCCCTTTTCCCATGTTTTTTGTTGGATCATACCCAATTTTGAAAGGACTGATCCTTATGATACTACAATCATTCTGTGAAAGTTTGAAGAGAATCCGATGAAAACTGTGGACTCTAGAGTGTAAACAAGGATTTTTCAATTAAATTTTATTAGGCCCCTTTTCCCATGTTTCCTCACGGATCTGACCCAATTTCAAAAGGAACAATCCTAATGATGGTACAATCATTCTGTGAAAGTTTGAAGAGAATCCAATGAAAACTGTGGACTCTAGAGTGTAAACAAGGAAAAGTATAACGGAGGGACGATGGACAGAGGGACGGCTGCAGGGACGCATGGATGCGAGACAGGAAAAAGCCAACGCAATAGCTCTAGTGGCCTTCGGCCAGTAGAGCTAACAATCAGGAACATGAGCTGGTCACAGTCATGTGACAAATGCCCCCAAAGGACAGGGTCAAGCATGTGGCACTTTGATTTGTTTTGTAAACACAACCACATGCATTTGTGATCTATATGTCTGGGTTTTGAATAAATGAAAATTTAATACATATAATAATTTCTATGAATACAGAATGAAATTGAGAAATGCATTATGGACAGATTTTTCTGAGGTCAAAAGTAGGTCAAAGGTCAAGGTCACTAGGTCAAGGTCATGTAAAGCGGTCCACCAAATTAGGCATCTGTCCCAATATGGAAGCTATCCATTGAAGAATAAGAGAGTAAATACAATTTAACCATTCCGGACACAATTTAACCATTCTGGACACCCTTTTGACCCCAGATGGTGACCTTGACCTTTGAGATAGGAACCTGGGTCTTTTTCGCGACACGTCGTCTTATGGTGGTGAACATTTGTGCAAAGTTATATTGAAATCCACTATTGCATGTAGAAGTTACAGAGCAGATTACAGAGCAGACACGAAAGCGGGAAAATTGGTTGAAATCCATCAACCTGTTTATGAGAAGAAGATTTTCAAAGCTTTTACCATATATGGAAATTAGCCCCCTCCCCCCCTGATCAAAGCTATGTTTTTCATCCAATCAAAATTCTTTGATGGAATCCGATAGAGGGTCACCCAAGGATCATTTCTATGAAATTTGGTTGAAATCTGTTCAGTACTCTCTGAGGAGAAGATTTTTAAAGGAAATGTTTACGGACGGAGAGATGATGGGACGGACAGACAGATGCACGCTCGCAAGGTGGACACAACGCCATGACCATAGCTCTCTGGCTTTCAGCCAGTGGAGCTAAAAATGATGCTCTGAGAGTACAATCACCAAGTATAGTGCCTTATCTAGTTTATTCTTTTCCCACTTGACAATATTTAAGACTAGTCCAATTTCAAATGGTCCAATTTCAAAGAAAATGCAAATGACAATTTTAGGTTGATGAAATGCTAAAAATTCCTTGTCTTTTGGGGTAGAAAACATAGATATTGAAGAAATTCTTAGATGATGGCTATCAGTGAATACATCAGAAGACCTAAATCACACATAAATTGGCTCTCTTTAACAAAATGTAATTAAACTGGCCACCATTTGCCTTTTCCTGATGAGTACAATTGCCTTATTTGTGCATATTTTCATATATTTCTGCCGACAGTTTCAGTCAGTTTCTAATCTCGGCACTGCTACCGCGAATCCTTGCTAAAACAATGAATCAATATCCATGGGTCATAAGAAGGATATTCTGATGAGCTGTTGATAGTAACAGTGGTAGTTTGTCAAAATTTGACAGAAATTTCAAGAGTTCTATTGTCCTAAAAGCAGACGAACCGTTTCTTTTTTGTTCATTCGTACCCAAGAATGTTCATCCTTAAAATGATTTTTTTTTTAAATTCAGATGTCTATGTTATTCTTTTATCGAATCTATTTTTCTCATCAAAGTCCCAATTGTCTAATTAAAGTATTGAAAGCACTGATTGAAGATGGGTAAACTCATTGTAGGCGTCTGACTTAGCTTCATTCATTCAAGACTAAATTACGAAAGAATTACCATGTATAAAGCTCTGTATAATGTATATTGTTTATTTTACAGCATACAAGTTAAGAATATAAATGTTCAGTTAAGAAATGTTCAAATTTGGCACCAACTCCTTCTCGATTTGGCCCCAACTTTTTTAATTTGGCGAAAGTGATGACGACAACTTTTTCTAGCCAGAGCTAACCCTGCTACCACTAGACCACAGAGCTCCATAATGTTTTCCAAAGCTCTATTCTTGAGGTGCGTAAAAAAGGGAAATTGTGTAGGAATGGGTTAATCAGTGCATGAAATATTTGGAAAATCTGATCAAGGGTATAGAACATAAACACAAGATCAATATTTATCCCATTTCATCTGCTGTGATATTGACTATAGGTGAAGGAACCTGGTAATTTACATAAGCACTGCATCTCATCAATATGAACAAGAGTTTAATATACTTTGAAAATTTGACAAAAGTTGAGGAGTATTTAAACAAGAGGGCAAGAATGGCCCTAAAATCGCTCACCTGACTAATGTAAGATGATTCAAAATTTAGCCAACACTTTTGAAAAGGGTCATCCAAGGAAAATTCATTTAAGTTTAGTTGAAATTGGCCCAATGGTTACTGAGGAGATGTTTAAAGATTTCAAAGTAAAAAAACTGCCCCCCCCCTGCCACGCCCATATTTGGACGTCAATCAAAATTCTGCAAACACCTTTTGAATAGGGTCAACAAAGGAACATTCATGCCAAGTTTAGTTGAAATTGGCCCAATGGTTCCTGAGGAGAAGACATTTAAAGATTTCTAAATAAAAAACTGCCCCAATCTGCCACGCCCATATTTAGGCGTCAATCAAATTTCACGAACAACTTTTGAAAAGGTTCACCCAAGGAATATTCATGCCAAGTTTTGTTGAAATTGGCCCAATGATTACTGAGGAGAAGTTATTTAAAGATTTCTAAATAAAAAACGGCCACGCCCATATTTGGGCTTCAATCAAATTTCCCAAACATGATTTGAAAAGGGTAACCCAAGGAACATTCATGCCAAGTATGGTTGAAATTGGCCCAATGGTTACTGAGAAGATGTTTAAAGATTTAAAAGACAAAAACTGCCACCCCCTGCCACGCCCATATTTGGTCATAAATCAAAATTCCAGGAACAAATTTTTAAAAGGGACACCCAAGGAACACTCATGCCAAGTTTGATTGAAATTCGCCCAATGGTTACTGAGGAAAACATGTTTAAAGATTTCAAAGTCAAAAAACTGCCACGCCCTGCCACGCCCATATTTGGGGCTTAATTAAAAATCCATGAACAACTTTTGAGAAATGTCACCCAAGGAACATTCCTACCAAGTTTGGTTGAAATCCGCCCAGTGGTTACTGTGGAGAAGATGTTTAAAGAATTGTTGACGCCTTCCGACGCACGACGGACAAAAGGTGATACCAAAAGCTCACCTTGAGCATGTTGTGCTCAGGTGAGCTAAAAAGGCCTATATTTGACCTTTGACCCTTAACCATGACCTTGAGTTTTGTAGTAGATGTTCCTATGATTTTCGGACATCTTCTGATGGAAGCATACAGATGTGTGTAATATTTTGAAAAATTGGACCAGAGATTTAAGGTCAAAATTTGACCTTTGATACCTTATTGTGGCCTTGACCCTAGCCAATCCCCACACAATGACACTTTTTAATGCCCCCAAAAAGAAAATCTTTGGAAAACACAGTGGAAAATAAAGAAATTGCTTGTTACAAGCAATTTCTTCATTATCCACAATGTTTTGAACCTCCTAAGCAAACAATTTAAAATTTCATCAACTTAAAACTATTGTCTGCAACATCTTTGGAACTCAATCAGTCCAAAATTTTCTCTTCTGGTAATGGGTTAAATAAATGAGTGTGACAAAAGAGCCTAATCAAAATGCAAAGTATGTGAAACACCTTGAAAATCACAAAATATGGGCAAGATTAAAGTTTATCACTCCTCTCTCTATAACAATAGCCATGATATCTGGATGATAGCAATTATTGTGACCTCATCTTTTTGTTCCTTATATACCAATATACTCCCTCTATTTCATAGGCAGCAAGGCATAATTATGGATAATGAAAACTTTGTGAGGAAAGGAAACTTATTACCCAATTTGGACATTTCAAAATTTTACCTGCAATTACTCTCAATTTGGAGCAGCTTAACAAACACAGTGTTTTATTCACCAGAATGTTTTCTACCCAGAAAGATGAAACAAGAGCACCGCCCACGGGTGCCAACGCTCGGGTGCAGGTGCTGGATAATGCAAAAATTCCCAGTCAAAAAAGGGCATAACTCTTACAAAAATGCTTTTAGAGTTATCCCCCTTGATAGTCTAGATAGCTCTTGTGATGGTCAATACACATGTCAAGTTTCATGAGGATATCTTCAATAACTACAGAGATATGACCAAGGTTAAATTTTGTCACGCCAACACGGACACCAAGGTGATCACAATACCTTGGGTTTTCCCAAAAGCAGTCCAGCTAAAAATCTAAAATCTTATATGCTTTAAAGTATCATCTGCAACTCCTTTGAATTTGGACCAGTTTAAAGTTTTGTTGTCTGGTAATGTTTTAAAATTTTGTTGTCAGGGAATGGGTTAAAATTTTGTAGTTGGGTAATGAGATAACAGCCAAACTAAAATTGAGATAAAGAAGAAATAGCTTGTGTAACACTTACTTTGTTTACTTTATGCTCTTCACATTAGAAAAATATAATCCTTTTCTGTTTTCCAAAATTTTAGACTTGTCAAAATTCAAAGGTTTTGCAGACGAAAATCTAAATTGGATTTAATTTGAAAAGTTCCCATTCAGTAGGGTAGAAAATATTGCAGAAAAAGATGTAATTGCTTGTTACAAGCAATTTCTTCTTTTTCTACAATGTTTTCTCAATTATAAATTACAGGGACATAAAAATCAGGGATTGAACAGGAAAGGGATAAGAGCTCTAGATAAAGGTAGTGATCTTGATCTCAAAAAAGTCTGTCAAACTCTATTTTGTGGGCAGGCATCTGTACTGACGGATCATGGCTGTTCATTTAACAAATCATTCATTTAGACCTGAAGTTAAGTTTGAGCCCTGACATTTGTAGACATTTCTGCAAAGCAATAATGGTAGTTTGACAATTAAACAAAATATTGTGGTGGAACGTCCTGTCTGAGCTCAGTGGGCGTAGCCTGTATTCTGTAAATTGAAGTATAGATTGATCAATCAAATTACTCATTAAGACCAGTAAAGCATGGTGAATTTAGAATATCGTCTGCAACCCCAAATGAAGCAATTGCTTTTTACGACTAATTGTTTCTTTTGCTATAATGTTTTTTCAATGTTGTCTGTTTGAAGTGCATTAAAAGGTGTTTTTGTGAGAGAAAGATTAACTGTGAACTTTACAGTCTTTGATGTAAAGTGAGTTCTCCCATTCGGAAAAGTGGAAAAGTTTCAATTGCGCATTATGTACAGTTGGAAGTTGTCCTAGCAATTTCTTCATTATCCACAATGTTTTCTATCCAAAAAGATTAACAAATTTAGAATAACATCAACTGGTATTTGTCACCTGCAGCTTCTTTCAGTTTAGACCAGTCTAAAATTTTGTTGTGTGGGAATGGGTTAAACCCAAGTGGAACTTCCCGTCAGATTCTATAGGGCCAATGAAGTAAGAGAGCAGAGCCAGCAATTGTTTTACTGGGTATGCAAAGAGAGATAAAATTTTTCAAGATTATCATCACTCTGCCTTATCTTTTGCTCTTGACCAGATTCTGAAGGTAAGGCTTTGATAAATTTCAAACAAATACTTACCAGTATATATTGACAGTGAAATACAGTCCAAACCCAACAAATTTGAAAACACTTACCATATTCATTGTAATAATCGCCCATGTTTTAACCCTTTCCTTGTTAATCCCTGGTTTTTACGTCCCTGTTATTGCAAAATTGAGAAAATATTGTGGAAAAAGAAGAAATTGCTTGTAACAAGCAATTTCTCCTTTTTCCACAATATTTTTTATCCTACTGAATGGTTATTTTTCTAATAAAATCAATTTTAAATTTTCGTCTGCAAAACCTTTGAATTTGGACGGGTCTAAAATTTTTCAAAACAGGAATGCACCGCAAAAAAAGTGGCCTTTTGCAGATGGAACCCATCATTTTATTCATTAACTAGAATATTTTCTACCCTTTAATATAAACATTATAATTGTTTTTTAACATATGATAACATGTCTTTAAGATCCATTTTCTTCTATTCCAAGATTGCTATAGTATTTATTTGCCCTTTCTTGTCCTTGTTTAAAAAGCCTTAAAAATGTACTTGTCAGAAAGTAAAAAAGCCAAATTGAAAAGAGTTGCAGAAAATAATTTACAATTAATGAAATTTTTAGATTTATTCAACTTTCTGGGCAGAAAGCTTTGTCGTTTCGTAATGGGTTAACAATAAATTTTGCATTAAACCCCCATTTTTTATGATGCAGCCTAAAAGGGCAAAACCTGAACAATATGTCCAAAGTCAAGTGACTAGGAGCATTCTATGAAAATTCCAAATTATTCGATAAATTTAGGAGGAGATGTGTTCACAAGGTGAGGATGTATGGTCTGATGAACATCCTGAGGGACTGACATCGGGATAGACAGATTGACAAATGGAGATGATACCAATATTCATTCACGCACTGCGGCAAAAAAAATAGATACTGCCTGTTTGTACTAGAGCTGTAACGATACACTCGAATATTCTGTGAATCGAATATTTTTTTACCGGCGAGTACGTATCGTATTCGTCTGTCTGAGAACCGAATATTGGTGAATACAAAATGTGAAATATTTTTCCGGGATGCAAAGTGCAAAAAAATATCCAAGAGGTCATTGATATCCAACATGCACAAGCTATAACGGCGGTTTAATCAAATTTATGAAGAAAGACGTAAATCCTTAAAGCCTAGGCGGCTCCCGTAGTCGATTGACAGAGGGCGCCTCTGATGCAACTGAATACATATTCTAGATACTAAATCAAAGAATTTCTATTTCACTGGTGACAGCTATTCATTTATTGTCTACAAGTGGCATTTTGGGTAGTAAATGATAGATTAACTGGACAATCGACGCATGACTTTGACCGTCAACGGTCAGACCTCTGTTAATACTAACAATCAAAAATCATCTTTTTTAAGTCAAAGTCTTGATCAAATAAACCTTTTAAATCAAGATTTTCAATTCAAATTCTAGTATTTATGGCCTAATTTTTCTATCTTATTGACCATTAAGTTCAGATTCTGAAGAAATTGAATGACATAATCTTTCGGAGCATAGACCATTGTCTTCAATTATGCAACATATAAATTACCTCCCTTTAAAAATTAAAAGGTAAGCTATGGCTGCATGTCCAATATACCTTGCATGTTGGCTAGAATTTAATTATTTCGTCTTTTCATTATAAGTGATCTATTCTGGTGACAAAAATTTTCATATTAATTGGTAAGTTTGTAACAGATAGAAGTTTACAACATAATTCAAAATATACAAATTTAAGGTACAAATATGTGAAATCTATGATATAGAGGTAAATAATCAGAAATGATCCAGCATCAATCAATGACGGATCTTGACTTTAACCTTTGTTAGGCTTGAATCTGCCATACACCTTTGCTTGTTGTTGCAGAATAATAAAATAATTAACATAAAACAGCTGTCTTTATCACACATAGGCATAAGTTTGTTTCATTCTTTACTCAAAGAAATATATAGATAAATATGTCTGTTCCTGGAAAAAGTTGTATTCATGAATAAATATTCATATTCATGACCCTGTATCATGATCTGTATTTGTCACTTTGTGTATCGTTTCAGCCCTAGTTTGTACACTTTAATGTATTACCAGAATAAAAACATTTTACACTGGTTCAAATTGAAAGAAGTAGGAGAAAACAATTTTAAGGTTAATCAAGTTTCGAAAGAAAAAAAATGCTTGCAGAGTACAAATATAGTGAACACAGAGGAAATAGCTTGATACAAACAATTTTTTCTTCTTCAAATTGTTCTCCCAGAATCTTAACTTGAGGTTCCTGAAGAAAGCTGGATGAGTGGGAACTGGTAACTAGAGGCGCTTGAACGCCTGTATCGCTCCACAGGCATGAATGTTAACAGGTTAATTTGTGTTGGTAATAGCTACTAAGTTATCCCCCCCATTTCTCACAATTGCTCTCTAAGAATATATTCCCAATGCAACTGTGTTGAAATTGTTAGCTTCCTGAAAAATTTTAACTTGGAAGACCTACAATTTAAAAGCTTCAGAAAGTCCACTGCAAAAGACAGTCGGGCCTAAACATTCGTGGTGGTGATAACCACTGGTCATACTTCATTTATACAAAACAATGAAAATTTTGATAAAAAGTTATCTTCTGTGCATCAAGAAGAAAATCAGGTGCGAATTTACTCTAGGTGCAAAGAGGTAAGTTGGTAGGAAAATCAGTTTTTCTACGTATGTAGGATATGAAGATAATTTGTCTTTTCAACAAATATACCTCACATGCACAATCTTTATTTAGTTATTAAAAATATTTATTCGTCGAGTCCTCGCCCAAGGATGGTTCGTTGTCTGAAGTGTTGGACATGTATGGCTAAAATTAATACAGTTTTATTGATTAATGAACGTCTGTCTTTTGTCTGTATTCTAAATCTAAATATTCTGTGTCTGATCCACAGGATGGGGATCCACACTTTAGTGAAAGTTCGCAACTTGTGTCTGATTTGCTGTTTAAATTTGCTATTTCTCCAGTGTGTAAGTTAAACAGATTGAGACATCATTGCATTACCTGGCATTATTAACAGGTGGCAATAGAGGAAGTGTGTACCTCAACAGGTAAAAATCGAGATTTCAAAAGGCAATTACTGCAAAACTACAAATCTTTGAATAGTATGATTAAATGTATGTCCTATATAAACATAGCTTTGTCAAAATTTTAAAACTAGAGGCGCTTGAGTGCCTGTATCGCTCCACAGGCATGATTGTACTGATTAATTAAATTTTTTCATAAATTCTAAGATGAACTGAATATAATGAAAATAAATAAAAATCATTGAAATCTTTAAAATATTTCTAGAGAACCATTTCTAACTTTTCATTGTTTGTAGAAAAGTCAATTAAGTTATATAAAATTCATTATGTAAAATTTTTACTGTATATCATATATGGATTTATTTGAATGGGGTTCTACGCCGCTTTCAACAATCTTTCAGTTATATCGCGGCGGCTGGAGCACCTAACAATTGAATCCTGGTATTTCTCACACCAGCACTTCCATTACATCCTTTCCTAGCCTCCAGCTGCTATCCCACATAAGTCTACGATTATCGACCCATTGGTGAGAGACAAATAGTCGAAAAGGATGAGTGCCGCCGTCGGGGATCAAACCCGGGACCTCTAGATTGACAGTCTAAATATCATATATGGAAATAACCCACCACCATAATAGCAATGTTTTTCAACCAATCAAAATCATATGAAGGAATCTGACAAACAGTCATCTGGTTATCATTCCCATAAAATTCAATTGAAATCAATCAACTGGTTTCTAATAAATTTACAAAGTTTTCAGTGGAAATTAGCCCGCCCATTAAAGCCATATTTTTCATCCGATCAAAATTCTTTTTCATAAACTGATTAAAGGTCGCCCAAACAGGGTCCAAAGAATCCACTCGTCCGCTCGTATTTACGAGCAGAAAATCCCGGAGGACGAGTGAAAATTCAGAGGAGGTCGTCCGCCCGGACGAGTGAAAAATAACTTACTGAAAAATCATTTTAGGATCAATACAGATAAATATACCAAAAAAAACTCATTTGTGTAAATTGTTCGCAACAATATATAAATAAACAATTATGTACTTTGATTTTCGTCTGTTTCCGGTTTTCGCATGATATGATCCGGCACCTGAATACCATGCAATTAATCGATCATAAATTTAAGAATATTATCATGGATATAAAGTAACAAATTTCACGCATTTTGTGCATATTTATTCGTATTTTATCCTATATAGTAGTGTTCTTTGAATTATACAGGAAAAAGGCTGCGATACTGTATGAATAACAACCATATCACTCCACCCGCTAATTTTACCGGTATTCAGGGCCCCAACTTAAAACTTATTCTGACGTCCTAAATTTGTTTTTGTTTCATCTGCACTAAAAGTGTTGAAGTCAGATATAAGATATATTTTTAAATTCTGAGCAACAAAACATATTATTACAAAATCATGTTTTTTTTAAAGATCCATAGACTTAATACAGGACGAGTGATAGTCAATGCAGGACGAGTGACCTTTTCATGCTACTTGTCCTGCAGGACAAGTGCCATTTTTGGAATTCTTTGGACCCTGCCAAAGATCATTCAGGTCAAATTTGGTTGAAATCATTCCACTGGTTTTCAGAAGCATTTCAAAAGTTTTACCATAAATGGAAATAAGCCCTGCCCATTTAAGCCATGTTTTTCATCTGATCAAAATTCTTTGAAGGTATCTGAAAGAGGTTCACCATTGGATCTTTTCTGTGAAATTTGGTTGAAATCGATCCACTGGTTTCTCAGAAGAAGCATTTCAAAGGTTTTACCATAAATGGAAATAAGCCCTGCCCATTTAAGCCATGTTTTTCATCTGATCAAAATTCTTTGAAGGAATCTGAAAGAGGTTCACCATTGGATCTTTTCTGTGAAATTTTGTTGAAATCCATTCAATGGTTTCTGAGAAGAAGAATTTCAAAGGTTTTACCGTATATGGAAATTAGCTCTGCCCATTTTAGCCATGTTATTTATCCAATCAAAATTCTTTGAAGGAATCTGATAGAGGTTTACCATAGTATCATTTCTTTGAATTTTGATTGAAATCCATCCACTGATTTATGAGAAGAAGAATTTCAAAACTTTTACCATATATGGAAATTAGCCCTGCCCATTAAAGCCATGTTTTTCATCAGATCGAAATTCTTTCAAGGATTCTGATAAAAGCCTACCCAAGGATCATTTCTGTGAAATTTGGTTGAAATCAGAACTTTCTGAGGAGAAGAAGCTCAGAAGGACGACAGGATGGACAGATGGAAGGGCTCTTTTCCGACGGACATAAAATCACGACAATAGCTTTCAGCCAGTGGAGCTTAAAACAGAAAAAAAATTCCGGGCTGGACTAGTACATGTACTTTGAAATATACTGGATGTTATGAAAATAATTCTAAATCATTTAAATAGTTCTAGAGAACCATTTTCAAACTTTCATTGTTTTACAAAAGTCAAGTCAAGTAATGAAAATTCATTATGTAAAATTTTCGTAAATGGACATAACCCACCACCGTTATGGCCATGTTTTTCAATCAATCAAATCTATATGAAGGAATCTGACAAACAGTCACCTGGTTATCATTAATGTGAATTTTGTTGAAATTCATCAACAGGTTTCTGAGAAATTTAAAAAGTTTTCAGTACAGTAAAACCCCTCCTTACGACCACCCCGGAAATACTGGCACCCCGCTATTACGACCGAATTTTTACAGAACAGATTTTTTTGTTCTTTATTTCAACGGGCACCCCGCTATTCCGAATTACGACCACTAAATTCAGTACCAACTATAGCTGATACACTATTTTGAACCCCACTAAAACGACCAGTATTTTCACACATTGAGACCGACCACCCGAATTTCACACTTGATAAGAGCGACACTAATTGAGTACGAATATATTGTAAATACATTATCGGATTTTTTATTATGTGATATCGAACCCTTATTATAATAGGTGCTATGATTAAAGTGGCCGATCACTTTTAGAAATTAGAGCTTGTTTTATTTTTCATTGTTATTTGAATGTGTCACCGGTTTTGACTCGAGTAATGAATTCGAAAATGAAAAAGTATCCGAGAAGTTACGACTAGTTTGTTAACGGCGTTCCAAACAGTTAATTAACATTTAAATTTTGATTTCAACGTAATTGGTGCTTGCATTTAAGCAATGTTTTTCATCCGATTAAAATTATTTGAGGGAATTTGATAAAGGTTCAACCAGTGATCATTTCTGTGAAATTTGGGTACAATCCATCCACTGGTTTCTGCAAAGAAGATTTTCAAAGCTTTCACCATATATGGAAATAGCCCAACCCATTGATGCCATGTTTTTCATCCCATCAAAACCTGATAAAGGTTCACCAAAGGATCATTTCTCTGAAATTTTGTTGAAATCAATCAATTGGTTTCTGAGAAGATTTTTAGGATTTCACCATATAAGGAAATAAGCCAACCCAATTAAAGCCCATTAAAGCCATGTTCTTCATCAGATCAAAAATCTTTGGAGGAATCTGATATAGGGTCACCCAAGGATCATTTCTGTGAAATTTGTTGAAATCTTTTCAGCACTTTCTGAGGAGAAGATTTTCAAAGTAAAAGTTTCCGGATGGATGGACAGATGGCTGGACGGACTGATGCATGACAGACACAACGTCATGACAATAGCTTTCTGGCTTTCAGCCACTGGAGCAAAAAACACATCACACCACTTATCTTCAATTGATATTTTTACTCACGTGACTCCAATTTTTTCAAGTCTATTTTCATCAATGTCTGGTAACAAAGACCCATCTATGTCTTCAACTGTTTAAACAAGAGAATACGGAACAAATTCAACTAGGTCATTAAATTGAGTAATAATCTGATCTTTGCAAAGATTTTCAAGCAGACAAGTTAAAAACATAAGCATGTATAATATGGTTACACGCCCCTCAAGAACTAGAGGTGCTTGAATGTACTGATAAAGCAAATTTTTTTCATTAATTTAAAAAAAATTGAATAAAATGAAAATAAATCTAAATCATTGAAATCTTTGAAATAATTCTAGAGAACCATTTTCAAACTTTTCATTTTTTTTACAAAAAGCAGGTCAAGTTCTGTAAAATTCACTGTATACCATATATGGACATAACCCACCACCATTATAGCCATGTTTTTCAATCAACCAAAATTTACAGAGGAATCTGACAAACAGTCACCTGGTATTCATTTCCGTGAAATTTGGTTGAAAAATATCAACAGGTTTCTGAAAAATTCATAAAGTTTTCAGTATATATCAAATATGGAGATTAGCCCTGCCCATTTAAGCCATATTTTTCATCCGCTCAAAATTATTTTTCATAATCTGATAAATGGTCATCCAAGAATCAGTCTGGTCAAATCTAGTTGAAATCCATCCACTTGTTTCTGAGAAGAAGATTTTCAAAGCTTTCACCATATATTGAAATTAGCCTTGACCATTGAAGCCATGTTTTTTCATCTGATCAAAATTCTTTGAAGGACTGAAAGAGGGTCTCCCAAGGATCATTTCTGTGAAATTTGGTTGAAACCTATCTACTGGTTTCTGAGAAGAAGATTTTCAAAGCTTTCACCATATATGGAAATAAGCCTTGCCCTTTAAAGCCATGTTTTTAAACCAATCAAAATTCTATAAAGGAATCTGATAAAGATTTACCAAAGGATCAATTCTGTGAAATTTGGTTGAAATCCATCCACAGGTTTCTGAGAAAAAGATTTTTAAAGCTTTCACAATATATGGAAATTAGCCCCATCCATTTAAGCAATGTTTTTCATCCTATCCAAATTATTTAAAAGAATCTGATAGAGGTTTACCCAAGGATCATTTTGGTGAAATTTGGGTATAATCCATCCACAGGTTTCTGAGAAGAAGATTTTCAAAGCTTTCACCGTATATGGTAATTAGCACCGCCCATTAAAGCCATGTTTTTCATCCCATCTAAAATGTGTGAAGGAATCTGATAAAGGTTCACCCAAGGATCATTTCTGTGAAATTTGGTTGAAATCCATCTATAGGTTTCTACGAAGATTTTTAAGGGTTTTACAATATATGGAAATTAGCCTCGCCCATTAAAGCGATGTTTTTCATCCGATCAAAATCTTAGAAGGCATCTGATAGAGGGTCAAGCAATTCATCTTTTCTTACAGTATTTCATCAAGCAATTCTTTATCAACAAGAGCCATGTCGGACATGGCCATCCCCCACCATAAAAGCTTGATAGTAAACTGAAGCCAGTTAGATTTAGACTTCTTGTGCACTGCATTTCTTCTCAATGAGTTTGATAATAGCTATTATACTTTCAGAGATATGCTCAGGACAAAATCCTAGTCTTTAAAACAACAAAGGACAATAACTCCAAAATTATGCAAGCAAGAGTTGTGTTTCTTGTGCACTGCACTTCTCCTCAATGAGATCTATCCACCTATGAAGTTTCAAGTTAATAGCTATTATACATTCAGAGATATGCCCCGGACAAAATCTTAGTCTTTAAAACAACAAAGGGCAATAACTCCAAAATTATGCAAGCATGAGTTGTGGTTCTTGTGCACTGCACTTTTCCTCAACGAGATCTATCCATCTATGAAGTTTCAAGTTAATAGCTATTATACTTTCAGAGATATGCCCCAGACAAAATCTTAGTCTTTAAAACAACAAAGGGCAATAACTCCAAAATTATGCAAGCAAGAGTTGTGGTTCTTGTGCACTGCACTTCTCCTCAAAGAGATCTATTTACCTATGAAGTTTCAAGTTGATAGCAATTATACTTTCAGAGATATGCTCCGGACAAGTTTAGTGACGGAAGGATGGAAGGACCGATGGAGACCATTACTATATCCCCTTTGCCAAAACGGCAGGGGATTATATGCAAAACATGGCATTTTGTGTACCACAACATTTTAGACTGGTCCAAATTGAAAGAAGGTGCAGATGACTATTTAAACATGAAGTAATTCTAACAATCTGTGTCTCTTAGAGTAGAAAACATTGTTGATAATGAAGAAATTGCTCATAACAAGAAATTTCCTTTTATACACAATGTTTTCCGTAACTTTTTCCTTGTTGGGCTTAAAAAGCTTGACTATGTGGAAATGTGTTACATGACAAAAGAACTTAATATTTAGAAAACAATGGCCAATTTTCATTGCTTTAAGATAACTATAATGACATGAGGCCAATGAGGGCCTGAGATGCTCTAATGGCTCAGGTTATCAAGTTTTCCCTTGAAGTAATCCCTTATCCAATTCCCCATTCTTCATTTTCCACAATATTCTCTACCCAGAAAGTTGAAAAATCTAAAAATTCATAAACTTTAAATTGATATCTACAACTCATTTTACTTTGGACCAGCCTAAAATTTTGTCGTCTGGAAATGGGTTAAAAAGTAATACAAAAGCTGGTTGTTAATCCAAAGGTAGACACTGACACAAGCCCTCTTGCCCTTGGCCACACTGTTTTCAAACCAAATCAACCATATGTACTACACAATATATACTTCATAATACTTGTATTTTAAATTAAACAAGAGGGCCAGACTGGCCGTGGCGCTCACCTGAGATAAGGCTCTTTTTTTCTTCAAAGCCTACTACAAACTGGGTCGGGAGAAGACCTTCTTTAACAAATATCAACAAGCCCAATTTGGTTTAGATTGGCCAAAAAGTTTTGAAAGGGTTGTCTTCTTTTTAAGCCTAATCACCCTGTTGCTCTAAAATTTTATCAATTTTGAAAGGGGTCAATGTACTGAAGCTTCATGCAAAATTCAAGATTCTTCAACTTCTGGGTCAGGAGGAGATGGTTTTTTTGTTTTTTTTTCATTTCTTTTTTTTTTTTTTTTTTTTCAATTTTACTCTTGTTGCCATAGCAACCAGAGTTTTCAACTGATTAAATTCTTAGGTTGAAATCAGCCCAGCAGTTTGGGAGGCGATGTCGTTTTACAAATCATTCTTTATTTCTATATAAGCCCCATCCCCCCTGGGGCTCCGCCCCTGGGTACCCGAGGCTGGTGATTTGAGCAATTCTGAAAGAGGTCAATGCACTGATGCTTCATGCAAAATATCAAGACTCTAGGCCCTCAGGGTAAGGAGGATATTGATTTCTAAAGTTTACATTAAAATTCCAGTTTTGCTGCCATGGCAACGAGAGTTTGAAATGGATTTCAATTCTTTTAGCGTTTTCATATGGCATCACCCAAAAAACAGTCCCGTCAAATTTGGTTGAAATCCTCCCAGCAGTTTGGGAGGAGATGTTGTTTTAAAAATCCTTCTTTATTTCTATATAAGCCCAATCCCCCCTGGGGCTCCGCCCCTGGGTACCTGAGGGTGATGATTTTAGCCATTCTGAAAGAGGTCACTATACTGATGCTTCATGCCCAATATCAAGGCTCTACGCCTACTGGCAGGGCCTTCGCTTGCGATTGGCAATGTCGCCAAATGCTAAAATTTAAGCTAAGTGGCGATAAAAAATCGAATCTGGCGAAAACGCTGGCGATAAAAAAAGTCTGTGGAAGCAATATTGATTTTCATATAAAGTACCACCCATACACCAAATGTTTGTATCAGACTGCAATCAAGGCAGATTATCATAGTCTAGTGATAATCGTGTCGAAATTTAATAGCCATTCTCTGTAAGCACTTACAATTTTTTGGCACGCAATGTCACAGATTCTGTTCAAATTTGTATGAAATGTTCATCTTGAAGTATTGTTACAAAAACAGTATTTTCATCTGGAAAACCTTTACGTTGCTATGGAAACGGACTAAAAAATGTTGTAAATTTGCATTAGGTGTCGATCTTAAGATCCATATTGTGAAATTTTGCAGCATAGAGAGGGTTAACTGTTGTTAACAGCATAAAGTTGAAGTGTTATAGTTTTCAAAACATTAAAAATCCTACGGGGACCATAGGCTAAATTTTTCACAATTTTTAATTGAAAATGCTAAATTTTTAATGCTATTAAATAAACCAGGTAACTCTTGAAGCACTACAGTACTTGCAGTTACCTCCCTTATTTGAAAGAAAAAAGCTCTTCGCCAGGGAGGTAGATTGAAAAAGAGGGAAATATGATATTAATGAAAGTACATGCGTTATTCCAAGAAACACAGCAACAACGCCCAGAATTAGCGAGATTACTTTAAAACATATTTCACCAATTCAGAGAAATATTGTAGCTATGTATGCTACCGACATTTGACTACCATAAGATAATTTTATTAGAAAATTAAGAGAATCTGGCATGGCTAAAATTTGCAGCGCTCATCTCGATGTTTTTCAAACAACGGGACTGCAACAGAAGCCGAGTTTTAGGATGCAGGATTTCGTCACATACATCAGGTCATGCATCTTTCAAGGATATGATCGAAGGCTGACAGAAGAGCAAGATTTTTCATCCTTCGGAATTTAAATACCGGAACAGGTAGGTATTGAAAGCTAAGATACTCATAACATACACTATTTTCATTTTAATTGTTATCTTTTCATACCATTTCTTGTGTATACAAAGCACGGTGATTCCAAAGTACTTTGATTTTTTACCTAAAATTGATTATACAAATTCTATTTCATAAAGTTATTTCCCCTGTTTGACTGTAAACAAAAGAGTAAAATGTTGTGGGCTAGGTTTTGTCAGTTCTAATTAAAATCAGTGATAATTCATTTTCTCTTTGATCTGGAACTAAGTGGTAGGCCATAGCAATAGAACATTGATACTCGAAGACAATTTGATTCTAGGAAAATACTATTTATAATTGATGTAAGTTAAAAATGGTTGTATTTCTCAGTAGAAAACATAGTAGGAATTGAAGAAATTGTTTGTTCAAGCAATTTTATTTTCAAGAATTTTTTCAAAGCATTTTCCTTGAGGGGTGTAAAAAGATCCCATTGTGTTGTAATGGGTTCAGGTAGAGGAAGTGGATTGCACAATTCTAAAAACTGGCTTTACTGTGTGTTTCTTTGGATGAAGTCATGAAATTTTCTTACCCTTTGAAATGCTAGTAGAATCTGCTGAATGAGTTCACATATTAACCCTTTCCTGTACAAACCCAGGATTTTATGTTGCTGTGATTTTATACTTGAGTAAACATTGTGGGAAAAGGAGAAATTGCTTGTAACAAGCAACTTCTCCTTTTCCAACAATATTTCTACCACATAGGACAGTTTCATTTCAAGTTGCATCCAATATTCATCGTCATCTGCTACTTCATTCAATTTGGACCAATGTTAAATAAAAAATAAAACCTGTAAAGGGTTAAAACAGTCATGTCATTGTTGAAATCAAATTTTGCTCCAGGTGTCCTCGGACAAGTAAGACTAAAATTATCTTGTCCCTCACAAAGTGTAGAGATAAATTTTGAGAAATCTAGCTTTTTCTCTATTAACCATGTTTTCTATCCTTCAATATTTAAACATTACAATAATTGTCCATAAGTAGAAAATCCCATGGCAAGCAAGCAGCACTTGAGAACTCTACTCTCTTTATCATAGTACCATCAAAAAGGATTTTTTTTAAATGGAAGTGTTGCATCACATATGGTATCCATTAACTTTCCAAATTGTTCATTCCGCTTACTCTATCTTAATTTCTTTCTGTATCAGATTTATGAAAATTCCCCCACTTTACTAAGTGACTGGTTTGAGGCAAGTAGAAAATCACATTTATAAAGTCAGTCTTTGTGAATCTCAATACTCTGTTTGGATACTTTTTTAATATAGTGAATATGCACTTGTCACATTGACCCTATATTTGAATTTCTTTTCCATTGTTTTCAGGCATTTGTAGACACTACAGATCGAGAATTTTGAAGGATTCTAAGAATAATATTTCAGAAAAAAGAAAGGTTTGTTTTAAATTTTTCAAAATATAAAGCAAAGTAATTTACTATCCTATAAAAAGCCTAGACTGGCCACAGTCATTTTTAGCTCCACTGGCTGAAAGCCAGAGAGCTATTGTCATGGGGTTGAGTACGTCGTGTGTGCATCTGTCCATGCATCTGTCCTATTGTCCATCTGTCCGTCTGTAAACTTTTCCTATGAAAATCTTCTCCTCAGATAGTTAGCAGATTTCAACCAAATTTCACAGAAATGATCCTTGGGTGACCCTCTTCCAGATTCCTTCAAAGAATGATCGGATGAAAAACATGACTTAATGGGCAGGGCTAATTTCCATATATTGTAAAAGCTTTGAAAATCTTCTGCTCATAAACCAGTTGAAGGATTTCAACCAAATTTCACAGAAATGATCTTTGGGGACTGTCTATCAGATTTCTTCAAAGAATTTTTATTTGATGAAAAACATGGCTTTAACGGCGGGGCTAATTTCCCTATATGGTAAAAGCTTTGAAATTCTTCTTCTCAGAAAACAATGGATGGGTTTCAACTTAATTTGATCATTGGGTGACCTTTTAATACGATTTTAAAACAGAATTTTGATTTGATGAAAAATATGGCTTTAATGGTCAGGGCTAATTTCCATATATGGTTTATACTGAAAACTTTGTAAATTTCTCAGGAACCTGTTGATTGATTTCAACCAAATTTACAGATGATTGTCAAATTCCATCACATAATTTTGATCGGTTGAAAAACATGCCTATTATGGTGGTGGGTTATGTCCATATATAGTAAACAGTGAAAATTATACATAATGAATGTTACATAACTTGACTTTTGTGAAAAACTATGAAAATTTGAAATGGTTCTCTAGAACTATTTCAAAGATTTCAATGACTTTGATTTATTTTCCTTATATTCAGTTTATTTTGAATTTTGAATTCATGCAAAAATTTGCTTAATCAGTACATTCATGTCTGTGGAGGGATACAGGTGCTCAAGCGCCTCTAGTTGTATGGACCTTTAACTTATAACCATTTTCTTCAAACTTGTATAATTCGAATCATGTTCATGTTTCTGGACAAAAAGTCCCTTCAAAGAAGAGTCTGGCAGCCAGGCTATTGAAAACATTGATATGACACTTTCAATCTAACCAAAATTGTGTGAAATATGGCAATCTTATGAGTCTCAAATATAGAAAAGCATGTTTTAAAAATCACCTGAAAATAATGACATTATATCGTTTTATATCAACCTTTGCCTTGCAGTTATAGGAATAACCCAGTTTAAATGGAGGTATAGACTAAGATAAGCCTATATGTTTGTTCAGTCCGATCTTACGCTGCACCTCCTGTTTGTCCAATTCAAGCTAGTAAATTTTTTACAGAAATATTAATTTACAACGAGTGCTTTCAGTCCATTGATTTCATACGAAGAATGTAAAGATAATGAATTTTATTCAGCATGACATGAGTTAATTTTTCAATCAATGTTATTAAGTTTCTGAGAGCTCCTTTAATGCTCAGTGGAACCAAGGAATCACATAACTATACCTGAAAAATTGTTCAAAATAGTGTTAAATCAGATTGAAATAAGTAAATCAAGTGTTGAATATGAAATTCTCGAAGCTGTCTTTTGTTGAGCCTCCTTGTGGTACCTGTAGGACAAAATGGCTCCGAATCTTAATGGTCTCCTGTGAATTAAGATCATCCAAATCTAAGCTGATTTTTGCTAAATAAAAGTGAACATGCATGCGCAAGTGCACTTAAAAGAAATCATAAGGACACCATATTTCTTGGAAAACAGTGTGGGAAAAGAAGAAATTACATGATCCCTGATTTTACATAGAAATATAGAAGGAAATCTTTTAAAATCTTCTGATCCCAAACCATAAGGCCTAGGGCTTTGATATTTGGTATGTATCATCACCTATTGACACTCTACCAAAATGCTTCAAAGAATTATTGTACTCTGAAAATTAGCCCTTTTCTGCGTGATCCCTGATTTTACAAAGGAATAAAGAAGGAAATCTTTGAAAATCTTCTTCTCCCAAATCATAAGGCCAAGAGCTTTGATATTTTGTATGTATCATAACCTAATGACCCTCTACCAAAATACTTCAAAGAATTACCGTATTCTGAAAATAAAACCTTTTCTGAGTGTTCCCTGATTTTACAAAGGAATATAGACGGAAATCTTTTAAAGTCGTCTTCTCCCCAAAAAATAGGCCTAGAGCTTTGATATATGGTATGTACTATCAGCTATTGACCCTCTACAAAATGCTTCAAAGAATTATTATACTCTGAAAATAAGCCCTTTTCTGTTTGATCCCTGATTTTTCAAAGAAATAAAGTAGGAAATCTTGTAAAGTCGTCTTCTCCTAAACCATAAGGCATAGAGATTTGATATATGGTACTTATCACCAGCTATTGACCATCTACCTGACAGGATTTTCGTTTGACCCGAGACCTCGGGTTTTGACGCACAGAAATTCAAAAAGAAACAATTTTGACGCTCGGTAATTTGCTACTGTGCGTCATACTGACGCACGGAAATTTGCAGCCATGCGTCAAGGGTCATCATAAGTGTGCCATATTATTGGAAAATGTTGAATTGATTGTGAAAATATGCAACCTCATCAAGAATAACACCTTGCTTGATTGGTAATTAACAATTGACTGATGGGCATGCATCGGCCATCGTAATTCACAGGTATTTGTCACCTGTGAAATTTAATGGTTAGTTCTAATTTAACTTGAATTTTCTTATTTGCAAATTCTTTTATCAAAAACCTCACATAATATAATCCAAGAAGTAAAATGAAATCAAAGAAAATGTTGCTCAAGAAATGTCACGAGTTTTCGTGGATAAAATCGGCACTTCTTTTTATGAAAAATAATAATAATTTGATTCTCTATGTACTCTTGAGATTTTTTAAAACTGATTCAAACTTTAATATGTGCATGAATACTAAACTTTCCTTAAAATTTATCTTGTATTGAAAATAGAAAACTGGTAGATTGGAGAAATGTTCTTATCTGAGACAGAGTTTATTCTAAGGCATCATTGCAAAACATTTAAAAAATATTTAAAATCTACAATATTTTTTTCTAAATTAGATTGGGTGTGTGTGTGTTGGGGGGGGGGGGGGGATATTGCATTTTGACTCTCGGGATTTCAATTTTGACTCTTGAAAATTTTAGCCCAAGGGTCATTGACTCTTGACTTTTGGGTTCTAGTGAAAACCCTGTACCAAAATACTTCAAAGAATTATTGTTATCTGAAAATTAGCACTTTCCTGTTATTTTCAAAGGAATAAAGAAGGAAATCTTGTAAAGTGTCTTCTCCTAAAGCATTTGGCCTAGAGTTTTGATATTCGGTATGTATCGATGTCTATTGACCCTCTAACAAAATACTCCAAATAATTACCGTATTCAGGAAATTAGGGCTTTATTGTGGGATCATCAATATACCCTGGAATTAAAGGAGAAAATCTTTAAACATCATCTCCAAATAATTAGACAGAGGGCTTTGCTTATTTGTAAAGATCATAATGCCATGAACCACATTACTCAGTGGATCAATTTAGGACCATCATGGTCCTCTTGTTTAAACTAGGTGCAAATCTTCAATAATATTTATAAAAGATTCTCTTTTTTTCATCTTTTTAGGTAAATTTATACCATGGAAATCTTTACGATATCCAAAATAAACTGGTAGAGTTACAGACTGTCAAAGATTGGGATGCAGTGGAAGTCAGACTTGTTGAGCTACAACATGATAAAGAAAACTGCGAGGAAAATTCTTTCTTTCAAAGTCCTGTAGAGAACTGCTTTAAAATGTTTTCATCGCAGAAATGTGTAGATGACCACATTCTATTGGGTAACTGTACTTTGATGGTAGAGAGCGCATGAATGTAGCAGAAAGAGCAAAGTATGTATATGCTCACAAAATTTTGAACTTGTATCTGTCTTGTAAAACTCAAACATCTTTTATAGAGGTTAAATCTCTTTCCACTTTTAACCCATTCCAACACGGCAAAATTTTAGACTGGTTCAAATCGAAAGAAGACGACAATTTCAAGTTGATGGAATTTCATTTTTTTTTTTCATCTTTTTGGATAGAAAACATTCTGGACAATGGTACAAGCGATTTCTTCATTTTCTAGAATGTTTTCCAAAGCTTTTTTCATGAGGGGCCTAAAATGGAGGGATTGTGTCGGAATGGGTTAAACAAAAGGAAATATATGTATTCAAAGTTTAAGATTGGTAAACCAACTTGAAATAAGGTAGACCATTTTAAAGCTGCCCAGGAAATGAGGCTTCAGGAAACTTTAAGAGAGATGAATATTTGTTTGGTCAAAAAATATCCTCTTACTTTTCAAGACATGCACAAATCAGATGATATGTTGCAGCCGAATAAGAAGAGAGAAAACAAAATTTGCAAATGAAATTGAAAGTGTTATTGCTAAAATTGATAAAGGCTTCTTACTCCAACTTTCTAAAGTTTTTACATCCTTTTAAAACTCAATCACAATATGGATAGATATGAAAAGCTCAAAATTCGAAGATGAATCATTTTTATTTCCATGGGTTTTTATGCAATGATCAGTATAAAACTCTTAGTATACAATGTCATTACGTCATTTAAAAAAAAGAATATGACAAATATTCTAAAAGTCTGTGCATCGTCTTTATTGCTCCATATTCAAAGTTGAAGGTCATGGTGACCTATTGCAATCATGTTTCGTCCATCGTCATGCATTAAGTTAATTTAACCGGTAATATTTTCGACTTCTTCATTAGAACTCCTGGGCGTATTTCAACCAAACTTGGTAGGTTGCATCCCCATGGTAAGGTGCTTCAGATTTGTACTCGTCATGGAGTTATCTTCCCTGGGAGCCAAATAAGGGGCAAAAAAGTTACATCTTCTTGTCATGAACTGGCTGTTGGATTGGATTCACATATGGTATTAAGAGTCTTTAGGCCAATAACTATAAAGTTTGTACAAAAAAAATCTGTCTAGAAAAGACTGTGCTGGGGGGGGGGGGCAAAAGTGGGAGGTCATAAGCTTACATAGTGACAACTTTGAATTTTTTTTCTATCAAACCAAAAGACCTGCAGCTCTGATAATTGGTATGTAGCATCATCTGTTTTTGTGCTCTTTTGGCTCGGGTGACCATTAGGGACCTATGGGCCTCTTGCTTCAATATTCTCAAGTTGCTTATTCCTACAGTATCTGTATTACACAATTTTAAAAAGTTTTTTCTGTATTTTATGATGGTAGATATAGGGATATTTAAACCTGTGCTAATTCTTTTACCTTTCAACATCGTTGAGTATGCCATGTACTTATTCACATTTCTAAAAAACAAAGAAACCCTTTTTAGACCAAGTGAGAACAGCATTCTGAATGTGAGCTTTTGTGATCTAGCCATTTCCTACACCAACTCATCTTATTAGATAAACCTATGTGCTCTCATTAGGCAATAGTATTGGCTCAAATTTCTTGACATTTGGTCCGATTGTTGGATTCATTAAACTTCTGACAAATTTGATGTTCGGTCATTTAGTCAAATCTTGAGTCACTAGGTCAAATCTACCACAAAAGAAAACAAGAGGCCCAGTGGGCCTTAATGGTCACCTGAGTAAAAGAGCACCAAGACAAGTGATTTTGTTTGAAAGAATTAGACAAAGGTTTGGCTGAAATCCCCTCAGTAGTTCTTGAGAAGAAGATGAAAATGTTTAAAAGTTACCAAAAATGACCCCCTTTTGGTCCCCATTTTAGGCATCCCTGACCTCCAGCCTTTTAATATTCACAAATCTGTATAATCAGTACCCAATGATGCTTTTCACCAAGTTAGTTTGAAATTGGCTTTGTACTTCATCAGAAGAAGGTGAAAATGTGAATTTTTTAACATGATGAACTTTGACCTCTGGGTGTGGCCCCATACATGACCCCAGGGACATGAATTTCACAATTTATAATATACCTGTCCTAGTTGTCATGCACACAAAATATTTAAGCTCTGGCATTAACGGTTTATTAGAAGAAGATTTTTAAAGAAGTACCAAAAATTACCCCTTTTTGCCCCCTATTTGGGCCCCTTTGACCCCCAGAACCCCTATTTTCACAAACTTGAATTGGCATCCCCCAATGATGCTTTCTACCAAGTTTGGTTGAAATCTGCCCAGTAGTTCTTGAGAAGAAGATGAAATATTTAAAAGTTACCAAAAATTACCCCCTTTTGGTCCCCATTTTAGGGCCCCCTGACCCCCCCGCCTTTTTATTTTCACAAATCTGAATAACCATTACCAAATGATGCTTTTCACCAAGTTTGTTTGAAATTGGCTTTGTACTTCATCAGAAGAAGATGAAAATGTGAATTTTTTAACATGATGAACTTTGACCTCTGGGTGTGGCCCCACACATGACCCCAGGGACATGAATTTCACAATTCATAATATACCTGTCCTAGTTGTCATGCACACAAAATATTTAAGCTCTGGCATTAACGGTTTATTAGAAGAAGATTTTTTAAAGAAGTACCAAAAATTACCCCTTTTTGCCCCCTATTTGGGCCCCTATGACCCCCAGAACCCCTATTTTCACAAACTTGAATTGGCATCCCCCAATGATGCTTTCTACCAAGTTTGGTTGAAATCCGCCCAGTAGTTCTTGAGAAGAAGATGAAATATTTAAAAGTTACCAAATATTACCCCCTTTTGGTCCCCATTTTAGGGCCCTCTGACCACCCAGCCTTTTTATTTTCACAAATCCGAATAACCATTACCAAATGATGCTTTTCACCAAGTTTGTTTGAAATTGGCTTTGTACTTCATCAGAAGAAGATGAAAATGTGAATTTTTTAACATGATGAACTTTGACCTCTGGGTGTGGCCCCATACATGACCCCAGGGACATGAATTTCACAATTTATAATATACCTGTCCTAGTTGTCATGCACACAAAATATTTAAGCTCTGGCATTAACGGTTTATTAGAAGAAGATTTTTAAAGAAGTACCAAAAATTACCCCTTTTTATCCCCTATTTGGGCCCCTATGACCCCCAGAACCCCTATTTTCAAAAACTTGAATTGGCATCCCCCAATGATGCTTTCTACCAAGTTTGGTTGAAATCCGCCCAGTAGTTCTTGAGAAGAAGATGAAATATTTAAAAGTTACCAAAAATTACCCCCTTTTGGTCCCCATTTTAGGGCCCTCTGACCACCCAGCCTTTTTATTTTCACAAATCCGAATAACCATTACCAAATGATGCTTTTCACCAAGTTTGTTTGAAATTGGCTTTGTACTTCATCAGAAGAAGATGAAATGTGAATTTTTTAACACAATGAACTTTGACCTCTGGGTGTGGCCCCATACATGACCCCAGGGGCATGAATTTCACAATTTATAATATACCTGTCCTAGTTGTCATGCACACAAAATATTTAAGCTCTGGCATTAACGGTTTATTAGAAGAAGATTTTTAAAGAAGTACCAAAAATTACCCCTTTTTGGCCCCTATGACCCCCAGAACCCCTATTTTCACAAACTTGAATTGGCATCCCCCAATGATGCTTTCTACCAAGTTTGGTTGAAATCTGCCCAGTAGTTCTTGAGAAGAAGATGAAATATTTAAAAGTTACCAAAAATTACCCCCTTTTGGTCCCCATTTTAGGGCCCCCTGACCCCCCAGCCTTTTTATTTTCACAAATCTGAATAACCATTACCAAATGATGCTTTTCACCAAGTTTGTTTGAAATTGGCTTTGTACTTCATCAGAAGAAGATGAAAATGTGAATTTTTTAACATGATGAAATTTGACCTCTGGGTGTGGCCCCATACATGACCCCAGGGACATGAATTTCACAATTTATAATATACCTGTCCTAGTTGTCATGCACACAAAATAT
This sequence comes from Fragum fragum, assembly GCA_946902895.1. Classification (NCBI taxonomy): domain Eukaryota; kingdom Metazoa; phylum Mollusca; class Bivalvia; order Cardiida; family Cardiidae; genus Fragum; species Fragum fragum. Next base: position 10,138,827 of record OX336373.1, on the reverse strand, counting down.
TTAAGCTCTGGCATTAACGGTTTATTAGAAGAAGATTTTTAAAGAAGTACCAAAAATTACCCCTTTTTGCCCCCTATTTGGGCCCCTATGACCCCCAGAACCCCTATTTTCACAAACTTGAATTGGCATCCCCCAATGATGCTTTCTACCAAGTTTGGTTGAAATCCGCCCAGTAGTTCTTGAGAAGAAGATGAAATATTTAAAAGTTACCAAATATTACCCCCTTTTGGTCCCCATTTTAGGGCCCCCTGACCCCCCAGCCTTTTTATTTTCACAAATCTGAATAACCATTACCAAATGATGCTTTTCACCAAGTTTGTTTGAAATTGGCTTTGTACTTCATCAGAAGAAGGTGAAAATGTGAATTTTTTAACATGATGAACTTTGACCTCTGGGTGTGGCCCCAAACATGACCCAGGGGCATGAATTTCACAATTTATAATATACCTGTCCTAGTTGTCATGCACACAAAATATTTAAGCTCTGGCATTAACGGTTTATTAGAAGAAGATTTTTAAAGAAGTACCAAAAATTACCCCTTTTTGGCCCCTATTTGGGCCCCTATGACCCCCAGAACCCCTATTTTCACAAACTTGAATTGGCATCCCCCAATGATGCTTTCTACCAAGTTTGGTTGAAATCTGCCCAGTAGTTCTTGAGAAGAAGATGAAATATTTAAAAGTTACCAAAAATTACCCCCTTTTGGTCCCCATTTTAGGGCCCCCTGACCCCCCAGCCTTTTTATTTTCACAAATCTGAATAACCATTACCAAATGATGCTTTTCACCAAGTTTGTTTGAAACTGGCTTTGTACTTCATCAGAAGAAGATGAAAATGTGAATTTTTTAACATGATGAACTTTGACCTCTGGGTGTGGCCCCATACATGACCCCAGGGACATGAATTTAACAATTAATAATATACCTGTCCTAGTTGTCATGCACACAAAATATTTAAGCTCTGGCATTAACGGTTTATTAGAAGAAGATTTTTAAAGAAGTACCAAAAATTACCCCTTTTTGCCCCCTATTTGGGCCCCTATGACCCCCAGAACCCCTATTTTCACAAACTTGAATTGGCATCCCCCAATGATGCTTTCTACCAAGTTTGGTTGAAATCCGCCCAGTAGTTCTTGAGAAGAAGATGAAAATGTTTAAAAGTTAACGGACGACGCACGACGGACGACGCACGATGACGGACAAACAATGATTGCAATAGGTCACCATGACCATTCGGTCAGGTGACCTAAAAAAGCTGAAAAATTTTCATCACTAAATAAATGTCATCTGCAACTTGTTTAAGCTTAAACCATTCCGAATGTAGTCATTTGGTTATGGGTTAAGTGGATGTAGATAAAGCAATATTCAGGTGAGCAATATAGGACCATCATAGTCCGTTTGACAAATCATGTGGTGCTTGTGTGGTGCTTGTACAAAATTTTGATAATTCAGATTCGACCCATTACAAGACAACAAAGTTTAATTTTATCCAAACTGAAAAGAAATTGAAATTTCAGATTACATCTCAAAGATGATAAAGATTTAAAATATATTTGCCTCTCATCGGATAATATTGTGGGAAATGAAGAAATTGCTTGTCCTCAGAGATGTCTTTCACCAGGCATGTTTTCAAATGATATTTTCTTGAGGATAGTTAAAAAGTGGGTTTGTGTTGGAATGGGTTACAGCAGTTGCATGACTATCTTTTGTTTATATATGTTCCTATTCATAGATTAATCTTAGCTCTTTATGGGCATTTCACCTATTTATGAAATGAAATATGTGAAAAAATAAAAGTAAAATAAAACATTTGAAATCAAGATGAATTGTTTGTTGCACTACTTACATCAAGTCTTTTCAAAACGTCAAACATACTGACAACTAAAATTGAATTGCTAATCCAGAAAAGTTGGGTCTAATTAAGACTTTCAAGAATTGTTGACCTTATTTTGAGCACCTATTGTTTAAAGCTAGTGTACTATTGTCATGGTGTAAAAGTAGTCATCATTGCGTCTGTCAGAGAGTCGGTCCATTACTAAACATTTTAATCCCCTACCGCTGAAGCCGAAGGGGACTTTAGGTTTGCACTCCTTCTAACCGCCTGTATGTCTGTCCACATTAATGAGTTAAATCTTTGGTGGGCATCAGAATCCAACCAAAATTTTTGATCAGATTGAAAAACATGGTTTATTTCCATATATGGAATATAGTGAAAACTGAAAATGTTTTTTGAAAGTGGCCAGTGGTTTTCAACAAAATTTCACAAGAATTGACCTTTTGGTAACCCTTTATCAGAATTCTTTAAAAAATTCTTAGAAAAAACCCAATCTCACCTAATCCCACATACAAACAGCCCATAGGTTAAAAAGGTTTTAGAAGACAATGGGGAAAATGAAGAAATTACTTTATAATAATGCTTCTTTTTGTTTACCATCTGAGGAAAAATTCCATGATGAAGGGAAATATAACCTTGACATTGAATATACCTATTTGACCTTAGAGGAAATGAGCTTCATAAGAAATATAATTTTATCTAACATCAGAACCAAATTTCAGTTAAATGACATTTTTATTTTTGAAGACATAATATGCCACCTTTAAAGGTTAAAGTCACAATTACGGTGAAAATTTTCCATAAAGGTTAGAAATGACCTTGACCTTGAATGAAATGCACTTATCTGACTTGCATTGAAAACACTCATATGCCTATTAAAAATGAAAATTAAATCAGTCAGATTTATTGAACATTTATCATATAGAAAATGAAAAGAAAATAATATTTTTCCCTGACAGGCTACCTTTTGGTTACCATAGCAACCACCTAAAGATAAAAAATCCCAATATTTTTTTTTCATTTTTTAAAAAAACTAAGATCAGTGTAATCCTTCAACATCAACCCTATTCTCTATTTGGCTGCATTTCTTGAAAATATTCATTTTAAAATGGCCAAAATACGGGATTTTTAAAAAAGCCTTACCCCACCCACCCAGGTTTTATTGAAAATCAAAAATACAAAGTTGCTCAATCAACATGAAAAATTGTTTTTGACCACAAAGGATTAAACGGTTTAAAACAAGCATTAAATCGTTTGTAATACATAAAGTAAGACATATTCAGAATGTAGAAAAATACACAATTTCATGCTAAAAATTGTCATATTTCTGCTTTCACAATCATGGTCAGTTTCCATGGCAACGAGGAATCAAATAGACAAAAAAATGCTCATTTCCACATTAGGACGATTAATTGCGATGCTATAAAAAGTTCCAAGAAAATCTGAGATATGGTGTGCCACAACCCCTATACAAAGTTGTAAGTGCTTACAGAGAATGGCTATTAATAAACATGCGAGTCAGACAATAAACGAAGTATGACAAACGCTAATCTATGACCTACGATACAGGTGACAATTTCTGACCATGATCGAACAGACTTAAATGACAGCGTAGGTTACTTAAATCAAATTCAACAAAATCAAAATCAGAAAATCTTACTTCCATGGGTTTACAATAAAATCCACAATACATGTCCGACAAAAAAATCTTAATTGACTAAAATATACAAATGACTGATCCGAGTCTAATTTCTACTCTGGGAAATTGTTCAACACAGGAAACCCTCTCAATGCTGTCCTGTCAGTCTCTTTGATGTACGTCACAACCCTATGCTCCCCTAGAGTAGAATGGTCAAGCTCATCATTTTTATGACGTCAGCTGTGTTTTGCATCAAAAGAGGAATATTTTAGGGTAAGTGGATTTAGCTCCATTTTTTTCAATTTGGTGAAAGTGATGGCGAAAAGAAAAATTAGGCCAGGGAAGGCCCTGCCTACTGGGTCAGGAGGAGATAATTTTTAAAGTTTTCATTAAAATTTCAGTTTTGTTATCATGGCAACCAGAGTTTTTAATGGATTTCGATTCTTTTAGCAATTTTGGCACCACCCAAGTTACATTCCTGCAAAATTTTGTTGAAATCTGCCCAGCTCAGGTGAGCTAAAAAGAGATGAAATTGTCACAAAACCAGGTTTTTAATGTCTTTATCAAACTTTGTAAAGAATTGTGGCACAAAGCATTGGGGGCACAAGAATTTAGACAATAAGTCTCCTTTTTTTGCAATGCAGCATTAACCCATTCCCACACAATGACGCTTTTAAATGCCCCTTAATTGAAAGCTTTGGAAAACATTGTGGAAAATGAAGAAATTGTTTGTTGCAAACAATTTTTTCATCATCCACAATGTTTTCTAGCCCGAAAGACAAAGATTTTTAGGTTTCATAAACTTGAAATTGTCATCTGAAACTTCCATGAATTTGGATTGTTCTAAAATTTTATTGTGTGGGAATTTGTAAACCTGTTCCCACTCGGTGACGCTTTCAGACGCCCCCAAGTAAACATACTTTGGAAAACATTGAGAAAAAATGAAGAATTTTCTTGTTACAAGCAATTTCTTCATTTTCCACAATATTTTCTAACCAGGAAGTTGAAAAAATCCAAAATTTCATAAATTTTTATTGTCGTCTGCAACTTCTTTCAATTAAGGCCAGTCTAAAATTTATCTGTCTGGTAATGGATTAATACAATATGCACTAGGTAACATGAAAAGATACATTTCATCATGGTCATTACTGTAGTTACAGGAATTAGTGACAAAAGCAGTCCTATGTCTAGGCATCTTTTTGAAACATTTTACTTTACTTTTATGATACCTCTTAACTTCTTTGATTTTGAACAAGTCTTAAATTTTGTTGTGTTATAATAAGATATAAGTTTATATAAAGGCTTTGTGGGATATCATAGACCTTTCCCAGGCATTCCTGTATATATTTCGGGTGCCAAAATATTTTTGGATTGTAAACAATGTTATCATTACAGGGCAATTGGAAATAGAGGCGCTTGAGCACCTGTATTGCCCCAAGCGCATTAATGTACTGATTAACCCTTTCCCATTCAAATAAGGGATTTTACTTTCCTGTGATTTTATACTCGAGAAAACATTTGGAAAAAGAAGAAATTTTTTCCACAATATTTTCTACCACATAGGTTGGTTTCATTTCATATGGCATCCAGTTTTCATTGTCGTATGCATCCACTTTCAATTTGTACTAGTCTAAAATTTCCAAAAATGGGAAAGGGTTAAGAATTTTTTTTCATTAATTTAAAATAAACTGAATATAATGAAAATAATTCTAAATTATTGAAATCTGTGAAATAGTTCTAGAGAACCATTTCAAACTTTCATTGTTTTTACAAATGTCAATTCGAGTCTGAGAAGAAGAATTTCAAAGATTTACCATATATGGAAATAGCCACACCCATTAAAGCCATGTTTTCACTCTGATCAAAATTCTTTAAAGGAAGCAGATAAAGGTTCACCTTAGGATCATTTCTGTGAAATTTATTGGAAATCCATCCACCAGTTTCTGTGAAGAAGATTTTCAAAGCTTTCACCATATATGGAAATTAGCCCCACCCATTAAAGCCTTGTTTTTCATCAGATCAACAAGGTGCCAAATTGTCACAAGATACGCCCGTCAAACTGCTTAATATCAACTGGGGGTTTAAATAGAACTGAGAATATTTTGAATGAATATTTTTGGTCAAACAAAGTATGAAAAACAACAAAGGACAATAACTCAAAATATACGCTATGTAGAGTTATGGTTCTTGTACTCTGCACTCCCACTTGGTGAGATCTATCCATCCATGAAGTTTCATGATTCTAGCTATTATACTTTTAGAGATATACTCCGGACAAGATTCAAGTATGAAAAACAACAAAAGGCAATAACTAAAAAAATAGGCTAGGTAGAGTTATGGTTCTTGTACACTGCACTCCCACTTGATGAGCTCTATCCATCCATGCAATTTCATGATTCTAGCTATTATACTTTTAGAGATATACTCCGGACAAGATTCAAGTATGAAAAACAACAAAGGGCAATAAATAAAAAAATAGGCTAGGTAGAGTTATGGTTCTTGTGCACTGCACTCCCCCTTGGTGAGATCTATACACGCATGAAATTTCATGATCCTAGCTATAATACTTTTAGAGATATACTCCAGACAAGATTCAAGTATGAAAAACAACAAAGGGCAATAAATAAAAAAAATAGGCTAGGTAGAGTTATGGTTTATGTACACTGCACTCCCCATTGGTGAGATCTATTAACCCATGAAATTTCATGATCCTAGCTATAATACTTTTAGAGATATACTCCGGACAAGATTCAAGTATGAAAAACAACAAAGGGCAATAACTCAAAAAATAGGCCAGGTAGAGTTATGGTTCTTGTACACTGCACTCCCACTTGATGAGATCTATTCACCAATGAAATTTCATGATCCTAGCTATAATACTTTTAGAGATATACTCCAGACAAGATTCAAGTATGAAAAACAACAAAGGGCAATAACTCAAAAAATAGGCCAGGTAGAGTTATGGTTATTGAGCACTGCACTCCGTATTGATGAGAAGAATATAACTGCCAAGTTTAAAGTCAATCGGACTTAAGGTGACAGAGTTATGCTCCAGACAAAGAAGTGGACACCGCCGGACAACCGGACGCCCGGACACCGCAGGTGATCCCATAATACGTCCCGTCTTCGACGGGTGTATAAAAAAGGGGAAGAATTTAAAAGTAAAAGTTTACGGACAGATGACTGGATGGACGCACACACCATGATGGACACAACGCCAGGTCAATAGCTCTCTGGCTTTCAGCCAGTGGAGCTAAAAACCTGCAACTATTGCTCAGACAAAAACAAATATGATTCTCTCATAATTGACTTAATCAACTTCAACAAAATCTCACTTTAGGCCCCTGATAAAAAAGCTTTGAAAACATTGAGGAAAATGAAGAAATTATGTGTGACATGCAATTTCTTCATTATCAACAATGTTTTCTACCCAATTATCAAAGATGTTTCAAATGTCATCAATTAAATATTGTTGTCTACAACTTTCTTTTAGACCAGTCTTAAATTTTTTCTTTTAGTAATGGCTTAAACTCACTGCTATAACATTCAGAAGTATATCCTATATCTCCAAACAAATGCTCCTTGGATCTAAAAAACAAAGCTTATGGGAACTTTTCCCTTTCCTGTTTTAAAAAATTTAATTCAGGTTAAATTCAAAGAAGCAAGCAATTTCTTCATTTTTTACAAAGTTTTCCAAGGCTTTTTTCTTAAAGAGCTATACATGTGCCCGAATCCACAAGAAAAGTTTCTATTCAGTTTCATTTATTTCATTCAACATTTCTGTAATTTACAAGTATATCAACTTATCTTTTTTATAAACCCATTGCAATCTACAACTAGAGGCGCTTGAGTGCCCGTATTGCTCCACAGGCCTTATTGTACTTTTCAGGAATTCAACATAAACTGAATCATATTCACCATGTGATATAATTTTTTTTTAATTTTGACTGGTCTAAAATTTTGTTGTGTGGGAATTGGTTTAATGTTAAGTGTTAATTCAGGTATTTTGAAATGTAAATATGAGAGTACTATTGCAATAACTATCTTTTGGCTTTCTAAAACTTATTTTGTCTGCAGATACCTGAACCTGTGCTGTAATGTTTTGACGGATGGAGGTTAGTAATAAACCTGAGATGAAAAAGGCACAAAATTCAAATGAAAATGAATTTAGAGTTACCATCATTAATTTTAGAGTTTTCAACCTATTACTAGATGGCCAAATTTTAGACTGGCCCAAACTGAAAGGAGTCACAGATGATATTCTAAAATTTATTTTTTCAACTTTCTGGGTAAAAACCTTTGTGGAAAATGAGGTAATTGCTTCAATTTACACATTTGTTTCCCAAATTGTTTTTCTGAAGGGGCATCAAAAAGTGTCACTGCGTGGGAATGGACTAAGCTATAAAAACATTTGTTACAATGTCAGGTTAAGGAACTTGAAAGTAAGCTTGTCAAATTAAGTACAAGTATCTACATTTTTATTTAACCCATTCCCAGTCAATCCTGATTTTAAGCATCTTGAGAAAAAATCTTCAAAAACATTGTGGACAATGAAAACTACCCAACAAGGTAAAGATTTTTTATCCCATCCTCCTTCATTTTAAACCAGTCTAAGATTTTGAGGTGATGTAATGGGTTAAAGGGTCAATTCTAACTTGTTACAAGCAATTTCTTCATTGTCAACAATGTTATTTATCCTGAAAGACAAAGATTTCCTTCTGCAACTGCTTTCAATCTGAACCAGTCTTATATTATGTTGTCTGGTAATGGGTTAAAATATATCATCCACATTTCCCTTGATAATAATAAGCTTTTATCTGCCATATCCAAGAGCAGTGACCAATAGCTTTCTACCACTTTCTACCACTTTCTAACGACCTTGCATCTCATTGATCTATTTTTAGAACTGCAAAGAAGAAGTGTGTGCAGACATTAAATATGCAATCCAGTTCACAGTAGATAACTAACTGGTGCAATCTGAGTTACAAGTCTCCTTGAAAATTGGGTGTTAATCAGTCAATCCACATATACATACACAAAAACCTTGAAGTCCCTTTAACACAGTTCACCCTACTAAGATGAATGTAAAAATCTGCCATTCAAGAATGGTGTTTTTAAAAAAATCACTTGATACCATATAGACCACAACCATAAAAGCCATATTTTCAACAAATCAAAATCAGAATTGATAGAATATGAAAACAAGAGGGCTGTTGGCCCTGGAGCGCTCACCTGAGATAAAGGCTCTTTTTCTTTCACCGGTCTAATTTCATGTTAAGGTTAGGATATTAGTGAGCCATATTTACAAACACTGCAGCTCAACTATAAAGCTGTTGGTGGGGTCCAAAAAATGAAACAGCTGAAGAAGTGGAGTTATTATGCTATAACGCTGCCCCACCCCCAGTGTAACTGAAATTATTAACCGTTGGAATCGGAACTAAACACCCGATAATTCCTGATAAAATTCCTGTAACAAGTTTATTTCTATATACGTTACTAGTCGGGAAATGAAAAACAACAACTTTAGTTATGAGATTTTAGCAGAAATGGTCAAACTGACAAAATTCAGCGTGCAGAGAATTAAATTCTACCCTTACCTTACCGGTCTATAGGGATTGCATAATCCATAAATTTCTACAGGTCAACAAATTGTGGTTCTCTTTCGGTCTCCCAACATTAAGAAGCTAGAAATTTCACCCTAGACATGTTTTATTATTATGATGGTTGTCGGCATTAATCTAATTGAATTTAGTTTTACACCAACGTAAATATTTCTATCCTTAGACAAAAGGGATAAAATCTAAGTATCTCACATAAGCGACGTCTCCTTGGAGACTGACGAGTTGTTGAACACCTGGGGTTACTGAAGCGTTGAGAAAATGTCATGTGAATCAACCTTCAAACCTCTTTCGCGGTAATGGACTTTGTCTAATTTCTTTACCATTGTAAAAAATACGGTAACAATAAATGGAAAAGAACTCTATCTGAACCTAGTCATTTACGAATCGGAATTTAAACCAACCTGAGTTGCACATAAACAAAACTGGATTAACAAGCATTCTGAAGTATTGCATGGCAATACCAAGTCCCCTACCGGCTTTATATATATCCCTAGAGCAGTATATTTTTTGGGTGGTAAAGGGATTACTACCCCTCCAAAATATTACAGTTGTATCAGATTTTATGAGCAATTCTTAAACACACACACATACATACAAACATAAAAAATAGGCGTCTCTTTTTGCTGTTAGTTAAATTATACTTCATAAAGTCATCTGTTCCAAGAGAATTAAGAATTAAGACCCTAAAGCCCAAGTAAACTTTGAACAAAAGCTTTCAAAAATCTGTCTAGGATTATGATTGCTTTTCCGTTATCAAAATATTTTGCCTTGATCACTTCATGCAAGCACTTTTAACGTTTTGTTCAGTCAATATAACAGTGGCTGCCTGGCTGGAGCACGTTACAATGTATTCCTGGTATCTCTCTCACCAGTACCATCCTAACATCCTTTACAAGCCTTGGAAAGGCAATGGACTGCAATTAAACACAATATTATTAATAAGTAACTTATTTTGCAAAAGCATCCATATCTTGCTCAAAAATCGATGGACTTGAACAGAACTTGAACTCGTTCTGTAACTCATCAATGCTGACTCACTTATCAAAAGTCAGCTCAATACCTACAAGTGTTGAGAAAAAAGTCTGGAAAAACTGTAATTTCCAAAGTCTAGCATCCATATCTTCCTCAAAAATCAATGTACAGGAACAAAACTTACACTTGTTCTGTAACTTATCAATATTGACTGACATAACAAAAACCACCTTCATATCACAAAGGGTTTAGAAAAAAATCCGGAAAACTGAAATTTCCTAGTAATTTTTTAAGTCCAGCATCCGTATCATCCTCAAAAAACAATGGACCAGAACCAAACTTAAACTTGTTCTGTAACTCATTGATGTAGACTCACATACCAAAAATCAGCTCAATATCTGATTGTGGAAAAATCAGATGGTCGAGTGGTATAGGAGCTTGACTCGTGATCTGAAGGTCACGGGTTCGAGCCCCAGCGTCACCGGGGTGTGTTCACGGGCAAGACACTTAATAGCCAGCCCCAGTCTACCCAGCTGTAAAAGTGGGTAGCAGTGGGATTCAGCCACTGCCTCTCTTTCAGGGATGTGAAAACATCTGGAATGTGAGTGTATCACCTGCCAGTAATACCCGAAAGGGGAGTTAGGCAGTATAAATAGATAGACAGATAGATATCTTTGAGGGTTGAGAAAAAAAGTCCGGAAAACTGAAATTTCCTGGTAATTTTTTAAGTCCAGCATCCATATCTTCCTCAAAAATCAATGGACCGGAACCAAACTAAAACTGGTTCTGAAACTAATTGATACAGACTCTCATACAAAAATCAGCTCAATATCTCTGAGTGTAAAGGAACAAGAGGCCCATGAGGGCCTGAGATGCTCTACTGGTTATCAAGTTTTCGGTTAAAGAAATCTGATATTTAAGGAAGTTAATCGCTCAAAGAAGAATGCATAAAGAAAAAAAAGGGGCTTTATCCCCTTTATCATTTTAAGCAACAATTCTAAAGGCCCCTTTTCCCATGTTTCATGACGGATCCACTCCATTTCCAAAAGAAAGTTACCCTTATAATGACCCTACAATCATTCTGTGAATATTTCAACAGAATCTGACAAGAATTGTGGACTTTATCACATAAACAGGATTGTTTTGAAGGCAAATCAATAAGGCCCCTTTTCCTGTGTTTTCTGATGGATTAATTTCATTCTAAATGGAACTTTCCTTACAACCCTACAATTGTCCTGTGAAATTTAAAAGACAATTTAATAATGATAGTGATCTTCATCACATACACAAGAATGTTTTGAATGATAATCTGTATGGCCCCTTTTCCTGTGTTTCGAATGCTACAATTATTCCATGCATCTTTGAAGAGACTTTGAAGAGAACTGTTGACTTTATTGTGTTAACAAAGATATTAAATTCAAGTTCTCATAAGGCCCCTTTTCCCGTGATATTTTACTGTTGGTTATATCATTCTGTGAAAGTTAAAAGTGATTCCGATGAAATATTGGGAATTCATTACGTTTACTAGAATATTTGAAAACAAACAAACATATGGCCCCTTTGCAAATGAAACTTGATGGATTGTACCCAGTTCTGAAAAGACCCATTTAAGTGATGTACAATCATTCTGTGAAATTTTGAAGTGAATCCGGTAAATTCAAGGGACACCATTGTGTTAACCAGAATATCTAAGAAAGTTTTTCATAAGGCCCCTTTTTATGTGACACTTGCCATAGTCAGATCCACTGTCAAAATCAACAATTGGAATGATGGTACAATTAATCTGTTTAATCTGTGGAATTTGTTGTGTTAATGAGTTTATAGTGAAATCTTCATAGGGCCCCTTTTCTCATGATACTTTACAGAACAAACCAAATTTCAAAAGGAACAATTCTAATGAAGGTACAATCATTCTTTAAAAGTTAAAGAGAATCAATGAAAACAGTGGACTGAAATGTGTCAAAAATTTTTGTAACAAAATTTTCATAAGGCCCCTTTTTCCGTGAAACTTAACATATTAGACCCAATGTATAAAGGAACAATCCTAATGATCGTTTGAAGAAAATGATAAAGATTGAGGACTTTATTGTAATAATGATGTTTTGTAATAAAAATTTTATAAGGTCCCTTTTCTCGTGTCACTTAACCAATCAGACCTAATTTACAAAGAACAATCCAAATGATGGTACAATCATTCTATTAAAGTTTGAAGAGATTCTGATAAAGACTGAGGACATTTTTGTGTTTATGAGGATTTTGTAATAACTTTTCATACAACCCCTTTTCCTATGATACTAGACAGATCAGGCCCAATTTGGAAAGAAACAATCCTTTTGATGGTACACACATTCTGTGAAAGTTTGAACAGAATCTGATAAAAACTGCAGACTTCATCTTGATGTAAAATTTTTAAAAAAAAAAATCATAAGGCTCCTTTTCCTGTGATACTTGAAGGATCAGGTCTCCTGTCAGCATCAACAATTGTGATTATTGTACAATGATTCTGTGAAGGTTTGAATAAAATCCAATGAAAGCTCTGGACTTGGTTACAAGGATTATAGATAAAATTCTCAAAAGGCCCCTTTTCGCATGATACTAGACAGATCACGCCTCATCTGAAAAGAGAGAATCCTCATGATGGAATAATCATTCTGTGAAAGTTTTAACAGAATCTGAAGAAAACTTGACTTTATTGTGGTATAATGATTTTAAAATTAAATTTCATAATGCTCCTTTTCCTGTGATACTTGACGGATCAGGTCTAATTCAAAACATCAACAATCATTATTATTGTACAATTATTCTGTGAATGTTTGAAGAAAATCCGATGAAAGCTCTGGACTTGGTAACAAGGATTTATAAATGAAATTTTCATAAGGCCCCTTTTCCTGTGTTTCTTGACTGTTATGAAAAGAATGATAGTTATGACCTTCCAATCATTCTGTGAAAGTTTCAAAAAATCTGATCAAAGCTGTGGGCTTCATTGTGTTAACAGGGTTTTATTAATTGAATTTTCATATAGCCCCTTTTCCCCTTGTTACTTGATAGATCTGAAGCAATTCCAAAGGGAACTCTTCTTAGAAAAGTATAATTATTCTGTTTGAGTATAAAGACAACCCCATCTCATCTGAGGACTTACAAGCATTAAGATTTTTTTAATTGAATTTTCCTAATGGCCCTTTTCCTATGTTTCTCAATGGATCAGACCCAATTTGAAAGGAACAATCCTTATGATGGTACAATCAATATGTGAAAGTTTGAAGTCAATCAGATGAAATCTAGGGCCATGATGTGTTAAATAAGATTTTTTTATAAAATTTTCATAGGGCCCCTTTTCCCATGAAACTTGATGGATAAAACCTACTTCCCAAAGGAACAATCTATTTAATGTAATATCATTCTTGGAATGTTTGAAGAGAATTTGTTGAAAACTATAGACTCTATTGTGTTTACGAGGACTTTTTCAATCCAGTTTTTATCGGGCCCCTTTTTCCCGTGGTCCTTGACTGATCATTCCAAATTTTGAAAGGAACAATTCTTATGATAGTACAATCATTCTGTGAAAGTTTTAAGTCAAACAGATGAAAACTTTGGACTCTAGAGTGTAAACAAAGATCTTTGAATTAAATTTTAATAAGGCCCCTTTTCCTCTGTTCCTTGAGGAATCATATCCGATTCCGAAAGGAACAATCCTTATGATGGTACAATCATTCTGTGAAAGTTTGAAGAGAATCCTTTGAAAATTTCTTAAAGATTTTTCGATTAGATTTTCAAAAGGCCCCTTTTCCCGTGTTTCCTGATGGATCTGACCAAATTCCCAAAGGAACAATCTTTATGATGGTACAATCATTCTGAGAAAGTTTAAATACAATCTGATGAAAACTGTGGACTCTAGAGTGTTAATGAGGATTTTTTAATTAAATTTTCATAAGGCCTCTTTTCTAATGTTTCTTGACAGATAAGAACCATTTTCGAAAGGAACAATCCTTATGTTGGTTCAATCATTTTGAGAAAGTTTGAAGAGAATCTGATAAAAACTGTGGACTCTATCGCGTAAACAAGGATTTTTAATGGAATTTTTAATTAAATTTTCAGAAGGCCCCTTTTCCAATGTTTCTTGATGGATCATACCCATTTTCAAAAGGAACGATCCTTATGATGGTACAATCATTCTGTGAAAGTTTAAAGAGAATCAGATGAAAACTGTGGACTTTATCGCATAAACGAGGATTTTTTAATTAAGTTTTAATAGGGCCCCTTTTCCTATGTCTCTAGACAGATCATTACCCATTTTCGAAAGGGACAATCCTTATATTGGTACAATCATTCTGTTAAAGTTTAATTGAATCTGATGTAAACTCTGCACTCTAGAGTGTTAACGAGGATTTTTTAATTAAATTTTCATAAGGTCCCTTTTCCGTATTTCTTGACGGATCATACCTATTTTTCGAAAGACATGATCTTTATGATGGTACAATCATTCTGAGAAAATTTGAAGAGAATCTGATGAGAACTGTGGACTTTATCCGGTAAACGAAAACTTAAATGGAATTTTTAATTAAATTTTCATAAGGCCTCTTTTCCCATGTTTCTTGACGGATCATACCAAATTTAGAAAGGAACGCTTCTTATGTTGGTACAATCATTCTGTGAAAGTTTAAATACAATCTGATGAAAACTCTGGACTCTTGAGTGTTAACAATGATTTTTTAATTAAATTTTCATAAGGCCCCTTTTCCCGTATTTCTTGACGGATCATACCCATGTTTCGAAAGACACGATCCTTATGATGGTACAATCATTCTGAGAAAGTTTGAAGAGAATCTGATGAGAACTGTGGACTTTATCCCGTAAACGAAAATTTAAATGGAATTTTTAATTAATTTTTCATAAGGCCCCTTTTCCCATGTTTCAATCATTCAGTGAAAGTTTAAAGAGAATCTAATGAAAACTGTGGACTCTATCGCATAAACGAGGATTTTTTAATTAAGTTTTTATTAGGCCCCTTTTCACTTGTTTCTTGGCAGATCTGACCCAATTTCAAAAGGAACGATCCTTATGATGGTACAATCATTCTGTGAAAGTTTGAAGGGAATCCGATGCAAACTGTGGATTTTATCGCGTAAACAAGGAAAAGTTTAACGGACAGACGACGGATGGAGGGACGGACGGATGGACATACGCACAGACACGGGATGGGAAAAAGCCATTGCTAAAGCTTTAGTGGCCTTTGGCCAGTAGAGCTAAAAATGTCCGGAAAACTGAAATTTCCTGGTAATTTTCTTAGTCCAGCATCCGTATCTTCCTCAAAAATCAATGGACCTGAACCAAACTCAAAGTTGTTCTGTAAATCGTAGGCACGGACTCTCATACCGAAAATCAGCTCAATATCCCTGTGTTTTAAGGAAAAAAGTCCGGAAAACTGAAATTTCTTGGTAATTTCTAAGTCCAGCATCTGTATCTTCCACAAAAATCAATGGACCAGAACCAGACTTTTATTTCTTCTGAAACTAATTTATACAGACTCTCATACCAAAAATTAAGCTCAATATCTCTGAGTGTTAAGAAAAAATGTCCGAAAAACGGAAACTTCCTGGTAATTTTCTAAGTCCAGCATCTGTATCTTCCCCAAAAAATCAATAGAAAGGAACCAAACTAAAACTTGCTCTGTAACTCATTAATAAAGACTCACATACAAAGAAACAGCTCAATATCTCTGAGGGTTAAGAAAACAAAAGGCCCATGAGGGCCTGAGTCGCTCTACTGGTTATTAAGTTTTCCGTTAAAGAAATCTGATATTTAAGGAAGTTAATTGCTCAAAGAAGAATGCATAAAGGAAAAAAAAGGGCTTTATCCCCTTTATCATTTTAAGCAACAATCCTCAAGGCCCCTTTTCCCATGTTTCATGACGGATCCACTCCATTTCCAAACGAAAGTTACCCTTATAATGACCCTACAATCATTCTATGAATATTTCATCAGAATCTGACAAGAATTGTGGACTTTATCACATAAACAGGATTGTTTTGAAGGAAAATCAATAAGGCCCCTTTTCCTGTGTTTTATGATGGATCAATTTCATTCCAAAAGGAACTTTCCTCTTACTTAAGAGAGTTTTTCATAAGGCCCCTTTTTATGCGACCCTTGCCATAGTCAGATCCACTGTCAAAATCAACAATTGGAATGATGGTACAATTAATCTGTTTAATCTGTGGAATTTATTGTGTTAATGAGTTTATAGTGAAATCTTCATAGGGTTCCTTTTCTCATGTTACTTTACAGAACAAACCAAATTTCAAAAGGAACAATTCTAATGAAGGTACAATCATTCTTTAAAAGTTAAAGAGAATCAATGAAAACAGTGGACTGAATTGTGTCAAGAATTTTTGTAACAAAATTTTCATAAGGCCCCTTTTTCCGTGAAACTTAACAAATTAGACCCAATGTACAAAGGAACAATCCTAATGATAGTTTGAAGAAAATGATAAAGACTGAGGACTTTATTGTAATAATGATGTATTGTAATAAAATTCTTATAAGGTCCCTTTTCTTGTGTCACTTGACCAATCAGACCTAATTTACAAAGGAACAATCCAAATGATGGTACAATCGTTCTATTAAAGTTTGAAGAGACTCTGATAAAGATGAAGGGCATTGTTGTGTTTATGAGAATTTGGTAATAATTTTTCATACAGCCCCTTTTCCTATGATACAAGACAGATCAGGCCCAATTTGGAAAGAAACAATCCTAATGACAGTAAAAACATTCTGTGAAAGTTTGAACAGAATCTGATGAAAACTGCAGACTTTATCTTGGTGTCAAATTTTTAAAATAAAATTTTCATATGGCTCCTTTTCCTGTGATACTTGAAGGATCAGGTCTCATGTCAGCATCAACAATCGTGATTATTGTACAATGATTCTTTGAAGGTTTGAATAAAATCCAATGAAAGCTCTGGACTTGGTTACAAGGATTATAGATAAAATTCTCAAAAGGCCCCTTTTCGCATGATACTAGACAGATCACGCCTAATCTGAAAAGAGAGAATCCTCATGATGGAATAATCATTCTGTGAAAGTTTTAACAGAATCTGATGAAAACTTGACTTTATTGTGGTACAATGATTTTAAAATTAAATTTCATAATGCTCCTTTTCCTGTGATACTTGACGGATCAGGTCTAATTCAAAACATCAACAATCATTATTATTGTACAATTATTCTGTGAATGTTTGAAGAAAATCCGATGAAAGCTCTGGACTTGGTAACAAGGATTTATAAATGAAATTTTCATAAGGCCCCTTTTCCTGTGTTTCTTGACTGTTATGAAAAGAATGATAGTTATGACCTTCCAATCATTCTGTGAAAGTTTCAAAAAATCTGATCAAAGCTGTGGGCTTCATTGTGTTAACAGGGTTTTATTAATTGAATTTTCATATAGCCCCTTTTCCCCTTGTTACTTGATGGATCTGAACCAATTCCAAAGGGAGCTCTTCTTAGAAAAGTATAATTATTCTGTTTGAGTATAAAGACAACCCCATCTCATCTGAATACTTACAAGCATTAAGATTTTTTTAATTGAATTTTCCTAAGGCCCCTTTTCCTATGTTTCTCAATGGATCAGACCCAATTTGAAAGGAACAATCCTTATGATGGTACAATCATTATGTGAAAGTCTGAAGTCAATCAGATGAAATCTAGTGCCATTATGTGCTAACTAAGATTTTTTATTAAATTTTCATAGGGCCCCTTTTCCCATAAAACTTGATGGATCAAACCTACTTCCGAAAGGAACAATCTATTCAATGTAAAAATCATTCTGGGAATGTTTGAAGAGAATTTGTTGAAAACTATGGACTCGAACGTGTCTACGAGGACTTTTTCAATCCAGCTTTTTTCAGGCCCCTTTTTCCCTGTGGTCCATGACTGATCATACCAAATTTTGAAAGGAACAATTCTTATGATGGTACAATCATTATGTGAAAGTTTGAAGTCAAACAGATGAAAACTGTTAACAAAGATCTTTGAATTAAATTTAAATAAGGCCCCTTTTCCTATGTTTCTTGAGGAATCATATCCGATTCCGAAAACAACAATCCTTATGATGGTGCAATCATTCTGTGAAAGTTTGAAGAGAATCCTTTGATAAATGTTGGCTCTAGATTATTAATGAGAATTTTTTATTAAAATTTTCATAAGGCCCCTTATTCCTGTGTTTCTTGACGGATCATACCAAATTTTTAAAGGAACAATCCTTATGATAGTATAATCATTCTGTGAAAGATTGAAGGGAATCCGATGAAAACTATTGACTCCACAGTGTTAAAGAGTATTTCTTTAAAGATTTTTCAGTTAAATGTTCATAAGGCCCCTTTTCCTGTGTTCCTTGACAGATCAGACCAAATTCTCAAAGGAACAATCCTTATGATAGTATGATCATTCTGTGAAAGTTTAAATACAATCTGATAAAAACTGTGGACTCTAGAGTGTTATTGAGGATTTTTTAATTAAATTTTCGTAAGGCCGATGAAAACTTTGGACTTTATCGCGTAAACGAGGATTTTTAATGGAGTTTTAAATTGACTTTTCATAAGGCCCCTTTTCCAATGTTTCTTGACCGATCATACCAAATTTTGAAAGGAACAATCCTTATGATGGTACAATCATTCTGTGAAAGTTTGAATAGAATCCGATGAAAACTATGGACTTTATGGCGTAAACGAGGATTGCTTAATTAAATTTTCATAAGGCCCCTTTTCATGTGTTTCTTGATGGATCATACCCAATTCCAATTGGAACGTTCCTATGTTAGTACAATCATTCTGTAAAGTTTAAATACAATCTGATGTATACTCTGGACTCTAGAGTGTTAACAAGGTTTTTTTAATTAAATTTTCATAAGGCCCCTTTTCCCATGTTCCTTGACAGATCAGACCAAATTCTCAAAGGAACAAACCTTATGATGGTATGATCATTCTGTGAAAGTTTAAATACAATCTGATGAAAACTGTGGACTCTAGAGTGTTATTGAGGATTTTTTAATTAAATTTTCGTAAGGCCCCTTTTCCCGTGTTTCTTGACAGATCAGACCCATTTTCGAGAAAGTTTGAAGAGAATCCGATGAAAACTGTGGACTTTATCGCGTAAACGAGGATTTTTAATGGCGTTTTTAATTGACTTTGCATAAGGCCCCTTTTCATGTGTTTCTTGACGGATCATACCCATTTTCCAATGGAACGTTCCTATGTAAGTACAATCATTCTGTAAAGTTTAAATACAATCTGATGTATACTCTGGACTCTAGAGTGTTAACAAGGTTTTTTTAATTAA
The DNA here is from genome assembly GCA_946902895.1 of Fragum fragum. NCBI lineage: Eukaryota > Metazoa > Mollusca > Bivalvia > Cardiida > Cardiidae > Fragum > Fragum fragum. The sequence goes on along the minus strand of OX336373.1, from coordinate 10,119,432 downwards.
ATTTTCATAAGGCCCCTTTTCCCTTGTTCCTTGACAGATCAGACCCATTTTCGAAAGGAACGATCCTTATGATGGTTCAATCATTCTGAGAAAGTTTGAAGAGAATCAGATGAAAACTGTGGACTTTATCGCGTTAACGAGGATTTTTAATGGAATTTTTAATTAAATTTTCATATGGCCCCTTGTCCCGTGTTTCTTGACCGATCATACCCATTTTCGAAAGGAACGATCCTTATGATGGTACAATCATTCTGAGAAAGTTTGAAGAGAATCAGATGAAAACTGTGGACTTTATCGCGTAAACGAGGATTTTTAATTGAATTTTTAATTAAATTTTCATAAGACCCCTTTTCACGTGTTTCTTGACAGATCATACCAGATTTCGAAAGGAACAATCTTCATGTTACTACAATCATTCTGTGAAAGTTTAAATACAATCTGATGTAAACTGTGGACTTTATCGCGTAAACGAGGATTTTTTAATTAAATTGTCATAAGGCCCCTTTTCCCATGTTTATAGACGGATCATACCAATTTTTGAAAGAAGCGATCCTTAAGATGGTAAAATCATTCTGAGAAAGTTTGAAAAGAATCCGATGAAAACTGTGAACTTTATCGCGTAAACGAGGATTTTTAATTGAATTTTAATTAAATTTTCATAAGGCCCCTTTTCCCATGTTTCTTGATGGATCATACCAAATTTGGAAAGGAACGATCCTTATGATGGTACAATCATTCTGTGAAAGTTTGAAGGGAATCTGATGAAAACTGTGGACTCTATCACGTAAACAAGGAAAGGTTTAACGGACGGACGCCGGACGGGAAAAAGCCATCGCTATAGCTCTAGTGGCCTTCGGCCAGTAGAGCTAAAAAACTTAACTAAATTTTCAGATAATTGAAAGAAATGCAGAAAAATAGCAGTATCTCCCCCCCCCACCCCACCTGACAGAATCCCAACCATGTTTTCTCTCCCATAACTGACTTGATCAACAGCGTTATTGTCGAATTCGGACAAAATATACGAAGGATAGATTAAGGAGCATCACCCTCCGGTATTTAGAAAGATAACAATTGTAGTTACAAGATTTTAGCAGAAACTGACGAAATTCAGCGTGCAGAGAATTATTAAATTCTACCCTTAGCTTCCCGGTCTATCGGAATTGAATAATCCGTAAATTTGTGGTTCTCTTTCTGTCGGTGCCAATATTTAAAAGCTAGAGTTTTCATCATAAATAGTTGTCCTAATTAATCTAATTGAATTTAGCTATACATCGACGTAAATATTTCCATCCTTAGACAAAAGGGATAAAATCTAAGTATCCCGCATAGCAACATCTCCTTAGAGACTGACGAGTTATTGAACACCTGGGGTAACTGACGCGTTGAGAAAATGTCACGAGGATCAACCTTCGAACCTCTTTCGCGGTAATGGACTTGGTCTTATTTCTTTATTATTGTTAAGAATACAGTAACAATAAATCAACAAAGAACTCTATTTTACAAATCGGGAATTAACACCAAAAAGAATGCACGTGTACACAACTGGAATAAACTTTGTAACTGGTAACTTTTAAAATCATAAGAATGAAGGTTATAATTAATGAAAAAATCAAAAGTTCAGGCAGTCGATTATATGATGTCAAAGACTTAAATATAGAATCTCAATTACTCTATGTCTCTGATAATGTTTACTTTTGACATAACAACAAACATGGAGGATTCCCTCTAACGAGTGGCCTGGATGCAACACTGTTTAAGATGGTATAAATAGAAGTACCTGTAGAGGTCGTGACCTTAACCACTGTGCACATTCAGTGATTTGGCTTTTCGTGATCATTCTTTATGAATGGGCTTACATTTTCAGATAGTATACTACAAGAAATCATGAATCAATTCACGAGCAAGGAAAAAATTTTCAAGTCGTTGTCAGGTTCCTAGAAGCAAAGAGTGAATTCAGGCGATTCCCAGATTACAGTCAGTTTCCTGACTGCAATAATAACAAGGCGCCAAATTGTCACAAGATACGCCCGTCACACTGCTTAATATTAACTGGGGGTTTGAATAGAACTGAGGTTATTTTGAATGAATATTTTTTGTCAAACAAAGTATGATACAACAAAGGACAATAACTCAAAATATATGCTAGGTAGAGTTATGGTTCTTGTACACTGCACTCCCACTTGGTGAGATCTATCCATCCATGAAGTTTCATGATTCTAGCTATTATACTTTTAGAGATATACTCTGGACAAGATTCAAGTATGAAAAACAACAAAGGATAATAACTCAAAAATAGGCTAGGTAGAGTTATGGTTCTTGTACACTGCACTCCCACTTGATGACCTCTATCCATCCATGAAATTTCATGATTCTAGCTATTATACTTTTGGAGATATACTCCGGACAAGATACAAGTATGAAAAACAACAAAGGGCAATAACTCAAAAGATAAGCCAGGTAGAGTTATGGTTCTTGTGCACTGCACTCCCCTTGGTGAGATCTATACACCCATGAAGTTTCATGATCCCAGCTATAATACTTTTAGAGATATACTCCGGACAAGATTCAAGTATGAAAAACAACAAAGGGCAATAACTCAAAATATACGCTATGTAGAGTTATGGTTCTTGTACACTGCACTCCTACTTGGTGAGCTTTATCCATCCATGAAATTTCATGATTCTAGCTATTATACTTTTAGAGATATACTCCGGACAAGATTCAAGTATGAAAAACAACAAAGGGCAATAACTCAAAAATAGGCCAGGTAGAGTTATGGTTCTTGTGTACTGCACTCCCCCTTGATGAGATCTATTCACCGATGAAATTTTATGATCCTAGCTATAATACTTTTAGAGATATACTCCGGACAAGATTCAAGTATGAAAAACAACAAAGGGCAATAACTCAAAAAATAGGCCAGGTAGAGTTATGGTTATTGAGCACTGCACTCCGTATTGATGAGAAGAATATAACTGTCAAGTTTAAAGTCAATCGGACTTAAGGTGACAGAGTTATGCTCTGGACAAAGAAGTGGACAGCGCCGGACAACCGGACGCCCGAACGCCTGACACCCGGACGCCCGGACACCACGGGTGATCCCATGATACGTCCCGTCTTCGAAGGGGCGTATAAAAAGTAGGCTTAAGTCAATTTATCTAATTTCACAGTCGTGCAATACTTTCAGAACATGTCCTACAGGGACTGAAGAAGATTAAGAACGCCAAGAGAGAAACAGTGTGATATTTTAATTGCATCACCTTCAAGGTTAGTAACTGAAGGATACTGAGGTGCCTATTCTCCATTGATTTCAAAATATCAATGACCTAAGCCATTGATAATCTCAATGTCAAATAGTTAGACTAAACAATCAAACCGATTTTATAAATTGAAAGACTATGCGTTTCATCAATCAAACAAAGCTATTACCTCTGAACTAATGCTTTAATTGACACGACCTTCCACTGTTAGGTGTTAAAAACTTACCGTACTTCGGGTAATTATCGATTTTTATGTGCAACCCTTTTTCTTCGACCAGGCCGAAGATGGGATGAAAAAATCATGGCCAAATCAGCGATTACATCGTATCTCAGCATCTGCAACCCAAAACAGCTCCCCCCTCAAAAAAAAATTTGGGGAGCCAAGCATACACCGAGTTATAATGGAGTCAGTGCTGTGTCGGGTAGCTTTATAGAGGAGTTTGCAGTGTATATAGACTATGTCTAAATTACAAATTCCAAGGCGTTAGGGCAAATTTGAAAGAAGAAAAAAACTTTTTCCTCCCTCTTAATCCATGAGTTATAATTTCAGAAATAAGAAAGTAGTCTGTGAACTGAGGCTTCATGCCAATATTCTTTCAAACCCCACCCCCACCCTGGGGACCTGTGGATCATGATTTTAGCTATTTTGAAAGAGGTCAATATACTGATGCTTCAAACAAAATATCAAGGCTATATGCCTTCTGGGTCAGGAGAAGATTTTTAAAGATTATTTTTAAATTTCACTTTTGTTGCAATGGCACCCAGAGTTTTTAAGGGATTTCATTTCTTTGAGATATTTGTAAAGGCGACCTTCTAGGGAATATTTCTGCCAAATTTGTTCAAATTAGCCCTGTAGTTTGGGAGGATATGCCGTTTAAAGAAATTATTGACGGACAGGGAACGACAGACGCCGGACAGGCGCCAGACAAAAGGTGATCACAATAGCTCACTTCATGCTCAGGTGAGCCAAAGACACCAGCGGATCATTCCAGTGAAATTTGGTTGAAATCAATCAACTGGTTTCTAAGAAAAAGATTTTCAAAGCTTTAAGCATATATTGAAACTAGCCCTGCCCATTAAAGCCACGTTTTTCATCCAATTAAAATACTTTGAAGGAATATGATAAAGGGTCACGCAATTATCATTCCTGTAAAATTTGCAAAGAAATCCATCCATTGGTTTCTGAAAGTTTTCACCATATATAATAACCTCTGCCCATTAAAGATACATTTTTCATCCAATTAAGAATCTTTGAAGGAATCTGATAAAGGGTCACACAAGGATCATTTCTGTGAAATTTGGTTGAAATACATCCATTGGTTTTTGGGAGGAAGATTTTTAAAAATTTCACCATATATGAAAATTAGCCCCTCCCATTAAAGCCACATTTTTTATCCAATCAAAATTCTTTGAAGGAATCTGATAAAGGGTCACCCAATGATCATTCCTGTAAAATTTGTTGAATTCAATCAACAGATTCCTAAAAAGATTTTTAAGGATTCTCCATATATGGAAATAAGGTTACCTTTGAACTTAATACCAATATCCTCATAACCAGCCTCTGTCAACTTTTGACAGACTTTGTCACTGTCCCATGTCTCCCAGCTCTTGTAAGGAGAGTTTATGTATCGGTTTCCCGCCTCTCCGTATCCATTCTGCCTTGCCCGTTTAGGTGCCGGTGGAACACCATCCTCCTGGGAGCTAAAGATATCGTAGTCCTGGGAGTCAGGGATCCCTGATGTCATACTGGACCCCCCTCTGAAACAATTGGCATCCATTATTTTCTAAGCTGCTACACCTATTTTCTATAGCTAACATCTTTGTTGTCTTCCACATGTGTACAAGTCTCATTTGCTGAATTCTGGGGCCAAATTTCGGCCGAATTCCCAACAGGAAATAGTATCTTTTAATCCAAATTAACCCATTCCCACATTTTGATGCTTTTAAATGCCTGCAAGAAATTAAGCTTTGGAAAACACTTTGGAAAATGAAGAAATTGCTTGTTACACTAGAGTCCAGTAATTCTTTGAAGTATTTTTGTAGAGGGTCAATAGGCATTGATACATACCAAAAACAAGAGGGCCGTTGACCCTGGGGAGCTCACCTGAGATAAAGGCTCTTTTTCTTTCAACTGTATAATTTCATGTTGAGGTTAGGATTATGAAACAAATGGGCCACAATTACATATAAAGACTATGAACCTGGGGATCCAAAAGTCTAAATTACACATTCCGAGGCTTTAGTGCTGATTTGAAAGAAGGAAAAAAAATCTTCCATGAGTTATAATTTCAGAAATAAGAAAGAAAACTGTGAACTAATGCTTCATTCCTATTACCCCCCCCCCCCCCCCGAGGATCTTGATTTAAGCTATTTTGTAAGAGATCAATATACTGATGCTTCATGCAAAATATCGAGGCTCTGTGCCTTCTGGGTCAGAAGGAGAAGATTCTTAAAGATTATTTTGAAATTTCACTTTTGTTGCCATGGCAACCAGAGTTTTTAACTGATTTCAATTCTTTTAGCATTTTTTGAAGGGGACCACCTAAGCAACATTTCTGCAAAATTTGGTTCAAATTGGCCCAGTGGTTTGGGAGGAGATGTCATTTGAAAAATCATTCTTTATTTCTATATAACCCCCTCCCCCTTGGGCTCCGCCCCTGGGGACCTGAGGATCATGATTTTAGCTATTTTGAAAGAGGTCAATATACTGATGCTTCATTGAAAATGTCAAGGGTCTACACCTTCTGGGTAAGTAGGAGAAGATTTTTAAAGATAATTTTAAAATTTCACTTTTGTTGCCATGGCAACCAGAGTTTTTGACGGATTTGAATTCTTTTTGCTATTTTTGAAGGGGATCACCTAAGCAACATTTCTGCCAAATTTGGTTCAAATCTGCCCAGTGGTTAGGGAGGAGATTTCATTTAAAAAATCGTTCTTCATTTCTATATAAACCCCACCCCCCCTAGGGGCTCCGCCCCTGGGGACCGGAGGATCATGATTTTAGCTATTTTGAAAGAGGTCAATATACTGATGCTTCATGCAAAATATCAAGGCTCTACGCCATCTGGGTCAGGAGGAGAAGATTTTTACAAATTATTTTAAAATTTTACTTTTGTTGCCATGGCAACCAGAGTTTTTAATGGATTTCAAGTATTTTAGCTATTTTCGAAGGGGACCACCTAAGCAACATTTCCGCCAAATTTGGTTCAAATTGGCCCAGTGGTTTGGGAGGAGATGTCATTTAAAAAATCGTTCTTAATTTCTTTATAAACCCCACCCCCCTGGGGCTCCGCCCCTGGGGACCTGAGGATCTTGATTTTAGCTACTTTGAAAGAGGTCAATATACTGATGCTTCATGCAAACTTTAACTTTTGTTGCCATGGCAACCAGAGTTTTTAACTGATTTCAATTCTTTTAGCTTTTTTTGAAGGGGACCACCTAAGGAACATTTCTGCCAAATTTGGTTCAAATCAGCCCAGTGGTTTGGGAGGAGATGTCATTTAAACAAGAGGCCCATGAGGGCCTGAGGCGCTCTACTGGTTATCAAGTTTTCCGTTAAAGAAATCTGATATTTAAGGAAGTTAATTGCTCAAAGAAGAATGCATAAAGAAAACAAGAGGGCCAGAATGGCCCTAAAATCGCTCACCTGACTAATGTAAGATGATTCAAAATTGAAATTGGCCCAATGGTTACTGAGGAGAATCAAAGATTTCAAAGTCAAAAACTGCCCTACCCTTCCAAGCCCTTATTTGGTCATCAATCAAAATTCAAGAACAACTTTTGAAAAGGGTCACTCAAAGTCAAAAACTGCCACGCCCATATTTGGGCGTGAAACCAAATTCGCCAAACAACTTTTGAAAAGGGTCACCCAAAGAACATTCATGCCAAATTTGGTTGAAATTGGCCCAATGGTTACTGAGGAGAAGATGTTTAAAGATTTCTAAGTTAAAAACTGCCACGCCCTGCCACGCCCATATTTGGGCATAAATCAAAATTCCACGAACAACTTTTGAAAAGGGTGACCCAAGGAACATTCATACCAAATTTGGTTGAAATTGGCCCAATGGTTACTGAGGAGAAGATGTTTAAAGATTTCTAAGTTAAAAACTGCCACGCCCTGCCACGCCCATATTTGGGGGTCAATCAAAAATCCGCGAACAACTTTTGAGAAGGGTCACCCAAGGAACATTCCTACCAAGTTTGGTTGAATTCCGCCCAGTGGTTACTGAGGAGAAGATGTTTAAAGAATTGTTGACGACTTCCGACGCACAAAAGGTGATACCAAAAGCTCACCTTGTGCTCAGGTGAGCTAAAAAAGGGGCTTTATCCCCTTTATCATTTTAAGAAACAATCCTCAAGGCCCCTTTTTCCATGTTTCATGACGGATCCACTCCATTTCTAAAAGAAAGTTACCTTATGACCCTACAATCATTCTGTGAATATTTCATCAGAATCTGACAATAATTGTGGACTTAATCACATAAACAGGATTGTTTTGAATGAAAATCAATAAGGCCCCTTTTCCTGTGTTTTCTGATGGATCAATTTCATTCCAAAAGAAAGTTTCCTTACAACCCGACAATTGTCCTGTGAAATTTAAAAGACAACTTGATAATGATTTAGATCTTCATCACATACACAAGAATGTTTTGAATGATAAACTGTAAAGCCCCTTTTCCTGTGTTTCAAATTCCACAATTATTCCATGCATCTTTGAAGAGAATCCAATAAAACTGTTGACTTTATTGTGTTAACAAAGATATTAATTCAAGTTCTCATAGGGCCCTTTTTCCCGTGATATTTTACTGTTGGTTTTATCATTCTATGAAAGTTAAAAGTGAATCCGATGAAATATTGGAAATTCATTATGTTTACTAGAATATTAAAAAAAAAAAAATCATATGTCCCCTTTTTACATGATACTTGATGGATTGTACCCAGTTCTGAAAAGAACCATCTAAGTATTTGTACAATCATTCTGTGAAATTTTGAAGTGCATCCTGTGAAATCAAGGGACATCATTTGTTAACCAGAATATTTAAGAGAGTTTTTCATAAGGCCCCTTTTTATGTGACCCTTGCTATAGTCAGATCCACTGTCAAAATCAACAATTGGAATGATGGTACAATCAATCTGTTTAATCTGTGGAATTTATTGTGTTAATGAGTTTATAGTGAAATATTCATAGGGCCCCTTTTCTCATGATACTTTACAGAACAAACCAAATTTCAAAAGGAACAATTCTAATGAAGGTACAATCATTCTTTAAAAGTTAAAGAGAATCAATGAAAACAGTGGACTGAATTGTGTCAAGAATTTTTGTAACTAAATTTTCATAAGGCCCCTTTTTCTGTGAAACTTAACAAATCAGACCCAATGTACAAAGGAACAATCCTAATGATAGTTTGAAGAAAATGATAAAGACTGAGGACTTTATTGTTATATTGATGTTTTGTAATAAAATTTCTATAAGGTCCCTTTTCTTGTGTCACTTTACCAGTCAGACCTTATTTACAAAGGAACAATCCAAATGATGGTACAATCATTCTATTAAAGTTTGAAGAGATTCTGATAAAGACTGAGGGCATTGTTGTGTTTATGAGGATTTGGTAATACTTTTTCATACAGCCCCTTTTCCTATGATACTAGACAGATCAGGCCCAATTTGGAAAGAAACAATCCTTATGATGGTACAAACATTCTGTGAAAGTTTGAACAGAATCTGATGAAAACTGCAGACTTTATCTTGGTGTCAAATTTTTAAAATAAAATTTTCTTAAGGCTCCTTTTCCTGTGATACTTGAAGGATCAGGTCTCCTGTCAGCATCAACAATCGTGATTATTGTACAATGATTCTGTGAAGGTTTGAATAAAATCCAATGAAAGCTCTGGACTTGGTTACAAGGATTATAGATAAAATTCTCTAAAGGCCCCTTTTCCCATGATACTAGACAGATCACGCCTAATTTGAAAAGAAAGAATCCTTATGATGGAATAATCATTCTGTGAAAGTTTTAACAGAATCTGATGAAAACTGTTGACTTTATTGTGGTACAATGATTTTAAAATTAAATTTCATAATGCTCCTTTTCCTGTGATACTTGACGGATCAGGTCTAATGCAAACATCAACAATCATTATTATTGTACAATTATTCTGTGAATGTTTGAAGAAAATCCGATGAAAGCTCTGGACTTGGTAACAAGGATTTATAAATGAAATTTTCATAAGGCCCCTTTTCCTGTGTTTCTTGACAGTTCAAACCCTGTTATGAAAAGAATGATAGTTATGACCTTCCAATCATTCTGTGAAAGTTTCAACAAAATCTGATCAAAGCTGTGGGCTTTATTGTGTTAACAGGGTTTTATTAATTGAATTTTCATATAGCCCCTTTTCCCATGTTACTTGATGGATCTGAACCAATTCCAAAGGGAACTCTTCTTACAAAAGTATAATTATTCTGTTTGAGTATAAAGACAACCCCATCTCATCTGTGGACTTACAAGCATTAATTAAGATTTTTTTAATTGAATTTTTCTAAGGCCCCTTTTCCTATGTTTCTCAATGGATCAGACCCAATTTGAAAGGAACAATCCTTATGATGGTACAATCATTATGTGAAAGTCTGAAGTCAATCAGGTGAAATCTAGTGCCATTACATGTTAACTAAGATTTTTTTTATTAAATTTTCATAGGGCCCCTTTTCCCATGAAACTTGATGGATCAAACCTACTTCCGAAAGGAACAATCAATTTAATGTAATAATCATTCGGGGAATGTTTAAAGAGAATGTGTTGAAAACTATGGACTCTATTGTGTTTTCGAGGACTTTTTCAATCCTGTTTTAATCGGGCCACTTTTTCCCGTGGTCCTTGACTGATCATACCAAATTTTGAAAGGAACAATTCTTATGATGGTACAATCATTCTGTGAAAGTTTGAAGTCAATCAGATGAGAACTGTGGACTCAAGAGTGTTAACAAAGATCTTTGAATTAAATTTTAATAAGGCCCCTTTTCCTATGTTTCTTGAGGAAGCATATCTGATTCGAAAAGGTACAATCCTTATGATGGTACAATCATTCTGTGAAAGTTTGAAGAGAATCCGTTGTAAATTGTTGGCTCTAGATTATTAATGAGAATTTTTTATTAAACATTTCATAAGGCCCCTTTTTCCTGTGTTTCTTGAAGGATCAAACCAAATTTCAAAAGGAATAATCCTTATGATAGTACAATCATTCTGTGAAAGTTTGAAGGGAATCCGATGAAAACTATTGACTCCAGAGTGTTAACAAGAATTTTTTAATTAAATTTTCATAAGGCCCCTTTTCCCCTGTTTCATAACAGATCAGACCCATTTTCGAAAGGAACGATCCTTATGATTGTACAATCATTCTGAGAAAGTTTGAAGAGAATCCGAAGAAAACTGTGGACTCTATTGTGTAAACGTGGATTTTTTAATTAAATTTTCATAAGGCCCCTTTTCCCGTGTTTCTTGACGGATCATACCCATTTTCAAAAGGAACGATCCTTATGTTGGTACAATCATTCTGAGAAAGTTTGAAGAGAATCCAATGAAAACTGTGGACTCTATCGCGTAAACGAGGATTTTTAATTGAATTTTTAATGAATTTTCATAAGGCCCCTTTTCTCATGTTTCTTGACGGATCATACCCATTTTCGAAAGAACGATCCTTATGTTGGTACAATCATTCTGTGAAAATTTGAAGAGAATCTGATGAGAACTGTGGACTCTATCGCGTAAACGAGGATTTTTTAATTAAATTTTCATAAGGCCCCTTTTCCCATGTTTCTTGACAGATCATACCCATTTTCGAAAGGAACAATCCTTATGATGGTACAATCATTCTGAGAAAGTTTGAAGAGAATCCGATGAGAACTGTGGACTTTATTGCCTAAACAAGGATTTTAAATTGAATTTTTAATTAAATTTTCATAAGGCCCCTTTTCCCGTGTTTCTTGACGGATCATACCAATTTTCGAAAGGAACGATCCTTATGTTGGTACAATCATTCTGAGAAAGTTTGAAGAGAATCCAATGAAAACTGTGGACTCTATCGCGTAAACGAGGATTTTTAATGGAATTTTTTATGAATTTTCATAAGGCCCCTTTTCCCGTGTTTCTTGACAGATCATACCCATTTTGGAAAGGAAAGATCCTTATGTTGGTACAATCATTCTGTGAAAGTTTGAAGAGAATCTGATGAGAACTGTGGACTCTATCGCGTAAACAAGGATTTTTTAATTAAATTTTCATAAGGCCCCTTTTCCCGTGTTTCTTGACGGATCATACCCATTTTCGAAAGGAACAATCCTTATGATGGTACAATCATTCTGAGAAAATTTGAAGAGAATCCAATGAAAACTGTGGACTCTATCGCGTAAACGAGGATTTTTAATTGAATTTTAATTAAATTTTCATAAGGCCCCTTTTCCCATGTTTCTTGACGGATCATACCCATTTTCGAAAGGAACGATCCTTATGATGGTACAATCATTCTGGGAAAGTTTGAAGAGAATCCGATGAAAACTGTGGACTTTATCGCGTAAACGAAGATTTTTTAATTAAGTTTTAATTAGGCCCCTTTTCCCGTGTTTCTTGACGGATCTGACCCAATTTCATAAGGAACGATCCTTATGATGGTACAATCATTCTGTGAAAGTTTGAAGAGAATCCGATGAAAACTGTGGACTTTATCGCGTAAACGAGGAAAAGTTTAACGGACGGACGATGGACGGACGGACGCACGGACGCTGGATGGGAAAAAGCCATCGCTTTAGCTCTAGTGGCCTTCGGCCAGTAGAGCTAACTAGTGGCCTTCGGCCAGTAGAGCTAAAATTGTTCTTCATTTCTATATAAACCCCAAGCCCCTGGGGCTCCGCCAGAGTACAGTAAATCTTTGAGTATTTTGGAAGAGGGTCAATAGATGATGATTTATACCATTCATCAAAGCTCTAGGCCTTTTAGTTTTGGAGAAGAAGAATTTCAAATATTTACTGATTTATTCCTTTGTAAAAATATGGACCGCTCAGGATTGGGCTAATTTTCAGAGTACGGTAATTCTTTGAAGTTTTTTGGTAGAGGGTCCATCGATGATGATTTATACCAAATATCAAAGCTTAGGACTTATAATTTGGAGAAGGAAAGTTTTTTCACTTGGTTGCCATGGCTCATAGATTTCAATTCTTTGAAATATTCTGAAAGAGCATGACCTTGGGATAATTTCTGTGAAGTTTGGTTGAAATTCCATGGTTAGTTTAGAAGGGGAAGTATTTGGTGTAAATTTCGAATGGACAGATAGACAGATGGACGGTCAGATGCCGGATGATGACCGATCACAATAGCTATCCCAGTGAGCTAAAAAGGTAATAGTTACACAGAAATAAATGTCAGACTATGAATGTCAGAGTAACATGTCTTTGACTAGGAGGTAGTGTTACGGCCCCTTTTTACATGATACTTGACAAATTGTACCCAATTCTGAAAAGAACCATCCGTGTAATTATACAATCATTCTGTGAAATTTTGAAGTGAATCCGTTGAAATCCAGAGACATCATTGTATTAACTAGAATATTCAAGAAAAATTTTCAAAAGGCCCCTTTTCATGTGATAATTGCTGTATCAGATCCACTGTCAAAATCAACAATTGTAATGATGGTATAATCAATGTGTAATCTGTGAAATTTATTGTGTAAATTAGGATTTTATAGTGAAATCTTCATTGGGCCCTTTTCCAATGATCAGTGCTCTCAATAAGGGGACATTGACGTATATTATATCCAGAAAATCAGAAAAAATGTCCAGAAAATCAGACCCGGACATAAATTAACTTCCGAGATTCTAGGAAAACGTCCTTGATTCATGACTCGTGCATGACTGTGGAAGTCGGACTAGATTTCATCCAATATCGCCGTTCAGTTGAATTTATGTAAACTAAGTTCAGGGCCAGAGTTCACCCAAAATATCATGTCCCGTCCCAAGTTCGCGGCGGATACAGAATGGTGCATCAAATTTGCATTCTAAATACTATGACATCGGGGATTCTATATAGAAACTTGACATGATGACTGTCCTAGAAACATAGAAGTTACCCGATTGATCTTGCTAGAGTTTGGTCCCTTTTTAATGCCGTCACACGTGTTATTCATGGTGTATGCTCTTGGATATCTATAATGTGACCGGAGACGGTCTTGGAATAATCCGACCGGAGACGGTCTTGGAATAATCCAGTCAAGGGCTCCAGGGCAAAGAAGTCGCCTGGTTTCGTAAAACTTCACCTAAGTTGCTGATCAAAGGGAAGTCGAAGTCGCCTGGAAAATACGGGAAGTCGCCTCGTTGTGATAGGCGATAATCTCATCTGCCTAGAGGCTTTCAAATCAGGGGACAGTAAATCAATTATACAACTGCTGATCGGAAGCCCTTTGATCGTAAATCAAGCGTGTATCAATAGACAACATACTCGCTTTATTTGCACCTCGGTTGATTGGATGGTTGCAAGCCCTTGTGAACTGCCAGAATTCGAGGAACTTTTTTATATCAAACCCTTTCAATTATTTTAGTGGCACATTATGTTTGTGGTTTCAATATACGAGATTTTTTGAGTATTTTCAAGCAACAAGACCAATGGTGGAGTTTATTACCAACGTCATGTCAGTCAAAATTCATTGATAAAAGAAATAAAATTTTGGTGATAAAAACTGATTTTCCTGTAAAACTTGAGGGAAAAAAAATCATGTTCAATGAAATCCTTGGATTCTAGTTATCTACTTTGATTTAACAAATATAGAAAAACTAAGACAAACAATCTACGGCTTCTACGATATTTTCATAAGTAACATTGTTAGGATTTTATGCAGAAATTAAATTTCACTTATCTTATTTCAGTAATTATTCCATTCAATTGCATATAATCCAAAACACTAGAACAAATGGTTCCGTGTTAACATAGTTTCAAATTTAAACCTCTACACAGTCTGTGATTTATGTACTCAGCTGTTAAATTTCTTTACCCTTTACTTACAATAACTGCAACTCAGTCAAAATGAACCCTTTTTAAATCTATTATTTACAACTTTTTATCCATTTATTGTTACATACAGGTGTAGGTGGCAGACTTTAACCCATTACCACACAATCCCACTTTTTTTTTTAATTTTGATGATTTTAAATGTTTAAATGGAAAACTTGTGAGAAAAAGAGGAAGCGTTTGTAGCGAACAATTTCTCTTTTTCCCACAATATGTTTTACCTTATCTGGTACTTATTTTCTATTTTGAGTTTTCTGATTTGAAATATGGTATGCAACTTTTTTTTCCAATTTGGACCAGTCTTGAAATTTTATCTTCTGGTAATAAGCTAAACAAGAGGACCATGATGGTCCTAAATCGCTCACCTGCATCTGCAAATTACAGTATTTTTTAGTGTAAAACAGACACAACTTGAGCAAAATAAATAAAACAAATATAAGATTTCGGGCTTTGTACAAACAATCCAGTAATGCTTTACAATAAGAATGAATTCCTTTGGCTTTATAGTTTAATCCATTACCAAACTATCCAAGAATTTGTCACCCTCAGGGAAAATAGGTTTGAAAAACATAGTGAGAAAGGGAGTGACAAGCAATTTATCCAATTCTCACCGTGTTTTCTACCTGAAATTCTTTGTATTTAGATTTCAAACAAACTCTAATTACTGTCTGCAACTTCAATGGGTGTAATTTTAGCAACCTTGGTAGAGAACAATCTGGATGTACCATAAATCAAAATATGAATGCATTACAACTTATACACGAGGAGTGGAAGATATTTGAACATGCTCTTATTGAGTGTTTTTCATATCTTTGGATGCCTTGGGAAGGGCAATGTTTGTCCAAAGGATACATACCCATTATGTATTTAAGGAGAAGACTTTTGATGTTGCTCTAATTGGGTGTTTTCCAAAATTTTTGACCTCTGGGGCAGTGCCATGTTTTATCCAAGGGCTAAGATTTTAGCTAACATGGTAGAGAACCATCTGGTTATGCTATATACAAAATATGAGTTCCTTAAACTTTGTAGATTGGGAGGAAAAGACTATTGAACATGGTCTAAATGAGCATTTTTACAAACTTTGGACACCCAGGGAAGGTGGTTTATTAACCTATAGGCATAATTTATCCAAAACTGATAGATAACAGCCAGGCTATGCTACACTCAAAATATAAATGCCCTCCTCCTTAAAATGAAGAATTTTTTTTTAGCATACTCAAATTTTGCGTTTTTCCCCATTTTGGACCCCTAGTGCAGGGCAGTTTTTGACCCGAGGAAGACAACTTTTAGTGATATAGTATAAAACCATCTAGTTATGCTTCATACCAAATAAGAATATCCTAGACCTAATAGTTTAAGAGGAGAAGTCTTCTGAGATTGCTCAAATTAAGCATTTTTCCAAACATCGGACCTCATGGGCGTGGCCATTTTTGACCCCAGAGATTAAATATTTAAAAACTTGGTAGAGAACCATATGATTAAGCTCTATGTAAAATATAAATGCCTTTGGCCTTGTAGTCTGTGGAAAAAAAGACCACAAAGATTTTCTGAAATTTCCCATTTTCATATGCCGCGGTTACAAGAGTTTTTCTCAGAATTAAATTCTTTTGACAACTTTTGAAGAGCTTCACCAAAGGAACATCCCTGCAAAGTTTCAGCTTGATTGGCCTGCTGGTTTAGGAGGAGAAGATTTTAAAAGATTTTAAAAGATTTCCTAAAGATTCCCATTTTCAAATGCCGCGCAACCAGAGTTTTTGAGGGAATTAAATTCTTTTAACAACTTTTGTAGAACTTCACCCAAGGAACATCCCTACAAAGTTTCAGCTTGATTTGTCTACTGGTTTAGGAGGAGAAGATTTTTAAGATTTTTAAAGATTTCCTTCATATTCCCATTTTCAAATGCTGTGGCAACCAGAGTTTTTGACGGAATAAAATTCTTTTAACAACTTTTGTAGAACTTCACCCAAGGAACATCCCTGCAAAGTTTCAGCTTGATTGGCCTACTGGTTTAGGAGGAGAAGATTTTTAAAGATTTACTTAATAATCCCATTTTCAAATGCCGCGGCAACCAGACAGCATGCCCACTGGGTTTTTATTTTGGGGGTACATGTACCCCCAAGGTTTTGAAGTGGGGGTACAAAGAAAAATCTGGGGGTACAGTGTACCCTTTACTTTCAGATTTAAGGGTACACAATACGAATTTGAACCCTTTACCAAATGAAAGACAATGTTGTAGTTATATAGTTTGTTATTACTCAGTAAAGAAGTACCACACGTCATGTGCAAGTTTCAGATGAATTTAGAGGGAATGATAATAAACTTTCTTTGAAAACCTGGTTTTTGACAATTCACTTTTTCTTAATTATTGGATTTTGGACGGGTTGAATGGAATATGAGAGCGATGGCAAACTAATTACAAGGGTGGGAATGTCATCTTGGAGCAGGCCATACCAGGCATGTCTGCTCATTTTTAGATCAAACTGTGGTATTAAAACGATTCTGGTACAGAAAATATCAAATGGTCTTATAAGTGTCTAAAAGTCACCATTTGTGGAGAAATAGAATAGGCTTTGTTAAGACATTTTGCAGACAGCAACTTACGTAGCCAAAACAAAACTACAACGTTAAACAAACGGCTCAATTTTGTCCCGCCTGACTTACATGTACAACGGAACTTACGAGAGAAACTGATTTCAAAATCAGATTCCATATCATGAGTTCTTGTCAATCTTGCCCAAAAACACGTGAATATCTTGTGTTTAGTTTGAAAAATAGTGCAACTTTGGGCCTATTTCAAAACAAACTGGTGAGGCCATTGGGATCCGCATTACGAACTTTTCCAACGAACCAGCTGGTTCCTGTCGCATGAAAGGGAAATCACTCGCTCCCGATGCGTTTTGTTCTACTTTGCTTGCAGTTTTTGGGGGTTTTAGGGATAAATACGCACGTAGGGTTTCTCGTTTTATACGCTAATCATTTCAAATGAACACACACGTAATGGCATTTTTGTTTCTACGTTCATTTATTTTTCTGTACATTCATGCACATCTTGGTGTAAGATTTGTACGTGAACCGACGTAGTTGTACGTGAATTACGTACTGCAGTACGTGAATGGGCATCCTGCCAGAGCTTTTGACAGAATTAAATTCTTTTAACAACTTTTTTAGAACTTCACCCAAGGAACATCCCTGCAAAGTTTCAGCTTGATTGGCCTACTGGTTTAGGAGGGGAAGATTTTTAAAGAAATTGTGGACGGACGGACAGACAGACAGACGGACAGACGGACGGACAGACGACGGACAAAAACCGATCACAAAAGCTCACCTCGCACTTTGTGCTCAGGTGAGCTAATAAATAGTATTATTATTTTCTGCTTCAAATTAAACCCTGACCATTTGTACCTAAAACGTTTCAAACAGTCTGTTTTCTGATATTCTAGTCATCAGAAATCCCGAGAGATTTGTAAATAACAATTACCAAATTTATCCACCCAAATTTGGTAAATAATAGTGTTCAAGGGGCGGGAATATTGTGGGAAAAGGGGAAATTTATATAAGAGAAAAATTTCTCAAGAAGCACTTCCTTTACCACATTGTTTTCTCTGGTTCAACTCAATGGGACATGAAATTTTGGGACTATAAGTAAAGGATGGAAAAGAATGTACTGTAAGCTTTATGTATCTTTTTCATTTTTCTTTTCTTTTTTTTTTCTTTTTTTTTTTTTTTTTTTTTTTTTTTGGGGGGGGGGGGGTATGGTTGCGGGTGAAAAAAATTCCTTGATTCTTGAAAACTTCCTGAAATTGAAACTTGGAATTGTAAAAATTCCTGAAACTGGTCCTTAATGAGAGCACTGAATGATGCTTTACAGAACAAAGCAAATTTCAAAAGGAACAATACTAATGAAGGTACAGTCATTCGGTAAAAGTTTAGAGAGAATCAGTGAAAACAGTGGACTAAATTGTGTCAAGAATATTTTGCAATAAAATTTTCATAAGGCCCCTTTTCTCGTGAATCTTAACAAATCAGAACCAATTTAAAAACGAACAATCCTAATGATAGATAGTTTGAAGAAAACGGTAAAGACTGAGGACTTTATTGTGATATTGACGTTTTTGTCATAAAATTTGCATTAGGCCCCTTTTCTTGTGTTGCTTAACAGATCAGACTCAATTTACAAAGGAACAATCCAAATGATGGTACAATTATTTTATAAAAGTATGAACAGAATACAATGAAAACTGTCAACTTTATTGTAGTGTAAGGATTTTAATATTGAATTTCATAAGGCCCCTTTTCCTGTGATACTTGACAGATAAGGTCTAATGTCAACATCAACAATCATAATTATTGTACAATCATTCTGTGAAAGTTTAAAGAAAATCTGATGAAAGCTCTGGACTTGGTAACAAGGATTATAATTTTATTTTTCATAAGGCCACTTTTCCCCTGATACTTAACAGATCAGGCCCAATTTCGAAAGAAAGAATCCTACTGATAGTACAAACATTCTGTGAAAGTTTAAACAGAATCTAATGAAAACTGTGGACTTAATTGTGGTACAAGGATTTTAGAAATAAATTTTTCCCATGTAACTTGATGCATCTGACCCAATTCTGAAGGGAACTATACTTACAAATTATAATCGTTCTGTTTGGGTATGAAGACAAACAGATGAAATCTGTGGACTTGATAGCATTAAGATTTTGCAATTAAATTTCATAAGGCCCCTTTTCACCCGGATCTGACCCAAGTTTATAAGGAACGATCCTTACGATGGTACAATAATTCTATGAAAGATTGAAGAGAATCTAATGTATACAGTGCGCAGTTGAAGTTTGAAGAGAATCCGTTGAAAACTGTGGACTCGATCTCGTAAACGAAGATTTTTAATGGATTTTTTAATCAAATTTTCATAAGGTCCTTTTCCCATGTTTTTTACCCAATCTTACCCAATTTCAAAAGGAACCATCCTTATGATGGTGCAATCATTCTTAGTAAGTTTGAAGAGAATCCAATGAAAACTGTGGACTCTAGTGCGTAAACAAGGATTAATTAATCAAATTTTAAATAGGCCCTTTTCCTGTGTTTTTTGATGGATCTGATCCAATTTTGAAAGAAAAGATCCTTATGATGGTACAATCATTCTGACAAAGTTTTGAAGAGAATCCCATGAAAACTGTGGACTCTATTGTGTAAAGAAGGAATTTCAGTGGATTTTTTAACCCTTTCCCGTTCAAATACGGGATTTTACGTTCCTGTCATTTTATACTCAAGAAAACATTGTGGAAAAAGAAGAAATTGCTTGTAACAAGCAATTTCTCCTTTTTCCACAATATTTTCTACCACATAGGATGGTTTCATTTCAAATGGCATCCAGTTTTTATTGTCGTCTGCAACCTCTTCCAATTTGGACTAGTCTAAAATTTCCAAAAACGGGAATGGGTTAATCAATTTTCATAAGGCCCCTTTTCACATGTTTATTGATGGATCATACCAAATTTCAAAAAGAACAAACCTTATGATGGTACAATAATTTTGTGAGACTTTGAAGAGAATCTGATGAAAATTGTGGACTCTATTTCATAAAAGAGGATTGATCAATTAATTTTTAATTCGGCCACTATTCCCGTGTTTCTTGGTTGATCTGACCCAATTTCGAAAGGACCCTTATGATGGTATAATCATTCTGAGAAAGTTTGAAGGGAATCTGATGAAATCTGTAGACTCTGTTGTGTAAACAAGGAAAAGTTAATGGACAGACGACTGACGGACAGACTCATAGATGTCGGACTGGAAAAAGCCATGGCAATAGCTCTTTGGCCAGTAGAGCTAAAAATTGCTTGTTACAACTTCTTCTTTTTTCCACAATGTTTTCTCAAGCATAATATCATAGGGACATAAAAATCAGAAATCTTATAGGAATGGGTTAACCAAAGCATTACTCTGATGCCAAGGTAAAATAAAGTTAAAAGTGATATTGGACCACAATAAGCCCATTACCAGACAGCAATATTTCGACTGGCCCAAATTGATAGGAGCTGCAAATTCAAAGTTTATGAGATTTTAGATTTTTTTAAAGTTAATTGGTAGAAAAAATGGTAGAAATGAAGGAATTGCTTGTTGCAAGGAAATTCTTCATATAATAAAATATTTTCCCATTGTTTTCTTGAGGGGTGCCTAAAAGGGTAATTGTGTGGGAATGGGTTAATGCAATTCTGAAAAGGAATTTCATTAAGCAAAACAAGGGTTAAATCTATTATATGTACCTTTTCATTCTTATCACTATTGATTTTAAAGTTTTATCCTTTATAATCTTCTAACTTAAACAAAGTAAAGACCACAATAAAATGAAATCCACTGTCCCCTGATTTATAAACCAAATAAGTAATCAAGTAGTAACATGCAATTTTCAATAAGGACTTCTGTACTCGTTTCACAAATGCCGGAGAACAAAGTTTTATCATTTTTGAATTCAAGGGCAAAGCACAGTAGCACAACAACAAGAGGCCCATGATGGCCTGAGACGCTCTTCTGGTTATCAAGTTTTCTGTTAAAGAAATCTGATATTTAAGGAAGTAAATTGCTGAAATCAGAATGCATAAAAAAATATCAAATTGAACTTCATCCCAATTATTGTTTTGAGCAAACAATCCTTAAGGCCCCTTTACCCATCTTTCATGACAGATCCACTTCATTTCCAAAAGGAAGTTTCCTTGACCCTACAATCATACTGTGAAATTTTCATCAGAATCCAATAATAATAGTGGACTTTATAACGTAAAGAGGATTGTTTTGAGTAAAATTCCATAAGGCCCATTTTCCTGTGTTTTCTTATGGATCCATTTCATTTCCGAAAGGAACTTTCCTTATAACCATACAATAATCCTCTGTGAAATTTTAAAGACAATCTGATAATAATTGTGAACGTCATCCCATAAACAAGAATGTTTTGAATGATAATCTGTAAGGCCCACTTTCCTGTGTTTCCAATGCCACAATTATTCCTTGCATCTTTGAAGAGAATCCTATTAGAACTGTGGACTGTTATAATTGTGTTAACAAAGGTATTTTCAATCAAGTTTACATAAAGCCCCTTTCCCCCTGATTCTTTATTGTTTGTTTAATCATTCTGTAAAAGTTTAAAGTGAATACAAAGAAATATGGGAACTTCATTATGTTAACTAGAATATTTAAAACAAGAGGCCCATGAGAGCCTAAGACGCTCTACTGGTTATCAAGTTTTCCGTTAAAGAAATCTGATATTTAGGGAAGTTAATTACTCAAAGAGGAATGCATAAAGAAAAAAAAGGGCTTTATCCCCTTTATTATTTAAAGCAACAATCCTCGAGGTCCCTTTTCCCATGTTTCATGACGGATCCACTCCATTTCCAAAAGAAAGTTACCTTATGACCCCACAATCATTCTGTGAAATTTTCATCAAAATCTGACAATGATTGTGGACTTTATCACATAAACAGGATTGTTTTGAATGAAAATCAATGAGGCCCCTTTTCCTGTGTTTTCTGATGATTAAATTTCATTCCAAAAGGAACTTTCCTTACAACCCTACAATTGTCCTGTGAAATTGTCCTGTAAAATTTAAAAGACAATTTGATAATGAGTGTGATCTTCATCACATACACAAGAATGTTTTAAATGATAATCTGTAAGGCCCCTTTTCCTGTGTTTCGAATGCCACAATTATTCCATGCATCTTTGAAGAGAATCTGATAAAACTGTTGACTTTATTGTGTTAACAAATATATTAAAATCAAGTTCTCATTTAAAGGCACTTTTTCCCGTGATATTTTACTGTTGGTTATATCATTCTGTGAAAGATAAAAGTGAATCTGATGAAATATTTTGACTTCATTATGGATTATATCTAGTTCTGAAAAGAACCATTTAAGTGATTGTACAATCATTCTGTGAAATTTTGAAGTGAATCCAGTGAAATCAAGGGACATCGTTGTGTTAACCAGAATATCTAAGAAAGTTTTTCATAAGACCCCTTTTTATGTGACACTTGCCATAATCAGATCCACTGTCAAAATCAACAATTGGAATCAATCTGTGGAATCTGTGGAATTTGTTGTGTTAATGAGTTTATAGTGAAATCTTCATAGGGCCCCTTTTCTCATGATACTTTACAAAACAAACCAAATTTCAAAAGGAACACATCTAATGAAGGTACAATCATTCTTTAAAAGTTAAAGAGAATCAATGAAAACGGTGGACTGAATTGTGTCAAGAATTTTTGTAACTAATTTTTCATGAGGCCCCTTTTTTCGTGAAACTTAACATATCAGACCCAATGTACAAAGGAACAATCCTAATGATAGTTTGAAGAAAATGATAAAGACTGAGGACTTTATTGTAATAATGATGTTTTGTAATAAAAATTTTATAAGGTCCTCTTTCTTGTGTCACTTAACCTATCAGACCTAATTTACAAAGGAACAATCCAAATGATGGTACAATCATTCTATTAAAGTTTGAAGAGATTCTGATAAAGGCTGAGGACATTCTTGTGTTTTTGAGGATTTGGTAATAATTTTTCATACAGCCCCTTTTCCTATAATACTAGAAAGATCAGGCCCAATTTGGAAAGAAACAGTCCTAATGATGGTACAAACATTCTGTGAAAGTTTGAACAGAATCCGATGAAAACTGCAGACTTTATCTTGGTGTAAAGATTTTAAAATAAAATGTTCATAAGGCTCCTTTTCCTGTGATACTTGAAGGATCAGGTCTCATGTCAGCATCAACAATCATGATTATTGTACAATGATTCTGTGAAGGCTTGAAGAAAATCCAATGAAAGCTCTGGACTTGGTTACAAGGATTATAGATAAAATTCCTAAAAGGCCCATTTTCCCATGATACTAGACAGATCACGCCTAATCCTCATGATGGCATAATCATTCTGTGAAAGTTGAAACAGAATCTGATGAAAACTGTTGACCTTATTGTGGTACAATGATTTTAAAATTAAATTTTATAATGCTCCTTTTCCTGTGATACTTGGCGGATCAGGTCTAATGCAAACATCAACAGTCATTATTATTGTACAATTATTCTGTGAATGTTTGAAGAAAATCCGATGAAAGCTCTGAACTTGGTTACAAGGATTTATAAATGAAATTTTCATAAGGCCCCTTTTCCTGTGTTTCTTGAGAGTTCAAACCCTGTTATGAAAAGAATGATAGTTATGACCTTCCAATCATTCTGTTAAAGTTTCAACAAAGCTATTGGCTTCATTGTGTTAACAGGGTTTTATTAATTGAATTTTCATTTAGCCCCTTTTCCCATGTTACTTGATGGATCTGAACCAATTCCAAAGGGAACTCTACTTACAAAAGTATAATTATTCTGTTTGAGTAAAAAGACAACCCCATCTCATCTGTGGACTTACAAGCATTAACCCTTTCCTGTTTTGCCAAATTTTAGACCTGTCCAAATTCAAAGGTTTTGCAGACAAAAATTTAGAGATGATTATATTTGAAAAATAACCATTTAATAGGGTAGAAAATAATGTGGAAAAAGAAGATCTTCTTTTTCCACAATGTTTTCTCAATTACAAAACCACAGGGATGTAAAAACCAAGGATTAACCAGGTGAGGATTAATTAAGATTTTTTTAATTGAATTTTCCTAAGGCCCCTTTTCCTATGTTTCTCAATGGATAAGACCCAATTTGAAAGGAACAATCCTTATGATGGTACAATCATTATGTGAAAGTCTGAAGTCGATCAGGTGAAATCTAGGGCCATGATGTGTTAACTAAGATTTTTTTATTAAATTTTCATAGGGCCCCTTTCCCCATGATACTTGATGGATCAAACCTACTTCCAAAAGGATTGATTGATTGAATGGGGTTTACACCTCTTTTAACAGTATTTCAGTCATATCGTGGCGGCTGGAGCACCTAACAATGGATTCCTGGTATTTCTCACACCAGTACTACCACTACATCCTTTCCTAGCCTCCAGCTGCTTTCCCACTTAGGTTTACGATTATCCACCCATTGGTGAGAGACAATTGTCGGAAAGAATATGTGCCGCCGCCGGGGACTTCCGAAAGGAACAATCCATTTAATGTAATAATCATTCTGTGAATGTTTGAAGAGAATTTGTTGAAAACTATGGACTCTATTGTGTTTACGAGGACTTTTTCAATCCAATTTTTATCTGGCCCCTTTTTCCATGGTCCTTGACTGATCATACCAAATTTTGAAAGGAACAATTCTTATGATGGTACAATCATTCTGTGAAAGTTTGAAGTCAATCAGATGAAAACTGTGGACTCCAGAGTGTTAACAAAGATCTTTGAATTAAATTTTAATAAGGCCCCTTTTCCTATGTTTCTTGATGAATCATATCCAATTCCGAAAGGAAAAATCCTTATGGTGGTACAATCATTCTGTGAAAGTTTGAAGAGAATCCGTTGAAAATTGTTGGCCTTAGATTATTAATGAAGGCCCCTTTCCTGTGTTTCTTGACAGATCATACCCAATTTCGAAAAGGAACAATCCTTATGATAGTACAATCATTCTGGGAAAGTTTGAAGGGAATCCGATGAAGACTGTTGACTCCAGAGAGTAAATAAGGATTTCTTAAAAGATTTTTCGATTAAATTTTCAAAAGGCCCCTTTCTGGTGTTTCCTGATGGATCTGACCCAATTCCCAAAGGAACAATCCTTATGATGGTACAATCATTCTGTGAATGTTTAAATACAATCTGATGAAAACTATGGACTCAGTAGAGTGCTAACAAGGATTTTTTAATTAAATTTTCCTAAGGCCCCTTTTCCTGTGTTTCTTGACGGATCATACCTATTTTAGAAAGGAACCATCCTTATAATGGAACAATCATTATGAGAAGGTTTAAAGAGAATCCGATTTAAACTGTGGACTCTAGAGTGTTAACAAGGATTTTTAATGGAATTTTTAATCAAATTTTCATAAGGCTTCTTTTCCCATGTTTCTTGACGAATCATACCCAATTTCGAAAGGAACAATCCTTATGGTGGTACAATAATTCTGTAAAAGTTTGATTTGTTTGAATGGGGTTTTACGCCGCTTTCAACAATCTTTCAGTTATATCGCGGCAGCTGAAGCACCTAACAATGGATTCCTGGTATTTCTCACACCAGTACCGCCATCACATCCCTTCCTAGCCTCTAGCTGCTATCCCACATAGGTCTACGATTATCGACCCATTGGTGGAAGACAAATAGTCGGAAAGGATGAGTGCCGCCGTCGGGGATCCAACCCAGGACCTCTAGATTGACGGTCCGACGCACTACCAACTGCGCTATGACGGTGGCCCCGTAAAAGTTTGAAGATAATCTGATGGAAACTGTGGACTCTAGAGTGTTAACGAGGATTTTTATTGAATTTTTAATGAATGACAACTTTTCCCAGGTTTCTAGATGGATCAATCCAAATTTCCAAAGGAACCATCCTTATGTTCATACAAACATTTTGTGAAAGTTTGAATTGAATCTGATGAAAACTGTGGACTATAGAGTGTTAACGAGTTTTTTTTTAATTAAATTTTCATAAGGCCCCTTTTCACGTGTTTCTTGACGGATCATACCCATTTTTGAAAGGAACGATCCTTATGATAGTACAATCATTCTGTGAAAGTTTGAAGATAATCTGATGAAAACTGTGGACTCTAGAGTGTAAACAAGGATTTTTTTATCGAATTTATAATGAAATTTTCACAAGACCCCTTTTCCCACGTTTCTAGATGGATCAATCCAAATTTACAAAGGAACCATCCTTATGTTGGTACAATCATTCTGTGATAGTTTGTAATGAATCTGATGAAAACAGTGGACTATAGAGTGTTTACGAGGATTCTTTAATTAAATTTTCATAAGGCCCCTTTTCCTGTATTTCTTGACAGATCATACTCATTTTAGAAAGGAACCATCCTTATGTTGGTACAATCATTGTGAGAAAGTTTGAAGTGAATTTGATGAAAACTTAGGACTCTGGCGTGTTAACAAGGGGTTTCAATGAAATTTTTAATTAGATTTTCAGAAGGCCCCTTTTCCCATGTTTCTTGACAGATCTGACCCAATTTCAAAAGGAACGATCCTTATGATGGTACAATCATTCTGTGAAAGTTTGAAGAGAATCCGATGAAAACTGTGGTCTCTATCGCGTAAACGAGGGTTTTTTAATTAAATTTTAATTAGGCCCCTCTTCCCATGTTTCTTGACAGATCTCACCCAATTTCAAAAGGAACTATCCTTATGATGGTACAATCATTCTGTGAAAGTGTGAAGGGAATCTGATGAAAACTTTACTCTAGAGTGTAAACAAGGAAAAGTTAAACGGACCGACGACGGACTCACACACAGACGCACGGATGCTGGACGGGAACAAGAGGACCATGATGGTCCTAAATTGCTCACCTGAGGCATCTGCAAATTACAGTACTTTTTAATGTAAAAAAGACAAAACTCTAGCAAAATAAATAAAACAAATATAAGATTTTGGGCCTTGTACAAAACAACCCAGTAATGCTTTACAATAACAATGAATTCCTTTGGCTTTATAGTTTAATCCATTACCAAACTATCCAAGAATTTGTCACCCTCAGGGAAAATAGGTTTGAAAAAAACTTAGTGAGAAAGGGAGTGACAAGCAATTTATCCATTTCTCAGTGTTTTCTACCTGGAATTCTTTGTATTTAGATTTTCTAATTACTGTCTGATACTTCAATGGGTGTAATTTTAGCAACCTTGGTAGAGAACAATCTGGATGTACCATAAATTAAAATATGAATGCATAACAACTTATACATGAGGAGTGGAAGATATTTGAACATGCTCTTATTGAGCGTTTTTCATATCTTTGGATGCCTTGAGAAGGGCCATGTTCGTCCAAAGGATATAAACATGGTAGATAACAATAATGCTATTGTAAATGCTCCAGAACCTATATTTAAGAAGAAGAATTCTTTCAGGGCAATTTACGCAATTTTCGACCCCAGGAGCAGAGACATTTTTTTATCCTAAGAGCATATTTTCCTGTTACATAGTACAAAATTATTTAGTCATGATACATACCAATTATGTATGCCCATCACCTTATATTTCAGAAGGAGAAGACTTTTGATGTTGCTCTAATTGGGTGTTTTCCAAAATTTTTGACCTCTGGGACAGTGCCATGTTTTATCCCAGGGCTAAGATTTTAGCTAACATGGTAGAGAGCCATCTGGATATGCTATATACAAAATATGAGTTCCCCAGACTTTGTAGATTGGGAGGAAAAGACTATTGAACATGGTCTAATTGAGCATTTTTACAAACTTTGGACACCCAGGGAAGGGGTGTTTATTAACCTACAGGCATAATTTAACCAAAACTGATATATAACAGCCAGGCTATGCTACACTCAAAATATATTTTTTTTAGCATACTCAAATTTTGCGTTTTTCCCCCAATTTTGGACCCCTAGTGCAGGGCTGTTTTTGACCCGAGGAAGACAACTTTTAGTGATATAGTACAAAATTATCTAGTAATGCTACATACCAAATATGAATATCTTAGACCTAATAGTTTAAGAGGAGAAGTCTTTTGAAATTGCTCTAATTAAGCATTTTTCAAACCTTCCGACCTCAGGGGCGGGGCCATTTTTGACCCCAGTGATTAGATATTTAAAAACTTGGTAGAGATATGATTAAGCTCTATATAAAATATAAATGCCTTTGGCCTTGTAGTCTGTGATAAAAAAGACAACAAAGATTTTCTAAAATTTCTCATTTTCATATGCCGTGGTAACAAGAGTTTTTCACAGAATGAAATTCTTTTAACAACTTTTGAAGAGCTTCACCAAAGAAACACTCCTGCAAAGTTTCAGCTTGATTGGCCTACTGGTTTAGGAGGAGAAGATTTTTAAAGATTTCCTAAAGATTCCCATTTTCAAATGCCGCAGCAACCAGAGTTTTTGACCTAATTAAATTCTTTTAACAACCTTCGTAGAACTTCACCCAAAAAACATCCCTGCAAAGTTTCAAAATGACTGGCCTACTAGTTTAGGAGGAGGAGATTTTTGAATATTTTTAAAGAATTCCTTAATATTCCCATTTTCAAATGCCGCAGCAACCAGAGTTTTTGACCTAATTAAATTCTTTTAACAACTTTCGTAGAACTTCACCCAAAATCATCCCTGCAAAGTTTCAAAATGACTGGCCTACTAGTTTAGGAGGAGGAGATTTTTGAATATTTTTAAAGAATTCCTTAATATTCCCATTTTCAAATGCCGCCGCAACCAGAGTTTTTGACGGAATTAAATTCGTTTAACAACTTTCGTAGAACTTTACCCAAGGAACATCCCTGCAAAGTTTCAGCTAGGAGGAGAAGATTTTTCAAGAAATTGTGGACGGACAGACGGACGGACAGACGGACGGACGGACATACAGACAACGGACAACGACCAATCACAATAGCTCACCTCGCACTTTGTGCTCAGGTGAGCTAAAAAACCATCGCAATAGCTCTAGTGGCCTTCGGAAAATTGTACCCGATTCTGAAAAGAACCATCCTTGTAATTGTACAATCATTCCATCAAATTTTGAAGTGAATCCAATGAAATCCAGAGACATCATTGTATTAACTAGAATATTTCAGAAAGTTTTTTAAAAGGCCCCTTTTCGTGTGATATAAATGTCACGACTTGGCAAATTCCACATCTACAAAGATAAATAAGGTTTGCCAATTCCAGAAATAGAAATACAATCATCTAGGTTTTACAACAAGAGGACCATGATGGTCCTAAATCTCTCCCCTGAGTATAATGGTTCATTGCTTTATAATATAAACAAAATAGCAAAACCCTCGGTCTAATTATTTTGGAGAAGATGTTTAAAGATTTCTCTTTTAATCCTAGGTATATTGATGATCCCACCATATAGCATTTATTTCCTGAATATGGTAATGCTTTGAAGTAAAGACATCAGTACATTCCAAGTATAAAAGCTCTAGGCCTAATTGTTTAGGGGAAGAAGAAAGTTTTCAAAGATATCATTATTCATTCCTAACTAAAATTAGGGATCGCACAGAAAAGGGCTAATTTTCAGAATACCGTATTTCCTCGAAGAAATTTGGTTGAGGACCAATAGTTGATGATATGTACCAAATATCAAAGCTCTAGGCCTTGTGGTTTGGGAGAAGATTTTGAAAGATTTCCTTCTTTTATTCTTTTGTGAAATCAGGGATCACACAGAAAAGGGCTAGTTTTCAGAGTACATTAATTCTTTGAAGTATTTTGGTAGAGGGTCGATAGGTGGTGATACATACCAAATATCAAAGCTCTTGGCCTCATGGTTTAGGAGGAGAAGATTTTTAAAGATTTCCTTTGTAAAATCAGGAATTGCACAGAAAAGGGTTAATTTTAAGAGTACAGTAATTCTTTGAAATAGTTTGGTAGAGGGTCAATAGGTGATGATATGTACCAAATATCAAAGCTCTAGGCCTTATGGTTTAGGAGGAGAAGATTTTTTAATAATTGTTTACTGACAGACAGACAGACGGACTCTGGACAATTACCGATCACAATAGCTCACCTTGAGCACGTTGTGCTCAGGTGAGCTAATAAAAAAGCATACTGGACTACTAAATCTCTTCTTGTTAAAAGAGAAATGTTTACAGCGTGCATCTTAGTGTTGGGCAATCGGTTTCTAATCATAATCAACTATCGGTTTTTAGTTGGAAGAATAAATCAACTAACAATCAATTACATAATCGGTTTCTTCGAAAATAATTCAGTGTTCTTTGTATATTTGCTATGGCATTACCACTACTGCCTGCTACTTTGAATTTTTTTAAATTTATGCAATGATACTTATATATCATTTGTTTTAAAACTTATAAGCTCTGATTTTGAATCTACTGATTTTGTATTTTGATAGAAACTTGATTCATTCTCAAGACAGGGTTAAATTGAATTGTGTTCCCTAAATAAAAGGCTATTACCAGAGAACAAAGTAAACAAGACCAAATTAGTGACACTGATCTTGCCAGTGGACTTGACATATATATCAATAATTTGTACCTCCATAATTATCAAGCAGTGAAAATCTAGACTCACATATCTGAAACTTACGAGAAAACAATGAGTCTAGCATAGAAAGCAAATGAGTCCCACAAATTATAATCAAGTGCAAACAAACATCATTCTTTATTTTCAGGAACTAATATCAATTTGGCCTCCTTTCGAAAGGAAGATTCATCTCCTAAGAATAATCATATGACCATCAATTATAAAAATTATTTCTGAGTTTCAACTCTGCCAATCGAATAACTCGACCCAGTCAACTCGGCCCCTATATAATCTATAGTAAAATATATCTTAATCCTTAGAATATGTTGAGTTTTGTAGAAATGATGCAATACATCATTTTGTGTTTTTAATATCATTATATTAAATCATTGCTTGAATATGTGGAGTTTGAATGACTGTTAAATTTCAATTTAATTAAATTTAATCTCCAGCTGATGCATACGTAAATTTCCTTACAACTGAATGATGATTGAATACCTCTGTATTTGTAATAATTATACTTAATAAATAATCAACATTAAAATTGATTTGACATAAAATAAAATTGGAGCCTAGTTATACGCTGGGCCGAGTTGCCAAAGGGCAGAGTTGACCGGTCACCACATCATCCACCCACAAAATAAAATACAAAAGCTTAAAACTAATAGCTTGAATAGTCATTTAGCAATGACAATTAATTCTGAAAATATGACATCATGATCACAATGTTTTGCCTAGCTGTAACAAATGTCAGATAAAAACTTGTTAAAAACGATAAATCGATTATGAAATTTCTTACTTGATTATCATAATTGGAAGCCCAAACCAACTGATTAGCTTGACATAGACTTCACTAGCTAAAACCAATGACATTGTCATTCATACATATCCAAGTGTTGAACCCAGAATTATAGTATGATTATAACTGGTGACATCCTTAACCCATTACAAGACGGCAAAATTTTAGACTTGTCCGAACTGAACAAAGTTTCAGACGAAATTTTAAAGCTTACAAAATTTTGGACATTTTTACAAGTGGGGTACAAAACATTGTGGATAATGAAGAAATTTCTTGTAACAAGCAATATCTTCAATTTTTACAATGTTTTCAAAAGCTTTCTTTCTTTTGGGGCAGCTAAAATTGTCACTTTGTGAGAATGGGTTAAGTGGATAACCCATGTTTATGACCTCCATGCAGGGTGCCCATTAACATACTCCATTACGTAATTCACATACAGTTACATCGGTTCACGTATATTTTTTATGTCAGGAGTCGCATGAATGAACAGAAATAAAAATGAACACAGAAACAAATTTGCCATTACTTCACCTTGCATTTAACATTATTTGCGTATAAAAATAGAAACTCTACATGTGTTTTATTTCTAAAAACCCATAAGATTGTTGGCAAAATAGAAAAAAATTGCTTTTCCCTTTCATACCACGGGAACCATGGCTTCTTTACTTGCTGTTTTCATTTATATATAAAATTGGGAACAAAGTCTTCAAAATTTTCGTACAGTGCGGATCCTGATGGCCTCCCAGTTTGTTTTGAAATAAGTCTAAAGTTCTGCTATTTTTCAATCAAAATGCAAGATATTTACATATATTAATAACAATAATAAAGTCTTTATTTAACAAGGCAACACAGTTGGTTTGACCCAGTCTTCCCTGTGGGCCTCTACAGATATTTACAAAGACAATACATGTTAATATGTACAACAAAATAAAATATTTTACCAAACCAATAACAGAAGGAAAACATAATTATGAAAGATTGACCATGTAATTTTCCAAGCTT
The DNA here is from genome assembly GCA_946902895.1 of Fragum fragum. Lineage (NCBI taxonomy): Eukaryota > Metazoa > Mollusca > Bivalvia > Cardiida > Cardiidae > Fragum > Fragum fragum. Next base: position 10,087,263 of record OX336373.1, on the reverse strand, counting down.
CAGAATCTTTTACAAAGGTATTGTCATGGTTCCTATTAAAACCATTCTGAAGGATTTTAAATTAATGAATAGTTTTGATTATCTTAATAGAATATAATACAGAGGATAAAAACAACAATAACAAAGCATTGTGGAGAAAGATAAATATCTTTGGCCAAGCAGAAACATTTCAATTTTTACAGCATCTGCTCTAATGTCTAAATCCAAATCTGCTTTGACATATCTATCTCTAACTGTATGCATTTGACCAGTCTGAATGTTTGAGATTGATGTTAGTACACAAACTAGACAGCAAATACTGGTAGATAGACATGAATTGGGGTTTTTGACATATTATTATCATAACTGTTAACATGGACTAAAAGGAAACACTTTCATGTATTTGCTAAGGATTTAGTTCAAAACCAACCAAGAGGCTGCACATGCAATGTAGAATATGCATTTAAAACATATCTGCACATTAATGGATACCTTTTCTTGAATAAGCATTTATGTATAGTTCGAGATTGAGTAATTACATGTAAAAATGTATTCTCCCGAAAGAGTTCCACCAAATTAACCCTTTCCTGTACAAACCCAAGATTTTACATCCCCATTGATTTTATACTTAAGAAATCATTGTGGAAAAAGAAGCAAGCAATTTCTTCTTTTCCCACAATATTTTCTACCACATAGGATGGCTTCATTTCAAATTGTATAACAAGCAATTTCTTCTTTTCCCACAATATTTTCTACCACATAGGATGGCTTCATTTCAAATTGCATACAATTTTCATTGTCATCTGCAACTTCTTTCAATTTGGACCAGTCTAAAATATCTAAAATCGGGAAAGAGTTAAGAAAGCAGACTTGAACTTATTTACACTGTCAGTATTTCTTATGTGCAAAGGTATTTGATTCCAAATTTTTGGACCTGAATATGAAATTGATTTTCTGAAAAACTCGATTCTCGGCCGAGGAATTTTAAGAATGGCATTAGAACTTGATCTTAGATTTGTGTTAGTGGATTCTGTAAAGAGACTAGAAATATAGTTTGCCCTGTAAAGATTTGAACATGAATATCTTTGTTGAGAAACTGAAAACAAATACTCTAGAACTTGTTTTTGAAATTTTTTTTGTCTTGTGAATTTCTTTGTATGTAGGGCGAGACAAAATGGGGTCATTTATTCAATGTTGTATTTTTGATTCTTCACAAAAGGTGAATTTTGGAATGTAACAAGACCATTTTGTATTTTTTGTATCAGAATCATTTAATTATCAGCCTTTGAGCTAACAATGAAGTGACAGGGATGGTTTGGCTTTCTCCAAAATACAAGCCCCGCCCTTGCAATTAACTTGTTCTAATTGTTTAACCATCGCTCTCAATATTCTGTTTCAATATTCTGTTTAACCCATCCAGAATCAGGGCTCCCGCTGCCGATCACCAATGGGGCCAAATGCGACAAAATAAAAATTCTGGCCCTAAAACCGGCGAAATGGCGATTTTACTGGCGAAAACTTTCAAAATAAGGCAAAGGGATGTTGAGTCCATTTACATGATTTCCAGCGCGCAACTTTATCATTCACACGTCCGCTATTTTGTTTGGGAGACACGCGACCATCAATATCCATTGCATATCTGTGTCAATCAAGACAGATTAGTTACGCATCACTGACCTAATTGATTCTAACATCACTCGAGTTATTGGGATTTTCCGAAGCCCGCAGGGAACCATCATGTAAACCAAGATGGCGGAAATTCACATCGCTTGGGCTAAAAAATTGATGATATTTATTCCTCGATCACTTTTTGAGATTCATTAGAGTGCAGAATAAAAACCAAAGACAACATTTTGCTTATCTATTGATGATTTTAGTATCAAAGTCAAGTGAATTTCCGAGAAATGAGAAATATCGGACATTAGTAATCAAAGTACTGCGGACATTAGTAATCAAAGTACTGTGGGTTACCAAAAATTTGACCTGTCGTCCAGCATAGCTCTAGGTGTTCTTTGAATTTTATTATCAAATGACAAGCCTCTCATTTTGTACCTATTAACCCTTTCCCAATATATTATTTGTTTTCAATATAGTAGTTTTCTTTCATTCACTTATTCATACTGGCTCCACTTTTGTCCCCAATTGGCTCCACTTTTGTCCCCAATTAGCACCAAGTGGCCCCAAATTTTTGCCATTGGCGATTTCATTGGTGCAAGAATAAAATTTCCCAGGTGGAGCCCTGCAGAATCCAATAATAAAGAAAATGTGGTTTGTCAAACATCAGCTTTTAAAAAAAGTTTTCTAATTCTTTGCTCTAAATTTATCTGACACATGACATGTTGCACTTATTTCTAGATTATTTACAAAGTTCTTTACTAAAACATTGTCGTTTGGTAAAGGGTTATGACTCAATATGGTGTACCCTCAACTGTGAAAGTAAATGGTACACCGTACACCAAGATTTTTCTTTTTACCCCATTTAAAAACATATGAGGTACATATACTCCCAAAATGAAAACCCAGTGGGCATGCTACAATGTATGATTTGTTGAATAATTGAAATTGTGTAACTGTTGTGTAACTGTTCAAAATCTTTGGTATTAATAAATAGAACATATTTAAGTTAGTAGGTTAAGTACACACAAGTAAAAATCGTTCTTACTATGACCAAAATGATTACTCTGTTAGTTTAAAAATTTTTGATATAAATTCCCTTCAAAAATCTATAGAAAAACAAAAAAATCTTTCCCAATGTTGTATCAAATTCCAATACTATTAGTAAACATTCTGATAAATTTTAGGGTACGTTACGTTACGGGTACGAAATCTATACATAACTGTATTAGTTACAGTATAACTCTTTCGAAGCACATTCATGCGTTTCTTTGAATTGGATTTTATCATTAATGCCATCGTTCTACTTTTAAAGCTAATCAAATCACATAAACACCAATTGAAAGTAATTTTTGTTTACCTTCCGCTTTTTCGAATATATGGACAGACTTGATTCACCAATTCGGAATACTCCAAAGTCAATTAAAGACGGGGATATCGGCATCTCTGTAACATGAAATTCCCCCAAATGCGGTCCCCAAAATATACCAAAACTAGCGCTATTATACTTATATATATATACAAGATATATATATATTTCTCCCATGAATATTTAATGGATGAAAGTGGCTTATTGTGAGTATTTATCAAAGGTTCAAGAGAATGAAGCTTTCTTTTTGAATTCACGGGCTCGACATACGGATGTTAACCGGGGACAAAGAATAACTATATTTTATGTCTCTGAGTTGGTTATTTAATGGATAATGCTTTCACCCTCAGCCGATCGACAGTACTGTCTTTCAGTTGAGATTGATGGCGATGTCGTGAATGGGTTTGGTATTGCCAACAGTATCAATTACGACAACAATACTTAAGACTAAAGGTTACCAGTCAACTCGGCTCATTGAATAACTCGGCCCGGCCAACTCGGCCCGAATATATAGTATATAACAATGCAAAAATATTGCGTAATATATTTGAAACTAGTTTTACAATTGATATTGTAAAACTTAGTTTTCTTTATTATTTTATTTTTGTAATATAGAAACGTTAACATTTTTTTTTGGAAGCGCATCGATTTTAATTGTTGTGTTTTTCCAATGTACATTTTAATCTACAACATTCTAGATGGGTGTGGTGTCCGTGTAAACTGGTAGCCCGCTGTCTAGTATCGATAGATCTAGGGGCAGTAACCCAGTCAAGTGTCCGTGGTCGAGAGTTAAAGCGTCGGCTTCCCGATCAAGAGGTCCTGAGTTCGATTCCCGGGAGCGGCTATCGATCTTGGTTCTGTAATTGGGCCACACGAGTACTGGTACATATTCAAGGAAGCAGAATATTGAGGGGATTAATCTAGTAATCTTAGCTGGAAGAACTTCTTTCCCAATCGATGTAAAATCTAGGTTTAAATCTAGATAGATCTACATAGGTTTTTCTAACAACTGATTGATGATGGAGAAAATTTGTTTCTTTTATAATAACTCGTGAATGTATTAAAAAAAAAAAATAAGGATAAGATTCTAATAAAAGTTCTTATCGCTTTAAAATAGTCACAAATGAAAATTTAGAACATATCACTATATATCATATGATGGTGCCGAGTTGACCGTGCCGAGTAATACGCTGGGCCGAGTTGCCGATGGGCCGAGTTAAAAATGGGCCGAGTTGACCGGTCACCAGACTAAATAGCATATTTGTGAATGTTTGCTTATATTTGTATGGGCCCAAACCACTTATTGTAACTTAGTTAGAGCCAATAAAATATTTGTATTTGTGTTTGTATAATCAATAATCAGTTGGTCTGGGCTTCCGACTACGATAACGACTAAGAAATTTCATAAACGATAAATATTTTCTTACACGTTTTTAGCCTGATATTGCTTAAAGGCCTAGCTTAATCCTTCTTTTTTTGCCCCCCCCCCCCAAAATGAGATATACAATGGGCCCCTACCGATATCCAGAGTTACTCCGCTTAGTTTTAGTATTAGAGTGACCTCCCTTAAATCTTTGGGTAGTTCCGGTGAAAAAATCGATGATATCGGTATCGAAAACGTTTACAGGTTGTTGCCAGCTCTCACTATGTGTCATCAATGTTGAAACCCTAGATGATCTAGAGACTACTTTATTTTAACAAATGAGCTTAGTTTTTAAAGCTGAATGACGTTTTACGTGTTTATAATCGTAAATGAGCCGATATGAAAGTGTATTTTTCGGATATACCGTAATTCCGGATATACGTATTAATTACCATAAAAAGAGCTTTATTGATCGAAATAAATACAATGATACTCACGGAAATACATTCCGTTATTTCCTTTTTTAAAAAACGGTTTCACATGTCAAGCGGGGCTTTGAATTTATAAGTTATCTGTCATTTACAAACGGGAACTGTTACAAAGAAGCTCTCCATACGTCTTCATTTCATGACCATGGAAATTTACCAAATACCCTTTTCATTGATGAATATGAAATAATTTAATCAGAATTTCACTGCATGATCCTCAACAAGCTTTGTAAAGTGTCTGGAGGCTTATGGAAATGATTGTTGCCTCTGTAGGCCCTCCCAAGATATATCATTCGTTTCGATATATCATTAATTTCTTACCAATCGGCAAATGATAAGGTCTAAGTAGGGTGAGCAGCTGTTGGCTCAGATGAAATGTCAGTTATGCTTAGTAACTGATTTAATGTTGAAAGTGGTGTTAAACCGATAACCGGAGGGCAAAATATTAGACTGTGCCAAATCTTAGGGAGTTGCACATGACAACTTTAAGTTTATGGATTTGTAGATATTTTCATCTTTCTGGGCAGAAAACATTCGGCAAAATGGAGAAATTGCTTGTTACAAGCAATTTTGTCAATTTGTACAATGTTTTTCTAATTATTTTTCTTAAGGGGCGCCTAAAAGCGTCATTGTGTGGGAATGGGTAAACCAATTTAATTCAATCAATCTGGACAAGCTTTAGCATCTGATATTAGATGTGTGCACAAATTTATATTTTTCATATAAAAATTTATTCTGGTTAACCCTGGTTTATACGTCCCTGTGGCTTTCAAATTGAGAATGCATTGTAAAAAAAGAATATGCTTATTGCAATTTTTTTCCCTTTCCACAGTATTTCAACCCTGCTGAATATTTTTTTATTTTTTTTATTTATTGTTTTATATATCATTTCATGTATTCAAGTATTTGAGAAAAAGTGAGAAATAAAAATGTGGAAATATAAAAGAGATGACCGTAAGAAGTGTTACAAAGCTCAAACTAAGACAATCGTTTTGAACGTTTTAATCCATTTAGTTGATACCAAATTCTTATTACTATATTGAGATATATCATGCAATGACATATATGATACAATGTATATATACTAAATATTCAAAAAAAATTGTAAAAAAGTGATCATAAACATTTTTTATTTTTTCTTTTTTTTTTTTTTTTCAGATTTTTCTTACTTAAACATTTTTCCAATTTCTTTTAAATGAAAAACGTTTTAAAACAGATTACCTTTACCTCTTGCATTTATAATCCTATTTAAAATGTACAGACTCGTAATTTCCTTAGAATTATAGGGAATAGCATACGACTTCCTTTGTTACTTGTAATAAGAGGATATCGGGTGTAAATCAAAAGCAAATAACCGATCATTATGAGATATATCCCGTGTATATCCAAAATACCACCCGTGGTCTATTACGCAATCAGAGATACCGATCAGAAGCATGTAAGTTACTTGGATTAAACAGCAGTTTATGAGAGGACATCGTTAACTTTTAAATTCGATTAACCATTTAACCCTTTACAGAAAAAAATCTCAGAACGAAAGAGGATACGAACGGAATTTTAATGGCAATGTGTACCGAAAATAATGGATCTTTCAGATGTGGAGAAAATCGGCGTTAAAAGTACTATTTATCGCAACACTGTTATTCTTGGTTGTTATTGTGTGTTTTCCTTGTTTTAATAAGTCTTTTCAAGTTAAAGAAGTAAACGCAATGATTTCCTACAAAGGACCCCCTTGCTAATTTTTTTTCGAAAATGAGAAGTAAATTATGAAAACCGGACGAGAATGAAATTGGTTCCTAGGTCAGGAGAGAAAAACGATTAAAAAGTGTCAACGTTAATATAAACTACCACAACAATTCCATATTCTAAGAGTATTTTAAGAGTACTCAACATTCCTCTGTGTCAAATTCTGAAAAATATCTGATTCTACGCAAAATATGAGCATTTATTCTCTGATAGTGTACTTTTACTTAGGGACCCAACCACATCATTTTGCATATAATATATGGACAGAGAGATAAAACATTAATCAATCTTTAGAACTAGATAAATTCCAAATAATATAAGTCAACCAGCTCCCTTGTTAATTAGTCAAAAGAAGGACATCTGGGCAGTCGTGTGAAAATCAAAGCAAATAGCCGATCGTTATGAGATATATCCGGATTACACCCGTGGACTATTGCGTAATCAAAGATACCGATTCAAAACGTGTAAGTTACTTGGATTAAAACAGGAGTTTATGGACGGACATCGATAATTCTTAAGATTAACTTACCATTTAAACCTTTGTAGATAAAAAAAATCTCAGAACGAAATAGGATACAGACGAAATATTAAAATTCATTTGTATCAAAAATAACGGATCTCTCAGATTTGGAGAAATTCCTTGTAAAAAATACTCCTTTTATCGCAATACTTTTGTTTCCACCGTTGTTGTTTTGTCTGTTTGCATGTTTCAATAGATATTTTCAAGCCAGGGAAATAAAAGCAACAATTCACCATGAAGGACACCTGTGCTAATTTTGTTTCGAAAATGAGAAGTAAAATATGAAAACTGGATGAAACTCGGACGGGAAGACGATTATAAACTGTCAACGTAAATAAAAACTACCAAAACATTTTCATAATCTATAAGTATTACAAAAGTACTCAATATTCTTATGTGTGAAATACCGAAAAAAAATTAATTATCTCCAAATCAGACGCTTTTAGTCTCAGCCCTTATATACTCTTTGTTGAAATTTAAACCGGAACTACCCAATAGAATCAAGGGAGTTAATTAAAGGGCAATTTTCGGGAGAAGCCGTATATCGGTAGGGGCCCATTAACCACCCGCTGAGATATCAACGACTTTATCTAATAAGGAAGCTATATACAGTACACAAGGGATTAAATCTGCTGTATAACCATGGATAAGTGTGGCATATATTTGCACTTTCTTTGTGGCTAATTTGTTTCTTGAAATAAATTTTCAATTTTATTTGGTTATAATTGTTAATGAATAATAAGTCCTGATTTTTAAGACTTTTTCAAAGTGAAGGAGACAGTTAAATACAAAATATCAAGCTATTATTATCATAACAGATCACGAACAGCAACTGGAATAACTTGGATAGACAACATTGAGAAAAGAGGAGAAAACCTTGATTTTTCTGATTTCGCCTTTCGTCTCAATATTTCAACACTTTTTCTCTTTTATTAAATCAAACTTTTTAGAGTATAAAACTCCTATAATATTCAGGAAATGCTTTGATATAAATGGAAAAAAATATTTAAACAAGAATTCTTACTGTTCCACAAAGTTTGAAGAAACTGTTTAACCGCTTAAATTACAAAAAAAGTAATGCATGTAAAATTTCTTTCAATTACATTCAATCCAGCAATCTGCAACTTAGTCACTTTTCATTCAGTAATTTGTGATTGATTTGAAATTTTAAAAACATAAAAAAAGGTCAGATAAAATTTAAAAAGATAACTTTACTTTGTTTTCTATCAAGTTCTCATCAGCATAAAGCGGATGCGCAGCTTTTGCATAATATTGACAAATGTTGACCATGGTCATCAATGGAATATACAAGATGATTAACCCCTTGGTGTGATTAGCTTATCAGTAGGGGTCCAACATACACAACATTCCTTAAACTATGTCTTTAAGCAATCTGAGGCTAAAGTTACAATGCTAAAAATTCAAACCCATGCAGAGTTTAATGTGAAAAAAATAACGTAAATACATCTACCGCAATCAATGTGATCTTCTGTCGCTTGAAAAGTAGATCTGATCTGACCATAAATTAATACGCCCGATTGAGGCGAGAAGGACGAAGGCGAGATATGACTCATTGAAAGCTGTCAGCTCGATGTACAGTACTTTCGTGTGAGTGTTCTGAATTTGGCAAAATTATCAAAACTTGACGAGTGAATGGAAAGAAAGAAAGGAGATATATAATATATTGGAAATTATTAAACATATATAATCATATCATATTGTTAAGAAAAAATAAGGTGTTTGTTTCATACCAAAATGATATTACTTATTCTAGAGTAACAATGTTAAAACGGTCCGGTAAGACGAAGTTGCTGTATAAAGCTGATAAGCGAAGATGTCGGTATTACGCACGATTGGAATGTTTTTTTCAACAAATTAATTGGTCATTCATAGGATCATATTCGCACTGTCTGAAAACAGTTTAGTCGTGCTCGGACATTGTGTCTATATATTTTTACTTCCGAATTCTACCCAAAGAATGCAACCTAACGCTTTTGAGAGGTGTACATAATCATGTTAACCTGGTAAACGACCGACCGCCCTCTCTCGCTCTCTTTATCTGGGGATTATAAAGCGCATATTTACATAACGAATTTGGTCTGTGTGGTAGAATACTCACATCGCACGCAAGAGCCTCCCAGTTCAAACCTAGCTACCCATCTCTCTCACTCTCTAGCTCTCTCTCTCGCTAGCTCCACTGGCTGAAAGCCAACGAGCTTTTGTCATGATGTGGTGTCCGTCGTCCGTCCGTCCGTCGACTTTTACTTAAAAAAAATTCTTCTCAGAAAGTACTGAACATAATTCAAATAAACTCAACCAAAATTCACAGGTAGGATCCTTGGGTGGCCTTTATCAGATCCCTTCAAAGCATTTTGATCGGGTGAAAAATATGTAACGATATATACATGTAAATATATCGTTACAATACCCCAACGGGAGGAAAATTATTGCAGACAGGTTGTGTCCCCTAGCGCACAAATTAGCAGATCTGCGCATAATAGACAGTAGTTTTGGGTAGAAAGTGGCACCTCCGATATTCCGACCATCAAACCTTTTCTGCCCAGATTATATATCTCCTGTATACATATCTCAGGCTTTCGGCGCTTTGATTGTTACATCTAAGCAAAACATTGTGATCACGATGTCATATTTTCAGAATTAACAGTCATTTCTAAATGACTATTCAAGCCTTTAGTTTTAAGCTTTTGTATTTCATTTTAGGGGCAGATGATGCGGTGACCGATCAACTCGGCCTTATCGGCAACTCGGCAACTCGGCCCAACATATAACTATGCTCCAATTTTATTTTATGTCAAATCAATTTTAGTGTTTATTATCTATCAAATATAATTATTACAAATACAGAATTATTCGATCATCATTCAGTTGTGAGGAAATATACGTATGCATCAGAGCTACTGGAGATTGAAAAAAATAATTGAATTATATGGCATGTATAGAGCGGACAAATTAAACAAATATTCTATTAGGCTGTACAATCAATGACAATACAAACATACAAACAAACATACATACATACAATCAATAAGAAAATGAACATTTTGCAAAAATTATTTACACTCTTTAGATTTTAAGCATAATTATTAAAATATATAAATAAGTCAACTACTGCACTCTTGTTCTATCAGGCGATGTTTCAAAAGGGTTCAAAGTCAACTCGGCCTGTGAGTTACTCGTCCAGTCAACTCGGCCTGTATATTTATCATATAGCAACACGCATACCGGCGTAAGTTATTTCTGTTTGTTACTATTTGTGACAATTTTGTGAGTATTATGCATTTAACAACAACTATATGAATTTTTCAACTTTATCTTTTAATAGTACTAGTTTGTATATTTTTTTTATACTAAGGTCAAACTTGATCAGTCGGTAGTAACAGAGTTGCGTGGCGATAATTCGATTTTAAGTTGATAATACGGTTTGTAAGATCGAATAATGATATTTGCTGATGAGTGTGATTCATTTCTAGTTGGAAAGATAAGTATATTTTTTCTGAAATTTTTATTGAGATATGATTATTTTAATGATAATTTGATAAATAGCTTCAATAACTTCTTTTCCGATTATTTTTGATAATAGGTGCGTTTGTTTTCTTGTATGAATAGTTTCCTTACAACATGTCCCGATTTTATATGGATGAGGTTGCAGAAAGTGAAGTCGTAGAAGAAGATTCACAATTCTGAGATGTATTTGTGTTGTTTGTTAAGAATTAGAAGAAAATGCTAAAAATGATTTACATGTTTAGCTATGTTTTGTTAAAATTGAGGGCACAACCAGTCTATGAAATCGTAAGATTACAATCTCTTGCACTTCGGTTCTTTCTCGTTCACCTTTTTATTTGGCTAAGTAAATAGACCGTCGTAATTACGTCACATGACGTCATATAAACAGTAACATGAATTTTACCCGTTAGCAATTCAAATAGGTTCGTAATAAAAGATTTCGGTGGTTTAAAATAAATTATTATGTTTTATGAATCATATTTATATTGACAGAAACGTTCCATTTCTCGTACATCAACTGGAAAATTTTCATGGTTTGACAAGAATCTTGTCATATATATCCCTCCCCCGCTACGTAAATACGGTCACAACCTATTTTCGGTCAGCCCTGGAAAAGGCATACGAATTCTGGTATACCGCGCACGCACCGAACTCTTTTTGTAACACTCCAGTGATCCGCAACACTTTCTCGGCGAAAATTGATATAAGACAGGTATTGTACACGTTTTATACATTTTTATCGACTAAGTAACATAGTTAGAACCAACTTCTTTTCAAAAAATCCATTTTTCTTCAGTATTGATTTTTTCCAGGGCCCCCTGTCTACTACAATTATCTATAGTAAACTGTTCAACAAAAGTTAAGGACTGAAAAATGACAATGCAGTCCATAAGGGTTTTAGCTGTTCTTTTTTCATAATTGGGTAGAGGGTAATTTTATTTTGTGTTTACTAACCTTAGATATTCATTACTGTATTTCTTTATTTCAGCCTAAACCAGCCAAAAGAGGTTGCTATCGCCCATATGACACAGAACAAATATCAAGGGCAGTGAATGCAGTATACATTGACAAGATTTCTGTCAGGAAAGCAGCACAGCAGTTCAACATTCCAAAGTCTACTTTGATTGATAGAGTCAGTGGGAGACTGATTTTGATTGTGTCAAGTCTGGTGTACCTTCCCCGTTTACAGAGGAACAAGAAGCCCTTCTAAAAAATTACTTGGTTACTGTGGTATGGGTAAAGCAGACAAGAGACCATTAACTTGGTCAGTGACTATGCCATCCACCTAGGTATGAGAGTTGTGAAACATCCATTGATAGGCAGATAGTTGCAGGGCTTTCTTGAACGTTTTCCTAGGCTGAAAGTGAAGAAACCCAGGAGCCTGGAAATTGCCAGAGCCACTAGACCAGCGATTGATAATTACTTTAAAGAACTTGATAGAACAATGAGGAAATATAATTTGCATGACAGACAACACTCAGTGTTTAATATTGATGAAAAGGGATTGAGCCTAGAGCATAAACCACCAAAAATAGTAGCTGGCAAGCATTACAATAGACTGGTACCACTGTCGACCTTTTGATAAAGCCGACAGGTACACGCCGATTTTCGGTACATACACGGAAAGCCTGGTCCGTTAGGTTTTTTCCTTTACTAAAATCGAAAACGAGGCTTGTGCATGCGCAGCTCATTTTGTTGAAAAATTTAACATGTCGCGGGATAACCATCATATACGATGAAAAGCTTACTTATGTAGTTTAAAAGTACCAAGTTTACATTTTAAACCATTTCTCACATCAACTTTCGAAATTTTGTGCGAGAATAACCTTGCAATGTCACCCTTTTCATGTAAACAGAGGAACGCCACGTCCCGCTTCCGCCATATTGTTTACAAACAATCGATCAGCCAATCAGATTCGATGTTTGGATATACGTCATTAAATGCCTATCGGCCAATATCTTTCTGCAGTCGTTTGGGACCTACCTGTCGGCTTTGTTAAAGTCGACTGCGGTACCGGTCTAGCATTACAAGGCACAGGCTGTGACAGCTGGGAGATCAAAAACTGTCACACTGATAGGTTGTGTCAGCGGCCTAGGCAGCAGATCCCACCATTCTTCATCTTCCCCGTTGCACGGATGGTCAGTGAGTTCATGGAAGGCGCCTCTCCTGGAGCTGTTGGCACAGTTACACCATCTGGATGGTGACCCAATACAGTAGTTTTTGAAGACTATATGAAAAACCATCTGATTAAATATCTGCCATCTAGGAGCTAAGAATCACACGTCTTGGTCTTATACGATGGAGACAAGAGTCATGTTTCTTTATCACTAATAGAATAGGCCAAAGCAGAGCACATTATTGTCTTTGTATTGCCACCACACTGCTCACATTTATTACAGCCCCTTGATGTTAGCTGTTTTGGACCATTTGAGGTATCCTGGAATGCAGCTTGCCACAAGTACATTAGAGAGTCTGGTGGACACATGGTTACACGAAATGAAGCATTCAAGATAGCATGCAAGGTTTATTCATCTACCCTTATAGTTACAAATATTCAAGCAGTATTCAGAAGACGTGGGCTCATACCTTTTAACTCTGATATCATCAAGAATCATCAAGTTGATCCTGCATTATCGTTTTCAAACTCATCTAAGTCAAACACTTCTGATAAAGAACCATCAACAGAAGATGCTGTAATTTTTTTGGAAGAGAATGGAGATAAAATTCTAGAAAATGTTGCAGTGGCCAAGAAACCAAGAAACACCCTAAGTAAAGTTGTGTCTGTCTCTTCATCAAAGCCTACAAAAAAACCCAAGGAAGTCTTTGGTATTGGCAGAATCCATACCAGACAGCTCGGATGATAAAGAACCGGATTCTGAAAAGTGTATGATTTGCAAAAGGGTCGAGCCAGACACATAAAAAAAAAACACCTTATGTTCTTCTTATAAACTGGGGGAAATGTGACGGATGTAATGGATGGGTCCATCTTGCATTTTGCAGCACCATAAGGTTTCTCAGAAAGGGGTGACTTATTTCTCTGTCCAAACTGTTCTCACTTTTAGTCCCAAATTCATCAAACTTTTCTTGCACCTATATTTTTTTAATCTGTTGACTTAGTTTGGCGCAAGTTCTGATTTTTAGCTGTTATCCTGTAATATTGCCTGTTATGTACATTTTCCAAATGTTAACAGTGTTGTGGCACTTAATTTTTCTTGAGTGGTATAGAAAATAGAGATTGACCGAATGTAGGATCTAGAAATATAAATTACGTATTTGGCCGGACATTTTTAATTTTGCAAATCTTTGACATTTTGATGGTGTTTCAACCAACAGAAATAGATTACTAGGAGGAAATAGGGCACAGAAACGGATTTTAAAGGTAAGATTTGCCTCTGAATGCACTCGTACTAAATACACTAAGTGACCGAATATAGGGCAAACCGGGGTGGCTCATCGCGGAGATGTATGTTGAGATAAACGAACTTAAATGAAAAATACTTAAGAAGGGTTGCAAAATAAGGGTAGAATTGGATGTGGATTAAAGGGAAAAAATAGAAACTTATGTACGAATAACATACGGCAAATCAAATAATCGGACGCGAATGTTTTGTTCGATTAAATCTGCAGGATGACAAGTCAAATATTACCGGAAGTGTCAAGAAAGATTGAAGTGAATTAACCGAATGTTGCGGGTTGCGTCTTGTAAAGTCGTGTTGTTGACGTGATAAAGAAATAAGCCATGCTTTTGTTTTGCCCAACATGTGCAAATGTACTAGAAGTTGAAGAAGGGACCCAATGTTATTGGTTCGCTTGTCAAACCTGTCCCTATGTGCAAAATGTCGTCAGAAAGATCTCGAATCGTCAATATCCAAAACTCAAAGAAGTTGACGACGTGCTTGGAGGGGCTGCTGCCTGGGAAAACGTTGACTCTACTGAAGAGACATGTCCGAAATGCTCACATAATAGGGCTTATTTCATGCAAATACAGACAAGGTCTGCAGACGAGCCAATGACAACATTCTACAAATGCTGCAACATGGCATGTGGTTACAGATGGCGAGATTGAATGCATGAAAGGACAAAAAAGTTGCCCAAACTTTCAATTGTCTTAACAAGCTCCTTAATGGAGTAAAGAGTTCTAGGAACCCACAGAGAAGATGTTTCACTACAAATGTTCTAACAAGAAAATTGTCATTCAGAATATGTGCACTTGTGAGCAGTCCCTTGTAAAGGTTTATTTACCACATTTTTGGAAAGTGACTGATGCCAGACAACTCTAAAAAGTACAGATTTTAATAACCATATCAAAGTTGATATACATATAATTTGAACCAATTCCATGAAAAATATATTTGTGAGGTAAAATAATGTATACCTGCAAAATTGGCATAGTGCATATGAAATATGGTCCAAAGTGAATGATACCGCTGACAACAATTTTGAGTTAATGAAAAAATCTTAAATCTTTTAGGATATAAAACACTGTGGACTTTCAAGAAATTGCTCACAAGTTACAAGCAATTTCTTCATTGTCCACAATGTTTTTTACACCTTTTTTCTTGAGGTGCATGAAGTGTCATTATGTGGGAAAAGGGTTAATGGGTATGGTCAATTTCAGTATTTGATGTACAGTGAAATTTTAGAAAACATTCTCCTTAGAAATTACAAAGACAATGTCAAATTTTACAGGTATCAACCCATTTCCACACAATGATGCTTTTTGATGCCCCCTCAGGGCAAAAAAGTGGGAGAACAAAGAGGTAAATGAAAAAATGCTTGAAATATGCAATTTCTTCATTTCCCACAATGTTTTCTACGCAGAAAGCTGAAAAAAATCCCAAAATTTCATTACCTTCTGCAAATGCATTCAATTTGGACCAGTCAAATATTTTGTCATCTAGTAATGAATTAAAATAAGTTCTGTTTATTTATTCAATTAAATAAGGCCTTTAGCCAATTGTACATAACAAACAACATTGAAATGTTGTGTCATTTTCAGGGTTAGCTCTGGCTTGAAAAAAGTTGTCACCATCACTTTTGCCAAAAGAAAAAAGTTGGGGCAAAATGCAGGCCAAATTGAGAAGGAGTTGGTGCCAAACTGGAACATTTCTTATTTGCACTATTATTTTCTTTACTTATATGTTGTTAAATAGATTATATGCATATTAAACAGGTTTTTACATGGCCATTCATTTGTAATTCTGTCTTGAATTAATGTAGCTAAGTCATACACCCACATTGTTTTTTTAACTCATCTTTAATCAGTGCTTTCAGTACTTTGATTAGAAAATCGAGACTATGATGAGAAAAAAGAGAAAAGGAAATAGTAATAAAGCTTGTCAAATATGCTTGATTTAATTATAAAATAATGTAGACTTTTGTAATTTAAAAAAAAATTGATTTAAGGATGAATATTCTTGGGTATGAATGAACAAAAAATAAAATTGTTCATCTGCGTTTAGGACAGTAGAACTTGAAATTTAAGTCAAATTTAGACAAACTACCACTGTTTCTATCAACAGTTCTTCAGAATATCCTTCTTATTACCCATAAATGCTGATTCAGTTATTGTTCCCCGCAAAGGGGATAAAGTAATGGTCTCCGTCTGTCATTCTGTCCTTCCGTCACTAAACTTGTCGGGAGCATTTCTCTGATAGTATAAATGCTATCAACTTGAAACTTCATAGGTCGATAGATCTCATTGAGGAGAAGTGCAGTGCACAAGAACCACAAATCTTGCTTACATAATTTTGGAGTTATTGCCCTTTGTTGTTTTAAAGACTAAGATTTTGTCCGGGGCATATTTCTGAAAGCATAATACATATTTACTTAAAACTTCATAGGTGGATAGATCTCGTTGAGGAGAAGTGCAGTGCACAAGAACCACAACTCTTGCTTGCATTATTTGGGGTTATTGCCTAAATCTAACTGGCTTCAGTTTACTATCAAGCTTTTACGGCGGGAGATGGCCATGTCCGACATGGCTCTTGTTTAGCAAGGAATCGTGGTAGTGGTGCCGAGATTAGAAACTGACTGAAACTGTCAGTAGAAATATACAAAAATATGCCAGAATTCAGCAATTGTACTCATGAATAAAAGGCAAATGGAGGCTACTTTAATTACACTTTTCTTATAGAAGGCCTATTAATGCGAGATAATCGAGGTCTACTGATCTATTATGTGATAGCCATCATCAGCTCATCCATAATACAAAGTCATGCCCACAGCACAAAATCAATATGACTAATCAATCAGAGCATTTTATTCATCTAATTGGTTGTCAATCAAAACTGTAATTAAATTTGGTAATGTGTTGGTCTTGTGTCAGACTCAATGACATATTTGACCCGATATACAAGCCATTGAGCAATTAAACACACTTGGCCCTCGAACTTGATTTCCGGAGATTAGTCAAAGGAAATGTATGTATTAACAAAACTTTTTTTTTTTTTTTTTGCGCCACGAGCTTTGCCAAATGAAAAGAACTTGTGCCAGAATTTTATTTTTGTCGCATTTGGCGTCAATGGCGAACAACAGCGCAAACCTTGACTTTAAATTATTGCCGAGTCTGTTCGTTGTGAACTCTGAGAAAGACTACCTTGTCAAAATGATACTACAATTTGTCTTTTTTAAAGCGTTCAAATTCTTCAGGACCATAACTTCTACAATTGATGATGGATTTGAAAAATAACTTGACACAATTCTTCTCTTCTTGAGTACTTGACTGTGCCATTTGAAAAAAATAAGTATGTGTATTCAGGTAGGTTTAAGGTCACAAATGAAGTACAAACTTATGTCAAGACCATAACTACTGCATTTATGGATAAACTTCAATATTAACTTTCAGAATTGATCTCCATCATTATTAAATGGGGTATTAGAATAATTTGATCAGGTAGGGTCAAGGTCACAAATTGAAGGTCATACTTTTGTGGACTTGACTCGTCTTGTCAGTGGATAACCATTTGAATGGGCTCCAACGGCTGATGGGCAGTGAGGCTACTGGTATGGCCTTGTGTGGCTGTATGAATGTCAGTCTATCACTGAATTTTTTTCTTGAGAAATCTTGCCCACGGAAACTATTCAACTCATTCCCATTCAGTTCCGCTGTCATAGCGCATCAGACTCCCAATCCTCACTCATTGGATGTCGTGGATTTGATCTCCGGCAACGGCACAGATTCTTTATGACATTTGTCTCCTACCATTGGGTGGATATTCATAAACCTAAGTGGGATAGCAGCTGTAGACAAGGAAAGGATGTAGTTGTAGTACTGGTGTGAGAAATACCAGGAATCCATTGTTAGGACTGCTTCAGCCCGACAATATGGCTGTAATACTGTTAAAAGTGGCATTAAACCCCATTCAGTGACGTTTTTAGACGCCCCAAAGAAAAAAAATTGGAAAACATTGTGGAAAATGAAATTGCTCTATAGAAGCAATTCCTTTATTATCCACAATATTTTCTACCCAAAATTGAAAAAATCAAAATTTCTTAAAATTAAATTGTCGTCTGCAACTCCTATCAATATGGACCAGTCTGAAATGTTGCTGTCTGGTAATGGTTTAATGGATTTCAAAAGAATGTTGCGGGAGAGATCTATGAATGGTCCTTTTTCAGGGATGATACTTGGATGAGCCTATATCAGATTTCTAAAATTATTTTATGATCAGATGATGAACATGACTTTTTTGGTAAGGGCCAATTTCTGTTTATGGTGACAGCTTTGAAAACCTTCTCAGAAATCAAAGGAGAGATTTCAACAAAATTTCACAGGGTTGATCTTCAGGTGACACTTGATTAGATTGCTTCAGAAAAATTGATCAGATTAAAAACTTGGCTTTCATGGGGGGGGGGGCTTATTTCGATATTATGGTGCTTTGTAGTTGTTTTTAGCTCACCTGAGGCACAAAGTGCTCAAGTGAGCTATTGTGATCACCTTTTGTCCAGCGTCTGTCAACAATTTCTTTAAACGACATCTCCCAAACCACTGCGCCAAATTGAACCAAAACTCCTATCAATATGGACCAGTCTGAAATGTTGCTGTCTGGTAATGGTTTAATGGATTTCAAAAGAATGTTGCGGGAGAGATCTATGAATGGTCCTTTTTCAGGGATGATACTTGGATGAGCCTATATCAGATTTCTAAAATTATTTTATGATCAGATGATGAACATGACTTTTTTGGTAGGGGCCAATTTCTGTTTATGGTGACAGCTTTGAAAACCTTCTCAGAAATCAAAGGAGAGATTTCAACAAAATTTCACAGGGTTGATCTTCAGGTGACACTTGATTAGATTGCTTCAGAAAAATTGATCAGATTAAAAACTTGGCTTTCATGGGGGGGGGGGGCTTATTTCAATATTATGGTGAATGCTTTGTAGTTGTTTTTAGCTCACCTGAGGCACAAAGTGCTCAAGTGAGCTATTGTGATCACCTTTTGTCCAGCGTCTGTCAACAATTTCTTTAGACGACATCTCCCAAACCACTGTGCCAATTTGAACCAAATTTGGCAGAAATATAACTTGGGTGGTCCCCTTTGAAATACCTAAAAGAATTGAAATACGTTAAACACTCTGGTTGTCATGGCAACAAAAGTGAAATTTTGAAATAATCTAAGGGGTAGAGCCTCGATATTTTGCATGAAAAATCAGTTTATTGACCTCTTTCAATAAAGCTAAAATCATAATCCTAGGGTCCCCAGGGGGTTGGGGTTTATATAGAAATAAAGAAAGATTTTTAAAAGACATCTCCTCCCAAACCATTTGGCCAATTTTAACCAAATTTGGCAGAAATGTTTCTTAGGCAGTCCCCTTTAAAAATAGATATAAGAATTGAAATCAGTTAAAAAGTCTGGTTGCAATGGCAATAAGAGTGAAATTTTAAAATAATATTTAAAAATCCTCTTCTTCTGACCCAGAAGGTGTAGAGCCTTGATATTTTGAATGAAGCATCAGTGTATTGATAGTTAAAATCATGATCCTCGGGTTCCTAGGGGTGGAGCCCGGGGGAGTTTGGTTTATAAAGAAATAAAAAAAGATTTTTTACTGACATCTCCTCCCAAACCACTAGGCCAATTTTAACAAAATTTGGCAGAAATATTCCTTAGGTGGTCCCCTTTAAAAATAGCTAAAGAATTGAAATCAGTTAAAAACTCTGGTTGCCTTGGCAACAAAAGAGAAACTTTAAAATAATGTTTAAAAATCTTCTCCTTCTGACCCAGAAGGTGTAGGGCCTTGATATTTTGCATGAAGCATCAATATATTGACTCTTTTCAAAATAGGTAAAATCATGATCCTCGGGTTCCTAGGGGTGAAGCCCCAAGGGGATGGGGTTTATATAGAAATAAATAATGATTTTTAAATGACATCTCCCAAACTACCGGGCTAATTTGAACCAAATTTGACAGAAATATTCATTGGGCAGTCCCCTTTAAAGAAATCTAAAAGAATTGAAATCCGTTAAGAACTCTGGTTACCATCGCAACAAAAGTGAAATTTTAAAAAAAATCTTTAAAAATCTTCTCCTTCTGACCCAGAAGGTGTAGAGCCTTGATATTTTGCATGAAGCATCAGTATATTGACCTCTTACAAAATAGCTAAAATCATGATCCTCAGGTCCCCAGGGGTGGAGAACTGGGGGGGGGGGGGTTAAAGGGGTGAAGTGTCAGTTCATTGACTTGTCTGAAATTATAACCTACGGATCCAGAGGGGGGAAACGTTTTCTCCTTTCAAATTTGCCCTGAAGCCTTGGAATTTATAATTTAAACTTATGGATCCTCAGGTGCATAGTCTTTATGTATAAAGTATGGCCCACTTGTTTCTCAAAAATCAGAGGTTGAGTTTCAACCAAATTTGACAAGAATAATCTTTGGATAACTATTAGCAGATTTCTAAGAAGAATTTTGATTTGATTAGAATTATGGCTTTTATGGGCATGTCTTATCTCAATATGACTGAAATACTGTTAAAAGTTAAACCCCATTCAACCAATCAATTATTTCATTATGAGATGAAACCTTTGATTTTTTTTCCTGCGAAACCAGTGGAAGAATTTCAACCCAATTTCTCAGGAATGATCCTTGGATGACCCTTTATCAGATTTCTAAAAAGAATTTTGATTGGATTCAAAACTTATACAGCTTTTACGGGCATGTCTTATCTCCATGTATGGTGAAAGCTTTGACGTTTTTTTCTCAGAAAAAAGTGCATGGATATCAACCAAATTTCAGAGAAATGATCCTTGGGTGACCCTTTATCAGATTCATTCAAAGGTTTTTGATTTGATTAAAAACAGGGCTTTTATTGGTGGTTCTTACTTCTTTATAGGGGAGGGGGCTAATTTCTGTATAAAGTATATAATGAAAACTCTGAAAATCTTTTTCTCAGAAACCTGTAGTTTGAATTCAACCAAATTTGTTGGTTGACTCTGTCAGAATCCTTCATAGAATTTTAATTGGTTAAAAAAACAAAGATTTTATGGGCATGACTTACTTCCATGTTTGTTAAAAAGTAAAAAAAATGAAAATTTTAAACCTTTTCATCAGATTTTGTAAATGAATTTTACATTATAGACTTGACAGGACTTTTGTAAAACAAAGAAAAGTTTCTGTAGAACTATTTCAGTGACTAGATTTATTTGCCAGATATGGCAAGATGATTCAGCTTACACCGAGTTCTTTAAAACACAATTTTCTTAATCAGTTCATTCAGGCCCATGAAGCGATACAGGTGCTCAAGCGCCTCTAGCAATTGAAGACTTTCAATGAAATTCTCCTCTTCTGAAAGTGATATATATATTTCACTAAATTTTACAGGAATGATCCTTGGATGAGCCTTTTTCTCATTCGTTCATATTGTTTGAATTGGGTGAAAAATAAGGCTTTAATGGATAGGTTTATTTCTAAATATTTATCTAAATTATTCAATGATTTTACTTTTGGTAAAGCATTTAATAATATATTGTTTACCTTGTTTAGGTTTTGAGAGCTATTACCTTTTGCTGTTTTAGCTTGCCTGAGCAAGAAGTACAGGGATGAGCTATTGTGATCAATTATATAATTCATGGGTTAAATGTTATGCTTTAAGCGGACTATTATCAGATTCTAGCTGTAGTAAATTGCAGCTAAATGAAGCGCATATAAATCAAATACATGACAGACATTTACAGGAATATCACTTGGGTATTTTTGAAAATACACAGCTTTTGCCAAAAATAGATGGAGAACAGTTTTGATAATTCCATTGTTAGGTGCTCCAGCCGCCGCATTATAACTGAAAGATTGTTGAAAGCGGTGTAAAACCCCATTCAAACAAACAGTTTTGATCATGATTAGGCTACCTAATTGACCGATCTGGGGTGTCAATCAAAGATTAAACAGACTATAAGTGAACTTTGAACTCCTACATTGGCAATATTTTTTGGGAGCATTTCTACTGGTCTTGCTACTTAAACATGGTAACTAAAGCTTCTTCAAGTTTTATTTTTATGCCCCCGCATCGATAGATCGGGGGCATATTGTTTTACCGGTGTCCGTCTGTCTGTCTGTCTGTCTGCAAAACTTAACCTGCCTACTAAACATTTAACTTCAACCCTGATTAACCCTTGTCATGCTGAATAAATTACCTTATTGAATTGCTGTAACATCAAAGGAATGAAAGCACTGATAGAACTTGTTGTTAAAAAAATCAATATTTCTTACAGAAATAAATTTCATAAACAGCTCTGGCAGGAGAAGTACAGGCAGGAGGTGTAGACCAAGATCAGACTGCACTTATGTGCAGGCTGATCTTGGTCTACACCTCCTGCCAGAACCGGAATATTCCGGGCTCAGCATGACAAGGGTTAAGTTACAATGCTAATATTTAGTATGTAGATAGGTCTCATCAAGGTACAACTGGGGAAGGTCGTTTCATCAAGGTCAAGGTCAAAATTTTAACCCTTTTCCCTAAAACAAAGAAAAACCCAATAAAAATCACCTTTTTCTAAAGAATTCCTGTTTTTGGGGCATAGTGTTTCACAAACATATCTTGTTGTTCATAAAAATGGTAAACAGGGGTCGTACAAAAGCGTCACTGTGTGGGAATGGGTTAACATATCTAACAAATTTCACTTAATTCCAACAAAAATGTTAAAAGATTTCCCTTTTCATTTTCACTGTAATCCATATTCAGCAGAAAGTCTAATTAACTAGAAAGATTAAAAAAATTCACCAAAGGGAGTGTGATTGGACGAGACATTATGCCTTGGCCCATCAGAGCCCATGTTAACCCATTACCAGATGGCAAAACTTTAGATTAGTCCAAATTTAAAGGAGTTGCTGACAACAATTTGAAGTTTATGGAATTTTAGATTTTTTCAACCTTCTCGGTAGAAAACATTATAGAAAATGAGGGAACTGCTTGTCACAGACAATTTCTTCATTTTCCACAATGTTTCACGATTATTTTCCTCAGGGGCGGCCAAAAGCGTCAACATGTGGGAATGGGTTAGCCCATTCCCACCTAATGACACTTTTAAATGTCCCGCAGTTTGAAAGCTTTAGAAAACATTGAAGAAAATGAAGAAATTGCTTGAGATAAGCAAGTACATCGCTTTCCAGAATGTTTTTTACCCCAAAGACAAAGACTTTTACAGATTTCATCAACTTTAAATTGTTGTCTGCAACTTCTTTCAAGTTGGACTAGTATTATTTTTTTAGCTCTACTGGACGAAGGCCACTAGAGCTATAGCGATGGCTATTTCCCATCCGTAGTCCGTCCGTTAAACTTTTCCTTGTTTACGCGATAAAGTCAACAGTTTTGATTGGATTCTCTTCAAACCTTCACAGAATGATTGTACCATCATAAGGATCGTTCCTTTCGAAATTGGGTCAGATCCGTCAAGAAACACGGGAAAAGGGGCCTAATTAAAACTTAAAAAATCTTCGTTTACGCGATAAAGTCCACACTTTTCATCGGATTCTCTTCAAACTTTCACAGAATGATTGTACCATCATAAGGATCGTTCCTTTCGAATATGGGTATGATCCGTCAAGAAACTCGGGAAAAGGGGCCTTATGAAAATTTAATTAAAAATTCAATTAAAAATCCTCGTTTACGCGATAAAGTCCACAGTTTTCATCGGATTCTCTTCAAACTTTCTCAGAATGATAGTACCATCATAAGGATCGTTCCGTTTAAAAATGGGTATGATCCGTCGAGAAACACGGGAAAAGGGGCCTTATGAAAATTTAATTAAAAAATCCTCGTTTACGCGATAGAGTCCACAGTTCTCATCAGATTCTCTTCAAACTTTCACAGAATGATTGTACCAACATAAGGATTGTTCCTTTCGAAAATGGGTCTGATCTGTCAAGAAACATGGGAAAAGGGGCCTTATGAAAATTTAATTAAAAATTCTATTAGAAATCCTCGTTTACGTGATAGAGTCCACAGTTTTCATCAGATTCTGTTCAAACTTTCACAGAATGATTGTTCCATCATAAGAAATGTTCCTTTCGAAAATGGGTATGATCCGTCAAGAAACATGGGAAAAGGGGCCTTATGAAATTTTCATTAAAAATTGAATCACAGAATCATTGTACAATAATCAAGATTGTTGATGCTGACATGAGACCTGATCCTTCAAGTTTCACAGGAAAAGGAGCCTTATGAAAATTTTATTTTAAAATTTTACACCAAGATAAAGTCCACAATTTTCATCAGATTCTGTTCAAACTTTCACAGAATGTTTGTACCATCATAAGGATTGTTTCTTTCTAAATTGGGCCTGATCTGTCTAGTATCATAGGAAAAGGGGCTGTATGAAAAAGTATTACCAAATCCTCATAAACACAACAATGCTCTCAGTCTTTATCAGAATCTCTTCAAACTTTAATAGAATGATTGTACCATCATTTGGATTGTTCCTTTGTGAATTAGGTCTGATTGCTTAAGTGACACAAGAAAAGGGACCTTATAAAATTTTTATTACAAAACATCATTATTACAATAAAGTCCTCAGTCTTTATCATTTTCTTCAAACTATCATTAGGATTGTTCCTTTGTACATTGGGTCTGATTTGTTAAGTTTCACGGAAAAAGGGGCCTTATGAAAATTTTGTTACAAAAATTCTTGACACAATTCAGTCCACTGTTTTCATTGATTCTCTCTAACTTTTAAAGAATGATTGTACCTTCATTAGATGTGTTCCTTTTGAAATTTGTTTTTTTCTGTAAAGTATCATGAGAAAAGGGGCCCTCTGAAGATTTCACTATAAACTCATTAACATAATAAATTCCACAGATTAAACAGATTGATTGTACCATCATTCCAATTGTTGATTTTGACAGTGGATCTGACTATGGCAAGGGTCGCATAAAAAGGGGCCTTATGAAAAACTCTCTCAAATATTCTGGTTAACACCGGATTCACTTCAAAATTTCACAGAATGATTGTACAAATTCTTAGATGGTTCTTTTCAGAACTGGGTACAATCCATCAAATATCATGTAAAAAGGGGACATATGATTTTTTTTTAAATATTCTAGTAAACATAATGAATTTCCAATATTTCATCAGATTCACTTTTAACGTTCACAGAATGATAAAACCAACAGTAAAATATCACGGGAAAAGGGGCCTTATGAGAACTTGAATTTAATATCTTTTAACCCATTCCCACGCAATCCCTTTTTTTTACGCCCCTAAAGAAAAAAGCTTTTGAAAACATTGTGTAAAATGAAGAAATTGATTGAATCAAGCAATTTCTCCATTATCCACAATGTTTTCTTTCCAAAGAGACCAAACAATTTGAAATTCCATCAACTACAAATTGTCATCTACAGCTTATTTCAATTTGGACCAGTCCAAAATTTTGTTGTGTTGGAATAGGTTAACACAATAAAGTCAACAGTTTTATTTGATTCTCTTCAAAGATGCATGGAATAATTGTGGCATTTGAAACACAGGAAAAGGGGCCTTACAGATTATCATTCAAAACATTCTTGTGTATGTGATGAAGATCACAATCATTATCAAGTTGTCTTTTAAATTTCACAGGACAATTGTCGGGTTGTAATGAAAGTTCCTTTTGGAATGAAATTGATCCATCAGAAAACACAGGAAAAGGGGCCTTATTGATTTTCATTCAAAACAATCTTGTTTATGTGATAAAGTCCACAATTATTGTCAGATTCTGATGAAATATTCACAGAATGGTTGTAGGGTCATAAGGTAACTTTCTTTTGGAAATGGAGTGGAACCGTCATGAAACATGGGAAAAGGGGCCTTTAGGATTGTTGCTTAAAATGATAAGGGGGATAAAGCCCCTTTTTTAGCTCACCTGAGCACAAAGTGCGAGGTGAGCTTTTGTGATGGGTCGTTGTCCGACGTCTATCTCCGTCTGTCCGTCCACAATTTCTTTAAAAATCTTATCCTCCTAAACCACCAGGCCAATCAAGCTGAAACTTTGCAGGGATGTTCCTTGGGTGAAGTTCTACAAAAGTTGTTAAAAGAATTCAATTCCATCAAAAACTCTGGTTGCCGCGGCATTTGAAAATGGGAATCTATAGTAATTCTTTAAAAATCTTTAAAAATCTTCTCCTCCTAAACCAGTAGGCCAATCAAGCTGAAACTTTACAGGGATGTTCCTTGGGTGAAGTTCTACAAAAGTTGATGAAAGAATTTAATTCCGTCAAAAACTCTGGTTGCCGCGGCATTTAAAAATGGGAATCTTTAGTAAATCTTTAAAAATCTTCTCCTCCTAAACCAGTAGGCCAGTCAAGCTGAAACTTTGCAGGGATGTTCCTTGGGTGAAGCTCTTCAAAAGTTTTTAAAAGAATTTTATTCTGTGAAAAACTCTGTAACCGCAGCATATGAGAATGGGAAATTTTAGAAAATCTTTGTTGTCTTTTTTTTTCACAGACTACAAGGCCAATGGCTTTCATATTTTATATAGAGCTTAATCATATGGTTCTCTACCAAGTTTTTAAATATCTAATCACTGGGGTCAAAAATGGCCCCGCCCCTGAGGTCGGAAGTTTGGAAAAATGCTTAATTAGAGCAATTTCAAAAGACTTCTCCTCTTAAACTATTAGGTCTAAGATATTCATATTTGGTATGGAGCAAAACTAGATAATTTTGTACTATATCACTAAAAGTTGTCTTCCTCAGGTCAAAAACAGCCCTGCACTAGGGGTCCAAAATTGGGGGAAAAACGCAAAATTTGAGTATGCTAAAAAAAATATATTTTGAGTGTAGCATAGCCTGGCTGTTATATATCAGTTTTGGTTAAATTATGCCTGTAGGTTAATAAACACCCCTTCCCTGGGTGTCCAAAGTTTGTAAAATTGCTCAATTAGACCATGTTCAATAGTCTTTTCCTCCAAATCTACAAAGTCTAAGGCATTCATATTTTGTATATAGCATATCCAGATGGTTCTCTACCATGTTAGCTAAAATCTTAGCCCTGGGATAAAACATGGAACTGCCCCAGAGGTCAAAAATTTTGGAAAACACCCAATTAGAGAAACATCAAAAGTCTTCTCCTTCTGAAATATAAGGTGATGGGCATACATATTTGATATGTAGCATGACTAAATAATTTTGTACTATGTAACAGGAAAATATATTCTTAGGATAAAAAATGTCTCTGCTCCTTGGGTCGAAAATTGCGTAAATTGCATTGAAAGAATTCTTCTTTAATATAGGTTCTAGAGCATTTATATTAAAAACATAGGATAACATAATTGTTCTCTACCATGTTTATATCCTTTGAAAAACATGGCCCTTCCCAAGGCATCCAAAGATATGAAAAACGCTCAATAAGAGCATGTTCAAATATCTTCCACTCCTCATGTATAAGTTGTAATGCATTCATATTTTGATTTATAGTACATCCAGATTTTTCTCTACCAAGGTAGATCAATCAAGGAATTGGTTTTTGGCGGCATATCACTTGAAACATAAAAAGATAAATTTTGTCTCAACAAATCATAAATTTGACCAATTAAATGTAAGAGTGATTATTGTTTTTTTTGCAACATGTTGCCGGTTACATAATAACCCCATATGTATCGTGATATATTGAAGGGAACCCTTTACACCAAGGCTGTTAACACAGCATTTTTCTGATCAGATCTCTCTTATCATTATCTTTACATTTAATCATTTTAATTTTCATACTTTTCTTCGCACTATTAATATTGTCATCATAAATACGGTATATGGTGTTCATCGTGGAGATAATGCTCCCTATTTTGCATCATAATATATTCTTTTTTAGTTCATTGTATGAAATTTTTTACGTAAAGTGGATTATTCATATCAAGAAAATGTTTCCTCCTTTTCTCCCATATTTCTATTATTACAATTATGCGAATGTTTAAAAAACAACTGAAATGCTGTTGTGCAGGCATGTTTGAAATTAAGAAGTAAAAAGAAAGAGAGAGAGAGAGATCTACTTTGGTGAAAGCACAGACAGAAACAAATATTTCATAAACAGCATGCCTGTTTTGTTCTTACTTATCTTCATTATGTTTCCGTTTATACATGTACGCTTAAACTTTGTAACGAGGAAACTCTTTAAATAAATATATGCACTTTGGTAAAGACTTTAGGAGATTGGTATCAACATAGCATATCTAAAGCAACTTTTATCTTTATCGTCCAAACTGTTGTCAATAGTATTTAAATGCTTTGACGATAAACATATATATTTAGTAAATCGTGACAATCAGGATTATTGTCACTTGTGATCAGGCCTACCATGTGAGGGGCAGGGTTTGCAATGAAAGACGTGCCAGTGATAGACGCACATTCCCAAATTTAACCATTCAGTGTGCTAGAAAAATTCGGATTGTTTATGTCTTTTGTGTAGTGTTGATAGTTATAATATTAAGAAAAAAATCAATGATTTCTGGCACAAATAACTTATAGTAATTTGTTGTATTCCATAATTTACCAAAGTGGTCATTGAAAGTTTAACTGTAACTCTATTTTTAGCTCACCTGAGCACAAAGTGCGAGGTGAGCTATTGTGATCGGTCGTTGTCTGTCCGTCCGTCTGTCCGTCTGTCCGTCCGTCCACAATTTCTTTAAAAATCTTCTCCTCCTAAACCAGTAGGCCAATCAAGCAGAAACTTTGCAGGGATGTTCCTTGGGTGAAGTTCTACAAAAGTTGTTAAAAGAATTTGATTCCGTCAAAAACTCTGGCTGCCGCGGCATGTGAAAATGGCAATCTTTAGTAAATCTGTAAAAATCTTGAAAAATCTTCTCCTCCTAAACCAGTAGGCCAATCAAGCTGAAACTTTGCAGGGATGTTCCTTGGGTGAAGTTCTACAAAAGTTGTTAAAAGAATTTGATTCCATCAAAAACTTTGGCTGCTGCGGCATGTGAAAATAGGAATCTTTAGTAAATCTGTAAAAATCTTGAAAAATCTTCTCCTCCTAAACCAGTAGGCCAATCAAGCTGAAACTTTGCAGGGATGTCCCTTAGGTGTAGTTCTACAAAAGTTGTTAAAAGAATTTAATTCTGTCAAAAACTCTGGCTGCCGCGGCATGTGAAAATGGGAATCTTAAGTAAATCTGTTAAATCTTTAAAAATCTTCTCCTCCTAAACCAGTAGGCCAATCAAGCTGAAACTTTGCAGGGATGTTCC
Source organism: Fragum fragum (assembly GCA_946902895.1). Classification (NCBI taxonomy): domain Eukaryota; kingdom Metazoa; phylum Mollusca; class Bivalvia; order Cardiida; family Cardiidae; genus Fragum; species Fragum fragum. The sequence continues at coordinate 10,058,020 of OX336373.1, read as the reverse complement.
TTGGGTGAAGTTCTACAAAAGTTGTTAAAAGAATTTAATTCTGTCAAAAACTCTGGTTGCAGCGGCATGTGAAAATGGGAATCTTAAGTAAATCTGTTAAAATCTTTAAAAATCTTCTCCTCCTAAACCAGTAGGCCAATCAAGTTGAAACTTTGCAAGGATGTTCCTTGGTCAAAGCTCTTCAAAAGTTGTTAAAAGAATTTAATTCTGTGAAAAACTCTTGTAACTGTGGCATATGAAAATGGGAAATTTTAGAAAATCTATGTTGTTGTTTTCTCACAGACTACAAGGCCAAAGGCATTTATATTTTATATAGAGCTTAATCATATGGTTCTCTACCAAGTTTTTAAATATTTAATCTCTAGGGTCTAAAAGCCCCGCCCTAGAGGTCCGAAGTTTGGAAAAATGCTTACTTAGAGCAATTTCAAAAGACTTCTCCTCTTAAACTATAAGGTCTAGGATATTCATATTTGGTATGGAGCATAACTAGATGGTTTTGTACTATATCACTAAAAGTTGTCTTCCTCAGGTCAAAAACGGCCCTGCACTAGGGATCAAAAATTGGGAAAAACCCAAAACTTGAGTATGTTAAAAAAAAAAAATCTTCATTTTAAGGAGAAGTCTAAAGCATTCATATTTTGTATATAGCATAACCAGATGGTTCTCTACCATGTTAGCTAAAATGTTAGCCCTGGGATAAAACATGGAACTGCCCCAGAGGTCAAAAATTTTTGAAAACGCTCAATTAGAGCAACATCAAAAGTCTTCTCCTTCTGAAATATAAGGTGAAGGGCATACATATTTGGTATGTAGCATGACTAAATAATTTTGCACTATATAACAGGAAAATATGCTCTTAGGATGAAAAATGTCTTTGCTCCTAGGGTAGAAAATTGAGTAATTTGCATTGAAAGAATTCTTCTTAAATATAGGCTCTAGAGCATTTACATTAAAAACAAAGGATAACATAATTGTTCTCTACCATGTTTATATCCTTTGGACAAACATGGCCCTTCCCAAGGCATCCAAAGATATGGAAAACGCTCAATAAGAGCATGTTCAAATATCTTCCACTCCTCATGTATAAGTTGTAATGCATTCATATTTTGATGTATAGTACATCCAGATTGTTCTCGACCAAGGTTGCTAAAATTACATCCATTGAAGTTGCAGACAGTAATTAGAGTTTGATTGAAATCTAAATACAAAGAATTTCAGGTAGTAAACACTGTGAGAAATGGATAAATTGCTTGTCACTCCCTTTCTCACTATGTATTTTTCAAACCTATTTCCCCTAAGGGTGAAAAATTCTGGGATAGTTTGGTAATGGATTAAACTATAAAGCCAAAGGCATTCATCATTATTGTAAAACATTACTGGATTGTTTTGTACAAAGCCCAAAATCTTATATATCTTTTATAAGTTGTGCCTTTTTTATACTAAAAAGTACTGTAATTTGGAGATGCCTCAGGTGAGCGATTTAGGACCATCATGGTCCTCTTGTTTTCCTTTCTTCTATGTGAGTGTGGATGAAAATATTTTAAAAAAATCTTATAACATTGGAAAATATATTTTTATCACCAAATTAGAGACCACAATTTTGGCTCAATTTTCATGAAAATTGGCCAGAATATTTGTTTAGTCACAAGGATGAACCCTATTGATTATAGGAAGGTACTTTTGGAAAACACAAGAAAAGGGGCCTTAATGACAATTTCTTTGTTAACGCTCTAGAGGTCATAATTTTAGCTCAATCGTCTTGTAACTTGGTCAGGATACTTGTTAGGTCATAAAGATGAAACTTATAGATTACGGGAAGGTTCTATAGGATAACACAGAAAAAGGGGCCATAATGACAATTTCTTTTTTTACAATATAGAAGTAACAGTTTTGCCTCAATCTTCATGAAACTGGTTATAGTTATTTGTCTCTAGTTGCAGTTTTTTTAACAGCAGACAATTCAGGTTAGTGATCTAGGACCATCATGGTTCAATTGTTATTGTAAAGCATTACTGGATTAATTTGTACATGAAGCCGAAAATCTTATATTTGTTTTATTTATTTTGCTCAAATTGTGTCTTTTTTATACAAAAAAGTACTGTAATTTACAGATGCTTCAGTCGAGCGATTTAGGACCATCATAGTCCTCTTGTTCAATACTAACCAGTGGAATATGAAATCTTTAAAAATCTTCTTGTCCCAAACCACAAGGCCTAGAGCTTTGATATTTGGTATACATCATCATCTATTGACCCTCTACCAAAATACTTCAAAGAAGTACTGTATTCTGAAAATTAGCCCTTTTCTTTGTGATCCCTGATTTTACATAGAAATAAAGAAGGAAATCTTTAAAAATCTTCTCCAAAACCGTAAGGTCTAGAGCTTTGATATTTGGTACATATCATCATCTATTGACCCTCTACCAAAATGCTTCAAAGAATTACCGTATTCTGATTTTACATAGAAATAAAGAAGGAAATCTTTAAAGATCTTCTTCTCCCAAACCATTAGGCCTTGAGCTTTGATATTTGGTATACATCATCATCTATTGACCCTCTACCAAAATGCTTCAAAGAATTACCGTATTCTGAAAATTAGCCCTTTTCTAGGCGATCCCTGATTTTACATAAAATAAAAGAAGGAAATTTTTAAAAATCTTCTTCTCCCAAACCATAAGGCCTAGAGCTTTGATATTTGATACATATTGTCATCTATTGACCCTCTACCAAAATACTTCAAAGAATTATCATACTCTGAAAATTAGCCCTTTTCTGTGCAATCCCTGATTTTGCAAAGGAATAAAGAAGAAAATCTTTGAAAATCTTCTTCTCCCGAACCATAAAGCTTAGAGCTTTGATATTTGATACATATCATCAACCATTGACCCTCTACCAAATTACTTAAAAAATTAGCCCTTTTCTGTGCAATCCCTAATTTTAGTTAGGAATAAATAATGATATCTTTGAAAAACCTTCTTCTCCTAAACCATTAGGCCTAGAGCTTTTATACTTGGTATTTATTGATGTCTATACTTCAAAGCATTACCATATTCAGGAAATTAGTGTTATATGGTGGGATCATCAATATACCTAGGATTAAAAGAGAAATCCTGAAACATCTTCTCCAAAATAATCAGAGGGCTTTGCTATTTTGTTTATATCATAATGCCATGAACCATTATACTCAGGGGAGTGATTTAGGACCATGATGGTCCTCTTGTTTTGTTGTAAAACCTGATTTATATCAATGTTTTTGTCATTTACTTATTATCCTACTCTCATTTCTACCATCAGCTCTCACATAGCTCTCATCAAAACCAATACTTTAACCAGCTGTCACATTACCTCTAAGCAACATAGATACTTCTAATATCAGCTCTTACTTAAACCTTCAGCTCTCACAAAACTCACATCTTCACTGACTTTTACCATCAGCTCTCGCATAAGTCTCAGTTTGATAAAAAATTCAACCATCAGCTCTCACAATACTCTCATCTATATCAAAACTTCTACCATCAGCTCTCACTGAACTCTCATCTACACCATCACTTCTACCATCAGCTCTTACATTACCCTTATCTACAGCTTTACTATAACCATCAGCTATCACATTGCTCTCATCTACACCATCACTTCTACCATCAGCTATCACATAGCTCTCATCTACACCATCACTTCTACCATCAGCTCTCACATTGCTCTTATCTACACCTTCACTTCTACCATCAGCTCTCACATTGCTCTCATCTACACCATCACTTCTACCATCAGCTCTTACATTACCATTATCTACAGCTTTACTATTACCATCAGCTCTCTCATTGCTCTCCTCTTCACCATCACTTCTACCATTAGCTCTTACATTACCCTTATCTACACCTTCACTTCAACCATCAGCTCTCACATTTTTCTCATCTTCACCATCACTTCTACCATCAGCTATCACATTCCTTTCATCTACACCATCACTTCTACCATCAGCTCTCACATTGCTCTCATCTACACCTTCACTTCTACCATCAGCTCTCACATTGCTCTCATCTACACCATCACTTCTACCATCAGCTCTGACAATACCCTTATCTACAGCTTTACTATTACCATCAGCTCTCACATTACTCTCCTCTTCACCATCACTTCTATAATCAGCTGTAATGTAACTCTGATCTACACCATCACTTCTTCAATCAGTTTTCATATAGCTCCAATCGACATTAAAACATTATATCATCAGCTTTCACATTACTTTTATTTACACGTTACTTCTTCACTAAGTGCTCTCATTACTCTTATCTACACCATCATTTCTCCAATCAGCCCTGACATTACTATCATGGACAACATCCGTTCACTGCCAGCTCTCACATTACTATCATCTACACCTTTACTTCTACAAACAGCTCTAACATTACTCTCATGGACACCAAATATTTAATCTCTAGGGTCTAAAAGCCCCGCCCTAGAGGTCCGAAGTTTGGAAAAATGCTTACTTAGAGCAATTTCAAAAGACTTCTCCTCTTAAACTATAAGGTCTAGGATATTCATATTTGGTATGGAGCATAACTAGATGGTTTTGTACTATATCACTAAAAGTTGTCTTCCTCAGGTCAAAAACGGCCCTGCACTAGGGATCAAAAATTGGGAAAAACCCAAAACTTGAGTATGTTAAAAAAAAAAAATCTTCATTTTAAGGAGAAGTCTAAAGCATTCATATTTTGTATATAGCATAACCAGATGGTTCTCTACCATGTTAGCTAAAATGTTAGCCCTGGGATAAAACATGGAACTGCCCCAGAGGTCAAAAATTTTTGAAAACGCTCAATTAGAGCAACATCAAAAGTCTTCTCCTTCTGAAATATAAGGTGAAGGGCATACATATTTGGTATGTAGCATGACTAAATAATTTTGCACTATATAACAGGAAAATATGCTCTTAGGATGAAAAATGTCTTTGCTCCTAGGGTAGAAAATTGAGTAATTTGCATTGAAAGAATTCTTCTTAAATATAGGCTCTAGAGCATTTACATTAAAAACAAAGGATAACATAATTGTTCTCTACCATGTTTATATCCTTTGGACAAACATGGCCCTTCCCAAGGCATCCAAAGATATGGAAAACGCTCAATAAGAGCATGTTCAAATATCTTCCACTCCTCATGTATAAGTTGTAATGCATTCATATTTTGATGTATAGTACATCCAGATTGTTCTCGACCAAGGTTGCTAAAATTACATCCATTGAAGTTGCAGACAGTAATTAGAGTTTGATTGAAATCTAAATACAAAGAATTTCAGGTAGTAAACACTGTGAGAAATGGATAAATTGCTTGTCACTCCCTTTCTCACTATGTATTTTTCAAACCTATTTCCCCTAAGGGTGAAAAATTCTGGGATAGTTTGGTAATGGATTAAACTATAAAGCCAAAGGCATTCATCATTATTGTAAAACATTACTGGATTGTTTTGTACAAAGCCCAAAATCTTATATATCTTTTATAAGTTGTGCCTTTTTTATACTAAAAAGTACTGTAATTTGGAGATGCCTCAGGTGAGCGATTTAGGACCATCATGGTCCTCTTGTTTTCCTTTCTTCTATGTGAGTGTGGATGAAAATATTTTAAAAAAATCTTATAACATTGGAAAATATATTTTTATCACCAAATTAGAGACCACAATTTTGGCTCAATTTATGAAAATTGGCCAGAATATTTGTTTAGTCACAAGGATGAACCCTATTGATTATAGGAAGGTACTTTTGGAAAACACAAGAAAAGGGGCCTTAATGACAATTTCTTTGTTAACGCTCTAGAGGTCATAATTTTAGCTCAATCGTCTTGTAACTTGGTCAGGATACTTGTTAGGTCATAAAGATGAAACTTATAGATTACGGGAAGGTTCTATAGGATAACACAGAAAAAGGGGCCATAATGACAATTTCTTTTTTTACAATATAGAAGTAACAGTTTTGCCTCAATCTTCATGAAACTGGTTATAGTTATTTGTCTCTAGTTGCAGTTTTTTTAACAGCAGACAATTCAGGTTAGTGATCTAGGACCATCATGGTTCAATTGTTATTGTAAAGCATTACTGGATTAATTTGTACATGAAGCCGAAAATCTTATATTTGTTTTATTTATTTTGCTCAAATTGTGTCTTTTTTATACAAAAAAGTACTGTAATTTACAGATGCTTCAGTCGAGCGATTTAGGACCATCATAGTCCTCTTGTTCAATACTAACCAGTGGAATATGAAATCTTTAAAAATCTTCTTGTCCCAAACCACAAGGCCTAGAGCTTTGATATTTGGTATACATCATCATCTATTGACCCTCTACCAAAATACTTCAAAGAAGTACTGTATTCTGAAAATTAGCCCTTTTCTTTGTGATCCCTGATTTTACATAGAAATAAAGAAGGAAATCTTTAAAAATCTTCTCCAAAACCGTAAGGTCTAGAGCTTTGATATTTGGTACATATCATCATCTATTGACCCTCTACCAAAATGCTTCAAAGAATTACCGTATTCTGATTTTACATAGAAATAAAGAAGGAAATCTTTAAAGATCTTCTTCTCCCAAACCATTAGGCCTTGAGCTTTGATATTTGGTATACATCATCATCTATTGACCCTCTACCAAAATGCTTCAAAGAATTACCGTATTCTGAAAATTAGCCCTTTTCTAGGCGATCCCTGATTTTACATAAAATAAAAGAAGGAAATTTTTAAAAATCTTCTTCTCCCAAACCATAAGGCCTAGAGCTTTGATATTTGATACATATTGTCATCTATTGACCCTCTACCAAAATACTTCAAAGAATTATCATACTCTGAAAATTAGCCCTTTTCTGTGCAATCCCTGATTTTGCAAAGGAATAAAGAAGAAAATCTTTGAAAATCTTCTTCTCCCGAACCATAAAGCTTAGAGCTTTGATATTTGATACATATCATCAACCATTGACCCTCTACCAAATTACTTAAAAAATTAGCCCTTTTCTGTGCAATCCCTAATTTTAGTTAGGAATAAATAATGATATCTTTGAAAAACCTTCTTCTCCTAAACCATTAGGCCTAGAGCTTTTATACTTGGTATTTATTGATGTCTATACTTCAAAGCATTACCATATTCAGGAAATTAGTGTTATATGGTGGGATCATCAATATACCTAGGATTAAAAGAGAAATCCTGAAACATCTTCTCCAAAATAATCAGAGGGCTTTGCTATTTTGTTTATATCATAATGCCATGAACCATTATACTCAGGGGAGTGATTTAGGACCATGATGGTCCTCTTGTTTTGTTGTAAAACCTGATTTATATCAATGTTTTTGTCATTTACTTATTATCCTACTCTCATTTCTACCATCAGCTCTCACATAGCTCTCATCAAAACCAATACTTTAACCAGCTGTCACATTACCTCTAAGCAACATAGATACTTCTAATATCAGCTCTTACTTAAACCTTCAGCTCTCACAAAACTCACATCTTCACTGACTTTTACCATCAGCTCTCGCATAAGTCTCAGTTTGATAAAAAATTCAACCATCAGCTCTCACAATACTCTCATCTATATCAAAACTTCTACCATCAGCTCTCACTGAACTCTCATCTACACCATCACTTCTACCATCAGCTCTTACATTACCCTTATCTACAGCTTTACTATAACCATCAGCTATCACATTGCTCTCATCTACACCATCACTTCTACCATCAGCTATCACATAGCTCTCATCTACACCATCACTTCTACCATCAGCTCTCACATTGCTCTTATCTACACCTTCACTTCTACCATCAGCTCTCACATTGCTCTCATCTACACCATCACTTCTACCATCAGCTCTTACATTACCATTATCTACAGCTTTACTATTACCATCAGCTCTCTCATTGCTCTCCTCTTCACCATCACTTCTACCATTAGCTCTTACATTACCCTTATCTACACCTTCACTTCAACCATCAGCTCTCACATTTTTCTCATCTTCACCATCACTTCTACCATCAGCTATCACATTCCTTTCATCTACACCATCACTTCTACCATCAGCTCTCACATTGCTCTCATCTACACCTTCACTTCTACCATCAGCTCTCACATTGCTCTCATCTACACCATCACTTCTACCATCAGCTCTGACAATACCCTTATCTACAGCTTTACTATTACCATCAGCTCTCACATTACTCTCCTCTTCACCATCACTTCTATAATCAGCTGTAATGTAACTCTGATCTACACCATCACTTCTTCAATCAGTTTTCATATAGCTCCAATCGACATTAAAACATTATATCATCAGCTTTCACATTACTTTTATTTACACGTTACTTCTTCACTAAGTGCTCTCATTACTCTTATCTACACCATCATTTCTCCAATCAGCCCTGACATTACTATCATGGACAACATCCGTTCACTGCCAGCTCTCACATTACTATCATCTACACCTTTACTTCTACAAACAGCTCTAACATTACTCTCATGGACACCATCAATTCTACCATCAGCTCTCATATTACTCTCACCAACACAAATATACTTCTCCCATCAGCTTTCTCTTCACTCTCATCTACACTTTCTTTTATACTATTAGCTCTCACATAACTCTATCTTCTCAAGAATGGATGGATAATCATTAACCCAAGTGGGATAGCACCTCGAAGCTAAGAAAAGATGTAATGGTAGTACTGGTGTGAGAAATACCAGGAATCCATTGTTAAGTGCTCCAGCTGCCGCGATACGACTGAAATACTGTAAAAAGCGGTGTTAAAGCCCAATCAATCAATAAATCAATTACTCTCATCTATATCACTATATCTACTATCAGCTCTCACATTACTTTCATCAATATCACCATTCCTACCATCAGCTCTCACAGTACTATCATCTGTATTACTTCTACTGTCAGCTCTCACATTACTCTCATCTATAATAATACATTTGCCATAAGCTCTCACATTGCTCCCATCTACACTAATACTACTACCATCAGCTCTCACATAATTCTGATTTATGAAAGAACTTCTACCATCAGCTCTCACATTACTCTCACCAACACTTGAACCATCAGCTCTCACTCTACTCCCATCTACATTTTCTCCTCTACCATCAGCTCTTTCATTACTCTCATCTATATTACTATTTTATACTGTCAACTCTCACATTACTCCCATCTTTATCAATGCTTTCACCGCCAGCTCTCATGTTACTTTCCTGCCAATCTAGAGGTCCCGGGTTCGATCCCCGACGGCGGCACTCATCCATTCCAACTAATTGTCTCTCACAAATGGGTCGATAATCGTAGACCTATGTGGGATAGCAGCTGGAGGCTAGGAAAGGATGTAATGGTAGTACTGGTGTGAAAAATACCAGGATTCCATTGTTAGGCGCTCCAGCTGCCGCGATATAACTGAAATATTGTTGAAAGCGGCGTAAAACCCCATTCAAACAAACAAACAAACAAAACTCATGTTACTTTCATCTATACCATCTCTTCTACCATCAGCTCTCACATATCAACACCTCCACTTTTATCATCCACTCTCTCATTACTTTCATCTAATAATATAAGCTCTCCAATTACCCTCAACTATATCAATTATAACTTCTACAATCAGCTCTTACATTATTCTAACCAACACCTTTATTTCTACTATCGGCTCTCACATTTCTCCCATCTACACATTCTCTTGTACCATCAGCTCTCATTACTCACATCTTCCCAAATAGTTTTATCATCAGCTCTCGCATTACTCTCATCTACACCATCCCTTCTACCATCAGCTCCCTTATTGAGCTCACATTACTGTCATATATATACCAATACTTCTACCATCACCTCTCACATACCTTTCATCTATATTAATACTTCTACCATTGGCTGTAACATTATTCCCCTCTACACCCTCACTTGTGCAATCATCCATCATATTTTTGATAAGCCATTGATTAAAAAAATAAGAAGTTGCTCATTTCATGTAAGTCATCTTATCACACTGTTTTCATTAGGTATGTAGCTTTACTGGTCAGAATGCGCAGGATTGTGTGGCAATTGATTGATTAAAAGAAAAAGTATTTGCACAATGGAATTGTTAAAGCAAATAGTTCGCAATCTTTTTGCTAATTTTTCCAAAATTGTCTATTTTGAGTCAAGAATCTTCCAATGTTTAAGAACAGTCAACCAATTCTTGGAGCTTGTTGCAAAGAAATTGAATTAAATCATTACAGTATTAATCTTTTAACATTACATCTTATAAACCCATATATAAAGGTTATTGAGTACTTAATTTTCAAACAAATTAAATTGTTTTATTTTTGTGTAAGAAATAAGAGAAGAAATGTTTGAAGCTAAAATCTTACTGTATGATATGATCATCAAGTGGTAGCTTAAATGATATGTCATCAAGTAATATCATGTCACTATCACTGTGATAACAATTACTTATATTTAACAAATAAACATGTAAACAAGCTAAAAATCAATACACAGAAGGTGATGAATACACTTTCTCATAGAATAGTATTGCAGTAAAAAAATTTACATCTATTTTTCGATATTTTTCTGCAATACTATTCCAAGTCAACTTAGAATAGTATTGCGGGAAAAAATAATCACATTCTGAGATAGAATATTATAGAAATAAGGAATAACTAAATTATTATTATTATTTTGCATTTGTATTTTTGACAATATGTATTGGTTAAAAAAAAATTAATCATGATGAAAAAGAACTAATTTTTGCAAAAAAGTGACTTAGAATAGTATCGCACTCAGCAGTCAACATATTCTTTCTGATATTTGTCCCTCACCAATGAATCGATAATCGTAAATCTATGTGGGATAGCAGCTGGAGGCTAGGAAAGGATGTGATGGTGGTACTGGTGTGAGGAATACCAGGAATCCATTGTTAGGTGCTCCAGCCGCTGCGATATAACTGAAAGATTGTTGAAAGCAGCGTAAAACCCCATTCAAACAAACATTCAGCAGCTGAAATATGGCTAAGATATTGTTAAAAGTGGTATTAAACCCCATTCAATCAATCAATCAATCCAGGAGTATATGCACTGCTCTGCAGAGCTCTTTCCATATATGGTATTATCCAATAAATTCAACCTGGAAGGGTATAGATTAATTAATGTTGAATTATTTGACAAATTTACTTTTAAATAGGAATGTCTCTAAAAACTGAAAGGATTGTCTGCAATTTCCATTTACCAGTGTATCATAACTGTATGGTAACATGTATAGATTCAACAACCTCTCATACTTTAACAGTGTTCAAGATATTTCATGAAGCATAGAAATTGAGGAAAAAATGCTATGAAAATCAACTCTATTTCTCACATTGAGCTTTCTTAGTATGATTCCCTTTTTTCTAACCTATGCACACCAGGTCTTAAGTTTTATTTGCCTATTTTTTCTCAATATAGACATTTTAAGAAATTTTAGGGTTAAGTCAAAGTGTATAACCTGCAAAGAAAACTTGAGCACATTTAATTCACAAGATGTTCTTTCCTGATTACATTTTGTTATCAACTATCTTTCAGTGCGTAATTTGAATGCCATGAATCGCTACTAGGGCTCTGCCCTGCCAGGTCAAACGTTTCATTCAATATCATAGTGAAATCTTTGATGTTTACCCCTCAGAAAGAATATGTTGTGGAAATAAAAAAAAGCACATGAATATTCTTCAGCTGACCTGAATTAACCAACTACAAGAAATTTGGATCAGTTGAATAATATGGAATGAGTGAGCCTCATTTGTTTCGAGCCAGCTTGCGGTGAGCGAGACATAGTTGTCATCATGACAAGAAGGTGTATGCGTTAGTGCGTTAGTCCATCTGTCTGAATTTGTCCGGACAATTACTCCTACATTTATTGATGGATTTCAAAATAAAGTGGCACAATTATTCTCCGTCATGAGTAAATGTGCCATTTGAAAGAATATTTGGGATAGTTCAAATGTCAAGGTCACAGCTCAAGGTCAAACACTAAAATTCTGCTTGTCTGGAGCATTTCTCCTACAATTATGGATGGATTTCAAAATAAATTCGCACAATTATTCTCCATCATGAGCAGATGTGCCATTTGAAAGAATCTTTTGGATTGCTTCAAGGTCAAACACTAAAATTATGCATGACTGGAGCATGAAACCTACAAAACTTTGTGAGCTTAACAGCAGTTGTTCTTGGACAACCATCTAGTGTTACATACTTAACCCTTTCCTGTTTTGAAAATTTTTAGACCTGTCAAAATTCAAGAGTTTTGCAGGCAAAATTTAAAGTGGGTTTAATGTGAAAAATTATCATTTAGTAGGGTAGAATATATTGTGGATAAAAGAAACAAGAGGAATGATTGTACCATCATAAGGATTGTGGTCAGATCCATCAGGAAACACGGTAAAAGGGGCATTTTGAAAATTTAATCGAAAATCTTTTAAGAAATCCTCTTTAACAGCCTGGAGTCAACAGTTTTCATCGGATTCCCTTCAAACTTTCACAGAATGATTGTACTGTCATAAGGATTGTTCCTTTCGAAATTGGGTATGATCCGTCAAGACACAGGAAAAAGGGGCATTATGAAAATTTTATAAAAAATTCTCATAAATTATCTAGAGCCAACAATTTTCAACGGATTCTCTTCAAACTTTCACAGAATGATTGTACCATCATAAGAATTGCTCCTTTCGAAATCAGATATGATTCCTCAAGAAACATAGGAAAAGGGGCCTTATTAAAATTTAATTCAAAGATCTTTGTTAAGACTCAAGAGTCCAGAGTTTTCATCTGATTGACTACAAACTTTCACAGAATGATAGTACCATCATAAGAATTGTTCCTTTCAAAATTTGGTATGATCAGTCAAGGACCACAGGAAAAAGGGGCCTGATAAAAACTGGATTGAAAAAGTCTTAATAAACAAAATAGAGTCCATAATTTCCAACAAATTCTCTTCAAACATACCCAGAATGATTATTACATTAAATGGATTGTTCCTTTCGGAAGTAGGTTTGATCCATCAGGTTTCATGGGAAAAGGGGCCCTTTGAAAATTTAATTAAAAAATCTTAGTTAACACATAATGGCCCTAGATTCACCTGATTGACTTCAAATTTTCACATGATGATTGTACCATCATAAGGATTGTTCCTTTCAAATTGGGTCTGATCCATTGAGAAACATAGGTAAAGGGGCCTTAGGAAAATTCAATTAAAAAATCTTAATTAATGCTTGTAAGTCCACAGATGAGATGGGGTTGTCTTTATACTCAAACAAATTAATTATACTATTGTAAGAAGAGTTCCCTTTGGAATTTGTACAGATCCACCAAGTTACATGGGAAATGGGGCTATATGAAAATTCAATTAATAAAACCCTGTTTACACAATGAAGCCCACAGCTTTGATCAGATTTTGTTCAAACATTCACAGATGATTGGAAGGTCATAACTATCATTCTTTTCATAACAGGGTTCCAACTGTCAAGAAACACAGGAAAAGGGGCCTTATGAAAATTTCATTTATAAATCCATGTTACCAAGTCCAGAGCTTTACTCGGATTTTCTTCAAACATTCACAGAATAATTGTACAATGATAATGATTGTTGATGTTTGCATTAGACCTGATCCGTCAAGTATCACAGGAAAAGGAGCATTATGAAATTTGATTTTAAAATCATTGTACCGCAATAAAGTCAACAGTTTTCATCAGATTCTGTAAAAACTTTCACAGAATGATTATTCTATCATGAGGATTCTTTCTTTTCAAATTAGGCTTGATCTGTCTAGTATCATGGGAAAAGGGGCTTTTTGAGAATTTAATCTATAATCCTTGTAACCAAGTCCAGAGCTTTCATTGGATTTTATTCAAACCTTCACAGAATCATTGTACAATAATCATGATTGTTGATGCTGACATGAGACCTGATCCTTCAAGTATCACAGAAAAAGGAGCCTTATGAAAATTTTATTTTAAAAATTTTACACCAAGATAAAGTCTGCAGTTTTCATCAGATTCTGTTCAAACTTTCAGAGAATGTTTGTACCATCATTAGGATTGTTTCTTTCCAAATTGGGCCTGCTCTGTCTTGTATCATAGGAAAAGGGGCTGTATGAAAAATTATTACCAAATCCTCATAAACAAAACAATGTCCTCAGTCTTTATCAGAATCTCTTCAAACTTTAATAGAATGATTGTACCATCATTTGGATTGTTCCTATGTAAATTAGGTCTGATTGGTTAAGTGACACAAGAAAAGGGACCTATAAAAAAATTTTATTACAAAATATCATTATTACAATAAAGTCCTCAGTCTTTATCATTTTCTTCAAACTATCAATAGAATTGTTCCTTTGTACATTGGGTCTGATTTGTTAAGTTTCACAGAAAAAGGGGCCTTATGAAAATTTTGTTACAAAAATTTTTGACACAATTCAGTCCACTGTTTTCATTGATTCTCTTACTTTTAAAGAATGATTGTACGTTCATTAGAATTGTTCCTTTTAAAATTTGGTTTGTTCTGTAAAGTATCATGAGAAAAGGGGCCCTCTGAAGATTTCATTATAAACTCATTAACACAATAAATTCCACAGATTAAACAGATTGATTGTACCATCATTCCAATTGTTGATTTTGATAGTGGATCTGACTATGGCAAGTGTCACATAAAAAGGGGCCTTATGAAAAACTCTCTTAAATATTCTGGTTTACACAATGATGTCCCTTGATTTCACCAGATTCACTTCAAAATTTCACAGAATGATTGTACAAATACTTAAATGGTTCTTTTCAGAACTGGGTACAATCCATCAAGTATCATGTAAAAATGAGCCATATGATTTTTTTTAAATATTCTAGTAAACATAATGAATTCCCAATATTTCATTGGATTCACTTTTAAATTTCACAGAATGATAAAACCAACAGTAAAATATCACGGGAAAAGGGGCCTTATGAGAACTTGAATTTAATACCTGTGTTATCACAATAAAGTCAACAGTTTTATTAGCTCTGCTGGCCGAAGGCCAGTAGAGCTATGGCGATTGCTTTTTCCTGTCCGGCGTACGTCCGACCGTCCATTGTCCGTCCGTTAAATTTTTCCTTGTTTATGCGGTAAAGTCAACAGTTTGCATCGGATTCTCTTCAAACTTTCGCAGAATGATTGTACCATCATAAGGATCGTTCCTTTCGAAATTGGGTCAGATCCGTCAAGAAACACGGGAAAAGGGGCCTAATTAACTCTTAATTAAAAAATCTTCGTTTATGCGATAAAGTCCACAGTTTTCATCGTATTCTCTTCAAACTTTAACAGAATGATTGTACCATCATAAGGATCGTTCCTTTGGAAAATGGGTATGATCTGTCAAGAAACATGGGAAAAGGGACCTTATGAAAATTTAATTAAAAATTCAATTAAAATTCCTGGTTTACGCGATAAAGTCCACAGTTTTCATTGGATTCTCTTCAAACTTTCTCAGAATGATTGTGCCAACATAAGGATCGTTTCTTTGGAAAATGGGTATGATGCGTCAAGAAACTAGGGAAAAGGGGCCTTATGAAAATTTAATAAAAAAATCCTCATTTACGCGATAAAGTCCACAGTTTTCATTGGATTCTCTTCAAACTTTCTCAGAATGATTGTGCCAACATAAGGATCGTTCCTTTGGAAAATGGGTATGATGCGTCAAGAAACTAGGGAAAAGGGGCCTTATGAAAATTCATTAAAAATTCAATAAAAAATCCTCGTTTACACGATAGAGTCCACAGTTTTCATTGGATTGTCTTCAAACTTTCTCAGAATGATTGTACCAACATAAGGATCGTTCCTTTCGAAAATGGGTATGATCTGTCAAGAAACAGGGGAAAAGGGGCCTTATGAAAATTTAATTAAAAAATCCTTGTTTACGAGATAGAGTCCACAGTTTTCATCAGATTCTCTTCAAACTTTCACTGAATGATTGTACCAGTATAAGGATCCTTCCTTTCAAAATTTGGTATGATCTGTCAAGAAATATGGGAAAAGGGGCCTTATGAAAATTCAAATAAAAATTCCATTAAAAATCCTTGTTTACGCGATAGAGTCCACAGTTTTCATTGGATTCTCTTCAAATTTTCACAGAATGATTGTACCATCATAAGGATCGTTCCTTTCGAAATTGGGTATGATCTGTCAAGAAACATGGGAAAAGGGGCCTTATGAAAATTCAATATAAAACTCCATTAAAAATCCTCGTTTACACGATAGAGTCCACAGTTTTCATCGGATTCTCTTCAAACTTTCTCAGAATGATTGTACAATCATAAGGATTGTTCCTTTCGGAAGTAGGTTTGATCCATCAAGTTTCATGGGAAAAGGGGCCCTATGAAAATTTAATAAAAAGAATCTTAGTTAACACGTAATGGCCCTAGATTTCACCTGATTGACTTCAAACTTCCACATAATGATTGTACTATCATAAGGATTGTTCCTTTCAAATTGGGTCTGATCCATTGAGAAACATAGGAAAAGGGGCCTTAGGAAAATTCAATTAAAAAAATCTTAATTAATGCTTGTTAGTCCACAGATGAGATGGGGTTGTCTTTATACTCAAACAGAATAATTATACTTTTGTAAGAAGAGTTCCCTTTTGAATTGGTTCAGATCCATCAAGTAACATGGGAAATGGGGCTATATGAAAATTCAATTAATAAAACCCTGTTAACACAATAAAGCCCACAGCTTTGATCAGATTTTGTTGAGACTTTCACAGAATGATTGGAAGGTCATAACTATCATTCTTTTCATAACAGGGTTTGAACTGTCAAGAAGCACAGGAAAAGGGGCCTTATGAAAATTTCATTTATAAATCCTTGTTACCAAGTCCAGAGCTTTACTCGGATTTTCTTCAAACATTCACAGAATAATTGTACAATGATGATTGTTGATGTTTGCATTAGACCTGATCCGTCCTGTATCACAGGAAAAGGAGCATTATGAAATTTAATTTTAAAATCATTGTACCACAATAAAGTCAACAGTTTTCATCAGATTCTGTTAAAACTTTCACAGAATGATTATTCCATCATGAGGATTCTTTCTTTTCAAATTAGGCTTGATCTGTCTAGTATCATGGGAAAAGGGGCCTTTAGAGAATTTTATCTATAATCCTTGTAACCAAGTCCAGAGCTTTCATTGGATTTTATTCAAACCTTCACAGAATCATTGTACAATAATCACGATTGTTGATGCTGACATGAGACCTGATCCTTCAAGTATCACAGAAAAAGGAGCCTTATGAAAATTTTATTTTAAAAACTTTACACCAAGATAAAGTCTGCAGTTTTCATCAGATTCTGTTCAAACTTTCACAGAATGTTTGTACCATCATTAGGATTGTTTCTTTCCAAATTGGGCCTGCTCTGTCTTGTATCATAGGAAAAGGGGCTGTATGAAAAATTATTACCAAATCCTCATAAACACAACAATGCCCTTAGTCTTTATCAGAATCTCTTCAAACTTTAATAGAATGATAGTACCATCATTTGGATTGTTCCTTTGTAAATTAGGTTTGATTGGTTAAGTGACACAAGAAAAGGGACCTTATAAAATTTTTATTACAAAACATCATTATTACAATAAAGTCCTCAGTCTTTATCATTTTCTTCAAACTATCATTAGGATTGTTCCTTTGTAAATTGGGTCTGATTTGTTAAGTTTCACGGAAAAAGGGGCCTTATGAAAATTTTGTTACAAAAATTCTTGACACAATTCAGTCCACTGTTTTCATTGATTCTCTTTAACTTTTAAAGAATGATTGTACGTTCATTAGAATTGTTCCTTTTGAAATTTGGTTTGTTCTGTAAAGTATCATGAGAAAAGGGGCCCCATGAAGAGTTCACTATAAACTCATTAACACAATAAATTCCACAGATTAAACAGATTGATTGTACCATTATTCTTATTGTTGATTTTGACAGAGGATCTGACTATAGCAAGGGTCACATAAAAAGGGGCCTTATGAAAAACTCTCTTAAATATTCTGGTTAACATTATGATGTCCCTTGATTTCACCAGATTCACTTCAAAATGTCACAGAATGATTGTACAATTACTTAGATGGTTTCTTTTCAGAACTGGGTTCAATCCATCAAGTATCATTTAAAAATGAGCCATATGATTTTTATACGCCCGTCGAAGACGGGACGTATTATGGGATCACCCGTGGTGTCCGGGCATCCGGTCGTCCAGTCGTCCGGGCGTCCGGTTGTCCGGGCGGTGTCCACTTCTTTGTCTGGAGCATAACTCTGTCACCATAAGTCCCATTGACTTTAAACTTGGCAGTTATATTCTTCTCATCAATACGGAGTGCAGTGCACAAGAACCATAACTCTACCTGGCCTATTTTTTGAGTTATTGCCCTTTGTTGTTTTTCATACTTGAATCTTGTCCGGAGTATATCTCTAAAAGTATTTTGGCTAGAATCATGAAACTTCATGGGTGTATAGATCTCACCAAGGGGGGTGTGCACAAGAACCATACCTCTACCTGGCCTATTTTTTGAGTCATTGCCCCTGGTTGTTTTTCTTACTTGAATCTTGTCCGGAGTATATCTCTAAAAGTATTTTAGCCAGGATCATGAAACTTCATGGGTGTATAGATCTCACCAAGGGGGAGTCCAGTGCACAAGAACCATAACTCTACCTGGCCTATTTTTGGAGTTATTGCCCTTTGTTGTTTTTCATACTTGAATCTTGTCCGGAGTATATCTCTAAAACTATAATAGCTAGAATCATGAAATTTCATGGATGGATAGAGCTCACCAAGTGGGAGTGCAGTGTACAATGACCATAACTCTACCTAGCCTATTTTTTGAGTTATTGCCCTTTATTGTTTTTCATACTTGAATCTTGTCTTGAGTATATCTCTAAAAGTATAATAGCTAGAATCATGAAATTTCATAGATGGATAGAGCTCACCAAGTGGGAGTGCAGTGTACAAGAACCATAACTCTACCTAGGGTTTATTTTGAGTTATTGTCCTTTGTTGTTTTTCATACTTTGACAAAAAATATTCATTCAAAATAACCTCAGTTCTAACCATCTCTAAAAGTATTTTAGCTAGGATCATGATACTTCATGGGTGTATAGATCTCACCAAGGGGGAATGCAGTGCACAAGAACCATAACTCTACCTGGCCTATTTTTTGAGTTATTGCCCTTTGTTGTTTTTCATACTTGAATCTTGTCCGGAGCATATCTCTAAAAGTATAAGAGCTAGAATCATGAAATTACATGGATGGAAAGAGCTCACCAAGTGGGAGTGCAGTGTACAAGAACCATAACTCTACATGGCTAATTTTTTGAGTTATGCCCTTTGTTGTTTTGTATACTTGAATCTTGTCCGGAGTATATCTCTAAAAGTATTATAGCTAGAATCATGAAATTACATGGATGGATAGAGCTCACCAAGTGGGAGTGCAGTGTACAAGAACCATAACTCCACCTAGCCAATTTTTTTAGTTATTGCCCTTTGTTGTTTTTCATTCTTGAATCTTGTCCAGAGTATATCTCTAAAAGTATTATAGCTAGGATCATGAAACTACATGGGTGAATAGATCTCACCTAGAGGGAGTGCAGTGCACAAGAACCATAACTCTACCTCGCCTATTTATTGAGTTATTGCCCTTTGTTGTTTTTCATACATGAATCTTGTTGGGAGTATATCTCTAAAAGTATTAAAGCTAGGATCATGAAACTTTATGGGTGTATAGATCTCACCAAGGGGGAGTGCAGTGCCAAAGAACCATAACTCTTCCTAGCCTCATTTTTTAGTTATTGCCCTTTGTTGTTTTTCATACTTGAATCTTGTCCGGAGTATATCTCTTAAAGTATAATAGCTAGAATAATGAAATTTCATTGATGGATAGAACTCATCAAGTGGGAGTGCAGTGTACAAGAACCATAACTCTTCCTAGCCTATTTTTTTAGTTATTGCCCTTTATTGTTTTTCATACTTGAATCTTGTCCGGAGTATATCTCTTAAAGTATAATAGCTAGAATAATGAAATTTCATGGTTTGATAGATCTCACCAAGGGGGAGTGCAGTGTACAAGAACCATAACTCTACCTAGCGTATAATTTGAGTTAATGTCCTTTGTTGTTTTCCATACTTTGTTTGAGAAAAAATATTCATTCAAAAAAACCTCAGTTCTATTCAAACCTCCAGTTAATATTAAGCAGTGTGACGGGCGTATCTTGTGACAGTTTGGCACCTTGTTTTTTAAACATTCTAGTAAACATAATGAATTCCTAATATTTCATTGGATTCAGTTTTAACTTTCATAGAACAGTAAAATATCACGGGAAAAGAGGCCTTATGAGAACTTGAATTTAATATCTTTGTTAACACAATAAAGTCAACAGTTTTATTGGATTCTCTTCAAAGATGTATGAAATAATTGTGGCATTCGAAACACAGGAAAAGGGGCCTTACAGATTATCATTCAAAACATTCTTGTGTATGTGATGAAGATCAAGTTGTCTTTTAAATTTCACAGGACAATTGTTGGGTTGTAATGAAAGTTCCTTTTGGAATGAAATTGATCCATCAGAAAACACAGGAAAAGGGACCTTATTGATTTTCATTTAAAACAGCCCGGTTTATGTGATTAAGTCCACAATTATTGTCAGATTCTGATGAAATATTCACAGAATGATTGTAGGGTCATAAGGTAACTTTCTTTTGGAAATGTAGTGGATCCGTCATGAAATATGGGAAAAGGGGCCTTGAGGATTGTTGCTTAAAATGATAAAGGGGATAAAGCCCCTTTTTTTTTCTTTATGCATTCTTCTTTGAGCAATTAACTTCCTTAAATATCAGATTTCTTTAACGGAAAACTTGATAACCAGTAGAGTGTCTCAGGCCCTCATGGGCCTCTTGTAGGATTCTCTTCAAAGATGCATGGAATAATTGTGGCATTCGAAACACAGGAAAAGGGGCCTTACAGATTATCATTCAAAACATTCTTGTGTATGTGATGAAGATCACAATCATTTTCAAATTGTCTTTTAAATTTCACAGGACAATTGTCGGGTTGTAAGGAAAGTTCCTTTTGGAATGAAATTGATCCATCAGAAAACACAGGAAAAGGGGCCTTATTGATTTTCATTCAAAACAATCCTGTTTATGTGATAAAGTCCACAATTATTGTCAGATTCTGATGAAATATTCACAGAATGATTGTAGGGTCATAAGGTAACTTTCTTTTGGAAATGGAGTGGATCCGTCATGAAACATGGGAAAAGGGGCCTTTAGGATTGTTACTTAAAATGATAAAGGGGAAAAAGCCTTTTTTTTTCTTTATGCATTCTTCTTTGAGCAATTAACTTCCTTAGATATCAGATTTCTTTAACGGAAAACTTGATAACCAGTAGAGCATCTCAGGCCCTCATGGGCCACTTGTTATTATTACCCATTGGATCACATTATGTTATGGCCCTGGTTGTCTGTTCTTCTATCTGTGGGCCTGTCTGTTAGCAGTTTTTGTGTGCGAACCAGTTTCTATTGGAATGAACTGAAACTTTGCACAATGATTCCACATGGCAATTTAGTTGTCCATGAGACCATTAGTATTTATATCCCTCAAGTGGTTTTGGAATTATCTGCCCTTGACTTTGCAAAATAGCTTAAAATTGCAGTACTTTTTAGCTCACCTGAGCAAAAAGTACAAGGTGAGCTAATGTGATCTGTTGTCCGTCGTTTGTCTGTCCGTCCATCAACAATTTCTTTAAAAATCTTCTCCTAAACCAGTAGGCCAATCAAGCTGAAACTTTGCAGGAATGTTCCTAGGGTGAAGGTCTACAAAAGTTTTTAAAAGAATTTCATTCTGTGAAAAAGTCTGGTTGCCACAGCATTTGAAAATGGGAACTTTGAAATTTTTTTTCTCAGAAACTACCAGACCAAAGGCATTTATATTTCATACGTAGCTTAATCACATGGTTCTCTATCAAGTTTTCAAAAAAATTATATCTGGGGGTCACAAATGGCCCTGCCCCTGAGGTCCAAAGTTTGGAAAATGTTTAATTAGAGCAAATTCAAAAGACTTTTTCTAGTAAACTATAAGGTCCAGGATATTCATATTTGGTATGTAGCATTACTAGATGGCTTTGTACTATATCACTTACAAGTG
This sequence comes from Fragum fragum, assembly GCA_946902895.1. Lineage (NCBI taxonomy): Eukaryota > Metazoa > Mollusca > Bivalvia > Cardiida > Cardiidae > Fragum > Fragum fragum. Next base: position 10,035,847 of record OX336373.1, on the reverse strand, counting down.
TTCTAGGATCAAAAACAGCCCTGCACTTGGGGCCCAAAATCTGCGAAAACTCAACATTTGAGTTAGTTAAAAAAAATAATTCTTCACTTTAAGGCTGAAGACATTTATATTTAGAATGTAACACAGTCTGGCAGTTATCTTTCAATTTTAGCTCGGCTGTTTTGGGAGAAAACCCTAGGTATGTCATCACCTGAGCGGCGTTAAAGTCGGGGTTAGCGTTGGCGTAGGCAATGGTGTTGGCGTGACAAACTTTAACCTTGCCTATATCTCTGCAGTCTAGGATCCACTAATATTTCACACACATACTCATTTTGACAAGAGGAAGTGATTTAGCCGGGATTCAGACATTTGTCCTGAAGGTCAAGGTCACAACAGAAGGTCAAAGGTCAAATTAAGACCTTGCCTATATCTCTGCTGTCTAGGCTCCACTTTTCATAATATTTCACACACATACTCAATTTGACAAGAGGAAGTTATTTAACCAGGATTCAGACTTCTGTCCTGATGGTCAAGGTCACAGCAGAAGTCCAAAGGTCAAATTTTGACCATGCCAATATCTCTGCAGTCTTTGATCCAATTTTCATAATATTTCACACACATACAGATTTTGACAAGAGGAAGTGATTTTTCCAGGATTCAGACGTCTTTCCTAAAGGTCAAGGTCACAGCAAAAGGTCAAGGGTCAAATTTTGACCTTGCCTATATCTATGCAGGCTATAATTCAATTTTCATGATATTTAACACGCATACACATTTTGACAAGAGGAAGTGGTTTATTCAGGATACAGACTTCTGTCATGAAGGTCAAGGTCACAGCAGAAGCTCTAAAGGTCAAAATTTGACCTTGACTAAATCTCTGCAGTCTAGGATCCACTTTTCATAATATTTCACACACATACACATTTTGACAAGAGGAAGTAATTTATCCAGGATTCAGACGTCTTTCCTGAAGGTCAAGATCACAGCAGAAGGTCAAAGGTCAAATTAAGACCTTGTCTATATCTCTGCTGTCTAGGATCCCTTTTCATAATATTTCACATACATACTCATTTTGACAAGAGGAAGTGATTTTTCCAGGATTCAGACTTCTGTCTTGATGGTCAAGGTCACAGCAGAAGTCCAAAGGTCAAATTTTGACCATGCCAATATCTCTGCAGTCTTTGATCCAATTTTCATAATATTTCAAAAACATACATATTCACATAAACATCTTCACAAGAGGAAGGGATTTAGGCTTGAATCAGACATTTATTCTGAAGGTCAAGGTCACAGCAGAAGGTCAAAGGTCAAATTTTGGCTCACTTTATCAGTATATGAACTTTGCTCAACCAAATTTGTATTTCATTCATTCTCTTTTCACTCTTCTGTTTTAGAGAAACCCATTGTTGCTATCACCTGAGCGTCTTTTGCGTTGGGGGTGACAAACTTTAACCTTGTTGTTATTGAAGATATCCTCATGAAACTTGGCATGTGTATTGACCATCACAAGAGCTATCTACACTATCTAGGGGGCTAACTCTAAAAGTGTTTTTGCAAGAGTTATGCCCCCTTTTTTACTTCGAATTTTAACATTATCAAGCACCTGCAGCCGAGCGTTGGTTAAAAAAAAACACCCATCCCCTGGGTGCTCAATAAGACCATGTTCAACAGTCTCCTCCTCCCAATCGGCCAAGTCTAAAGCATTTATATCTGGTGTATAGTAAAGCCAGATGGTTCTTTATCATGTAAGCTAATATTTTAGCCCTGGGTTAAAACATAGCCCTGCCCAGAGGTCCAAAATTTGGGAAAACTCCCAATTAGAGCATCTTCAAAAGTCTTCACCTTCTGAATTATAAGGTGAAGGACACTCATAATTGGTATGTAGCATTACTAAATAATTTTGTGCTATTTTAAAAGAAAATATGCCCTTAGGATCAAAAATGTCTCTGCTCCAGGGGTTGAAAATTGTGTAAATCGCTTAAATTGAAAGAATTCGTCTTCTTAATTATAGGGCCTAGAGCATTTATATAAAAAAAAAAAATAGTATAACATTATTGTTATCTACCATGTTTACATCCTTTAGTAAAAAATTCCTAAGGCATCCAAAGATATGACAAACATTCAGTAAGAGCTTGTTAAAAAATCCTCCTCTCCAAATGTCTAAGTTGTAATGCATTCATATTTGGATCACAATGCATCTAGATTGTTCTCTACGAAGGCTGCTAAAATTATACCCATTGGGTCAAAATGGCCCGCCCTGAGGCCCAAAGTTTGGTAAAATGCTCAATTAGACCAATTTCAAATTCTTCTCCTCTTAACACTGATCCATATTCAAGGAAGTTGCAGATGGTAATTAAAGTTTGATTAAAATCTAAACACAAAGAATTTCAGGGTAGAAAACATTGAGAGAAATGGAGAAATTGCTTGTAACTACTAAGTTCTCCCTTTCTCAAAACATAGCCGCCGTCATAGGGCAGTTGGTAGAGTGTCGGACTGTCAATCTAGAGGTCCCGGGTTCGATTCCCGACGGCGGCACTCATCCTTTCTGACTATTTGTCTCCCACCAATGGGTGGATAATCATAGACCTATGTGGGATAGCAGCTGGAGGCAAGAAAAAAAAGTAATGGCGGTACTGGTGTGAGAAATACCAGGAATCCATTGTTAGGTGCTCTAGTTGCTGTGATATAACTGAAAGACTGCTGAAAGCGGCGTTAAACCCCGTTAAATCAATCAACCCTTTCTCACAATGCCTTTTTAAACCTATTTTCCCTGAGGGCGTCAAAATGTCCGGTAGTTTGGTAATGAATCTATTTGATGTCTAGTTTTGCATAATATCATTAATTTTCAGGGTCCTCAAGTGGTTTTAAAATTATCTGCTCTTGACTTGGCTTAAAATTACAAAATTCTGAGTGGGCATTAAGCCTCCTACAGATCATATCAGAATTGATTTAACCCATTCCAAAACGGTGACACTTTTAAAGGCCTCTCAATATGAAAGTTTTTGAAAACTTTATATCCACAATTTTTCTGCCTCAAAAGACAAAGATTTCAATGATTTCATCAACTTAAAGTTGTCATCTGCAACTTCTATAAATTTGGACTAGTCTAGAAAGTTCTTGTGTGGGAATGGGTTTAAGGCTGAAGGGTCCTGTTATGTTACAGTCCATCCATCGGTATGTCTGTCCATCCATCTGTCTGTCCTTCCATTTGTCTACTAGCACTTTTTAGGTCACCTGACTGAGAGCCATGGTGACTTATTGCGAGCGTGTTTTGTCCGTCGTCATGAGTTAACTTTTTACATTGGCAACTTCTTCTTAAGAACCCTTGGATGGATTTCAACCAAACTTGGCAGGAAGCATCCTTATGGGAAAGCACTTCAGGTTTATACACGTCATGGAGTTGTCTCCCCTTTGGGCCACAAAAGGGTTCATTTTTAAAAATCTTTTTAGCATGAACTAGCTGTCAGATTGTATCACATTTGGTTTTTAGAGTCTTTAGGATAAGGCCTATCAAGTTTGTACAAGAAAAAAATATCTATCAAGAAATCGCTGTGTGTGTGTTCGGGGGGGGGGGGTGCTTAGGGGGGGATGCATAAGCTTACATAGTGACAACTTTGAAAATCTTTTTCTCCCAAAAGACCTACAGCTCTGGTATTTGGTATGTGGCATCATCTGGTGGATCTCTATCAATATGTATAAATTATACCCCCAGGGTCAAAATTACCCAGTTCCCGGACGTCACAAGTTTAACATAGGTGTATGTAGTGAAATTTCAAATTTCTTCATTTCCCAAACATGAGGGCCTAGAGCTTTTATATTTTGTATGTAACATTATCTTGTGGATTCTGTCAAGTTTGTATAAATCATGGCCCAAGGGCCAAAATTAGCTCGTTCCCAGACGTCAGTTTTAAATTAGGCTTATATAATGAAAATTGTAAAAATCTTCTCCCAAACAGGAGGGCCCTAAACCTTGATATTTGGAATACAGCACCATCTGGTGGATCTCTGTCAAGATTGTATAAATTATTGCCCTAGGGTCAGAATTAGCCTGTTCCCAGATGTCACAAGTTTAACATAGGCTTGTTATAATGAAAACTTAAAAAATCTTCTTTTCCTTAAGAGAAGGGCTTAGTGCTTTGATGTTTGGTAAAGGTGGGTATCGGTGTGTTTTTCATGACACAGATTTTGAATATTCTTATTCCCTTACATATACTTTTTACATACAATATTCTGAAAAGTAGTTTTGTGAAATTCAGAGGACTTTATAAGAATAAATTATAGGGTATTTCCCTAATAACCTGTGTAGGCTGTTAATCTAATTTTAGATTTAGCCAAGACAGTTGCGAAGAATATTGGGTCATTCATGTGGTGAGTATAACCGTTAGAAATCTCGTATTCAGTTTGAATTTGCTCAAACAAGGTCATCAATACGTCATCAGGAGTTATGTTTGCTAGCCGGTCTTCAATTCTGTAAAGATCAGTCCCGAACTGTCATAAGCCTTAATACGAATATAGACACCATAGTTTTGTGCTAACCCTTTGATATGAAATGATTTAGGACATTGATTGTTTCCCTTGTCAATTTGCTACCTTCCGTTGACTTTGGGTCATATGCAAATGAAGTGATGTGATGTCAACAACCAAATTCCTTGATAACTGGAAATAACTTGGAATTCCGCTGAACCTTTCCTATAGAACCAAAAAGGCTACTTTAAGCCTATCAGATTACTGCGAAGACATTATCTGACTCAAATTTAAGTAGTAAGCGTATTGTTTGGCAATTGACAATTTTTTTTATCTAGGTTTCAGAAACATTGATACCTCCATTTAACAGAAGGGTCTTATGCTTTGATATTTGGTGTCTAGTTGACTTATCTGTTTTTGACTCTGGTGACCAATAAGGCCCTATGAGGCACTTGTTTGTGTACAAAACCCCTCCTACATGTCATTTCAACTTAAATGAACTGAAACTTTCCACAATGAATCTCTATGATGTCCAGTTTTGCATGAGACCATTTTTATTTGGATCCCTAAAATGATTTTGGAATTATCTGCCCTTTACTTAGATCCCCGGTGGCACATATTCTTTTTTACATTTGTCTCTCACTAATGGGTGGATAATTGTAAACCTAAGTGGGATAGCAGCTGGAGGCTATAAAAGGATGTAGTGGTAGTATTGGTTTAAGAATCAACAGGAATCCATTGTAGGTGCTCCTGCCACTTCGATTTGACTGAAATACTGTTACAAGTGGCGTCAAACCCAATTCAATCAATTCATCAACTTAACAAAATTACTGGAAAATTAGCACATTTTTGTTATTAAAAGGAATCCAATACACACCAGATCAACTAAATATTTTTTTAAGATTATGCAAGGTACAAGAAATGCTATGGGTTTTATTCAACAACCCTAACTTATTACCAGACAACAAAATTTTAGACTGGTCCAAATTCAAATGGGTTACAAACAACAACTAAAAGTGTATGGAATTTTAGAATTCTTTCAACTTTCTGGGTAGAAAGCAAGCAATTTCTTAATTTTACACAATGTTTTCCTAATCGTTTTTCTTGAGGAGCTTCAGAAAGTATAATTGTGTTGGAATGGGTAAACAATGTGGAAAAAAATATTAAGAATATAACTACATTCCACTGACAAGTCCCTTCAGGTTTATATGTACCACTCTGCAAAGCTCTTGCCTTACAAGTTTTCTACCTTCTTTTTCACTTATTTTTCTTGCCCTGAAATGTTTTCTGTAACATCTTTAAATTAAGTCAAGTCTAAAATTATGTCATCTGGTGATGGGTTAAATGAGAGATGTGTTCTTTTACCTCAGACAGACTGACTCGAAAATCATTATTATAGCCAACAATTAATTTTTTGGTCACCTGACCAAAGTCAAGGTGACCTATTGAGATTGATTTGTCGGTCATCATGTGTTGTATGTCGAGCGTCGTACATTAGCTTTTAATATTTTGAACTTCTTTGCAGGATGCATCCCTATTGGAAGCTCTATCAAGATTGTATAAATCATTACCTTAGTGTCAGATATAGCCCATTTCAAGGTATTTAGTATGTAGCATCATCTGTTGGACCTCATCAAGATTGTATAAACTATTGCCCAAGGGTAAAAATTAGCCGGATACCACAAGTTTTACACAGCCTTTTAAAGTAAAAAGTTTGAAAAAAATTCTCCCAAATGGAAGTGCCTAAAGCTTTGATATTTTGAACACGGAATCATCTGATGGACTTCTACCAAGATTGTATAAATCATGGCCCAAGGGTCAGAATTTGCCCATTCCCAGACGTCACAAGTTTTACATAGGTCTTATACAGTGAAAATTTTAACAAAAAATTCCTCCCAACCAGGAGGGCCCTAAACCTTGATATTTGGAAAACAGCAGCATCTGATGGATCTCTGTCAAGATTTAATAAATTATTGCCCTAGGGTCAGAATTATCCTGTTCCGAGACGTCACAAGTTTAACATAGGCTTGCTATAATGAAAACTTTAAAAAAATTTCTTCTCCTTAAGAGAGTGCTTTGATGTTTGGTATGTAGCATCATCTAGTGAACTTTTATCTGTTTTTGTGCTCTTTTGACTCAGGTGACCAATAAGGCCCTATGGGCCTCTTGTTTGATTAGCATTTTCATTTTACACAAAGTAATTAATGTTTTGTTACCCAAGAAAACCTGCCCTGTTCGAGAGCCCCCATTCCCACAAATTGATGCTTTTGAACACCCCCAAGAAACTAAAAAAAGGGAAAACTTTGTGTAAAATGAAGAAATTGCTTGAATCACCCGTGGCTTCCGCGGTCTAATGTCCGGGCGGTGTCCATTTCTTTGTCCAGAGCATAACTCTGTCACCTTAAGTCTGATTGACTTACAACTTGGTAGCTATATTCATCTCATGATTACAGAGTGCAGTGCACAAGAACTGTAACTCTTCCAAGCTTATTTTTGAGTTATTTCCCTTTGATGTTTTTCATACTTGGATTTGGTCCTGAGCATATCTCTGAAAGTATAATAACTATGATCATGAAACTTTATGGGTGGACAGATATCTTCAAGGGGAAGTGCAGTGCACAAGAACCATAACCCTGCCTTGCCTATTTTTTTAGTTATTCCCCTTTGTTCTTTTTCATACTTGCATTTTGTCTGGAGCATATCTCTGTAAATATGATAGCTGTGATCATGAAACTTTATGGGCAGGTAGATGTCATCAAAGGGAAGTGCAGTGCACAAGAACCATAAATATAACTATCTTATTTTTGGAGTTATAACTACATGTCGATTTTCATACTTTGATTTTGTCAGGAGCATATCTCTGAAAGTACAAAAGCCATGATCATGAATCTTTATGGATGGGTAGATGTCATCAAAGGGAAGTGCAGTGCACAAGAATCGTAACTCTACCTTGCCTATTTTTAGAGTTTCTTCCCTTTGTTGTTTTTCATTCTTGGATTTTGTCCGGAGCATATCCCTTAAAGTATAATAGCTATGATTATGAAACATTATGGGTAGACAGATATTATCAAGAGGAAGTGCAGTGCACAAGAACCGTAACTCCACCTAGCTCATTTTTTTAGTTATTCCCCTTTGTTGTTTTTTACGCTGCCGGAGGCGGTCGTATATTGGTGTCATCTTCTCCGTCTGTCTGTTTGTCTGTCCGTCCTCCCGTCACTCCATCCTTTGCCGTATGCTAAACTTTTCCTTGTTAACACTCTAGAGCGGTGTCCAACAGTATGTACATCCGTACGTCCACTTTTCTTGTGAGTGCAACTCCTCCTAAGTTTCTGGCTAGATCTTTGAAACTTGGTCAATGTTATCACCTTAATTGGTAGATGTGCATGAAGTAACAATTTTATGGTTCATTGATTTTTGCCTCAGTAATGCCCCCTTAAAACTTAGTCTCTGGGGCTTATTGAAATTGCAGCCTTGTGAATGCAACTCCTCCTAAGTTTCAGGCTGGATCTAAATGAAACTTGGTCAATGTTATCACCTTAATTGGTAGATGTGCATGAATTAACGATTTTATGGTTCATTTATGAAATGAAGAGAATATTTTTTGTTTTCATAGAGGTATGAACCGAAAAACCTAATCACACTGTATGAATACGCAAAGCAGATTCATACATTGTGTGATTAGGTTTTTCGGTTCATATCTCCATGAAAACAAAAAATATTCTCTTCATTTCTTATAATTTAATAGCATCGAGCAAAAAACCCGAAAGCTTTACAAATTTTGATACCTTTTTGTATTGGACTATTTTGTGCGGAGGCATACAAAATCACTGCGTTCTCAAAATTGTGTTCATGGAGTTATGCATTATTCTTTTCGACCAATCAGAACGCTCGTTTTTGATAGAGGAAACTAAGAATTAAATTATTGATTATTGCCTCAATTATGCCCCCTTAAAACTTAGTATATGGGGCTTATTTAAATTGCAGCCTTGTGAATGCAACTCCTCCTAAGTTTCTGGCAGGTTCTAAATGACACTTGGTGGATATTATCACCTTAATTGGTAGATGTGCATGATGTAACAATTTTATGGTTCATTAATTTTTCCCTGAATTATGATCCCTTAAAACTTAATATCTGGGGCTTATTGAAATTGAAGCCTTGTGAATGCAACTCCTCCTAACTTATTGTATAATTTGTAGATGTACATGGATCAAGGATTTTATACTCCATTAATTTCCCTGAATTATGCCCCCTTAAAACTTAGTATCTGGGGCTTATTGAAATTGCAGCCTTGTGAACGCAACTCGTCCTAACTTTTTGTTCGATTTAAATGAAACTTGGTCAACGTCATCACCATAATTTGTAGGTGTACATGGATCAAGGATTTTATGGTTCATTGATTTTTGCAAGAGTTATGCCCCTTGACACTTAGTCTCTGGACCCATTCAATCAATCAATCATAACGAAAAACTTGAACAATTTAAAAAGGTAGTCTGCAAATGTTTTGAATTTGGTTCTGTCAAAACAATTAGTGTCTACAATTATTTTCGTGAAACAGCAGCAATGTGGCGGCGTATATTGTGACTATGGCACTCTTGTTTATATCTGGATTTTGTCCAGGGCACATCTTTGAAAGTATAATAGCTATCATGAAACTCTATGGGTGGTTGATGTTATCAAGAAAAAGTGCAGTGCATAAGAACCATAACTTTACCTTGCCTTTTTTAGCTCACCTGAGCACGAAGTGCTCTGGGGGAGCTATTGTGATCGGTCATTGTCTGGCCTCCATCAATCCATCTGTCTGTCTGTCTGTCCATTGGTCCATCTATCTGTTCACAATCACAAAAAAATCTTCGCCTCCTTAACTCACCATGGAATTTCAACCAAACTTCACAGAAATGATCCTTAGGTCATGCTCTTTCAAAATACTTCAAAGAATTGAAATTCATGAAGAACTCTGGTTGCCATGGCAATGGAGTGAAAAAACTTAAAAAATCTTCTCCTCTCAAGCCGTAAGGTCTAGAGCTTTTATATTTGGTACAAATCATCATCTATTGACCCTCTAACAAAATATTTCAAAGAATTACCATATTCTGAAAAATAGCCCTTTTCTGTGCGAGCCTTGATTTTACATGGAAATAAAGAAGGAAAACTTTATAAATCCTCTGCTCATAAACCATAAGGTCTAGAGATTTGATATATGGTATAAATCATAATCTATTGACCCGCTTCCAAAATACTTCAAAGAGTTACAGTATTCTGAAAATTAGGCCCTTTTCTGTGCGATCCCTGATTTTACATAGAAATAAAGAAGGAAAACTTTATAAATTTTCTGCTCCTAAACCATAAGGTCTAGAGCTTTGATATTTGGTATATATCATCATCTATTGACCTTCTACCAAAATACTTCAAAGAATTATTGCATTCTGAAAATTAGCCCTTTTCTGTGTGATTCCTGATTTTACATGGAATTAAAGAATTTAATTTAAAGATCTTTGTTAACACTCTAGAGTCAACTGTTTTCAGATTGTAAGGTCATAAGGATATTTTTTTTCATAACATGGTTTGAACTGTCGAGAAACACAGGAAAAGGGGCCTTATGAAAATTTCATTTATAAATCCTTGTTGCCAAGTACAGAGCTTTCATTTGATTTTCTTCAAACATTCACAGAATAATTGTACAATAAGAATGATTGTTGATGTTGACATTAGACCTGATCCGTCAAGTATAACAGAAAAAGGAGCAATATGAAATTTAATTTTAAAATTCTTGTACCACAATAAAGTCAACAGTTTTCATCACATTCTGTTTAAACTTTCACAGAATGATTGTTCCATCATGAGGATTCTTTCTTTTCAAATTAGACGTGATCTGTCTAGTATCATGGGAAAAGGGGCCTTTTGAGAATTTTATCTCTAATCCTTGTATAAAGGTCCAGACCTTTCATTGGATGTTTTTCAAAGCTTCACAGAATCATTGTACAATAATTATGATTGATAATGCTGACATGAGACCTGATCCTTCAAGTATCACAGGAAAAGGAGCCCCATGAAAATTTTATTTTAAAATCTTAACACCATGATAAAGTCCGCAGTTTTCATCAGATTCTGTTCAAACTTTCACAGAATGTTTGTACCATCAATAGGATTGTTTCTTTCCAAATTGGGCCTGATCTGTCTAGTATCATAGGATACCATATCATAAGAAAATTTTATTACAAAACATCATTATCACAATAAAGTCCTCAGTCTTCATCATTTTCTTCAAACTATCTATCATTAGGATTTTTCCTTTGTACATTGGGTCTGATTAGTTAAGTTTCATAAGAAAAGGGGCCTTATGAAATTTTATTACAAAAAAATCTTGACACAATTCAGTCCACTGTTTTCGTTGATTCTCTTTAACTTTTAAAGAATGATTGTACGTTCATTAGAATTGTTCCTTTTGAAATTTGGTTTGTTCTGTAACGTATCATGGGAAAGGGGCCCTATGAAGATTTCACTATAAACTCATTAACACAATAAATTACACAGATTACACAGATTGATTGTACCATCATTACAATTGTTGATTTTGACAGTGGATCTGATTATGGCAAGTGTCACATAAAAAAGGGCCTTATGAAAAACTTTTTTAAATATTCTAGTTAACACAATGATGTCCCTTGATTTCACCGGAGTCTCTTAAAAATTTAACAGAATGATTGTACAATCACTTAAATGGTTCTTTTCAGAACTGGGTACAATCCATCAAGTAACATGTAAAAAGGGGGCATATGAATATTTTTTAAATATTCTAGTAAACATAATTAAGTCCACACATTTCATCAGACGTTCACAGAATGATAAAACCAACAGTAAAATATCACGGGAAAAGGGGCCTTATGAGAACTTGAATTAATATCTTTGTTAACATAATAAAGTCAACAGTTTTATTGGAGGATTCTCTTCAAAGATGCATGGAATAATTGTGGCATTCGAAACAAAGGAAAAAGGGCCATACTAATTGTCATTCAAAACATTCTTGTGTATGTGATGAAGTTCACAATCATTATCAAAATGTCTTTTAAATTTCCAGTACAATTGTAGGGTTGTAAGGAAAGTTCCTTTTGGAATGAAATCGATCCATCAGAAAACATAGGTTAAGGGGCCTTATGGATTTTCATTCAAAACAATCCTGTTTATGTGATAAAGTCCAAAATTATTCTCAGATTCTGATGAAAATTTCACAGGATGATTGTAGGGTCAAAAGGTAACTTCCTATTGGAAATGGAGTAATAATAATGATAATAATAATAATATTGACTTTATTTACAGAGGCTACACATTTGGTTGCCCAATCTTCCATGTGGGCCTCTTTCATCAATATTTCACAATATTTACAATGCATGGAACAAAGACATAGCATGAACTCTTTACAAGAAGTAGTGGCACACAACAATTTCAGATTTATGTACTTTTTCTGACTAGAAGTAGTAATGTGGAAAAAGTAGAAAATGTGTGTTTTAACCATTTTTTTCATTTTCCACAATATTTGTGTGGGAATGTGTTAAAGATCAAATTTCTGTTACATCTAATATCTTAAAACTGAGAATAACTGAAATAAGACTATATTTCATGGCATTAAATCATACAAACATTTTAGGTGAAAATAACCTTTCAAATTTACTAAAAGTGTAAACATTATTAAGACATTATTCCCAAGGAGCAATAAATTCCTTTTTTTCACTGGGACTGATTTAGAATTGACCACCAGTCTGGAAACTTCCACTGTAAATAACTGGACTTAAAACCTTTAATTGTTTCTGAGTTTCTCACTGAAACAGGAATTGCATTCCAAATTTTGGGGGCTGAATAGATAAATGATTTTCTGAATATTTCAAGGTTTGGTTCGGAATGTGCAAATTTTTATTATCAGAAGACCTTAACCTAAGATCATTGTTGATAGATTTTTTTATACATTTTGTTTGGATGTACTCTGGAGCCAAATCATTCTTTGAGGCTTTAAAAATAAGTAGAGCCTTTTTGTAGTCAACTCTGTCTGAAAATTTCATCCATCTTAGACTTTTAAAGAGTGTATCTGATGGTGTATCATCAGATTGTTCAAGAATAATTCGAGCTGCACGTTTCTGAAACCTATAAAGATCCTCAAGAAGATCTTTATTACAATTTCCCCAAATAATGCAACAATAATCCATATGTAGGCATTGAAATATAATTTACGCACTTCAATACCTAGGAATTTTCTTATTCTTAGTAACAGATAAAGCAAAGAGTTACATTTCTTTAGAATATTTTGAACTTGTATTTTCCGATTCAGTTTATTATCAACATGGACTCCCAGAAGCTTTTCTGTATCTGTATACTCTATGAATTGACCATTTAATTCAATTTGTAGATTAGATCTCTCTTTTATTTTCATTAAAGTATTATTAGAGGAAGAAATATACATTGCTTTAGTTTTTTTCTGCATTTGGTATCATAGAATTGTATTTACACCATTTATTGATAGAATTAAGGGTATTTTGGAGTATAATATGGACATCATCAATTCAATTTCCAATCGCGGTTATTGATGTATCATCAGCAAACATTTCAGTAGTTGCAGACAGAATATGTAACGGTAGATCATTGATATATGAGCATGTGCCTGACATTTCCAACCATTTGGCATGTGCGTGACTCGCACACATTGAGCACCCTGGACAGCCATTCGGGGCAATTAGAATATTCGGATGCACAGGCTGATCTGAGTCTTTACTTGGCGCATATGTGTAATGGTTGGAAATATCATGCACGCGCTCATATATAACAAAGAGAAGTGGTCCAAGAACAGAACCTTGCGGTACACCTGATAAAATGTCTTGAGCATTTGATAATTCTCCTGAAATACAAACCTTTTGTGATCGATCTGTTAAGTACGATTTAAACCATGAAAGTGCATTGTAGGACAAGTTATAGCATTCAAGTTTTTGAAGAAGTAAGGTGTGATTAACCAGGTCAAAAGCTTTGGTAAGGTCAAGAAATATTGTTCCTACAAGTTGGTTATCATTTATTGCAGATAACCACTTGTCTAATCCAGACTGACTTATGTGCAAGGGGTCATTAGTTTCAAAATATTGTTTTAAATTTTTTGAGACATGTTTCTCGATTATTTTTGAAAGTGTTGGTAAAATTGAGATTGGTCTATAATTATTCTTATCCTGCTTTGAGCCTTTTTTGTGAACAGGAGTAACTTTAGCAAGTTTAAATTTCTTTGGAAATCTGCAGTTTGTTATACTTAAATTGAATATTTTGACCAAGTGTTTAGATATAATAGCTGAGCTAATTTTAAGGAATTTTGGACCAAGACCATCAAGGCCTGTAGACTTTGAGGCATCAAGGGATTGAAGTTGCTCTTTGACATCTTTTTCTGTCATAAGTGGTATTTCAAAGTATGTTTTTTGTTCAAGTAAGGGCTTCACATAGTTCCTTAATGCATGCCTGTATTGTTCATCTAATTTTGTTATGCAAGGTGCTTTGTTAAAAACATTTGTGAAAAATGAAATTAGATAATTTGTTGTATCTTTTGGTTCCATTGTGGGAAGATTATTGTCATCATTTATCAAATTAGTTTGAAATGTTTTTCTTTTTCCAGATAAGTCTTTAAGGTTACTCCAAAGTTTCTTAGGTTTTTTTTCTTATCATTAATTGTATCACAATAGAAGTTCTATTTTGCTTGGAAGATGCGTGACTTTACTTCCTGTCTCCAGTATTTGTGTTTATCTCGATCATTTTTTTGTTTGGCTTTATTTCGCATATTAATAGCTTTAGTGATATCTTCATTAAACCAATCGGGCTGATTGATATGTTTTACTCTTCTGCATTTAATTGGAGCATGTCTGTCTAACACTTGTAAAAACATCTGGGAAAATATATCCAGGGCATCGTCTGGATCATCATAAATTTCAAGTACTGACCAAGGCTATTTTTCTAGGTCAGAGTAAAAATCAACTGCATTAAAATTCTTTAAATTTCTGTATTTAATGCTTGAGTGGATTGCCCCCTTTTTCCCTTTGATGTGTGATACTCTTGAGAATTGTATTGGGTAGTGGTCACTGATTGATGAGATAGGCACAGTTACATTTCTTATTTTTTCTGGTTTATTTGTATAAATATGATCAATAATGGAAGATGATGAGGTAGTCACCCTGGTAGGTGTGTCAACCATCTACTGTAATTGAAATGTACTCGTGATTTTATTCCATGAGTTATTGTTTGTTGTAGCATTTATGAAGTTATAATTAAAATCACCAAATAATACAAGTTCCTTGTCTTCACTGTACAGTAATCTAGGATCAATTCCAAATTTGAATTCCAGCATTGTAAAGATGAAGGGGGCCTATAAATATATCCAATCACAAATGGCTTTTGATTGTGTAATTTTGTTTCAATCCAAATTGCTTCAATGTTATCAAGTTCTAAATCTGTTCTTTGTTGACAAGGAATGTTATTTTTAACATATAACACTATCCCTCCTCCAATAGATGAGCGATAACGACGAAAAAATTGAAAGCCTTGAAGTTCAAACTCATTACTTGAATACTTATCATTTAAGAAGGTCTCTCCTAAGCCAAGGAT
The DNA here is from genome assembly GCA_946902895.1 of Fragum fragum. Classification (NCBI taxonomy): domain Eukaryota; kingdom Metazoa; phylum Mollusca; class Bivalvia; order Cardiida; family Cardiidae; genus Fragum; species Fragum fragum. Next base: position 10,020,786 of record OX336373.1, on the reverse strand, counting down.
ATCAGTTTGCTTGTTTTCATTCATAAGATACCTTATTTCATCAAATTTTGGATATAAATAATGAACATTTAAATGCATGAATTGAAGCTCTTGTTTTACTCTGACATTATTTTTATTGTTTTTTGATAAGCTCTTTTTGTTATTGTGATGCTTTACAATTACTGATTCATGGTTTACAGATACAGAATTGCTATTGGAAACATCTATACATTTGCATTTTGCTTGGTTACATTCTGAACATAAATCAGAGAGAGCACTAAAGGAATTTTTGTTAGTTATGGCATTTTCTTCTTTGCCTGATTTTCAATTATAGAAATGACAAAGTTTTTGCTTATGGCCATCTCTGTGACAATTCAAACATTTCAACTGTTTACCATGAAAGCATTTTTCTGTGGTATGATTTTGTTCCCCACAAAATCGTCAACATTATGGCTAACACTGTTTTTGAGAATGTTAACCTTGTAATCCATGTTGTGGAGTAAAGCCATTTTACCTCTGCTGTTAAGATGTATGCCATCAGCATTATAAAGTGACCAGTCAACAATACATTGGTTTTGATTATCATGATATTGGTTATGCTCTTGTGCAAGAAAATAATGGTTTTCAGTTATAAAGCACATATTGTGATATTCACATAAGTCTTTCAATTTCTCATTCAGTTCTTCTGGGTTAGTATCATACCGATACAGTACAGCAGACATATAATTACTACACTTGGGGTTAACGTTTTCCCTTAGGTCAAAAAGAAGTCTGTCATAACTGACCTCAATTGATCTCAAACTATGTCCTGAACTTAGGTCATTTCCTCCAACATGTAGTATAATTTGTTCATAGCGCGAAAGGTTCATTTTGTTTAGAGCATATCTTAGACTGTTTATTGTAGCACCCCTATGTTTTTTGACTGTAGTGTTTGTTAAACTTCTTGTTTTAACACCCTTCAGTATAGATGAACCAATTATCAATGTTTTTGGTTGATGTTTCACTTGTTGGCTTTGGTATTGTTTATAAGGTTTATAAGGCATATTTGGTAGTGGAACATCACTGATTTCTTCAAGTTCATTAGTGAAGGGTTTGTTTGGTGACGGATGTCTCACATTTTTGGACGTCAATGGTGGTTTTGTTGACAAGGGAAGTTTTGTTGGAGTCTGCGTTTTTTCTGAGGTTGTTGGTACTTTTTCAAGGTTGGTTTTCTCATTGTTTGCCAAAGTTTTCCCTGGGTTATAGTTAATTTGACAAATTCCATCTTCAGTTTGGGTACAGGTAGATATAGTTTGGTTTTTTTTTCTGTAGAATAACATCAGTTAATGTACAGATCTGTTTTTCTAGTCGCTCAATTTTCTGTTCGAGTGTAAATAACTCACTTTTAGAACTGTGTCATGTACAATAATTGATTTCATTTGAATTACACAGATTGCCTCCTTTTAACTGACTGTTTTTCTCTTGTTGATCATTACATTGCTGATTTTTTTCTCAATTTGCTTAGAATGACTGGGGTTGAGGTCAGAAGAGGATTGAGTTCATTTGCTGCTAGTTGTTTTGGGTCGGTGTTTGAAATATTTTTAACTGTATTGCCTAGTTCCATTACATCATTATCATATGGTATATTTCTTAATGTTTTAGAGTCTAATAAGTTACTCTCTAGGGTGAGGCTGTATTCTTCTTGTGTGGCATAAGAGTCATTAATCATACTGATTGACATGTAGTTGCCTTTTCTATTACAGGAAGCCTCCCCATTATCACCTGGATGATGGTCACACTTTTCCATTTGCTCTGCAGGGAGTTCCGTCTGGCTTATCAAGTGTTTCTTATCATTATCTTCTTGTTTCTTTATTGAGGATTCAATGAATTTGATTTCAAATTGTGCAGTCTTTTACCATATATAATAAATTTCTTTTCCATCCAGGTTTTGTATCCTTTGCCTTGAATATGTATTGTTAATGTTGAAGTGTGGAGATGCAAAACCACCTTTTAGTCATCAATTTCAGTACACAGGACAAGTCCGTTTTTTCCTCTGTCCTCAAAAATACTTTTATCATAGTCCAAGTGAAAAATTTCTACAAATATATCAAAAATATCCTTATTTCTAAAGTTAATGACATACGATAAAGTTTTGTCTGTGCAGTCATTTACATTATAAAGTTCACATGATTTCATATAACTGTCCTCCTCAACTCCCAAAAAGCCTGAGAAGTCAAGATAAGAAGAAATGTTCCTAACTACCGGTATATCCTTACTCACTTAACTTATAAAACCCATGTACAATAATATCTTATATCCATATTGTATCACTCTAAGTAAGAATGTCCAGCTAAATCCATCAAAGAACTATTAATTTCTATTTAAATCCATGAAGAATTAATTTATTAAAGGGTTATACTAAGAGCTATTGAAAAGCACGTCCTGCCTGGTCAGAGTTTGAATTGATCTGTCATGAAACACGGGAAAAGGGGCCTTGAGGATTGTTGCTCAAAATAATAAAGGGGATAAGGTCCAATTTTTTTAGCTCTACTGGCCAAAGGCCACTAGAGCTATAGCGATGGCTTTTTCCCGTCCTGTGTCCGTCCGTTGTCCGTCTGTTAAACTTTTCCTTGTTTACGCGATACAGTCCACAGTTTTCATCGGATTCTCTTCAAACTTTCTCAGAATGATTGTACCATCATGAGGATCGTTCCTTTCGAAAATGGGTCAGATCCATCAAGAAACACTGGAAAAGGGGCCTAATTAAAACTTAATTAAAAAATCCTCGTTTTCGCGATAAAGTCCACAGTTTTCATCGGATTCTCTTCAAACTTTCACAGAATAATTGTAGTATCATAAGGATTGTTCCTTTCGAAAATGGGTATGATCCATTAAGAAACACCGGAAAAGGGGCCTTATGAAAATTTAATAAAAAAATTCAATTAAAAATCCTTGTTTATGCGATGGAGTCCACAGTTCTCATCGGATTCTCTTCAAACTTTCTCAGAATGATCAATCATAAGGATCGTTCCTTTCGAAAATGGGTATGATCCGTCTAGAAACGGGAAAAGGGGCCTTATGAAAATTTAATTAATAAATCCTCGTTTACGCGATAAAGTCCACAGTTTTCATTGGATTCTCTTCAAACTTTCATAGAATGATTGTACCATCATCAGGATCGTTCCTTTTGAAAATGGGTATGATCCGTCAAGAAACATGGGAAAAGGGGCCTTATGAAAATTTGATTAAAAAATAATTGTTTACGCGATAGAATCCACAGATTTCATTGGATTCTCTTCAAACTTTCACAGAATGATTGTACCTTCATAAGGATCGTTCCTTTCAAAATTGGGTATGATCTGTCAAGAAACATTGAGGAAAGATTGGAAATGGGGCCTTATGAAAATTCAATTAGAAACTCCATTAAAAATCCTTATTTACGTGATAGAGTCCACAGTTTTCATCGGATTCTCTTCAAACTTTCTCAGAATGATTGTACCATCATAAGGATCATTCCTTTCGAAATCGGGTATGATCTGTCAAGAAACATTGGAAAAGGGGCCTTTTAAAAAAATTATTAAAAAATCCTTGTTAACACTCTAAGAGTCCACAGTTTTCATCAGATTGTATTTAAACTTTCACAAAATGATTGTACCATCATAAGGATTGTTCCTTTGGGAATTTTGTCAGATCCATCAGGAAACACGGGAAAAGGGGCCTTATGAAAATTTAATCAAAAAATCTTTTAAGCAAAACTCTTTAACACTCTGAAGTCAATAGTTTTCATTGGATTCCCTTCAAACTTTCACAGAATGATTGTACTATTATAAGATTGTTCCTTTCAAAATTTGGTATGATCCGTCAAGAAACAAAGGAAAAAGGGGCCTTATGAAAATTTTAATAAAAAATTCTCGTCAATAATCTAGAGCCAACAATTTACAGCTGATTCTCTTCAAACTTTCACAGAATGATTGTACCATCATAAGGATTGTACCTTTTGGAATCGGATATGATTCCTCAAGAAACATAGGAAAAGGGGCCTTATTAAAATTTAAATCAAAGATCTTTGTTAACACTCTAGAGTCCACAGTTTTCATCTCATTGACTTCAAACTTTCACAGAATGATTGTACCATCATAAGAATTGTTCCTTTCAAAATTTGGTATGATCAGTCAAGGACCAAGGGAAAAAGGGGCCCGATAAAAACTGGATTGAAAAGTCCCCGTTAACACAATAGAGTCCATAGTTTTCAACAAATTCTCTTCAAACATACCCAGAATGATTATTATATTAAATGGATTGTTCCTTTCAGAAGTAGGTTTGATCCATCAAGTTTCATGGGAAAAGGGGCCCTATGAAAATTTAATAAAAAAATCTTAGTTAACACACAATGGCCCTAGATTTCACCTGATTGACTTCAAACTTTCACATAATGATTGTACCATCATAAGTATTGTTCCTTTCAAATTGGGTCTGATCCATTGAGAAACATAGGAAAAGGGACTTAGGAAAATTCAATTAAAAAAATCTTAATTAATGCTTGTAAGTCCACAGATGAGATGGGGTTGTCTTTATACTCAAACAGAATAATTATAATTTTGTAAGAAGAGTTCCCTTTGGAATTGGTTCAGATCCACCAAGTAACATGGGAAAAGGGGCTATATAAAAATTCAATTAATAAAACCCTGTTAACACAATGAAACCTACAGCTTTGATCAGATTTTGTTGAGACTTTCACAGAATGATCGGAAGGTCATAACTATCATTCTTTTCATAACAGGGTTTGAACTGTCAAGAAACACAGGAAAAGGGGCCTTATGAAAATTTCATTTATAAATCCTTGTTACCAAGTCCAGAGCTTTCATCGGATTTTCTTCAAACATTCACAGAATAATTGTTCAATAATAATGATTGTTGATGTTTGAATTAGACCTGATCAGTCAAGTTTCATAGGAAAAGGAGCATTATGAAATTTAATTTTAAAATCTTTGTACCACAATAAAGTCAACAGTTTTCATCAGATTCTGTTTAAACTTTCACAGAATGATTATTCCATCATGAGGATTCTTTCTTTTCAAATTAGGCGTGATCTGTCTAGTATCATGGGAAAAGGGGCCTTTAGAGAATTTTATCTATAATCCTTGTAACCAAGTCCAGAGCTTTCATTGGATTTTTTTTCAAACCTTCACAGAATCATTGTACAATAATCACGATTGTTGATGCTGACATGATACCTGATCCTTCAAGTATCACAGGAAAAGGAGCCTTATGAAAATTTTATTTTAAAAATTTTACACCAAGATAAAGTGTGCAGTTTTCATCAGATTCTGTTCAAACTTTCACAGAATGTTTGTACCATCATAAGGATTGTTTCTTTCCAAATTGGGCCCGATCTGTCTAGTATCATAGGAAAAGGGGCTGTATGAAAAATTATTACCAAATCCTCATAAACACAACAATGCCCTCAGTCTTTATCCGAATCTCTTCAAACTTTAATAGAATGATTGTACCATCATTTTGATTGTTCCTTCGTAAATTAGGTCTGATTGGTTAAGTGACACAAGAAAAGGGACCTTATAAAAATTTTATTACAAAACATCATTATTACAATAAAGTCCTCAGTCTTTATCTTTTTCTTCAAACTATCATTAGGATTGTTCCTTTGTACATTGGGTCTGACTTGTTAAGTTTCACGAAAAAAGGGGCCTTATGAAAATTTTGTTACAAAAATTCTTGACACAATTCAGTCCACTGTTTTCATTGATTCTCTTTAACTTTTAAAGTCATTAGAATTGAAATTTGGTTTGTGTTGTAAAGTATCATGAGAAAAGGGGCCCTCTGAAGATTTAATTATAAACTCATTAACACAATAAATTCCACAGATTAAACAGATTGATTGTACCATCATTCCAATTGTTGATTTTGACAGTGGATCTGACTATGGCAAGTGTCACATAAAAAGGGGCCTCTCTATGAAAAACTCTCTTAAATATTTTGGTTAACACAATGATGTCCCTTGATTTCACTGGATTCACTTCAAAATTTCACAGAATGATTGTACAAATACTTAAATGGTTCTTTTCAGAACTGGGTACAATCCATCAAGTATCATTTAAAAAGGGGCCATATGATATTTTTTTTAAATATTCTAGTAAACATAATGGTTTCCCAATATTTCATCGGATTCACTTTTAAATTTCACAGAATGATAAAACCAACAGTAAAATATCATGGGATAACGGGCCTTATGAGAACTTGATTTTAATATCTTTGTTAACACAATTAAGTCAACAGTTTTATTGGATTCTCTTCAAAGATGCATGGAATAATTGTGGCATTCGAAACACAGGAAAAGGGGCCTTACAGATTATCATTCAAAACATTCTTGTGTATGTGATGAAGATCACAATCATTATCAAATTGTCTTTTAAATTTCACAGGACAATTGTCGGGTTGTAAAGAAAGTTCCTTTTGGAATGAAACTGATCCATCAGAAAACACAGGAAAAGGGGCCTTATTGATTTTCATTCAAAACAATCCTGTTTATGTGATAAAGTCCACAATTATTGTCAGATTCTGACGAAATATTCACAGATTGATTGTAGGGTCATGAGGTAACTTTCTTTTGAAAATGGAGTGGATCCATCATGAAACACGGGAAAAGGGGCCTTGAGGATTGTTGCTTAAAATGATAAAGGGGATAAAGCCCTTTTTTTTTCTTTATGCATTCTTCTTTGAGCAATTAACTTCCTAAAATATCAGATTTCTTTAACGGAAAACTTGATAACCAGTAGAGCGTCTCAGGCCCTCATGGGCCTCTTGTTTTTAAATATTCTAGTAAACATAATGAAGTTCAAATATTTCATCGGATTCACTTTTAACTTTCAAAGAATGATAAAACCAACAGTAAAATATCACAGGAAAAGGGGCCTTATGAGAACTTGATTTTAATATCTGTGTTAACACAATAAAGTCAACAGTTTTAGTCGGATTCTCTTCAAAGATGCATGGAATAATTGTGGCATTCGAAACACAGGAAAAGGGGCCTTACAGATTATCATTCAAAACATTCTTGTGTATGTGATGAAGATCACAATCATTATCAAATTGTCTTTTAAATTTCATAGGACAATTGTAAGGTTGTATGGAATGTTCCTTTTGGAATGAAACTGATCCATCAGAAAACACAGGAAAAGGGGCCTTATTGATTTTCATTCAAAACAATCCTGTTTATGTGATAAAGTCCACAATTATTGTCAGATTCTGATTAAATATTCACAGGATGATTGGAGGGTCATAAGGTAACTTTCTTTTGGAAATGGAGTGGATCTGTCATGAAACACAGGAAAAGGGGCCTTGAGGTTTGTTTCTCAAAATAAAAAAGGGGATAAAGTCCTGTTTTTTGCTCTACTGGCTGAAGGCCACTAGAGCTATAGCGATGGCTTTTTCCCGTCCGGTGTTCGTGTGTGCGTCCGTGCGTGCGTCCATCGTCTGTCTGTTAAACTTTTCCTTGTTTACGCGATAAAGTCCACAGTTTTCATCGGATTCTCTTCAGACTTTCACAGAATGATTGCACCCTCATAAGGATCGTTCCTTTCGAAATTTGGTAAGATCCATCAAGAAACACGGGAATAGGGGCCAAATTAAAACTTAATTAAAAAATCTTCGTTTACGCGATAAAGTCCACAGTTTTCATTGGATTCTCTTCAAACTTTCACAGAATGATTGTACCATCATAAGGATCGTTCCTTTCGAAAATGGGTATGATCCGTCAAGAAACACAGGAAAAGGGGCCTTATGAAAATTTAAAAATTCAATTAAAAATCCTCGTTTACGCGATAAAATCCATAGTTTTCATCGGATTCTCTTCAAACTTTCTCAGAATGATTGTACCATCATAAGGATCATTCCTTTCGAAAATGGGTATGATCCGTCAAGAAACACGGGAAATGGGGCCTTATGAAAATTTAATAAAAAAATCCTCGTTTACGAGATAGAGTCCACAGTTATCATCAGATTCTTTTCAAACTTTCACAGAATGGTTGTACCATCATAAGGATCGTTCCTTTTGAAAATGGGTATGATCCGTCAAGAAACACGGGAAAAGGGGCCTTATGCAAATTTAATTAAAAATTCAATAAAAAATCCTGGTTTAAGAGATAGAGTCCAGAGTTTTCATTGGATTCTCTTCAAACTTTCACAGAATGATTGTACCAGCATAAGTATCGTTCCTTTCGAAATTGGGTATGATCCGTCAAGAAACAAGGGAAAAGGGGCCTTATGAAAATTCAATTAAATTCTCCATTAAAAATCCTTGTTTACACGATAGAGTCCACAGTTTTCATAGCATTCTCTTCAAACTTTCTCAGAATGATTGTACAATCATGAGGATCGTTCCCTTCGAAAATGGGTCTGATCTGTCATGAAACAGGGGAAAAGGGGCCTTATGAAAATTTAATTAAAAAATTCTTGTTAACACTCTAAGAGTCCACAGTTATCATCAAATTGTATTTAAACTTTCACAGAATGATTGTACCATCATAAGGATTGTTTCTTCTGGAATTTGGTCAGATCCATCAGGAAACACGGGAAAAGGGGCCTTATGAAAATTTAATCAAAAAATCTTTTAAGCAAAACTCTTTAACACCCTGGAATCCACAGTTTTCATTGGATTCTCTTTAAACTTTCACAGAATGATTGTACTATCATAAGGATTATTCCTTTTGAAATTTGGTATGATCCTTCATGAAACACAGGAAAAAGGGGCCTTATGAAATGTTTAATAAAAAATTCTCATTAATAATCTAGAGCCAACAATTTACAACTGATTCTCTTCAAACCTTACAGAATGATTGTACCATCATAAGGATTGTACCTTTTGGAATCGGATATGATTCCTCAAGAAACATAGGAAAAGGGGCCTTATTAAAATTTAATTCAAAGATCTTTGTTAACACTCTAGAGTACACAGTTTTCATCTCATTGACTTCAAACTTTCACAGAATGATTGTACCATCATAAGAATTGTTCCTTTCAAAATTTGGTATGATCAGTCAAGGACCACAGGAAAAAGGGGCTCGATTAAAACTGGATTGAAAAAGTCCTCGTAAACACAATAGAGTCGATAGTTTTCAACAAATTCTCTTCAAACATTCCCAGAATGATTATAACATTAAATGGGTTGTTCCTTTCGGAAGTAGGTTTGATCCATCAAGTTTCATGGGAAAAGGGGCCCTATAAAAATTTAATAAAAAAAATCTTAATTAACACGTAATGGCCCTAGATTTCACCTGATTGACTTCAAACTTTCACATAATGATTGTACCATCATAAGTATTGTTCCTTTCAAATTGGGTCTGATCCATTGAGGAACATAGGAAAAGGGGCCTTAGGAAAATTCAATTAAAAAAATCTTAATTAATGCTTGTAAGTCCACAGATGAGATGGGGTTGTCTTTATACTCAAACAGAATAATTATACTTTTGTAAGAAGAGTTCCCTTTGGAATTGGTTCAGATCCATCAAGTAACATGAGAAAAGGGGCTATATGAAAATTCAATTAATAAAACCCTGTTAACACAATAAAGCCCACAGCTTTGATCAGATTTTGTTGAAACTTTCACAGAATGATTGGAAGGTCATAACTATCATTCTTTTCATAACAGGGTTCCAACTATCAAGAAGCACAGGAAAAGGGGCCTTATGAAAATTTCATTTATAAATCCTTGTTAACAAGTCCAGAGCTTTCATCGGATTTTCTTCAAACATTCACAGAATAATTGTAGAATAATAATGATTGTTGATGTTTGCATTAGACCTGATCCGTCAAGTATCACAGGAAAAGGAGCATTATGAAATTTAATTTTAATATCCTTGTACCACAATAAAGTCAACAGTTTTCATCAGTTTCTGTTAAAACTTTCACAGAATGATTATTCCATCATGAGGATTCTTTCTTTTCAAATTAGGCGTGATCTGTCTAGTATCATGGGAAAAGGGGCCTTTAGAGAATTTTATCTATAATTCTTGTAACCAAGTCCAGAGGTTTCATTGGATTTTATTCAAACCTTCACAGAATCATTGTATGATAATCACGATTGTTGATGCTGACATGATACCTGATCCTTCAAGTATCACAGGAAAAGGAGCCTTATGAAAATTTTATTTTAAAAATTTTACACCAAGATAAAGTGTGCAGTTTTCATCAGATTCTGTTCAAAATTTCACAGAATGTTTGTACCATCATAAGGATTGTTTCTTTCCAAATTGGGCCTGATCTGTCTAGTATCATAGGAAAAGGGGCTGTATGAAAAATTATTACCAAATCCTCATAAACACAACAATGCCCTGTCTTTATCAGAATCTCTTCAAACTTTAATAGAATGATTGTACCATCATTTGGATTGTTCCTTTGTTAATTAGGTCTGATTGGTTAAGTGACACAAGAAAAGGGACCTTATAAAAATTTTATTACAAAACATCATTATTACAATAAAGTCCTCAGTCTTTATCATTTTCTTCAAACTATCATGAGGATTGTTCCTTTGTACATTGGGTCTGATTTGTTAAGTTTCACGGAAAAAGGGGCCTTATGAAAATTTAGTTACAAAAATTCTAGACACAATTCAGTCCACTGTTTTCATTGATTCTCTTTAACTTTTAAAGAATGATTCTACCTTCATTAGAATTGTTCCTTTTGAAATTTGGTTTGTTCTGTAAAGTATCATGAGAAAAGGGGCCCTATGAATATTTCATTATAAACACATTAACACAATAAATTCCACAGATTAAACAGATTGATTGTACCATCATTCCAATTGTTGATTTTGACAGTGGATCTGACTATAGCAAGGGTCACATAAAAAGGGGCCTTGTGAAAAACTCTCTTAAATATTCTGGTTAACACAATGATGTCCCTTGATTTCACCGGATTCACTTCAAAATTTCACAGAATGATTGTACAAAAACTTAGATGGTTCTTTTCAGAACTGGGTACAATCCATCAAGTATCATGTAAAAAGGGGACATATGATTTTTTTTAAATATTCTAGTAAACATAATGAATTCCCAATATTTCATCGGATTCACTTTTAACTTTCATAGAATAAAACCAACAGGAAAATATCATGGGAAAAGGGGCCTTATGAGAACTTGAATTTAATATCTTTGTTAACACAATAAAGTCAACAGTTTTATTGGATTCTCTTCAAAGATGCATGGAATAATTGTGGCATTCGAAACACAGGAAAAGGGGCCTTACAGATTATCATTCAAAACATTCTTGTGTATGTGATGAAGATCACAATCATTATCAAATTGTCTTTTTCACAGGACAATTGTCGGGTTGTAAGGAAAGTTCCTTTTGGAATGAAATTGATCCATCAGAAAACACAGGAAAAGGGGCCTTATTGATTTTCATTCAAAACAATCCTGTTTATGTGATAAAGTCCACAATTATTGTCAGATTCTGATGAAATATTCACAGAATGATTGTAGGGTCATAAGGTAACTTTCTTTTGGAAATGGAGTGGATCCGTCATGAAACATGGGAAAAGGGGCCTTTAGGATTGTTACTTAAAATGATAAAGGGGATAAAGCCCTTTTTTTTTCTTTATGCATTCTTCTTTTAGCAATTAACTTCCTTAAATATCAGATTTCTTTAACGGAAAACTTGATAACCAGTAGAGTGTCTCAGGCCCTCATGGGTCTCTTGTTATTTCTTAGGGGCATCAAAGGGTGTAATTGTGTGGTTACAAGAAATTTATATTCAAAGCTGCCTTGTTGACCCTCAAGAATTTTTTTATTATTACTGCAGATATCGTAGATCTTACAATAAACAGTGTCCATGTACTCTTCTGGATTGAACAATGATAATTCATGTATTTCTGAAGACTGGGATGGTGTCACAGATATTCATGGATCATGTTGCTGACACTTATGGCTGACATGATGATACACTGGAAGATCAAGGTTAACCCATTACCAGATAGCTAAATTTTAAACTAGTCCAAATAGAAAGGATTTGCAGATGAGAGTTGAAAGTATATTGAATAATTAGATTTTCGGGGTAAAAAATTGTCGAAAAAGAAGAAATTGCAACAAGCAATTTCTTCACTTACCACAATGTTTTCCCAATGATTATTCTAGAGGGGTGTGGGAAATTTGTGTGGGAATTGATTAAACTATTCTGATAACATGCAAATCTTCTTTCAAATAAACATACGGTACTTGACTTTTGCAAAGCATAAGAAAATTAACACTATGTAATGTTTTTCTTAAATGATCCAACATTATCCCATTCCAGCACAATCCCTCCTTTATACACCCCTCAACAAAATTGTTCTCCAAAACAATGTGATAAATGAAGAAATTGCTTGTTACAAGCAATTTTTGCATTTTCCACATTTCTAACCAGAGAGACAATGATTTTAAAAATCTTCAACTTCTTTAAATTTGGATCGGTCTATGGTTGTGCTATATTTACAAACTACAGGCGAATTATCAAGAAAACATGTTTCAAAACCTTTAAATGTTTATCTTGTTTTCAATGTACATTTGAGCAAGTTTGAATGAACAATCAAAGATCAATTTTATATCTGTAATTATAGGTGGTAACAGTTTCTTAAGACTCACTCATGTTTGTTGATCTAGGGACACAAAGATCCTCAACCTTTTACTAGATGATAAAATTTTAGACTGGTCAAAATTGAAAGTAGTTACAGACGACCATTTAAAGTTGATGAAAATCAAAAAATATTTATCTTTTAGTGTAGGAAACGTAGTGGACAATGAAGAAATTGCTTTTAACAAAGCCTTTTTAGCTCACCTGAGCACAAAGTGCAAGGTGAGCTATTGTGATTGGTTGACGTCCGTATGTCAGTCTGTGTGTCAAACCACAATTTCTTTAAAAATCTTCTCCTCCTACACCAGTATAGGTCAATTAAGCTGAAACTTTGCAGGGATGTTCCTTGGGTGAAGTTCTACAAAATTTGTTAAAAGAATTTAATTCTGTGTAAAACTCTGGTTGCCGCAGCATTTCAAAATGGGACATTTTAGTAAATCTTTGAAAAAAAATTTCAGACAACTACAAGGCCAAAGGCATTTTTATTTCATATGTAGCTTAATCACATGGTTCTTTATCAAGTTATCAAAAATTTAATCTCTGGGGTAAAAAATGGCCCACCCCAGAGATCCAAAGTTTCGAAAAATGCTTAATTAGAGCAATTTCAAAAGACTGATATTCTCATCATAAGCTATAAGGTCTAGGACATTCTTATTTGGTATGTAGCATAACTAAATAGTTTTGTACTTTATCAGTTAAAATTGATCTTCTTGGGTCAAAAACAGCCCTGCACTTAGGGGTCTAAAATAGGGATAAAAGCAAAATTTGACTAAGTTAGGGAGAAAAAAAAATCTTCACTTTAAGGTTGAGGGCATTTATATTCGAAATGTAGGATAGCATGGCTGTTACCTATCATTTTTTTTTTATTAAATTATGCCTTTAGGATAAAAAACACAACTTCCCTGGGTGTCCAAAGTTTGTAAAAATGCTCAATTAGACCATGTTAAACAGTCTTCTCCTCCCAATCTAAGAAGTCTTCAGGCATTCATGTTTGTGATATAGCATAACCACATGGTTCTCCACCAGGTTAGATAAAATCATAGGTCCAAAATTTAGGAAAATGCCCAATTAGAGCAACTTCAAATGACTTCTCCTTTTGAAATATTAGGTGATGGACACTCATATTTATTATGTAGCATAACTACATAATTTTGTACTATGTTACATGAAAATATGCCCTTAGGATAAAAAAAGTCTTTGCTCCAGGGGTCGAATTGTGTAATTTTAGCTTAATTTGAAAGAATTCTCTTTCTTAGATATAGGGCCTAGAGAATTTATATTAAAACTTAGCATAACCTTTTTGTTATCTACCATGCCTTCATAAGGCATCTAAAGTTATGAAAAACACTCATTAAAAGCATGTTCAAATATCTTCTTCCTCAATGTACCAGTTTTAATGCATTTATATCCAGTAGACTGTCAATCTAGAGATCCTGGGTACGATCCCTGACGGTGGCGCTCATCCTTTCCAACTATTTGTCTCTCACCAATGGGTCGATTAACGTAGACTTAAGTGGGATAGCAGCTGGAGGCTAGGAATGGATGTAATGGTAGTACTGGTGTGAGAAATACCAGGAATCCATTGTTAGGTGCTCCAGCCGCCGCCATATAACTGAAAGATTGTTGAAAGCGGCGTAAAACCCCATTCAAAACAAAAACAAAAAAATTCATATTTAGTAAATAGTACATCCAGATTGTTCTCTACCATGGTTGCTAAAATTGTACCAATTTGGTCAAAATGGCCCAGTCCAAAGGGCCCAAAGTTTGGTAAAATGCTCAATTAGAACAATATCAAATTCTTCTCCTCTTAACACTTGTCCACATTAAATGAAGTTGCAGACTGTAATTAAGTTTGATTGAAATCTAAATACAAGGAATTTTTAGGGTAGAAAACATTGTGAGAAATGGAGAAATCACTTGGAACTAGTAAGTTCTCCCTTTCTCACAATATATTTTTAAACCTATTTTCCTTGAGGGCATCAAAATGTAGGATATTTTGGTAAATGATTAAACTATAAAGCCAAAGGCATTCATATTTATTGGATAGCATTACTCGATAGTTTTGTAGTATATCCAAAATCTTAAATTTGTTAGCTCACCTGAGCACAACGTGCTCAAGGTGAGCTATTGTGATCGGTAATTGTCCAGTGTCCATCTGTCCGGCCGTAAACAATTATTAAAAAATCTTCTCCTCCTAAACCATAAGGCCTAGAGCTTTGATATTTGGTATGTATCATCACCTATGGACCCTCTACCAAAATACTTCAAAGAATTCCTGTACCCTTAAAATTAACCCTTTTCTGTGCAATCCAAGATTTTACAAACAAAATCTCAAAAAATCTTCTCCTCCTAAACCATAAGGCCAAGAGCTTTGATGGTATGTATCATCACCTATTGACCCTCTACCAAAATACTTCAAAGAATTACCAAATTCTGAAAATTAGCCCTTTTTTGTGCCATCCCTGATTTTACAAAGGAAAAGAGGAGAAAATCTTTGAAAATCTTCTTCTCCCAAACCATTAGGCCTAAGGCTTTGATATTTGGTATGTATCATCACCTATTGACCCTCTACCAAAATACTTCAAAGAATTATCGTACTCTGAAAATTAGCCCTTTTCTGTGCAATCTCTGAATTTACAAAGGAATAAAGAAGGAAATCTTTGAAAATCTTCTTCTCCCAAACCATTAGGCCTAGAGCTCTGATATTTGGTACATATCAGCAAATATACTCAGGGGAGCGATTTAGGACCATCATGGACCTCTTGTTTTATCTATTTTGCTCAAGCTGTGTCTTTTTTATACAAAAAGCACTGTAATTTGGAGATGCTTTAGGTGAGCGATTTAGGACCATCATTGTCCTCTTGTTTCTTAAAGGGCATCGAAAAACAGGATTGTGTGGGAATGGTATAAGGATTTTTTAGGGTCATATGACCAACTTCAAGGCTACCCCATGTTATGGGCTTTTCCTGAATACATCATTCATTGGAGACTTTTGGTTTTTGTATCACAATGATTTTGTTTTGTATCACATTGCACATGTGAATTTTGTTTTTTGAACTTGTTAGTTTTGATAAAATATGATATGATGTTTTTGAGTTGATGAAATAGTTTTGAGTAAAAAATGTAAATAACTTGTCTTTGATGATTTGGTTTACACCCCTTTCAAAATGTTATTCCTTTCCTATGAAATGTGTCTTTTTTAGCTGGACTGTTTAGAATAGGGGAGGCTATTCCAGTCACCCAGTTAAGATGGCGGACCTCTGGATCAGAGGATTCCGGGTTCGAATCCCACCAGGACCATGGGAATTTTTCTTTATTTATTTATTTGAATGGGGTTTTACGCCGCTTTTACAATCTTTCAGTTATATCGCGGCGGCTGGAGCACCTAACAACGGAATCCTGGTATTTCTCACACCAGTACTACCATTACATCCTTTCTCTAAGCCTCCAGCTGCTATCCCACATAGGTCTATGATTATCGACCCATTGGTGAGAGACAAATAGTTGGAAAAGATGAGTGCCGCCGTCGTGAATCGAACCCGGGACCTCTAGATTGAGAGTCCAATGCGCGGGAATTTTTCTGAGCACAAAAAAAAAAACTGGGTAAGTGGGGGGGGGGAGTAGTTTTTGTAATACTTCTAGCAAGTTAATATAACCTTAATTTTTTTTGTTGTTGTTGTTGTTCTTAAAACGTCCTTTTTATACGCCAATCAAAGACGGGACGTATTATGGGATCACCCGTGGCGTCTGGGCATCCGGGTGTCCGGGCGTCCGGGTGGTGTCCACTTCTTTGTCCGGAGCATAACTCTGTCACCGTAAGTCCGATTGACTTTAAACTTGGCAGTTATATTCTTCTCATCAATACAGAGTGCAGTGCTCAATAACCATAACTCTAACTGGCCTTTTTTTTGAGTTATTGCCCTTTGTTGTTTTTCATTCTTTAATCTTGTCCGGAGTATATCTCTAAAAGTATTTTGGCTAGGATCATGAAACTTTATGGGTGTATAGATCTCACCAAGGGGGAGTGCACAAGAACCATAACTCTAACTGGCCTATTTTTTGAGTTATTGCCCTTTGTTGTTTTTTATACTTGAATCTTGTCCGGAGTATATCTCTAAAAGTATAATAGCTAGAATCATGGAATTTCATGGGTGTATAGATCCCACCAAGTAGGAGTGCAGTGTACAAGATCCATAACTCTACCTAGCCTATTTTTTAGTTATTGCCCTTTGTTGTTTTTCATCCTTGAATCTTGTCTTGAGTATATCTCTAAAAGTATAATAGCTAGAATCATGAAATTTCATGGATGGATAGAGCTCACCAAGTGGGAGTGCAGTGTATAAGAACCATAACTCTACCTGGCCTTTTTTTGAGTTATTGCCCTTTGTTGTTTTTCATACTTGAATATTGTCCGGAGTATATCTCTAAAAGTATTATAGCTAGGAACATGAAACTTCATGGGTGTATAGATCTCACCAAGGGGGGGGTGCAGTGCACAAGAACCATAACTCTACCTGGCCTATTTTTTGAGTCATTGCCCCTGGTTGTTTTTCATACTTGAATCTTGTCTGGAGTATATCTCTAAAAGTATTGTAGCCAGGATCATGAAACTTCATGGGTGTATAGATCTCACCAAGGGGGGGGGGGGGTTGCAGTGCACAAGAACCATAACTCTACCTGGCCTATTTTTTGAGTTATTGCCCTTTGTTGTTTTTCATACTTGAGTCTTGTCCAGAGTATATCTCTAAAAGTATAATAGCTAGAATCATGAAATTTCATGGATAGATAGAGCTCACCAAGTTGGAGTGCAGTGTACAATGACCATAACTCTACCTAGCCTATTTTTTGAGTTATTGCCCTTTGTTGTTTTTCCACCTTGAATCATGTCTTGAGTATATCTCTAAAAGTATAATAGCTAGAATCATGAATTTTCATAGATGGATAGAGCTCACCAAGTGGGAGTGCAGTGTACAAGAACCAAAACTCTACCTAGGGTTTATTTTGAGTTATTGTCCTTTGTTGTTTTTCATACTTTGACAAAAAATATTCATTCAAAATAACCTCAGTTCTAACCAAACCCCCAGTTAATATTAAGCAGTGTGACGGGCGTATCTTGTGACAATTTGGCATCTTTTTTTTTCTTTGTTTGAAATGACATTTGAATACTTCTTTATTCAACTTTTCCAAATCTATTGTTTCATTAACTTTGATATACATGCACATGGTAGGAATTATCAATTTCTTGTTTTTAAACCTTTTCCTAATAAAAAATTATCTATGTACAAATTCAAATTTAAGCCATTATTATTCTTTATCAGTCCAGACAAAAAATTTTGAAGAGTGGTCCAAGTTGCAAGATGGTTTATAAATTAATCTGAAAACATGAATAAAAAAACAAGTACAAGTACAATACAGAGTTGAAAACATATTATGAAAAGGAGAAATTGGAAGTTATAATAATTTCCCTTTTTCCATAATTGTTATCTTTAGTAATGTGTGGTAATGGGTTAGCGAATAACCAAATGTTCCTCTATATATATACTGCCAAAGTTCAATTATAAGAAACATTGCATACAAAGAAGAAATTGCATGTTTCTAACAGTTTCTCCTTTTCTCCAAATGTTTAAACCTTAAATGGCTGACTAAACTTGCTGACCAAATAATCTGCTGACTAGATTTGCTGACAAATGTAAAATAGCTGACCAGACTTTGCTGACTTAATAATATGCTGACCAAATTTGCTGACCAATACAAATTGCTGACCAGAGTCGATCATGAAATAATATGCTAACTGAATTAGCTGACCAATGTTAAATTGTTGACTAGACTTACTTCAAAATACCAGTTGACAAAATCGCATGAGCAATAAAAATCACTCACTAGACTTGATTATCAGCCCTCCTGACCTAGTATTATGCTGACCAAATTAGCTGACCAGACTTGCTGACCAACAAAAATAGCTGACTTAGCTTGCGGACCAAATAATTTGCTGACAAGATTTGCTGACAAATGTAAAATAGCTGACCAGACTTTGCTGACTAAATAATATGCTTACCAGATTTGCTGATCAATACAAATTGCTGACCAGAGTCGATCATGAAATAATATGCTAACTGAATTAGCTGACCAGTGTTAAATTGCTGACCAGACTTGCTTCAAAAAATCAGTTGACAAAATTTGCTGAGGAATAAAAATCACTAACTAGACTTGATTATCAGCCCTCCTGACCTAGTATTATGCTGACCAAATTAGCTGACCAGACTTGCAGACCAAGAAAAATAGCTGACTTAGCTTGCGGACCAAATAATCTGCTGACATGATTTGCTGACAAATGTAAAATAGCTGACCAGACTTTGCTGACTAAATAATATGCTTACCAGATTTGCTGATCAATACAAATTGCTGACCAGAGCCGATCATGATATAATATGCTAACTGAATTAGCTGACCAGTGTTAAATTGCTGACCAGACTTGCTTCAAAAAATCAGTTGACAAAATTTGCTGAGGAATAAAAATGACTCACTAGACTGTATTATCAGCCCTTCTGATCTAATGATATGCTGACCAAATAAGCTGACCAAACTTGTTGACCAAACTATATGCTGACCAATAAAAATAGCTGACTGAACTTGCTGACCAAATAATCTGCTGACCAGATTCGCTGACAAATGTAAATAGCTGACCAGGCTCGATTATGACATAATATGCTGACCAAATTTGCTGACCAGTGTTAAATTGTTGGCAGACTACCTACAAAATATCAGTTGACAAAATCGCATGAGCAATAAAAATCACTCACTAGATTGATTATCAGCACTGCTGATCTTATGATATACTGACCAAATTAGCTGACAAGACTTGCTGACCAATAAAATTAGCTGACCAATAAAAATAAATGACTATTCTTGCTGACCAAATAATCTGCTGACCAGATTCGCTGAGAATTGTATTAAGCTGAGCAGACTTTGCTGACTAAATAATATGCTGACCAAATTTGCTGACCAATACAAATAGCTGACAAGGCTCAATAATGAAATGATATGCTGACCAATTTGCTGACCAGTGTTAAATTGTTGACCAGACTAGCTACAAAATATCAGTTGACAAAATTTGCTGAGCAATGAAAATTACTGAAAAATGAAAGTAACAAACTAGACTTGATTATCAGCATTGCTGATCTAATGACATGCTGACCAAATCAGCTGACCAGACTTGCTGACCAATTAAAAATGGCTGACTTAACTTGCTGACCGATAATCAGGCTGACCAGATTTGCTGACAAATGTAAATAGCTGACCAGACTTTGCTGACTTAACAATATGCTGACCAAATTTGCTGACCAATACAAATTGCTGACCAGAGTCGATCATGAAATAATATGCTGACTGAATTTGCAGACCAGTGTTAAAATGTTGACCAGACTAGCTACAAAATATCGGTTGACAAAATCGCATGAGCAATAAAAATCACTCACTAGACTTGATTATCAGCATTTCTGATCTAATGATATGCTGACCAAATCAGCTGACCAGACTTGCTGACCAATAAAAATGGCTGACTTGACTTGCTGACCAAATAATTTGCTGACTAGATTCGCTGACAGATGTAAATAGCTGGTAAGACTTTGCTGACTAGATAATATGCTGACCATATTTGCTGACCAATACAAATTGCTGACCAGACTCGATTATGAAATAATATGCTTGCCGAATTTGCTAACCAATGTTAAATTGTTGACCAGACTAGCTACAAAATATCAGTTGACAAAATATGCTGAGCAATAAAAATCACCCAATAGACTTGATTATCAAATGCTGACCAATGAACATTTCTGGCCAAAATTTCAGACCAAATATTCTGCTGACCAAATAACTTGCTTACCAGATTTGCTGACCAATTATAATAGCTGACCAGACTTTGCTGACTTAATAATTATGCTGATCAAATTTGCTGACCAATTTAAAATTGCTGACCAGACTATCTAACCAAATGATCTGCTGACCAATGAAATTCCTGACCTCACTTCCTGACCAAAAATTATGCTTACAAGATTTTTCTGACCAATTTAAAAAAGCTGAACAAATAACTGACCAGACTTGCTGACCAATAAAAATTGCTGACCAAACTAGCTGACCAAATAATCTGCTGACCAAATTTGCTGACCAATAAAAGTTGCTGACTGTACTTGCTGACAAAATGATCTGCTTACCAAATTTGCTGACTCCACTCATTAACCCATTCCCATGCTGACGCTTTTGGACGCCCCTCTAGAAAAACAATTTGAAAAACATTGTGTAAAATGAAGAAACTTCTTCATTTTACACAATGTTTTCTTTTGAGAAAGTTGAACAAATCTATATTTTTATAAACTTACAATTGTCGTCTGCAACTTTTGTCAATTCAGACTGGTCTAAAATTTTACTATGTGGGAATAGGTTAACCCATTCACACACCATAACACCTTTCAACGCCCCTCTAGAAAAACAATTAGGAAAACATTGTGGAAACTTAAGAAATTGCTTGCAGCATCCAATTTCTTCATTTTCCACAATGTTTTCTTCCCTAAAAATTGCAACATCTAAAATTTCATTAACTTTTAAATGTTGTATGTAACGCCTTTCAATTAGAACCAGTCTAAAATTTTGCTGTCTGGTAATGGTTAAATCAAATACATGTAATCTGCTGACCAGAGTTAAATTAAGAAAACTACAGACAAGACTTGCTGACCGATTTTTTCTTATCAAAATTATCTTAATTACCTCTTCTTTGAACCTCTTCTTTGAGATAAGTTTGTCTTATTTGTTGAACAATTCAGAACAGTTGGCTTACCAAAGAGTTATTTTTCAAATATTCAAATTAGAGAAAAAATATTTATGCACAATCCATTTATATTTTTTTCGTTAATTTTTATTTTACATTTGACTCCAAGAATCTAGGACAAAAGCCCCTCCGGACAAAATCCCCTTCTATGTTTTTTGACAAGGCGGACATTATCCCCTTCCTAAATTCAACTAGGCGGACACTAGCCCCTTCGTCATTCTGACAGGGCGGACAAAATCCCCTTCTTAATATTATCAGGGCGGACATCATCCCCTCGATCGGCGGACATTATCCCCTTTGTAAAAATGTACTAAGTTTTTTCGGACTTAAGTATCGAAAAAAACCATAAGCCTAGATCAATATAAATTTTACTCTCTTTTTTTCATTGAATAATAAACCGTTGCTTAATTTTTAACTAAATACTTTTGCACATTTCTATGCGAGCGACTCCATGAAATTTTGTATCTAGAAAAGGTCATGGTAAAGGCAAAGAGGAGCTTGTCCCTCTTTACCACCATGTTTCTTTAAAATGAACCTCGTGTTAACTTTTTACTATTCGAAGCCATCTGGAAATATGTTGTCCTTCCAGACACTCGAAGATATAAATCTGACTTAAAAACTAGAACATGCTGAATATTAGCTAAATTGTAACCCTTTCCATATGATCTTATTTTTTTCTCTTTTTATACATGGTGTTGGTATGAGACCGAAACATCGGAGCTACAATTTTGTATGAGTTGTTTTTACAACATATCAGTAGCCAGTAGAATCAGAGTGCATCATTTATTATTATTATATTTTTTACAATCTTTGACTGATTTTCAGGTGAAAACCGGAATTATATCCAATCCAGGAACCGTGAATTGTCTGCATGTGATATATTTTAGAATGGTGCTTTTGTCCGCAGTAGTAAAACGATGAAGGGGGTAATGTCCGCTCTGTTGATATAAGGAATCCGCCCTGTTGATGTTAGAGATTTGCGAATTAATTCGAATACGAATATGAAAGATATTGTGTGTGGGGGGAGGGGGGGGGGTCGTTTCAAAAAGGACAAATATGACGCGGTATATAAAAAGCGTGTATCGGCTTTAATCAAACAATCGGAAATCTGTATTAGCCTGATAAGCAATGTTTCCATTGCTAATGTTTAATGGAATATAATTATCACTGTAATAACAGGAAAAATAAGCATGACATATATTTTCCGTAAATTTAGCATTGATTTCCAGCAGTATAGCTACATGCAGTGTCAGCAGAAATGTTTCTTAAAGGGACATTGAAGTTATACATGTATTTAAACTTACTTTTATAGTATCAGGCTAATTTCCTTTTTCCTGCACAAATATTTACCACGTGAGGCAACAACCTTCGGCGATGCCTCCCAGATAGTACCAATTGATTTGTATGTTTTAAGATATCCAATTGAATGTTCAATGCTAACACGATATTGTCTAATGTATCTATGTAGCGTAATGCACTTTTTCTGAACTGTACTCTCTTGATAGCGATGTTCAGCAAATAATTGAAAAAAAAATCTTCGACCACGATATGTATCTCATCTTCCACAAATAGACGATATCTTATATCTAACAATGGATCTATGGGTGGACGCAGAATAGACACCAGGACGCTGACTATCAGTCCAAAATAACCAATAACGTCAGGAGGCGGTTGACGCCGGCAAAATGCAGCCGATGGTCCTCCCTGTTCGCCTATCCATAATGACTTATATCGCAAAGATAAAAAAAGACCTATCCAATGTCATACTTTTACATACTTCAAATGGACTTATACTGGAGACTGCTGAATAAGGTTGGCTACATGTTTGGTTATTTACATTGGTATAATGTTATTTTAATGCAATCACACCCGATTATAATAATCCTTATAACATTTGAAATCTGGTACAGCACAGGCCAAGGTTGCATAGAATGATAGAAGAACAATCTTTAAATCAAAAAGTTTCTTTTCGTATGACTGACGAAATAGATCCGTTCTAGTCAGCAATGCACCATCGAGTGCATCCTACTTTAAGCACGAATTATAATAATTTCTTTATTGCTTTTCGAGAAATAACGATATATTATCATTTGATAAACTCTCCACTAAACCAGTGAAATTATACTCTGCTTTCGTTCGTTTCACCATTTTGGCGTTATCTACGCGGGGTACAATGAATAACGTCATCGTGAACGTTGCTTAAGTAATCACACGCAAAATGACGCGCTTTATGAAAATTTGTCCTACGATTTTCACATTTTGTCTCAATTTTTCATCAAAGAAATAGAACAATCGCTTGTTTTTGGAATAAGATCGATTAATATTTCATTCCGCGAACAGAAAAAGCTATCTTTTCACTTGCGGGTCCGCCACGAGAGAAAATATAGCCTTTATTGTTCACTCCATGAAATAAAAAAAACAATCTTACGCTTAAACAATCGATTATCCTCTATATACTGAAAAGCTTTGAAAACGGGGCATGTATTTTCGCGTTGTCTCGCATGAGCAGTAAGAATAAGTTATTGTTTCATTGTATCTTGTTTACACACGTTCATAGTCGTATATTTGGGGTTAGAAAATCGCTTTTCGCGAAATCAGAGCATGTGCTTCATTGGCACATCGGTAAACTGTTGAATCATTTATGAACAAACAGGCTCACTTCTTATGAACATTTTTATCTAACGATATTACATAGATTAACATTGAGAAAGGTAGAATTACAGCATCAATCCAAATGCTACACACTCTACATGAGAACAGGCGTTGTTTGTTGGGAATGCGTGTAAGCGGTGTTTTGAGACAGAAGGTTACTACAGGATGTTTCCAGCATTTGCGAACAGTCGATTCCTAATAAATCGCTCGAAAGCGACTCTGCTTTCATCCTATTCCAATTCAGTGACAAATAATGAAGCCTTACGAGTTAAGAAAAAAATCCGAAATCTATTACGAGTCTATTTCTTTTCTAAAATTCCAAAATGAGTTACAAAATCTCTAGCTATGTTGTTAGGAATTTTAGTAAATTCTTAACTTTATACGGATAAGGTTTTTTCGGAATGAGTGAAATTTATTATTTAAGTAATACACTTAAACAAGAGAAATAGTTGAATCTGAAAGCCCTTGACGATCTGATACTGCACGATCAGAAACCAAAATGTGGCTAATGTGGAACAATAAAAGGGTCGGTCTATTAAACTTCGCACAAAACCACGACTGAATTATACAGGCCAAACCCGACCAATGGCTGACACAAAAACAACGGTCCACAGGGATGATATCGCTACGTTGGTGTCATCAGATGAAGAAGAACTAGCCCAGTCCGTAAGGCCTGCCGACCAACCACAATCTGCCCAGCCTGTGCAGCCTGCACCTCGCCGTCAAAGGCTAAGGAGACGGCCATTAATTGAACTGATTCGAGAAAATCAGGAAGAACGTAATCGGTTCATTAAGAAAAAAATTCAAACTAAATTTATGAGAATGTTAGGAGTGAGTTCAAGTTTTGGAGACGATTAATAATACATTTACTTGTAATGGAAACGTAGCATTAAAAATCGTTTGGCCTTAATTAAATGTTTTGTTCGTTTTGAGACACTCCCTGCAATTTTCTTTCGTATTCGGATTCTTATTCGGATTCGGATTAATTCGCAAAACATGACTGAAGCAATTCATCAGAATAAATGACAATATTGATATAACATTATACAAGTTAGCAAAACTTAATGTCAACTGGCAATTAACATCTCTTGTCCAATCAAAAAGATGGGCTGTATGACATGTTTATTCTCTAAGTAAGTCAAAAATCAATGAAAGGTTAATGACATTATACTTAATATGGCGAAGATGTGTATGGGGGCCTGCCAATGGCATTCAAATGTGTACAAACTTATTTGAAGACACTGTAATTTAATAAATGCATTACTAGAAATCAAATTTAAGACTGGCCCTGAAAGGTCACTATGATAGTAGTACAATTTGTGGATAGAAGAAACATTGTATAAAAAGGTAACAAATCTTTTCCCTTCATTGTTAAGACTGATTTTCTTCAGTGAGTCCAAACATGGGATTAAGACAAAAGGGGAATGTAACAAGTACTACATTGTTGAACCAAACAACCAGCCAAAGCCCCCCCCCTTCTGTCTTTCTCCCCACTTCTCTCTCTCTCCCTCCCTTTCTCTCTCTTAACCCATTACCAGATGGTAAAATTTAAAACTGGCCAATATTGAAAGATGTTGCAGACGACAATTTAAAGTTTACGAAATTAAGGATTTTTTCAACTATCTGGGTAGAAAACATAGTTGAAAATGAAGAAATTGCTTGTGACCAGCAGTTTCTTCATTTTCCACTTTGTTTTTCCAAAGCTGTTTTCCTTGGAGGCGTTTAAAAGCATCATTGAGTGAGGATTGGTTAAATAAGCATAGATACAATTAATAACCAAAAAAAAGAAAAGAAAAATTAGTCAAAAAACAGAGTTATGAAATGATACATGATTTCACCAATTCCCTCACAATGATAATTTTGGTGTCCCTCAAGAAAAACAATATTCGGAATTCATTGTTTATAATTAAGACATACTTGCAATAAGCAATTTGTTTATTTTTGACAATGTTTTCTACCTAGAAAGTTGATAAAATGTAGAATTTCATATGCTTAAAATTGCCATCTGCAACTCCTTTCAATTTGGACCAATTTTAAAGAATTCTGTCTGGTTATAGGTAACTTAGGAAAAGAACAACAAAGGCCAATAACTCAAAAAATAGGCCAGGTAGAGTTATGGTGCTTGTACACTGCACTCCCCCTTGGTGAGATCTATGCACCCATGAAGTTTCATGATCCTAGCTACAATACTTTTAGAGATATACTCCGGACAAGATTCAAGTATAAAAACAACAAAGGGCAATAACTAAAAAAATAGGCTAGGTAGAGTTATGGTTCTTGTGCACTGCACCCCCCTTTATGAGATCTATACACCCAATTAATTTCATGATTCAAGCTATTATACTTTTAGAGATATACTCCGGACAAGATTCAAGTATGAAAAACAACAAGGGGCAATAACTCAAAAAATAGACCAGGTAGAGTTATGGTTCTTGTACACTGCACTCCCCCTTGGTGAGATCTATCCATCTATGAAAATTCATGATTTTAGCTATTATACTTTTAGAGATATACTCTGGACAAGATTCAAGTTTGAAAAACAACAAAGGGAAATAACTCAAAAATAGGCCAGGTAGAATTATGGTTCTTGTGCGCTGCACTCCCCCTTGGTGAGCTCTATACACCCATGAAGTTTCATGATCCTAGCTATAATACTTTTAGAGATATACTCCGGACAAGATTCAAGTATGAAAAACAACAAAGGGCAATAACTCAAAAAATAGGCCAGGTAGAGTTATGGTTATTTCGCACTGCACTCCGTATTGATAAGAAGAATATAACTGCCAAGTTTAAAGTCAATCGGACTTAGGATGACAGAGTTATTCTCCGGACAAAGAAGTAGACACCGCCCGGACGCCCGGACACCCGGACCCCCGGACACCACGGGTGATCCCATAATACGTCCCGTCTTTGACGGGCGTATAAAAATGCTGTTAGAAAGATTGGTTGTCAATTTTAAAAAACATGTTCAGCAAATGATGAAAAAATGTTTGTCAGCATGATTGGTATGCAAATTTAAGATGGACTGTAAGATAGGTCATGGAAATTGTTGTTCAGCTAAACCCATTCCCACACAATGATGCTATTTGACTCCTCTCAAGAAAAACAATTTAGAAAACATTGTGTAAAATGAAGAAGTTGTGTAAATGTTTTCTTCATGTATCAGCAGAACATGATTTTTTTAATTAATATTTCAAAGGTTGCTGTTTTGATTGTTTTCATTATATTTCTACATTGACGATTGTGAAATACACTCACTGTTTGATAAGGAAATTGCTTAATGTCTAGAATGAAAATGCAAGTCCTTTAAATGTGAATTATAAATATCGTTTTTCTATTTTTCTCCAATTCTTAAAACAATGTCAAAATAAAAAAGAATATAATTAAATGCAGTGCATATGTATTAAAAGCTGTTTTGTTAGTACATACATGTAATCAAAAATAGGAGGTAACTAATCAACTTAATTGGCTACCATGATTTAAGTAGTAAATAACTTTTTCTTGGTCAAAAACTGATTAGCAGCTATAAATCCTTCAACATGTTCATAGTATTTTTTAATAAGTATTTCTATATTCTCTTTATTTGATTTTTTGCGAATTTAATACCATTTCCATTATGATTCATAAATCTTTACATGTAAATATAATTAAAAAAAAGTAATAAATACAATATAAGTAATGGTAAAGTGAAAAATATCATATTTTCTTTAAAACATCTTTTCCATAATTTGAATATTATTTTACATTTTTTTATCTGATGGAAATGATGATTTTCTCGTTTTTAAACAGGATTAATGGTGGGCTAAGGAGCTTAAATAAGTGGTGAAATAAGTGGTCAGCAAAATGCTGGTCAGCTTTTTATACCTAATTGGTCAGATTGTCAGCAGTCAGCTGGTCAGCAGTGAGTTGGTCAGCTTTTTATACCTACCAAAAAAAACTTAACTTAAAAAAAATCATTGCTCCTCTGCACCCATGTGTGTAAATGGGTAGCTGCGAGGATTGTAAGCCAATGTTCTGTAGCTGCCATGTGCGCAGTATGTTAACAGCCGACTTGCAATCAAATGATCGGGGGTTAAAGTGGAAAGTCTTTTGAATACGCAAGACTATAAACCCAAACTTTAACCAAACTTCATTCATTCAAGTGGCAGATTTTCTGGAATTGTAAGGATAAGCGAATTGCTTGTAAATCACAATGAAATCAAATTTGACAGTTTGGTTAATTTTTATATACCTTTCAGAATAATTGAACGAGAAAATTTGAGCCAATGAATGGAGACTGTGTATCCTTAGTAAATGTAGCTCAATCATAATTTCTCAGCATCAGACATATCAAAAAGGCAGGACAAGTGGAAAAGGACCCTCATCACCGATTAAGAAAATGCTAGTTCTGTGTCTTTTAACAACGGATACTGGAACCTCAGGGGCTACGGAGACGTAAATTACTGTGACTAAACACCACATTTTAAACGCGAACTACCTATAGCGCGGAAAAAGCCAAAGTACGTACTAATTTGAGGTCGACAGTTCTCATGAAATGACCATACTTTCCTGTGTATTTTGCATAACGTCATAATCGTTTTGCATTTTCGAATAAAATAGATGTTAAGATTCGTTCTAAATCGAAATTAAATATGTAAACCATTTCTTTTCATCATTTCGCGGAGGTAAAATAAATCATCAGCGTAGTTAGGGACTGTGTTACTATTTACCCCGGGACGCCGTGTTTGAGTCAAAATAGCCCGAAGTCAAAACGACCCAATGTCAAAGAAGCCCGTAATTTTGTCGGTATGACCCGAAAGTGAATGTCATAACGGATCAAAGGGAAATGTTCAAAAAGTAGATTATAAAAATCATCCAAATATAAACTTTTAGGAAGAATTTCTGATTTTGGACCAAATGCAAATACAAGTTTGGGCCGTTTTGACTTCGGTCGTTTTGACTGTAAACCAGGACACCCTGAGATGCCTGACATATGTAATAATATTTTCATATATAAATATTTATATGAAAGATACTCTTAATAACATTGCATTTAATCATCGACTCCATTTAAAATTAACGTGTTTCGTGTTAAAAAAACATAGAAAACTTAAAATCCATGTCTATTCTGGCATTTTTTTAATTCTATTTTTATTTGAATTGAGAATGTTTATTAGTTAATCTAACCACATTTCCTGTTTTCAAATGAGTAGAACATTCACGGGTAATAAATGTAAAAAACATCCCGGGTTGATGTTATCAATCTTAACAATCCTTTTACCCCTGGGCTCATAGAGTTACCATGGCTGTTGTAAGCAAACCGAGGGAGTCCCGGGGTAACGAATACTTTATTTATGTGAGAAATTTAGATAGCCAGTTTGACTTATTTTTTCCGTAAGTAAAATAGAAAGAATCCCAAGGATTTTTATTTGAATTGAGAATGTTTATTAGTTAATCTAACCATATTTCCCGTTTTCAAATGAGTAGAACATTCACGGGTAATAAATGTAAAAAACATCCCGGGTTGATGTTATCAATCTTAACAATCCTTTTACCCCTGGGCTCATAGAGTTACCATGGCTGTTGTAAGCAAACCGAGGGAGTCCCGGGGTAACGAATACTTTATTTATGTGAGAAATTTAGATAGCCAGTTTGACTTATTTTTTCCGTAAGTAAAATAGAAAGAATCCCAAGGTACTGAAGGCGTTGTCTCTCGCTCGGTCTCGCCTACATATATGGTCAACTGGCACTTTTTACAAATTAATCCATACACCACATTCTCGTACGACAGTTAGCCTCTTTACTGTGTTGTAAGTTGTAAGGGCTCAAGATTCATTGGAATATCCAGCTAGATGCAACTGACGATGAAAAAAAAACAAATGTAGAAAGGTATGTGATGATCTTTCTTTGAGACCTATTGATTTGGCAAGAAGCGTGTGCTGTCGTAAATACTCTGACCTCTCTGACGAAATTAAGAATATTCAAAATAAACTCGACCCTTATACTATCAGTACAACGGAGGAATGGGAAATTGAAGAAAAACAAAGAATAAAACTTCTGAAGGATAAGAAATATGCAAAACTTGCAACATCGCAGTCAGAAACCCTGGTCGTTGAGAAACATCACCGAGTTATTACATGTACTAACATAAGAAAGGATGGAAATTGTTTCTATCGGTGTTTGAGTCATCACAAAATGGGCACCCAATGTAATCGTGATACAATCCATAGAGACTTAGTGCATTACATGTCATCTAATTCTCAGAAATATAGACACTTGGTTGATGGAAACTTCGAAGCACATCTCAAACATCAGTCATGTACAGACGGTAGGGTAATTACCTGGGCTACGGAAATATAATTCTCCGCGTTACACCGTTTAGCGGAGAATTGCTGTCTCAATCAGTGCGACCAAAACCGGTTACGTAGGTTTGGTCAGTGAGTTCTATTTATAGACGAATAGCGTATACGTGGTCACTTCTAACAGGCAACATCGTAGTTCAGAATATCAGACGTTGAAATTGAACACGAGCGGGGTAGGGCAGATAGACATCATGACTTGGTTGAAAGCAAGATGAAGACAGCCTTTGCTAAACAGAAGGAAGAATTACTGCGTGAAATGGGCAGCTTATTTGAAAAGATAAGTGAATCCAGCAACTCCTCCCAGCTTAGTAAACTTAATTCTATGTTAGTTTCGGACACGCCCAAGTTCAAAAGAAAGAGCAACGAAGAACAATTCCGTTTCAATGCCAAGGTCTCCAATAAATTGACCAATGTAGAACAGTCTATTGAGTTTAATTCTGCTCAGGCCTTGGATAAGCTTACAGAAGGTATTTCTTAGCGCAGAGAAGTATAGTTCTCTTTACAAGGCTATATCGTTTCATTTTGGACGTCAACTATTGTAATTAAATGATAAAAATAACAATAAAAACCACAGTATTGATAATAATTATGAAATAATAAATAAGATATTCAATTGATTGATAATCATTTCCTACTGTAATTGATAAGTGTGTTTCACAGCGTTTGTATGATTGTGCTAAAAAGATAATTTGGCAAAGTTTATAATTTTTAATCGATGACAAAACTCGAAAGTACGTAAGTCATATGACAGACATTTAAGAAAATACGCAGGATTTTTAATAGGGCCGTTTCAACTATAGAATAGATATTACGGTCTACATTAGTGTTATTTTCTAATATTTATTAAGAGGTATATAAATGATTTCCTATGTATTTATACATAACTATACAGAACAACTAATGATTAGGTTGAAAAACCAACATGAATAAGTTCAAACAATTTGGCTTGGACCTGTGTTGAGTATATTTTGCATTGTTTTCAGCTAAAGATATGATAGCTCACAGAAAAAGCTAATAAGGATGGCAGATTCCAACGAATTTGGATGGCGCATGGTTCATGAATACGAGACAGATGATTCGGACGATGAGCGTCGAATGTACAAGGCTGAGGCTAGGGCTTCAAAGAAACTTAAGGCGGAACGCACCAAAAAGACAAAACAGTATAGGACTATACCTTATCGGAGAACAGAGAGTCAACCGTCAGTTACTTCTACATCTACAACTAGCGCTACAAAGCCAGGGTTATGTTTTTGTGTGGTAAGGCTGGTCACTGGAGGAAGGAGTGACCTGGGTCATTTAACAATAAGATGAGTATCAATTCTTTATCATGTTCTTTTAATAAGGATAAGGAAGAGAAGCAGGTTGAAATTCCTGTAATCCAATCGCCTGTAGGAAGGCTAAAAGCTATGGCAAGTAGGTGGGAATCAGCAAACGCGTCAGCGTATATTTATGATGTAGTCTGTTCAGGATACAAAATTCCATTCAAAACCTTACCGAATTCTGAATTTCTCAAAAATAATAAATCCGCTAGAGATAATCCACAGTTCGTCGGTGAAGAAATAAAGAGCTTACTAATGAAAGGGGTAATTAGTTTAACAAAAGAAAAACCCTATGTTGTAAACCCTTTGACCGTTGCTTGTAGCAGAAAAGGCAAACCACGGCTCGTTTTGGATTGTAGACACATTGATAAACAACTGCACTTATTTAATATTAAATTCGAAGATGTTAAAGTGGTTGAAAGTTTGTTCGGTAAAGGGTCATATCTGTTCACTTTTGATTTAAAAAGTGCTTATCAACATATCGATATTTTTCCCGATCACAGAACATATCTAGGTTTTTCATGGACTGTTCACGGTAAAACATCGTTTTATGTTTATAATTCACTACCGTTTGAAATTTCGTCTGCTGGGTATATTTTCACAAAAGTGACTCGCGTAGTCGTTGCTTATATAAGATCACGGGGTATAAAAATTGCCATGTTTTCAGATGACGGTATAGGTTGCAGCGAAAATTTACAGGAAGCTCTGTATTCGAGTAATTTTACGAGATCTACTTTGTTAGAGTTCGGTTTTCTAATAGCAAATGAAAAATGCAAATGGCAACCATCTCACAAGGTTACTTGGTTAGGACATGTATTCGAATTTATATTGAACCGTCTTGTCATAATGGAGGAAAGAATATGTAGATTGTCAAAGTCGATAGATTACATATTAGATATTATTTATCTGGATCAGTTCAACCTTATACAGGTTAGAAAATTGGCGTCCGTTATAGGAAAGATCATATCGCTTTATACAGTGTTTGGAAATAGGGTAAGATACAAGACCAGGGAATCTTCCAATTATATCTTATCGAGGGCAAGCTGGAATTCGCCCGTAACTGTTTCCAGTAAAGCCTTAGATTAATTAAGATTCTGGAAAAATTCAGTGAAAAGCTTAATTGAAGTCGGAAAGCCCTTGCAAGAATTAGTGTTACATGATTATTTACTGTACAGTGACGCCAGTAGCGTTGGTTACGGTGGGTATATAGTTAAGAATTGTTTATTTAGAGAGAACGCTGTGAGCGCATATAGTCCCCAGGAAGCGGGTAGTACGGCCGTTATAGTGCCATTACATTATCATGGTCATGGTCAGGTACTCCGAAACTGTTCTGTTAAAATATATACTGATAACAAAAACGTCTGCTCAGTTTTGCTAAATGGTAGTGGGAAAAAAGATCTACAAAAGATTGCAATTTCTGTCAACACATTTTGCGATTTGAGCGGTATCAAATTTAGTCCTGAATGGGTTCCCAGGGAGAAAAAACAGTTAGCTGACCATCTAAGCAGGTGTTCTGATAGCGATGACTGGTCGATCTCAAACGAAATATTTACTTGGTTGGATAGCATGTGGGGTAAGCACACGATTGATAGATTTTCTTCAAATTATGATAATAAATGTGTACGTTTTAACTCCAAATGGTGGGTTCCTGAAACCGAAGGCATAAATGCTTTCCAAAATGTTGGAAGGAAGAAAATAACTGGATTGTTCCCCCTCCTAGGCTTGTTGCAAATAGCTTGAAGAAACTTGAAACAGATCAAGCCAAAGGCACTTTAATAGCACCGAAGTGGCCGTCTGCTCCGTTTTGGCCTTTAATATGCGAATGTAATGGAAAATTCAAAAAGTTTGTCAAAGACGTTCGATATCTACCAAGAAAAGGGTCAATTCGCATAGGAAAGGGGAATAATGGTATATTTAAAAATGATCCATTACAGTTCGATCTATTGGCTTGAAAAATAGATTTTGCTGTAAAAAAATGCAATTATACTTTATTGCCTCAATTTCATTCACTTTTCTTTTATGACAGGTCTTGACTTAAGCAAGCATTTAGAGAGCCAAATGGCCACTGTTGGTATACACTCGGGCAGCGATACTTCGGAGCATATGACAAGATATCTTTTAAATTGTCATGCCGATAGTACAGTAAAGAAATATAGTGGGTATTCTAAAGTGTTTTGTCAGTTTTGTGTTAAGCATTCTTTAAGCGCTAAGCCAGCGGAGCCTATGGTGGTAGCAACGTTTATGACGCATATGTTGGATGACAACAAAACGTACAGTGTAAATTCCGCCATTGTTTACTCAATAAAGTTGATACAATCCCTTCATGGACTTTCGGATCCAACGAATAATTCTATTGTGCAGATTTTTATATTGGCTGCGAAAAGACTTCGATCCAAACCAACAAATAAAAAAGACTTGATAGATTCAGAAGTCCTTATATAACTTTGTAAACATTTTCAAAAAGATATGACACTTGTGAATTTAAGGGATTTGTCAATGATTTTAATTCGCTACTCGGATTTTCTCAGATTCAACGAAATGAGTTCTCTATTATGTTCCGATGTGCGTTTCGATGATATTCATTCAGTTTTGAAAGTTAGGAAAAGTAAAACAGATATTTACAGGCAAGGAAAGGAAGTTTGATCGCAAGAGGGAAAACCGTAGCATGTCCCTATAACATGTTACAAAACTATATGTCATCTGCAGGTCTTTCAGTTAGTGGGGATTCTTATCTTTTTAGGCCAATGTTGAAAACAAAAGGAAAATATACATTGATAAACGAAAATGAACCTCTAAGTTATACCAGAACAAAGGAATGTATTATCAGTAAATTGAAAACGGTCGCACCGGGTCTTAAACTCGGGACACACTCTCTAAGAGCTAGTGGGGCCACATGTGCTGCCAACGTTGAAGGTATTACAGATAGATGCTTGAAAAAAAACATGGACGTTTGAAAAATGATCCAGCTAAAGACGGCTATATCGCCGATTCTTTGGAGAAAAGATTGATGGTTTCAAAGTCATTAAAGTTATAATGTTTCTAAAGGTTATCGAAAATCGAAATGTGAGAATAAATTGAATTTGAATGCCCTACTTCTCTATGCTTTGAATTTGTTCTATACGCATCTCGCATACGCAAAACAGGGATGTTGTTTTGGTTTTGCCTGTGAGGGTATTGAGACATATAATTCTCCGCGTTACACCGTATAGCGGAGAATTGCTGTCTCAATCAGTGCGACCTAAACCGGTTACGTAGGTTTGGTCAGTGAGTTCTATTTATAGACGAATAGCGTATACGTGGTCACTTCTAGCGAGACCTTCTAACAGGCAACATCATAGTTACATTCAAATTCAATTTCCGGAAAGTACGAGAATCATACTTCAATGAATATACACATAACTGCATTGCAAAATGATAGATTTAATAATCCAAGGAGTATTAGGTCCGTACGCTAGATATTCTAGGAATAGTCTGAGATCCATACCAATCACTGGTTCTTGAGTCGTGCATGTTGCGGACACACGTTTCCTCCAAAGCGGGGTTTTTCGTGGACGGCCAGTATTCTTAAGATGAATATCTAATACATTCAGTGAGCATATACAGTTCGCTGGGGTAGGGTTCAGAGCAGAAATCGTTTGTTGATATTTGTAAAATATTTTGTGTGTAAATACATGTAAGTATTTGTATTACCCGCTGTTGCCATAATTATACGCATCTCGCATACGCAAAACAGGGGTGTTGTTTGGGGTTTTGTCTGTGAGGGTATTGAGACGCAGAATTAACTGCCGCGGCTGACTGGTTTAATATTGATATACACATTTCACGGGATCGTTTATTCACAGAGTGGATAAAGTTTGAAAGTAAGAGTGAACTAGACTCATGCCCATATGAACCAATGTACCTTTTACTTGAGCACAATCATTCTAGCTTCGTTGAGCCTGAGCACTTTATGGCAGAGAATAAAACTATGCAGAGTGGATTAGATTGGTTTGATTTTACAAACAGCAGTTCAGTTAGTATTTTAAATAGTGAGACGTCTCATGAATGCAAGCCTGCACAGTCTTCTCTTTTGAAAAATGATACCATTATGCAGTCCTGTAAACTGTAACGGAAATATGACGACTATACCTCCTGTCCAACAGCAATAAAAGCTCTGAAAAGACAGTGGAGAAAGAACCCTTAACACGAAAAAAATTAAATTCGTCGGTAACAAACCTGTCAAGTCACTCACTTACGGATGCCCAAAAATCTTTATTAGAAAAAGGTCTGAAGTTTATTTCTAGCAGACACTAGGTTGACAAGATTAAACTTCTCGCAGACTTAGCAGAGTTGGAAAGACGAATGAGACTAACCAAGGTGAAATTGATTCTAGGGTGGGTGATGATAAATTCAAATTGAAGAAAAAAAGTTGGTTTATACCACCCCAAGGCAGAGACAACCATTTAGATTTGTATATAGAACTTTTGAAAAATGATATAGTGGCTAATTTGAAGAAAGATGACAAACTAAATATATCTAAAGAAGAGAATATAGCTTTCTTTGAGTTGTTGCATAATAAAGAAATTATCATTAGACCAGCTGAAAAGGGATCGGGCATTGTGATATTAAACAGGGAAGACTATATCAATTCACTACAACTAGAGATAAGAGGTGATAACTCGTATGAAGAAACGGAATCTGACCTTACAGATGATATCCACAAGAAAGTAAAGAGGTTAGTTAACAATATGTACAAAAAAAGGATGGATCTCTATTGATATGAAGGAGTATTTATTACCACGATATGCACAGACTGGAAAGCTTAGGGGGGACCCAAAACTACACAAACCAAAAGTCCCATTCCGCATGATAGTTAACGGCAAAGGCACACCAACAGAAAGATTGGCCGAAGTTGCGGAGAACGAGCTAAATGAATATGTTGAACAATCACCTTCCTATATACGGGATACAGCTGATTTCATTAATAAATTGAATAGAATCAACGAACCTGTTCCAGATAACACTTTTCTGTTCTGTTTCGACGTTGCAAAACTCTACCCATCTGTTCCGCGTGAGGAAGGTCTGAAAGCCTGCGAAGAGGCCCTAACTAAAAGATCTAAGCCTCTTATAGAGACTGCCAATGTAATGGAAATGATCAAACTGTACTTGACAATAACAATTTCAACCTGGGAGAAAAGAACTTTTATTCAGAAAGAAGGTATCGCTATAGGATCAAGGCTAGGTAAAAATTTCGCCTGTACTTTTATGAGAAAGTGGGATGAAACTCTGTTAACAGCCCCTGTGCAGCCCGTCTTTTATAAACGTTTCATAGATGATGGTTTCGGGTTGTGGACAGGCAGTAAGACAGAACTGCAAAAAAATTACAGAATTTGCTAACAACATACACCCCAACATTAAGGTAGAGCTCCGATACCACAAACATAAAATTGAATTTCTTGACACTTGGGTTAAACTGGAAAATGGACGTGTCTATACAGATCTTTTTATAAAACTATCAGATAAACAATTATACCTGAACAGCTCCTCCAACCACCCATCGAGTACAAAGAAGGGGATAGCTTACGGCCTTGGTCTAAGAATTAAAAAGATTTGATTGCGTAATGAGGACTACAATAAGCAGAGATCGGATTTAAAAAGTCACTTGAGAAAAAGGGGTTATAGTGGGAAATTGATAGAATCCCAACTACAGAAAGTCGACAGGCTAGAAATATCGGATCTACTCCGACAGAATACAGACAAAAATCAAAATAGCAAGAGGGTTCCCTTAGTTATGACATATTCAAATCTGCTACCAGATGTGCATAAGATCGCGAGACAACATATGACCACTCTTTACCGTTCTGAGAGAATGGAGGAGGTTTTCAAGGACCCGCCTCTCATAGCCTACAGAAGAGACACAAGTCTCAGCGATGTGTTGGTGCACGGAAAGACAAACAAGTCTATTAAAACAGACAAAACGAAATGTGACGACAGCCGTAACATATGCCCGTTAATCTGCAAAGGAGATATTCAGGATACTAGGGGTCATTCCACTTACAACACAGTAAAAGAGGCTAACTGTCGTACCAGAAATGTGGTGTATGGTTTTATTTATAAAAAATATATGTAGGCGAGACCAAGCGAGAGATAAACGCTAGAATAACGGAACATTTACGAGATATACGCTTGAAGAAGGATAAGCCAATCTACTCACACTTTGGTATGAAAAATCACTCCGTAGACGTGTAGCTGTGTTACGAAAATGCTACGGGGCTGAAAGGACAGAGCGCCAGTTACATGAGGGATTGTGGATACAGAGGCTTAAGACAGCTAAACCGAGTGGCTGCAACATTAAAAAACGCATGAGGACTCTCCCAACAGTATTCAATGACTTATTTGCGCCAAATAGTGACCTTACACCTAGCAACGTCAATTCGCCGAATGACGTCACACTAATTACACCAAAATGACGCCATGTTTCCAGCGGCGACGTCCAAAACAAATATTCAATATGGCCGTACAGTAAGAATGTAAAGATGTAGATTTGAAATTCCCATGTGTTATTTCTTGAAAAAGGCATTAGCCGAAATAGAGTACATTATTTAAAAGTGTTTATTCGATTCCCTTTGAAATATTTTTTGGACTTAGCTACAACTTATGGTTTGGTAAAAGATTTTCAAAGATTTCCTTCAAATATTTATTCTTTTGTAAAAGTCAGACTCCTTATCTTCAATAGAGGGATGTCATGGGTGCGATCCCCGGCGGCGGCACATATTCTATTTGTCTCTCACCAATGGGGGCAAACGCTAAATGTACACCAAACGAGTTTTTACACCATATAAGTCTGATGTCAATTTTCAATGACAACCGCGGGCTGGTAGGAGTTTACATATATGCGTACCAAATTATTGGCGGCATTGTGTGTACTTCCAATTTCTTTCCCGTCATAACTTTCAGCACGGCTAGGGCTTCAAAACAGTCTTTGGAACTTATCACTTGATCTAATAGACCAATCGCTGGCCCTGCCCACTGACACCTTAAGCCCCACCCATTAACTACGACAGGAAGTCCCGCTTCAACTTTTAAATGGCGTTATTTTGCAAAATTTATGGCCAGTAGCATTTAACAATAAAGTAGAATATTTGGTTTGCGACTTGTATAAGCTGCAGTTACGACGTTTAAGTCGCCAAACCAACAAAAGAAGGCTTACAAAATGACGGCCAATGTCGGAGTTCAAAACTAATTTCTTGTCTAACAGAAGGAGTTTATTTGTTGTTTGGTTATTTGACTGACCGGCGCGATT
This sequence comes from Fragum fragum, assembly GCA_946902895.1. Classification (NCBI taxonomy): domain Eukaryota; kingdom Metazoa; phylum Mollusca; class Bivalvia; order Cardiida; family Cardiidae; genus Fragum; species Fragum fragum. The sequence goes on along the minus strand of OX336373.1, from coordinate 9,981,792 downwards.
GGTCAATTGAGGAATGGCCGTCATACCGCAGTCGGTAGAGCATCAGACTCCAAATCTTCAGTCATTAGATGGCATGGGTTCGGTCCCCGGCGGCAGTACATCACCTTTCCGACATATGTCTCTCACCAATGGATGGATAATCGTAAACCTAGGTGTTATAGCACTTGGAGGCCAAAAATTACTAATCTCCTAGCTCTCAGCTATATATAAATATATATCTTCTTTTTTTTTTTTTTTTTTAATTCGGCTTTTACGCCGTTAAAGTTTTCGTGACCTTGATCTTCTTTGTGAATATTAAGCTTTTAATTGTTTTTAATAGTGGTATTTGTCATAAAACTCTGGAAACCGGTTTAGATCGACTATGTTCAAGTCTCATTCGCTATCCTGGTCGGGGTCTTCTGTTACCGTAGGCTTTATTATACGTGTGTTATTTTGATGGTCTAATGTATATTCACCGTTCAAGTCTCATTCTCGGGATCTAGACCTGCTGTGGAATACATGTATTGTAGTTTTCAATGTTACATGTACAACTTTAAAGGAGCCTGATCGAGATCTTTTCTTGTTACAGTATGAATGTTATATTGTTTCTTGTGTATTTACACCATTCAAGTCTTATTATCCCGGAGCCTGATCGTTGTCTACTGAAACTGTATGTAACTTATACCTTTTAAGTCATATTTCTTAAGCAGTCGGAGCAGGTCTATTCTTGCCATTTTATATATGTTTTGTTGTTTCTATTGTGTGTGTACACCGCCCTCAAAAGTCTTATTATCACGGTCGGATCGAGGTCTACTCTTGCCTTATCATGAAGTCAGTATTGGTTTTAAATTTTGTACATCGATCAATTCTTATTTTCTAGGAGCATGATCGGGCTCTACTCTTGCTGTATTATACCAGTAGTATTTTGTTTTGATTTATGAACACCGGGGTCTACTCTTCCAATTTTATGACTTCTTATACATATATAAAGCGGGCATATAAAACGTTCAAGTTCAGGATTAGCTCAGTTGATCCGTCAAGAAACATGGGAAAAGGGGCCTAATTAAAACTTAATTAAAAAATCCTCGTTTACGCGATAGAGTCCTTTCGAAATGGGTATGATCCGCCAAGAAACATTAGAAAAGGGGCCTTATGAAAATTTAATTAAAAGTTCCATTATAAAGCCTCGTTTACGCGATAGAGTCCACAGTTTTCATCGGATTCTCTTCAAACTTTCTCAGAATGATTGTACCATCATAAGGATCGTTCGAAAATGGGTATGATCTGTGAGGAAACACGGAAAAAGGGGCCTTTTGAAAAAATTAATTAAAAATTCCTCGTTAACACTCTAGAGTCCACAGTTTTCATCAGATTGTATTTAAACTTTCACAGAATGATTGTACCATCATAAGGATTGTTCCTTTGGGAATTTGGTCAGATCCACCAGGAAACACGGGAAAAGGGGCCTTTTGAAAATTTAATCGAAAAATCTTTTAAGAAATCCTCTTTAATATAGTTTTCAACAAATTCTCTTCAAACATTCCCAGAATGATTATTACATTAAATAGATTGTTCCTTTCGGAAGTAGGTTTGATCCATCAAGTTTCATGGGAAAAGGGGGCCTATGAAAATTTAATAAAAAAATCTTAGTTAACACATCATGGCCCTAGATTTCACCTGATTGACTTCAAACTTTCACATAATGATTGTACCATCCTAAGGATTGTTCCTTTCAAATTGGGTATGATCCATTGAGAAACATAGGGAAAGGGGCCTTAGGAAAATTCAATTAAAAAAATCTTAATTAATGCTTGTAAGTCCACAGATGAGATGGGGTTGTCTTTATACTCAAACTGAATAATACTTTTGTAAGAAGAGTTCCCTTTGGAATTGGTACAGATCCATCAAGTAACATGGGAAAAGGGGCTAAATGAAAATTCAATTAATAAAACCCTGTTATCACAATGAAGCCCACAGCTTTGATCAGATTTTGTTGAAACTTTCACGGATTGATTGGAAGGTCATAAACTATCATTCTATTCATAACAGGGTTCGAAGGAAAACAGGAAAAGGGGCCTTATGAAAATTTCATGTATAAATCCTTGTTACCAAGTCCAGAGCTTTCAGCGGATTTTCTTCAAACATTCACAGAATAATTGTACAAAAAAAAAAGATTGTTGATGTTTGCATAAGACCTGATCCGTCAAGTATCACAGGAAAAGGAGCATTATGAAATTTAATTTTAAAATCATTGTACCACAATAAAGACAACAGTTTTCATCAGATTCTGTTAAAACTTTCACAGAATGATTATTCCATCATGAGGATTCTTTCTTTTCAAATTAGGCTTGATCTGTTTAGTATCATGGGAAAAGGGGCCTTTAGAGAATCTCATCTATAATCCTTGTAACCAAGTCCAGAGCTTTCATTGGATTTTATTCTAACCTTCACAGAATCATTGTACAATAATCACAGTTGTTGATGACATGAGACCTGATCCTTCAAGTATCACAGGTAAAGGAGCCTTATGAAAATCTTATTTTAAAAATTTTATTCAAGATAAAGTCTACAGTTTTCATTAGATTCTGTTCAAACTTTCACAGAATGTTTGTACCATCATTAGGATTGTTTCTTTCCAAATTGGGCCTGATCTGTCTAGAATCATAGGAAAAGGGGCTGTATGAAAAATTATTACCAAATCCTCATAAATACAACAATGTCCTTAGTCTTTATCAGAATCTCTTCAAACTTTAATAGAATGATTGTACCATCATTTGGATTGTTCCTTTGTAAATTAGGCCTGATTGGTTAAGTGACACAAGAAAAGGGAGTTTTTATTACAAAACATCATTGTTACAAAAAAGTTATCAGTCTTTATCATTTTCTTCTAACTATCATTAGGATTGTTCCTTTGTACATTGGGTCTGATTTGTTAAGTTTCACGGAAAAAGGGGCCTTATGAAAATTTTGTTACAAAAAGTCTTGACATAATTCTGTCCACTGTTTTCATTGATTCTCTTTAACTTTTAAAGAATGATTGTACCTTCATAAGAATTGTTCCTTTTGAAATTTGGTTTGTTCTGTAAAGTATCATGAGAAAAGGGGCCCTATGAAGATTTCACTATAAACTCATTAACACAATAAATTCCACAGAATACACAGATTGATTGTACCATCATTCCAATTGTTGATTTTGACAGTGGATCTGATTATGGCAAGTGTCACATAAAAAGGGGCCTTATGAAAAACTTTTTTTTTTAAATATTCTGGTTAACACAATGATGTCCCTTGATTTCACCGGATTCACTTGAAAATTTCACAGAATTATGGTATAATCAATTAAATGGTTCTTTCTAGTACTGGGTACAATCCATCAAGTATCATGTAAAAAGGGCCATTTGATTATTTTTTTTTTAAATATTCTAGTAAACATAATGAATTCCCAATATTTCATCGGATTCACTTTTAACTTTCACAGAATGATAAAACCAACAGTAAAATATCACGGGAAAAGGGGCCTTATGAGAACTTGAATTTAATATCTTTCTTAACACAATAAAGTCAACAGTTTTATTGGATTCTCTTAAAGATGCATGGAATAATTGTGGCATTCGAAACACAGGAAAAGGGGCCTTACAGATTATCATTCAAAACATTCTTGTGTATGTGATGAAGATCACAATCATTATCAAATTGTCTTTTAAATTTCACAGGACAATTGTAGGGTTTTAAGGAAAGTTTCTTTTGGAATTAAATTGAATCAGAATACACAGGAAAAGGGGCCTGGTGGATTTTCATTCAAAACAATCCTGTTTATGTGATAAAGTCCACAATTATTGTCAGATTCTGATGAAATATTCACAGAATGATTTAGGGGTCATAAGGTAACTTTCTTTTGGAAATGGAGTGGATCCGTCATGAAACATGGGAAAAGGGGCCTTGAGGATTGTTGCTTAAAATGATAAAGGGGATAAAGCCATTTTTTTCTTTATGCATTCTTCTTTTAGCAATTAACTTCCTTAAATATCAGATTTCTTTAACGGAAAACTTGATAACCAGTAGAGCGTCTCAGGCCCTCATGGGCCTCTTGTTATTGCTTCTAAAGAGTGTACATCGTTCAAGTCTTATTAACCAAGACCCTGATAGGCGTATACTCTTGCTATATTATACAAGTATTTATGCTCTTGTGTATGTACGCCGTTCAAGGCTTAACTTAAGGGGGCTGATTAGCGTCTATCCTAAATATTAATGTTTCTTATGTATGTACATCGCTCTAGTCTAGGTCTACCCATGCTTTATCATACAGGTAATATTGTATTTAAACTTTGTACACCATTCTAGTATTATATAATCTCAAGGAGCTTTAAAGCCCTCTCTTGCCTTATTATACATGTTCAATTGTTTCTGTAGAATGTACACCGTTCAAGTATTATTCTTCAGAAGGCTAACTGACGTATACTCTTGCTATATTATACAGACAGTTTTGTCTTTCAAGGTTGTACACCGTTCAAATTCGAATAGTTGTCCACCGATAAAGAATCCTCAAGGAGCCTGATCGGGTCTACTCTTGTTGTATCATACATGTTTTATAGTTTCTAACGAAAGAACAATGGTCAAGTGTCTGGAAGCCTTTTTTGCCTCTCCCTTTGCTATATGTTAAGTCAATGTCGATCGGGAGTCTGATGCGCTGCCGAGTGTGCTATAGTTCGTTTCGAAGGCAGTAAAAGAAGTAATAGAAAGAGAGCACATTTTATGAATCCTTTGTACTATATGCTCTTTCCATTCGGTTTGAACTTTGTTTATGATCATAATTGGTGAGAAAGGCAAATATACACTCTCCGCGGTGTCCGTGGTTCAAAGGTTAAGAGCTGTCAAGAGGTACCGATTTCGAATCCATGGAACGGCTATAGATATTGAATTTTTCATAAGGCAACAGTGGTTAAACCGAATATAGATCTTTTTAGCGATGATTTGAATTTGATTTTACGTTATTTAAGTTCTATTCGCCGAATTATTAATTTTGTGAATTATGGGAGATAAAATCTAATCTGGCAGATATGGCATTTCAAAAAGAAAGACTAAATACCTATCAATCAATCAATCAAGTGCGGAATGTTTTTAGCTTCCGAGATTGGACATTTATGCGTGGCGGGTCACAATTACAACTTTCACTTGACGGATCGCTGGCCACGCCCACAAAAACCGATAGACAATTCTACTTAGATACCAAACGGCTTTATTTGCAATATTCATGGTCTGTAACATGTAACAAAAAAGTAAACATTGGTTGGCTTGCGACCTAAATGAGGTAACTACAGGTTGAATAAGCTGTAGTTACGATGTTTATGTCGCTATACCAATAGAATGTTTCATATAAATGTCAACCAATGTTGGAATTCACTACCGATTTAAACAATCGGCCTATTATATTTTTTATAAATAGCCACAATCTGTCAATTGGTAGGTAAATACTGTCAGTGACCAAACAAACAATTCATTTCCATGTGATTTTAACTTGGACTCAGACTTTATCTTGAGTATTTTTGTTATTTTGGTAGTTAAATACCGCAACTACAACTAAATAAAGATGTATTTACGACGTTTTGGTTGCCAAAGAAAAGATAGAAACTTAGGAAAACATTATGGAAAATGTGAAATTGCTTGTAATGCGCAATTTCTTCGGTATCCACAATTTGCTCAACCCCCAAAAGACAAAGATTTTCAAAACACTTTATTCTCTAAAACGTGTCGCCGGCAACTTCTCTGTATTTGCACCTTTGTGAAATGTTGCCGTCTGGTAATGGGTTAAACGTGGTAACTACAGATTAAATAAGTTGTAGTAACGACGATTAGACGTAACGTACGCTACTAACGTTACACATAACGGCGATGTTTATCCCAGCTCTTCTAGCGAATTTGATAAAAAATTGTTTTCCGCACTTTTTTCGCGAAATTCAGCGAGAATAGTTTTTCGACTTGTTAATTTACGGTAAAAAAAAGTAGAATAATACCGAATCGTCCGAGAATTTCAAAAGAAATCGTTTGTTTTGTGTGTCTCTTTGAGTTCATATCAAAGACGTTGGCTTGTAGGTGATTTAATATAAATGTAAGGAGAAAGTAAAAAAGTCAGTAGCAACTTATATGAAATTATGAATTATCATTAATGATGTATTTCAAAATACCAGTCAAAGATTTTAGTAGCAATTAATACAGGTGGATCGCAACGTCCTCTCGATCACAAAAAAATCGATTAACAAAGCACTCAGTCAACAGTTCAAACCTAAAGTGACCGATTAAAATGTAGCTCTTATCTCTAACATTTTATTGGTTAGCGATTTAAAAGCCGTAGATAAAGTTTTCTTTTAAGCTATACTTACAAACTTACGGTTTTCATAAAGCTTTATCTCTCTACCCATATAATATATGCAAAGTATTTTTGTTAGATACCTCAGTAAAAATACATTATCGGAGGTAGAGGGCGTGAGGGGAATCTTTTAATTATAAACTTTTTCGATTAATTTATTGAATTTATTGATTGAATGGGGTTTAACGCAACTTTCAACAGTATTTCAGTTATTAAGTGGCGGCTTGAGCACCTAACAATGGATTCCTGGTATTTCTCACACCATTACTACCACTACATCTTTCCTAGCCTCCAGCTGCTATCCCACTTAGGTTTACGATTATCCACCCATTGGTGAGAGACAAATGTCGGAAAGGATATGTGCCGCCGCCGGGGATCGAAACAATGACACCTCATGATTGAGTCTGACGCGCTACCGACTGACCTATGACGGCGGCACGATTGATTTATATTTTCGCATTTAAGTACCTTTTACTTCGACAAAAGACAGTAATTTCAGATTAAGTATCAGAACTATCTGGTTTTCTTTTGAATAAATGCTTGAAATTCGGCGTTTTAACTATAAGGCATCAACGTTATTTTACGCACGAGGACATTTAATGTAGACAATTTTGGTAACTTACTAAAAACTACTCTTAAATGCTAACCATTGCAAATTATGCATCAAATTAATGCCAAGGGTTCATTTTTGTAGACAATTTTAATTATAATTTTCACCTAGTAATAATCAGACCACCCTCAAAATTGTTTGGTAAAAGTATTGTTTGATTAAAGTTTTTTTTTCTAATATATCTTTTAATTTGAGTGGTTATTCTTAAATATGAAATGGTGTGTCTTTCGAAATCGCATATACCACTTTACCCGTTCAGAAGAAATTGTGGTGCTTTCTTAATTTTTCTAAGGCAAATTCCAAAATTACAATCGCCACGATTGGAAGTGATGCAAAATCAGTTTTTATAGAAATTTTTGGGAATATGACGGCGCTAACAAAAAATTATGATATCTTCAAAAAAATTGTGAGGCGGCGGGACAGAATTACAGGTTTACATAATTTTAGTTTTTCGTGGTGTCATTTCTTTTTTATTTGTGTATTTGTGTGTGTGTGTGTGTGTGTGTGTTAATTGAAGAAAAAGTAGAAATTATTTTGAATTGAGCTGTCTACATCTATGTAAATATAGGGGTGGTTTTGTAATACGCAGAAGAAAACGCAGTGACAGCAGATTTTTGAAAGTGGGACATAACATTATGTCTAAAATCTCAACATAAACGAAGATGATTCACATAAATATCGACCGATGTTGGAGTACACATCCGGTCTAAATTAAATATTTGATTGGTCTATCAATCAACTAATTGACAGCCGCAAACCCCTCCAATTGTTGACGTGAATCCCATATGATTTATTTTGAAACTAATTTTATTTCATATTATTTTGAGTTTTCCCTTATCTTTTATTTAATTTTGATGATAACCTACAAGAAATCTACCAGAACAACGTGATCTAAAACCACTGTATTACTCTCCCTTTGACTTATATACTGAATCTATATCTTGTTTGCACAAAGGGGTTTACAACCAATTTTATACGCCGCCAAATATGGTCCTACATTGGAATCATTTTCTCCGTCCAACCCTCGTTATTGCAGTCCCTCTTTACGGACATCTCCTCCTACATTTATGGAAGAATTTATAAGAAATTTTCGCAGAATATTCCTAGTCACCTGACCTTACGCATGATTTTGAGTGCCAAATTAGGCCGAATCACATAATAAGGTGCCAAGTTTTCCAAGTTTTCCAAAGATTCTCCCGCCTCACTGCTTGATGTCGACTAGGGGAGAGGATTTAAAACAAAAGGCAATAACAGCCAAGGTAGAGTTATGCATTTCTGCATGTAATTGCGACCATACTTGCAGATATATA